>JAVGVS010000015.1:2367258-2967258 GCA_032718565.1 Distichodus sexfasciatus
TCTCTCTTTCTCTCCTCTTTGTTGACTTATTTCTGTCTTTCACTTCCTTGGTCTGTCTCTTTCTCTCTCTTTTTGTCTGTCTTATGTGGCCTCTCGCTCGCTCGCTCTCTCTCTCTCTCTCTCTCTCTCTCTCTTTCTCTTTGTTTATCACTATTATTCTTTCTGTCTTTCATGTGGTCTGTCTCTCGCTCACACACACTTGGTGTCTCTCTCTGTCTTTTATGCAATCCCCCCCCCATCCGTCTCTCTGTCTCTCTCCTTCATGCGGCATTTTCTCTCTCTTCCGGGTGGTCTCTCTCTCTCTTATGTCTTATGTGGCCCTCCTCTCTCTCTCTCTCTCTATCTGTCTAGTTGTCTATATAGATTCTTCAAATCATCTTGTCTTTTGTCTCCCACTTTCTTGCCTCATGCTCTCTATTTTTCTGTCATTTCTTTCTTTTGTTTTCTCTCTCTGTCTTTTCTTTCTCTCACTCTCTCTATTCCTCTCTCTCTCTCCATCTATATTCTTCTCTCTGCCTTTCATATGGTCAGTCTCTCTCTCTTATGTCTTCTGTGGCCCCGCTCTCTCTCTCTCTCTCTCTGCATCCTCTCCCTGTTGTTCATGCGTTCTGTCTTTCAATCCTTTTTTTGTCTCGTCTCGCTTTCTCTCCCATCATGCTCCCTAGTTTTCCATCTCTCTTTCTTCCTTTCTTCTTCTCTCTCACTCTCTGCCTCATGCTGTCTCTTATGCTTTCTCTGTCATTCTCTTTTCCATCTCACACACACTTTAGCAGGCAGTCCTGTGGCCTTTGATTATCTGTCGCTCTCCATGAGGTGTGTGTAGGAACAGCACATGGAGGCAGTCACAGAGATGAGAAAAGTCATTAAAATGCTCGCTGGTAAAACCCCCCCTCCCCCTGCTCTTTTTGTCACAGGGAAAGTATTGATCCACATCTTCCCAAAGTTATTTATAATTGAAGATAAACAAGGAATGCACATATGCTAGGAGACTGGAGTGAACTGGAGAGACTTTATTTCTTTTATTCTTTAGAGGAAGTTCGTGCAGGGAGGAGAGATTTTTTTCTTGATTGGATGTTGTGAGGGGGCAGCAAGTGACAGCGGCCCTGCGTAACGTGGGAAGGACTGGCCTTGCATCTCGAACGCAACACGTCCTATTATTATCCCAGGCTGTGTGACAGCTCTGACCAGAACTGGCCTTAAACACACACTGAGCTGTCTGAGGCCAACAGCCACTTCCGCTGTCCACATACACACAAACTCACACTCTCACACCAAGGGCAGGCTATTCCCAAGTCTTATTTGTGACAGCATTTATGGGAACAGTTAAATATATTCCTGGCAGCCAGCGCAGGCAATAATAATCTGTGTCGTGTAGTGTTTTCTCCCATCTCTAGGTGGTCTGCTGGCCAGTTTTTCCGGGGAGCTGCTGCCCTCTTGCTCGAACAAAAGAGGAGGAGGAAGCCACGCTTTTCTCCTCATTCGTTCCATTTAGGGCTGCTAGAAGTTGGCATGCCCGGTCCATAAGACCACTACCGTTTACACACAGCATGGAAAGATCCAACTCTAGATATTTTTTGTACGTACCCAGCGTTATTTGCTGCTTTAAGCTGTAATCAAACGAGATTTTGACCCCGGGAACAAAAAAAATGATTTCTACAATTCATTATGATTAAAAATGAGTATATTAGAGCAGGGGTAGGCTATCCTGGTCCTGGAGGGTCCTACCTGGTGAGACACTTTCAGTGAGCATGTACCTGAAACCAGGTTTGAATGTCCTGAACCACATTAGGATGGAAAACCTGCTGGATGCCGGCTCTCCAGGAGGCAAGAATTGCTCAGTCTTGTATTGAGGACAACTCAGGTTGGGCGGATTGAAGACAGAGCCAGAAAGGGAAGATTGCTTGGTTTTGGACCTGTGCGGTGGAGAGTTGCTTATTGTGGCCCCGTACACATGGTATTTATAAAAACTGGTATTTTTTCTCCTCTGTTTTCTAAAATAACTTTGTACACATGAATTCGGATAAATACGCCGTCAAGAGCTGCACAGAACCACGTCAGTCAATCAGAATCCTGGAAAAAAGAACAGATTACATCCTGTTACAATTAGAACCAGCCGATTCATGACTCACTCTGGTTAATCACCGGATCCATAAAATAACTCACAAGTCACGAATCTGAGCTCTCCATTAACCCAAATCCACTGAGTCCTAACTACACCATGACTAAAATATCTAAATAAATATTTGCCACTCTGGTAGCCTTGTCCACAAAGCATTGAATTTTGTTAAGTATGAATACATGCTGTAGCATAAAATGTACTACAATTTATGACATTTATCAGACACTGTTATCCAGAGCAACTTTCATTTCATAATAACAGAGTTTTGTTGGAGCATGTTGAGGTTAAGGGATTTATTTAAGGGCCTCGGTGGTGGTAGTTATGAATTGGAACTGATGACCTCTTAGTCTGTGAAGCAAATGTTCTTTCTACTCCTCATTTGTGTCCAAAAAGTGAATAGAAAATGGATGAAAACCTACAGAATATTCGCAATATCAGAAGATATTGAGCTCTTAGGATTGTAAAGGTTATATTTGTTTCCAATCGCAGAGATTTGGAGATTTCACTCATTTAAAAATTGAATAGTGGAACTTACATTCTGGGGTCATGGGCTCAAATGCAGCTCTGTTGCTTTTCTACCATGATTATGTGATTCTGAGCAGGGCCTTAGCCCCAAATGTTATTCCTTAATTTTAAATGTGGAGTCCTCTGGATAAGAGGTACTGATAAATGCAGCAAATGTTAACCTTGGGCCTGATGCTGGTCTGGTGCTTGAAAATGGGATAAGAGCAGCAGTGTATAAAACAGATGATCTCACTAAAAAGTGCAATTAATGAGAACAAGACAAAACGTCCCTACAACTCCTGCCTCATAGCAGGAGCCGTAAGGAGCCTGCAGTCAGCCGGGAGATTAGATGGAATCTTTTGAAGGGAGCGGGGAGAGCAGCCAGCCCGAGGAAGTGTGGTGATCTCATGGAGCTCAAGGTTAACAGGAGTGTCGGGTGCTCTCAGCAGCTGTCAGCAGCAGTCCCACCTGACCCGGCCCTCGCTCTGCTCTCTCAAGGCTGAAATGAACCAAATACGTCTTCATTGCATGAAATCCCTCTCTTTCATCAACAAGCACAGCTAATGACTTTGTTCAAAGTTCCCCGCGAGCCTCTGCTAGTTCTCCAGCCCCTGCTCCGCTGATGTATCGCAGTCTCAGGCGGCATGGAGCCTAAAGAAAGCTTTGACACGTGGGACGCTTTTTCAATAAATCACCTCTTGGGACGGTTCAGTGGCACAGCCCTCCGCTCCTGGGCTAAAACATCACCATGTGTAGAATTACAACAATTAGCCTGTGATTTGTGTGGAGGAGGCCCAAGCGACAGACCATACAGTACCGCTGGTGTGAGATGTTTAACTTACCAGGACTTGGCCAAGCTGTTCTCCAAGTAGCCGTGCAGTACTACAGATTTTTTCGCTCAATGTATAAACAGATTAAGCTCTTTTATTTGCCATGTGCCTGGGCTGTCCCGGTTTTGACATCCAAAAAAGCAGTGGGAAGCGTTTGGCAGGAAACATTATTTCGTCCAGAGCTCCTGATGCCAGCGCACCGTTTGGGGTATAGCAGCAGTGGGGCAATTTACGCAGTCTTTGTATTTTTTACTGCCTCTGCCGTTGGGAAAGACCCATCTGCAGATTTGGATAACTACAGGAGTCGAGTTGGCTTGACCGCTCAGGCAGAAAAGGCGCAATCTCTGCGTGTCGGCTCCGACAGAGGAGAAGTATTCTGATCACGGTCTGGCGACCGATTTCCTCTGCGAAGAAAAACCTTTCATTATATCTGGTAGCGTCATCGGCTTTTGCTGCTGTGTACGCCCGTAACGCCCCTAGCTGTGAGCAAACACACTGCTGGAGTTTTGTTTTCAATGAGAGCTTGATTGGATTATTTCCATTTGGGCCTTTATGTCCGTAGGAATCAGGGCTGTAAAGAAGCCCAGATACTTTGGAGAAGATTTGTTCACTTCTGAACACAGGCAACTGAGAGGAGGAACTTGGAGTTAAGGGTTTTGATTAGGGGCCAGTGATAGTAGTTCTCCAGTAGAATAGAGCTGGATTGAACGACTTGGGTTAGAGCTGGATTTGAGCAACTGGAGTTTGAGGGCCTTGCTCCAGGTGCCCCAATGATGAAAACAGGTGGCAGTGGGATAGGGCTGATTTGAACCCACCTCTTGGACAAAGGCCAGTAACCTACCACTAGGCCACCACCCTACATAATCCAAGACCTTAAACAGGGCCTGTGGAATCTGTAATGGAGATTCCGTCAGAGAGAATCTGTTTAGTAGTTCAGTCATCAGGAATTACTGCAGATCAGGCTTATTGGGATGGGAACATTTACTTTGACCATTCTAGTTGTTCTTTGAAGGCATTTTGGTCTTCTTTTTATATTCACCTGACTGAACATTGGGACCATTCAGTGGTGCGTGAGTTGGGAATGGTTGAAGTCACAGAAAGCTGCATTAAACAGAGAATACCAGAAGTTGCGTGTTTGGCAGCTTTTTCCTGCCAGGCTGGACCCTCTGGACCATCCATTATCTCACCTCGCTGATCAGGAGTTAAAGACCTAGCTTCAACCTTTCTCTGTCAGCCAGGAGTACCAAATCGCTTCCCATCCGTCGGAGCCTGTGCTCGCTCTAATTGCGAGGAGCTATTGTCACTTTGAAGTTTGAGGTGGAATTTGCGGTATTCGGACTTTGCAGCCTGAAAGCAGCATCTTGTATCAGTCTTCATCATTGTGTCCCAACTCAAGTGAGCACTTTCACATTAGAGGCGTGAAGCTGACTTTTTAAACCAGAATCAATCTGCCTTCCCTCTTCAAGCGCTCATCCATGATCTATGCATAAAACATTTTTATCACATGTGAGAACAGTTTTACTGATCTGCCTTTTCATTTACAGCGAAGCTCAGCACGTACCTTTCTCCACCATCTTCCCTTGCATCTCCACCAAAATGTTTTTCTCCCGTTCCATCCTCTTTCAGAACGCAGCTACTTCATATGAAAATCCTTTGAAAAATGTCAGGGGAGTGTATCCTATGGCCCGAAGAATGTTTTATCTTCTCGGGTTATCGTTTTTCATAATGATACCATTATGGCCTAAATTAACGGCAAATGAACAGAATGACATTCTGAAGTCGGAGATTCTCCCCGCCCCCTCTTTTTTTGCTTCCTTTTTCTTTTTTTTTTCTTTCTTCTCCTCTCAGGTGTAATACAGTAACCTTAGGAAAAAACCCTAACATAGCTGAAGCTTTAATGTGTGTGAGGCTCCTGTGTTGAGCATGGCGTCAGCGCGGGCATGGCTGCAGCGAGATGAGGCGGGGGAACAGGGGATCTGCTTCTGCGTCCTCCAAGGCCTTTGGAAGCTTGAGAAAAAGCCTTGCTGAGCCGACCGCAGCCCAACACGCCACAGGCGGAGCCTGGCTTTTCCCGCAGCAGGTGCTACACACCAGCTCACACAGAAATCAAGGTTATGTAGGTTCTGTTGTGGCTGTTGTACAAAATTAGCATTAATCCAAGTGCTCTTAACTCAGAGTTACTTCCATTTTTTAATGACAAGGACGGTCTCCCTGGACCATCTTGGGGTTATAGTCTATCTCAGTGGCACAATCGTGGTAGTTGTCGTGCTATAGCTATATATCCTACAGCTAGGCCACCACCACCATATCCTACTAAAAAATAAGAACTACATTAGGAACTGTTATTTAGCTTAGTTTTTCCATAGTTTTGACTGACTTTGAAGTTTGTACCACAAATCTGAAGTTGCTTAAGTTATTGCAGCAGTGCTATGAGTGTGCAACTCTCAAATATGCTGTATTGCCATTAATATGTGTAACATGGCATCTAAAAGACAAAGGGAAAATTGAGCTTTTCAGTATAGTTTTTTTTTTCAGGCTTACACTTATACTAAAATACATTTATGTGATTTGTCATGACTTTCATTTAAATGAATTACAGAGAGAGAATCTTCCTAGAGCAACTTCACATTTGTAGTGCTGGAGTTAAGATAGTTAGGATAGATTCAAACCTATGATCTCCTGTTCTATTGGCTTTATTGGTATTATTATTTTTCTATTCATGTATTTTCAAATAATCATATATGGTTTTTACTGCACATTTACCATAAGTGATCAATTTTGCATTTGTGAGTTCTGTTGAGCATTACATTTTGGCTTTATCCAGTGAAATGCGATTTGTAAATCTTCCTTCATACTTTTTGCTTTACAAATGAGGCTGAAGTCTGATTAATTTAACTGTTGATTAATGTATAATTATTATAACAAAGCGTTGTGAGTTTGGAAGGTTTTAGAGGGTTTATGCACATTGTTAGCTGCCAATTGCAGGTAGCTTGTAGAATTCGCAAAATCTGTCTTTATCCAGTCCCTGCACTGTTATTCTTAATTAATTACTTTACTTTCATTTCCTTACTTACTTTACAAAACTAGTCTGCAGCTTGATTGATTTAAAAGAACACTCAGTGGAACATAATACGCACCCTGCACATTTCACACATTTTCAAATAGTGATAAAGCTGCAGCGTTTTGGGGTCTTTAATGCTCTTTTTTAGGGTAATTTCCAGATAGTGATGAATCAGATAAAAGAATAGCATTACTAAATCTACAAAATCTCTCGCACCCAGACTACTTCATGTCTGTTATTTTTTAATCAAGGGGCTTAGATTGAATCGTTTTCATTTTTGTATCCATGGGAGTTCTTACTACCTGAACAGCTCTGCATGTGCTCGCTACTGATTTGATTACTGAGATATCCATCATCTGGGTTACAGAGAAGCATTCCTTGTAATGTATACATAAGCAAGGGCCTACTGTGGACTTAAAGAAACATTACCTGTCAGTCTCAGGCTAACACCAGGAGCAAACACCCATCTATTATGTGTCAGAGGAGTGAAAGGGAGCGGGGAGGCGTCAAGCTAATGTTTGTGTTCCTCTGCTTTTAATGGCCCCTGTTTGAATACGCCTAGCCTTGACCCCAGACACCCGACACAATGAGCAGGGCAGCAGGAGCAGATCAGGGAGAAAGTGAAGTGGCAGCTCAACCCCAGTTCCCAACCACACACACACACACACACGCACACACTCCCACTGACATCCAAGCGTCATTCTCAGGTTCATCTTCAGTATCAAGATCATACCCTTGTATTACTAGAGGTCATGTGTAGTTCATTTAGATCCAGCCACCTGCTACCTTCTGACATTTTGCATCAACATCTGGTTAAATTAATATTTTAGTAGCATTCTCATTTAAAGTATGTGCCTATGCTATTCTAAGGTTAATAATGACAGTACTGTCAAATAGATTGATCTACAGTCATTTATTTATTAATGTTCAATACATGTTACTGTAGTGAAGTTATGATGGGAGATGTGGAAAAATTCTGATTCTACATTTTAAATTAGTTTAGAATTTGAAATGAAATGTCAATCTCAAAAAAGAAAATGTGTGTAGTAATGTTTAAATGTATATATATACTGTATATATATACAGCATATATATATATATATATATATATATATATATATATATATATATATATATATATATATATATATATATATATCTTAGGGCAGTTGGTAGTGTACGGTTAGGGAGATGGCGGTGTGATCGGACAGTGGGTTCAAGTCCCAGACTGTTAAAAGATCCCATCCCTAAGCACTGCCAAAAATCTGCCCACTGCTCCTTCATGAATGGCTCAAATGGAGAGGTCACATTTCGTTGTGGTGCACTGTGTGCAGTGCTGTACTATGTTCACAGTGACAAATAATACGGATATATATTGTAAGTTGCAATCCTCCGATCACAGAGCCAAATATACAGTATATACACAAAAAAATTATTTTATTTTCAGTTTGATTCCTCTTTTTTGATTTCTAACCTCATTTCTCAGCTATCATTCAGTTTTTCTGCTCTTTTTGACTGTACAGGACTGTATTCATGCACTATTGCATTTTGATGTCAGCTGGAATATCTGCATAGACTCTCAAATCACTCAGCAAAGAGGATTTTATCATAGCTAGGGGAAATGGTGAGAGATCTGAACCTTTCAGCACATGGAGCATAATATATGTTACTTCCCAGCACATGAATTATAAGACTTTATACTCTTTTGTACGCCAATGCATCACTTCTAAAAGCCATTTTGAAGGGTTGTGAAGGGTTTCAGAGAGACGTTTAATATTTGTTTGAACTTCTGCTACTTTAGCTATACAGACACCAGTTTATAAATCAACAGATTTTGACAGTATCTGGATTTTGTCTGTAATTGTTTTTTTTGTTTTTTTTGGCATACTTTCTTGTGACTCAATCGCTTTCAAATTATGCTTTTGTACTTATAATGTTGTGATGAAATGATGGAAATAACGAGGCAAGGACACTATTCATTTGGTGCCGTGAGAATTTGAAATGGAGAATGTATGTATTACATACACATTAATAATTATATGATTATAACTATATACATATAAATATAATTAATTAAAATAATAAAACACATATTTAAGCATTATACATTATTAACTATATAATTATACATTAACTATAATTGTAAAGGTCCTCGAAATTCAAACTGACATTATTTTCTGCTGTAACTCCAACATCAATATTTTATTTCCAATCCTGTGTTTTGGAGGCATTACCAAAACAGCAAAAATCACATCACCATCGAGTACTTATGGACTGCTGACTTGAGGATTAAGGTCACCCGTTGGATCAGGCGTAAAAATCGATGTCCTTTGCCCGCGTATTGATAAGTAGCATTAATATCCCCTGATCATCAAATTGCAAAAATGAGATGGGGGTGGTGAGTCAGAAACAGTAAACCCTATGGTGTAGAAGCGTCCATCACTCTTATTGCTACTGTAATAGAGAGGGATAGAAGAGTGGTCAGTCTGGTGTCTAATGAGTGGGGTTGGGGCACAGCAACAGAACCTATAAACTGCCGGAACAGACTGAGAAAGGGTGCGAGATCAGCTCAGGCCATGACAGGTGCCAAGGGCGGCCGCTTCGCCGTGACCCACAGGCAGGCGTTGCTGGCTGGCGCTGCCCACCTAATCCCGTCCAGCTATTGCAGTTGTGGGATTGGCCCGATGCATAAGCGGTAAGAGCAGATGGCGGCTGGTTCCAAGGTAGCACGTGGCACATGCGTCGGCAGATCCGGGAGGCAGTGACAGAGCTGTTCTGTCAGAGGCCGCCTCTTGCTGACGGCAAGGCCCCAAAAAAATCCGGCCTGCATGTTTCCAGAACTGTCAACGGCCATCCAGTCGTTCATCCATTATCCCACAGACGCTCCAACGCCGGCCTCATGGCCTTCGCTTATCAAGACGTCCCGAGATGGCGGGGTTAGGTTTTTGGGGGGTTGGCGCGGAGTTCACCAGATACCCCTGCGACGGGAGGATGAGTCAGTCCGTTTCTGTTTGACCCCAGTGGTCACAGATCCATCCATCAGGGCTGGGAGGGGTGTTATGTGTCTGGGGCAGGAATCTGTTATTTGTGGGGTTTGGCTTCACTGGGGCATGCAGGATGTTGTGTCTGAGAGAGAAAGAGAGAAAGAGCTGGAACTGTAGGGTCAAAATAGAGGAGCTTATAACCACAATCTGCCTCTGACCTTAGGAAAATCACTGTACTGGAAAACAATATTCAAGAAGCTTTGTGGAAGCGCAGTGGAACGTTTGCAAGTAAAATCTCTTGTCTTTTCATTAGCAAAATGCCTGCGCCATTGAAATTTTAACTGAAATGAATTGTGTGTTTGTCTCTCACTTAGGGAATGTCTACGTGCTGCTGCACTTAATGTGGCGATAGCTCACTCTTATCGTACTTTTCTATGTGGTAGTATGCATCTCAGGAAATAACCAGAGTTGTAGCTTAACGACTCTCTACATACTATTTAACATTGAACATGGAGTTTCATACCCTATTGGCGTGGTACACCACATAGGCGGAAAGTGACTTTTCTTAAAATATTTGTACACTACATGAAATGCTCCGCCCCCCTTATCCGCTCCGCTGTCATGCTTGCTTGCCTCGGCGCTGTGTTAGAAATGTCAGAACTGCGTCATTATTTTTGTACCAAAATTCAGAGCACAAAGTGCGAGAACTTTGGCAAGCAAAATGTCTTGTCTTTACGCGCTCAACTCTACTTTCTTCATTTATCGTGAGATATAAGCATGTAATATATTTTGCCATTGACCTATAATTCCCTTGTCACACATTTCTTCTGACTGATCTTTTTAGCAGGTTTAATTGCCGAACTTTTACTCCATAATCAGTGACGTCTGTGTGTGCTATATATACCCACCTAGTTTAAGGGAGAATGTTGAAACAGACGGCCTTCTTCAAAAGGCTTCCTGACATAGCCAAACTTATAATGGCTTCAATCGTTTATTCCACTTTTTAGCAGAATCTAATTCTACCCTTGAAAAATTTTGTATTATTTACTCACTGTAAATTGGGGTTAAGGGACTCAGAATCTGGTGATAGTTGGATTTGGACCCACAACCTCTTGGTCTTTAAAGTGTGTGTTTTTTTTTCCTTTGGCTATACCCTCATTATCTCCTTAAGGAAAGATAGACTCAGAAGGAAAAGGAAGAAAACCTCCCTTTAGGCTCGGACATTAGGGTTAAGGTGAAGTTTAGAGTTAGGTTTAGAAACATATTCCCGCTTTATAAGAAGACATGTATAAATAATGCATGCGGTGTGTGGATGACCTCTGGACCTGTGATATAAAATCATGGGTGTCGAGTGCATGTGTGTGAGGTTTGTGGGGGTGTGAGGGAGTGTGTTCTTTGGTGTGCGCCTGCTGTAGAAATGTGTATGGTGGTCTGACGGGGGGTTTTTGGCTCTGATGCTCCTTGTCAGTATCCAGTGTCCGGAGACGCTGTCAGCCTGCACACACGGGGAGTGTATCAGTTTGCATGAGACTCTGGCAGTGGAGATTCGTCTGTGGTTATTGGACTGTACAGACAACCTTTAACGCTGATTATTAGCAAGTGCAGGCGGAGGGAGAAGAGGTCTGCCGGCTGGCCAGGCCCTCAGCTCTTCAGCTAATAAAAAAACAGTGCAATATCGGGACATCAGCTTTAGATCAAACTCCATTACATTAAGGAAATATTAGACCGGAGAGCCAGCCTGATGCATGCACGCATCAAAAATGGTGGACAGGGCGGGTTTGGGGGAGGGAAATGGATGTGTGTGTGTTGTGTATTTACTCTCAGCATTATCCGCATGTTGGCACTCCATGCTCTTCTGATGCTGTCCTGCCTGGCCTGGGGCAATTATTGATTGTATCCTCCAGAGGTAGGATCCTTATGCATCATTGCCTCTTTTTTGTAAGATTAGCATTTTCTCTTTTCGTCAGAGCGACGACTGCACTGCTGATTATGGGTGTAAATCACAGGTTTCAACATAATATGATGCATCAGTTCAGTTGAGAGCGATTCGACTTGCCAGCATATCTATCACAGTCCACTACAATATGATTTTGATTCAGTTCAGGAGCCAGCGATTGATATGAGGCAGTATCATATGCTGATTTAGCACAATCACTTCTATTCATATCAAATCATAAAAACAACTAAAATATCATTTGACGTTTTTATTCCTGAGCTCATGCAGACATTTAAGAAAAAACAATCTTCTCTTTTAATAAAAAATAGACCTCTTGTTCAATAAAAAGTGATTGTTAGATGGATGTTGCTATATGTATGATGTCTGATTGATGTGTTTATTTTGGATTGATGGTTTGATCTCATTGGATTGATCAGTTGATCGATACATCGATCCGTGTCGATGTATCGCTGCACCCCTTGTCTGAGATGAGTAATCAGGTAGATTTAAAAGATTTCCCATCTGTGTAATAGTTCTTCACAATTAGGTTGATATTAGTTTATTGGAACACTATTAAACTGTACATGCATCACTTGCCAGATCATTTATCCCAAAAATGTAGCAAAACAGACAGACCCCATCCCCGATCTCAAATAGATGAGTCTAACAGCGATTTGTTCCCCCCATACAAAGGCATTAAAACACAATAACCATCTGTGGAATAATGTTTTTAATAAGCCGTTCTACAGCTTTATGGCACTCTTCATCATGCTGATTAGCAGTAATATTTTAACCATTTTAGATTTCATCGAGCTTTTCAGTTTTGTAATATTCAAATGCAGTGTTGTAAACCAAGATGAAATAGTGTCGTCATTTCTTTAGCAGGGCCTCAGGAGGGCCGACTTGTTTAATTAATTACGTTTTCAGATCAGGACAAGAAGTTGGAGAGAGAGGTTGTTCTGGACTAGAAAGGGAGTCTTGATGTGGAATGAGGTGGGGTGGGTTACAAGCAGGGGCTGATCTTCATTAGAGAGGGCTAGTGATGGACCGACACTGGCGCTGGACCTTAGCAGCACGCGTGATTTAAGTGTCCTCTCTGCCTGGCCTCCATAAGGGTCATGCTGGGCCTTTGATGTTTCATTATGTACGGCTCTCCAGAAAAAAAAAAAAAAAGACACACGGGCCACATCAAACGGCCGGCGTGCCAAAGCGTTAGGCCCCACACTCTTAGCGCTTATATTACAGAGATCAACTTTGGCCAAAACCAGCGGGAGAGCAAACACTGAAAAATTACGTACATCAGAGACGACTATAGGAGCATTTAAGATGCACAAAAAGGACCACCCTTTCCCAAAGTCTGTCCCAGTACATGTGAACTAGCATAACTTTGCCTTAATTAATTGGCATAGTGATGTTTCTCTTACAAGTACGCCTCAGCTCTTACCGTAGCATGAACTGATCTAACAGCAGTCCAACTAGATGAATAGGGTCCTTGGCTGCTCACGTGTAGTGGAGGAGGGGTGCTTGTCTCTCATGTCCTGATTTGATTGTGCTCCAGAGGAGGTTAAATGGGTTAAGAATCTTAACCACCCTAAATACTGAGACAGTTCGCCAATGTCTCTTTCTTTTGAACATTAGCGCCAGGTTTAGGCGGATTTACCTCACCAGATAACACACGGGGCAGATTTGTCAAAACAAGCTAGCTGTTGGGAGACAACAAGGACCCAAAGCTCTGCTCGGAAAACAAATCTCTCCGGCCGTGTCCTCTCTTTCTCTCTCATTTTCTCTCTCTCATCTCTGTTTCCTTGCTAACCCACGCTAATGGCATGCAAAAGGGAATCTCAGAGTTTCCCACTAATCCCATCTCTGGCCGTCTTTATCGGGCCAGCCACCCCGATATTTACTTTTTCACACTAACATGCCTGCAATATTCATCCGAATGTGTCGTAGACCTGATCAGTCATCAGCTCAGGCATCCAGCCTGTGATGTCACCAGGTCAGGAGGTGGTATCAGCACTATGCTGCTTTTTGGAGCAATACGTGCTTCTTTGTTTGTCAGAAAGGCTGATTAAAAACAGTTCAGCACCATCCTTACTGCAAACATCACCTTCTAATCTCTCTCTCACTCCATCCATCTCTGTCAGTTTTCTCACCAGCATTATTCCAATAAAACTCTTCTCGGCTGTCTAAGTGTTTTTCCCATCATTGTTTTACCCGACTAAGACATGCTGATTTTGGTGAGCCCTCCTATTGTTCCCTGTTTCATTTTCACTCACACCGCATTGTGACCGATAAGTAAAAACCCTGTTGTTTCCACACTGACATTCAAATTCCAGTAAAATGGCATTTTAGTCTTACAGCTCCAACCGTCGCAGCCTCATCGGTAACTAAAAGCCGGGGTTTACGTTACCATAGTAACTCATTATAGTAATTAGTCATAATAGATAATTACAGATCAACAGTTGGTTGGTGACTGCATGCAGCCGTCTCTAGCTGTTTGCTGAGGCAAGTCAGAATTACTTAAGAGCACTCAGAGGAGTTTGTTAGATGCATATTGGCTAAATCTCTAGGAAAGCAGCAAGCTTATTGAGTAGGAAGCTAATCTGTTAGCTCCTTATCTGTCCAGTGTCTAGGCTGATGTTGGTGGAGATGATGCAATTTTAAGAAAGGTTGCTTCCTCATACATGATCCTCACACTAATAGTAGAAAATTTGTCCAATTAGAACCTGGCCGTCGTTAGAGGTGAAATGGTGACAAGGATCCTCCCCAGACCCGGTAAAAAATTACCACTGGGGTTACTTTTGAGCTAGAGTACCCGTTGCCAGGCACTATGTTAGCTGCCCAGTGCTCCTTCATGGATGGGGTCACATTTCGTTGTGTTGCAGTGTGTGCTGTGCTGTTGGGTGTTCATAATGACAAATAATTTAATTAACATTAATTTAAATATGGATTAAGTGTCTTTCTCTGAGCCTAATGATGGTAGTGAACCTGGATGTGGCCCACTGATAGTGCTGGATGTGAACCTATGACCTAGAGCCCTATAGGTGACTTTCCTACTTCTAGACCACCACCACAGCTATTGGTACTTACAGTATGGTGCACTCTTCAATGGAAAACGTGTGGATCACACACTTTTAGGTGTACTTAAGCATCACAGGGACTCAGTTAAAAAGCGACAGATGTCCTTGTGTAGCATAACAGTGTCTCCAGCTTGAACCCTGCAGCACTGAGGTGATGGAGGGCTGTGTGAGGCAGTCGCTGCCCCTCACCTCTGTCAGCCCTGCTGTTGCTGGCCAGTAGATTGGCGTGTCTGTGAAATTCTCTTTATTGTTGCTTAATGTGTGGATAGTGGCCCCATTTTCACACCGAATTCCACCCTGTGGGGCTGTGGCTAATTGGACAAATTTGCACAGCAGGGAAGGAGGCACAGAGCAGCAGGAGACTTGATATATGGGCACAGAACTGGCCAGCCCAGTCCACAAACACACACACACACAACCAAACACAAGTCCGGGCATAAATATGCTTAGTAGGATCTCAAACAAGACGAAATGTTTATTTTGACATTTGGTTGAAAGGGCATCAGTATTTCTGTCTGGTTGTTAAATTAAAGTCAGTATGTCATTTACGTCTCAATTTGCATTTATTTTTTTTATTTTTTTAAAGAAATGTCCACTTAGTGATCTACATTTTAAAAAGACTCTTTTGTAGAGTCTTTGGGTGTTTCCTTGTGGTTTTCCTGATTAAATTCATAATTTGAGTTGTCTACTGTTTTAAAATTAAACATGGCATGATACAACTTTTTTTTTTAATCCATACCACCACGCTCTTCGATGACTTTTATTTTTAAAACTGGAAAGAAAGGGACTGATTGAGGGAAAAACAGAAACCCAAACAAACAATACAAAACAAACAAACAAAAGAAAAGAAATAACAAAGGATAGAGGAAAAATTAATAATAACAATAATAATAATAATAATAATAATAATAATAATAATAATTAGAAAAAAGAACATCGAAACCCCAACATCTGTATATATGTATATATATATAAACAGTATAAATAAATATATATACATTCATACATAAACCCACACAGTTACATGCCTATGTGTACACATGTGTGTGTACGTGTGAACTGGTTTGTCACTGTAAGTGGTAAAGGTTGACGTCGTCAAAGGTTGATGTCGTTGGGGGACACAGCGCCCCCATCCCCGACCCAAGGCGAGGGCAGGGGGCGGACAGGGAATCGAGGCCCCCAGCGCAGGGCCCACGGCCGCATGCCCCCAAAAATCCACCCTACCAACCCAGGGGGAAGTCAACAAGGACCATGAGGCGATGGCCTCTAGAGGCCATAAAAGGTGGGGGGTGGTGAGTAGAGTCCCAATTATTTGTTTAAAGCACAGTTCTGTAATTTTGTGATTTCCCTAATCCTGTGGTGTTAAACTGTTGAACACAGAGATTGCGGCGAGAGCTGGTGGTGTTAAGAAAATTAAATATAATATATAATATATAATTTAATAAAAATGAAATATAAGTATAATTGCTTGATTTGCTTTTGGGGTTGTAGTGTGTTGTGTTGCTTATTCTGCTCATTGTCGTATCTATATGCACGAATTAGCACGAATTTTCAAACAACGTCTGAAGACAACTTTTCAGGAAGTATCTAGAAGACTCATTTAATGTTTACTTTGTTTTCCCTCAAAAAAACTATACTTAATAATGTGTACTCTTATTTGTGTGCAGAACATTTTCTCTAACAGGGTTTGTTAAGGTGTGTAACTTGACAGTTGTTGGTTGCTCTGGTTTTACAGATTGTAGAATAGCCACACTGTTGTACGTTGATCCGGATAAAGGTGTGTGCTAAATGCTGTAAATGTAAGTGCAAGAAGTGAAAAGTGACCTTGAAAACAGGTTTGAGACGGTTCCAGCTTGGGTTATGAAAGTGGCTTTTGAAATGATAAAGTAAAAGTGAGTGAACACAGCACAGCACACAGGGCACCACAACAAAATGTGACCTCTCCATTTGACCCATCTGTGAAGGAACAGGGGGCACCTGACATGGGCAGCACCCGAGGAGCAGTGCTTAGAAAAGGTCCCTTGTGCATGAGTACCTCAGTGGTAGCGGTAGGGGATATGAACCAGCAACCTTCCGATCACAGGGTTAACACCTTAACTGTTATGCACCCCTGTCCCCATATTGGTAACTGTCATTTTTATCCAGAGACCTCTTTTATCAGAGGTGTCTTTGAAAGGCCTTCACTGATCCTCCTAATGATCAGGAGCTTAGGAGCGAGCAAAACCATAACAGCATCTGCAGTAGTATTAATGTGAAGACCTTGTCACGCTACAGACCCAGATTAAGTTTGTTGCAGGTTGCATGTGTCAGCGAACTGACCTCTTTGGAAGTTCCCCCTCGCCCACACTGTTTATTCCAAACAGGGGGGACAGCTCTTTTCCTGTTTGTATTGTGCCAAATCATTTTACCTACAGTTCATCTGGATGTAGTAAATATTCAGAAATACTCACATCTGATGAAGAATGTAAACTGAAATTGCTAGTCAGAGCCTTGCCATTATTTTTGTGGACAGTCAGACAAGTCTCGGATGAAGATGCAAGAGTGGAAAGTGGTGTGTGGCAACGTAGTAAAACTAAGCCTGTGTTAAATGGATGGAAATAGCAGTGCCTGTACCAGGCGTGTGCATTGCTCTGTGTGTGTGTGTGAGAGAGAGAGAGATAAGATTTGCATGTGATGTGTGCAGATCACGGGCCACCCTGTTCCATCAGCACTCTAACTGGCTAAGTCTTCAGCCTCACTCTACCACTCACCACACTACCAGCTGGGTTCCAGCAAATTTGGGTATACACACTCACACTCGTAGCAGTGTGGGCAGCCATGCATCTCTGCCCTAAAATGGAGATTTCCAACACCAGACCACAGCTAATACCGAAAATGACAGGGGAGAGAGAGCCGGAGGAGGCCCGGCCCAAATCTGACAGCGATTTTCTCCGATCCGTGTGTTGTTGTTGTTTTTTATCATGGCAGTGCCATTGGTCTGGCCCTTTGATGTTTGTGTGTTTGCGTGTGTGTGTGTGTGTGTGTGTGTGTCCTCAGCAGGGGAGGGCAGCTCACGAACCTCAGAGGCACAGGCAGAAGCAAGAGAACCTGGCCAAGCTAACCTCTACCCACCCACTTGTCAGCTTCATTGCTTTCTCTCTCTCTTTATCTCTGTATCACGTACTCTCCTCTCTTTTATCACTCTTTTTCTTATGCACACTTTCTATCTCTTTCATGCCCTCTTTTTCTCTCTCATCTCTCTCACTTTGTTTCTCTTTTGTCTCCCCTCGCTCTCTCACTGCTTCACTTACTGTCATGCCCTCGCTTTTTGTCTTTCTCTTCCTCTTTCTCATCCCCTTTCGTTTCTTATCCCCCTCTTCTCTTCGGATGGCAGTGACACGGCCGCTCGTCATCACACCGCCTGATTCATCTGTGCATTACGTCAGTGTTTATAACTCCCATCATCCCCCCCCCCCCGCCAAAAAAAACAAAAATGGTGTAGATTGAAACCTGTTGGGTCTGACTTTTCATTTGTGGCGCTTTAATTACTCATTGTTTGCTTTGTGAGGCTGAATCCAGGTCAGTCGGAGCGAGCCGAGCGTTGATATGCCCTTTAATGGCGTGGTGTAGGGATCTGCACATTTGGCAGAAGTTAATTCTGCAGTTTTCTCCTCAAGGTCACGACTAGCCTCTCCTCGCCTCTCCTCTTCTCTCTTTTAACCTCTAACCATCCCTCCCCTCGCTCCTCCTCTTCCTCCTCCTCCTCCTCCTCCTCCTCCTCTTCCCAGCCGTTTGTAGTGGTGAAGCTGGAGGTGGTAGTTTTAGATGATATCAGGCTGATCTAATAGAACATCTGGCTGTGTCTGCATCTCTCTCTCACACACGCTCTCTTCCTCTCCCTCCTCTACGCTCTCCATTCCTCCTTCTCAGCTCTCTCCACTCTCTTCCGCTCTCGGATGATGTGGTTGCGGTTTGGACATGCCTCACTGTTTGAGGCGTTAGCTCAGAGCAGTGTCCAAACCGGGCCTGAGGCGTGGTGCTTCCACATCTGTCTGGGTCACACACACACATACACACCCCCACACACAAACACACGCACCAACAAAGCACCGACCACTAATAGACTAAATGCATAGCGGGTGACTTGGCTAATACATTTGCTGTCTTTCTATTTTAAACACATCCGTTTTAGATAACAAAAAGCGAGATGCTTTGCTATACGTAGGACAGTGTACAAATGCATAAGTGTATCTAGAACAGCTCTGATACTGACAGTGGAACTCATTTGTGGTGATAGGGAGCAACCACACACACATATTAACACATATACATGCGTACACACACGTCTGCTGCTTCTTGCAGCCTGGCCGGATGAAACCCAACCGCTGCTTTGATGAAGTGGAGTCCTGCTTTATCCTGGGCCGCCTTGCGGTGGATCAGATCTAATTCGGATGCTCTTTCTCCCGTTTGCCTTGGGCCGTGCTTGTGGTTGTGCTCGTGTGTGTGTGAGTGCGTGCGTGAAGGGTGAAGAGTGTGAAGAACACTATTGGGTTGGATCTCCACATTGGATCCTCACAGCGTGAGTCATTGCTTTGCGGTTGCAGCGCCGTTCAGACGGAGCCTTTTGGCAGCAAGGCCGAACGTAGCCATGGTTTCACTCTCTATACAGGGAGCTCGTGAGGTGGGCTGCCGCCTCCCCAAGCGCTCCCTCTCTCTCTTCTCTAACCGTCCTCATCTCTTCCCTGACCCGGTGGCAAACCCCGCTGTGCTTGCCCAACAGGAGATATCAACAGCAACAATTACGTCCTCGTCACACTGTTGTCTTAAACTCACCAGAGCGAGACTCGTTACCATCTCAGATGCGTGCCGAGTTCAAAAGCTCAAAAGAGGGCCTGGGTGTGGGGGAACAATGTTGTTTTCGCGAGAGGTAGCATAACAAAAGTTTGTCGAAGAGATTCATTATGGTACGAAGAGATCGCAGCGAGAGCTCTGGCACGCTGGGCCTCGCAGCGCGTGTGTTGTGGAGGTTTTTCTTTTGTTGAAGCCTCGGTGCAGTCTCTAAGGACCTATACCTCATTTACGTTCTCAATGGAGTCTGTGTCCTGCCTGGACGGCCGAGAAGTCTTTATGGCCGTGTGAGCGTGTGTTTGTAACAGCGGGGAAAACCAAGTCCATTTCTTGACTTTTGCTCGACAGAAAAGCACCAGAGCTGCCTCCGTTTGAGTAGAAATTACGGCTTGTTAAGGACTTCACTCAAGATAGCTAGAACTACCGCTAATGGCTAATGTATATAATATATATATTATATATGGCTTTTAATTTGTTTTATTATTTTATCAATTAGTCATTTAATCAGTCAGTTAGAGATTCAGTTATTCTTTATGTTCCTTTAATTTATATTTAAAGATACTGATCACACTTATTTACTTAAATTTTGTACTGTATTTGTATTTACAGCACAAAGAAATGTATTGAAAATAACATGAAAAGTAATTTTCATGTCAGATTCCAGCCTAAACATTTATATAAAAATGTATTTAATGGGAATTTAAGCTTGCAGGTAAACAGGTTATTTTTTTAGCGACTACAATGATATACTGTATTACAAATCTTTTCTACTAATGGTAGTTTGGGGAGGTTTTGTTTTGTTGGCAGTCTATCCTTCAGAATAGTGCCTGTGTGTTTACTTTTCGGATGCTTGTATATAGCGCTGGTGCTGCAGTGGCCATCCAAACTTTTTACACAGTGAACAAAACACTTTTTCCGTCAAAAGTACTGCCATGCTTTTGAATTCTTGTGTTTTTGGAAACTTTTGCCCTGAACCTCCTTAGTTACCTAGCAATGATTTTTAAAACAATTGTTCTATGTACAGGATGGTGCGGTGGTTAGCGCTGCTGCCTTGCATCGAGATGATCCGGGATTCGATGCCCAGGTCGACTGTAGGGCCTTTCTGTGTGGAGTTTGCATGCTCTCCCCATGTTCGCGTGGGTTTCTTCCGGGCGCTCCGGTTTCTTCCCACAGTCCAAAAGCATGCACTATAGGTTGATTGGCGACTCTAAATTGACCCCCTAAGTTGTGAATGTGAGTGTGATTGTGTTGTGTGCCCTGCGCCTTCCCAGGGTTGATCCCCACATTGCGCCTGTAAGTTCCCGGCATAGGCTCCGGTCCCCCCGCGACCCCGGCTGGGATTAAGCGGTTCAGTTAATGAATGAATGAATAAATGAATGAATGTTCTATATACGTGGAGCACTATGATTTAGCCAATCGCCGTTTTTCACTTCATAACGCCAGAGCGCACATACGCTTGATGCAGGCTGCTAGTGTGTGAGGTCGGTGAGATCTGGATTTGTCACCCCTAAGAAAATCAATGACAGCTTTCCGCCCCCACATTGCAGTTATTGTTCCCTGCCATCTGGAAGTGGTTGGGCCTAGCAGAGTGTACTTCATGCCTTTTCGACGAAAATATCCAATACTTCCAAAAACAATATTTGTTTATTTGCTTTACTTTATCTCTTTTGCATCTGCGGCTAAATGAAAGGCAGAGCTGAGCTATGACCGACTATAAATTCACGCAGGAGGGGCTAGAGGGCGTCGCCTCGACTTTTGGTAATTTCATTAATCTGCTCTCGCATTATGCTTGCATATCATCCAATTTTCAATTTGTACTTGCTAATGCCAGTAGATAAGGCCTAACAGATGGGTTTTGCGCGAGTGCTTGGCTCGATTCTCCACAAACGGGGAAATTTAAGCTAGCATTCATTGAAATATTGAAGCATAAATAAGGGTGTTTTGTGCGATCGGGACGGTCTTGTGTACTCATGATGTGCTCTCGTTCCAAAACTTTGGATGGTACGACGTGGAGGGGGGTTAGGTGGACGTTGAGGGTCACGGAACGAGAGTGACCTCGGGGTGCGGGTTTAAAAGGCGGACGCCTGTCCTCTCCTGTTTTACTTGGCCGGACCTGGAGCAGATCGATGATCTGTAAAGTGGGTTTGTTATTGCGTTGTTTGCTTTGGCAGCATTTGAAAGAAGACGCCTGCCTGATTACAGGCCCAGATGTCACAGCACACATTACCCGCTTAGCACCGGCCTCTTCCTCCTTCCTTTTTCTTTTTTTTCCCCCTTTGCTCCCTTTTGACTGCAGAGCATCCGAGAGCTTTTTTTGTGCTCGCACGTCCCCACACACGCGAACACGCTTTAGAAAAGTGACTCGGTCCTGCCGTGACTTTAAATTTAAGCTCTTTAGCATTGATTGCGTCTCTAGGCTTTGACCCTCCGTTCCGCCAACGGGACCTTATCTAATATCTCTATTGTTGACTGAATATTAGTTTAGGGACCCGAATGGAGTCATGTCTTTTTCTTAATTATGTAATGGCCTCTGCTAGGCGCTCCCTTATTCAATCTGGAATTTTTTTTTTGTGGTGTCACTCTGTCCAGTCAACGTTGACCATATTATGAGGCACTGTGATGTAAATGTGAGTTTCTGGACTTTTATTCTGAATCTGGCATTAATGTGAAGGCATTTGTCCATTTCAATATTTCCCTAAGCCCATATGGTCTTATTAGCTTGTGTGTGTGTGTGTGTGTGTGTGTGTAAGCAAGCGTGTGTGTGGCCATATAAAAGTAGCCCTTTGACACTTTTACTGCAGGTAACTGCAGGGAGGAATTATGGCACATGTTTGTTGGCAGCTCTTGGCGACTCGCAGCTCTGGTGTCGCTCGCCCTCTCATCAAAACACACACTCTCAGTTTGCAAATTGCTGTTTTGCTGAACTGCGTGTTGCTTATAAAAGAACACGCAAACTAACATGCCATGAGGTGAAGTTAAAGTGCAGCGAGAGCGCTGTTTTGATTACTGGTTTTAACCACTCTAACCCAAGCGCTGTGCTGTCTCATGGGAAAAAAACATTTCACTGGACGACGCACTTTGGGTCCCGCTTGCTTTTCTAGCACAGAATGAAAAAGCGGACGTGTAATACTGGCACACACACGGCCACGTAAGTAGATTTGTAACGTGGAATGAACGATGGACTGCGAGAATTCCCAGGTGTCGACGCTAGATTTGGATTCGCTCATCCTATTTGACGTTCATCAGCGCCTGTGCGGGTCCCGGAGTTGAATCTCCATCACACACACCCCAACGCCGTGCCACGGCTCAGCTCGACTCGACTCGACTCTCCCTTCGCCCAATAAGATTAAGTCCTTCTTAGGAGGGTTTAGACGCCGAGAGTTGGAGAGGAAATATAATTGTGGTGGCGCAGAAGCAAAAAACCAGCTCCCACACCCTCCGTGGCAACCCAGAGCGCTCTCAGATTAGAGACACATTAAGCGCCGGTCCCTTATTAGCAAATGGGGTTTTGACGGATTTTCGCTGGCCCAAATGAAATCCCCTCCGCCCTCAAGTAGCTCGCTGCTCCAACGGGCACAGCCTCCTCGGGTTGGTGGTTGGCCGGTTGGTGCTGTGCCCGGCGTTGTCCTCCCTGCTATGACGGAGAGCTGTTATTACACGACGAGAGCCCCGCCACATCAGACTCGGCGTCCCAACGCTCAGCTCCGGCCCCAGCACGCTTCCCTCCCCGCCGAACCTGTAATTGAACTTTCGGCGCGGCTGCAGGAAGCGTTTGTAAGTGATTATATGCAATATGTTTTTCCAAATTAGGCCTTTAATTAGGTCTGCAGCTTGTTTTTTCTTCTCTCTCTCTCTCCTTTTTTTCACTTCAGCTGCGCTGGCTCTTTTTAAAGGCAGCGTGGCTCTGTTAAGGAACAGTGTTCCGGTAGTTTTCATAGAAAAACACTGATAACCAGGCCTGCTTCACAGACATGTCCCAGGAGAGAGGAACTAGGGGGAAAACCCTTCACACGCACACACATACACACGTGTCCATTCTTAATCTCACACACAAATGCATATACACTCACAAACTTGGGCCTTTATATTTGCTTTTATAGCATTGACAACAGCTTTCCTGGAGAAACTCGGGATTAAGAACAAATAAGTGACTACTAATTTAACTACTTTTTTCAGTAGTATGTCAGTAGCGAAGCTCTTTCTAAAATGTTGCAGCTTCTCCAGTAAATTAACATTTTTATTTACAAATAATGATGTGGCAAAACTATTGTACTTCCTCTTTACACAGTCAGGTGTATCAGGTCTATCAAGCGTTTCTGCAAAAGTTTTATCTGATAGCCTTTCATGCCGGCACAGCGCACACTCGTCATAGCAAACTCATGGCATCTGCATGATGGAGTCTGAGGATGGTAAATATGTGGCCAAGCAAGAATATTTGGTCATATTTGCAAACATGAGAAATATCTGAAAGCCGAGAAGGGGATGATGGTGGTTCAGTGGTTAGGATACTTACCTCTAGACCAAGAGGTCTTGGATTCGAATCCTACCAGCACTACCATCACTAGGTCCCTAAACAAGACCCTTAACCCCAAGTTGCTGCAGGGAGTCTGTTTCTATAATTAGTAAAAATGGAAATCGCTCTGGGGTGCGTTTCCCAAAAGCATAGTTGCTAGTTACTTTAGCAGCTAACATAATGTACATTAGCAACTAATATAGTGTTAGCGGCTATGCTTTTGGGAAACGCACCCCTGGTTACGAGTGACTGTTAACGCCGTAAATGTCTATAAATGTCCCAAAAGGACAGAACATAAACATTTGTAACCAAAAATCAAAATACTCTCTACAGTCAAAACATTGTTGAAATCTTATTGCGGTCTGACATAACATTGTTAAAAATATATCGATTTTCATGTTACTTTTAACACCATGATTTTCCTTTTTTATTTGCGTTAAGAGTAGCCTTGAGCACAAATATTAGGTATAACTACTTCTACTCTGCAGCTTGTACTGTAGCTAATAACTAGATTAAAAGAGTAGCTTGCCTGTAGCCTTCCTACTTTAAATCATAAGTAGCTTGAAAAGCTGAACATAGAATAGAGCCAGAGTTAAACCCACAGTCTCGTTTTGAAGCACTAGACCACCAGCAACCCAGATTTGAATTTACATTACATTACAGATTCTATTACTTTTACAGCATTTAGCAGCATTTAACAGTGCTTTCTAACCCACAGTCGTTCTTCAATGTGCAAAGCTACACGTAAATCAGCAGCTGTCATGCAACAAAGTTACTGCCATTACAATCCCACAAAATGAACAGTTTTGTTTTTAAACTGCACACATGCAGAGAGAAAATGTGTGCAGATTTCAGGGCCTATTCACCACCTGTTAGCTTTGTTAACCGGTTCAGGGCAGCAGTCAGGTCCTGTGGATGTGGTCGGGGCCTCGTGGCCGAGTACACACTCCGGTCAGGTGCACCAGCGGCTTCAATCAATCAGATCACTTTCCCTCATGGCACGAGCTCTATGCCACACATCATTGGCCTGATAAATAACGCTGACTGACAGGGCCAAGGCCCAGTGGACGTGTGCGTCAGAGGGAAGAGAGCGAGGGGAGGGGTGCCTCACCTCCCGGCTGACCGCCAGCTGAGACCTCCATCCTCCAAACGGCTTCGTTTTTTTCCTCGCCCGTCGGCCGACACCAAATTGTTGGCTGCGCGACGCTAACTCGGTTAACTTGCCGGGCGCAGGAATCACAGTCGCCATGACCGTCTGAGCGCCTACCCCCACTCCCTCTAATATCTCCCCCTTCTCCATCGTCCATTGCCACAAATGAGATCATGTGCCCAGAACACACCCCCCCGACCCCTACCCCCACCCTCAACCCCACTCTGCAGCACACTGGGACTTCCTTCCTATTTCTGCTTGCATGAGAACGTCTAAATAACGCGCCGCTATTTATTTGACGTGCGCTAAAGCAACAGTAAACAGAATGCAGCACGAGTTTATGTTTTTGCTGGGTCATTTCCCGGGTAGTAGTGAGAACTATCAAGACCTTCGGAGGAGTAAACAGAGAGGAGATAAATACGGAAAGGGGGGTGAGAGGGGACAAGCTGAAGGGCTGTGTGAATGAGAAGGTTGGGTCGTGTTAGCTCGGCTGAGGGGTCAAGATGAAGCTCAAGTCTCGCTGTGGTTTGGAGGAGTCGGCCTGTCTAAGAGCTGTGGTCTGCATGAGAGTGTCTGGCCTCAAGAGGGAGAAACGAAGCCCTCGGCCACTTTAATAAATCCTTGTCTGTAGTGTGAATGAAGTTTGTTTGTAGACCGTCCTCGTTCCGTTTCGTTGCTTCAGCGTGTTGCTTTGTCACTGTCCTCTTGGGGGAAAAAAGGGAAATCAGTGTGGTTTAGTACAGATATGGATATGTGGGTTTTTTGATGTTGTTGCATAAATTATTGCTGTTATCTATTTCTGTTTTGAAGGCAGAAAGTATAGTTTTGCCTTGTCATCATGGGACATGCAATGCAAAGTGAGACAAATGAAATCCAACACGTCACGCTGTTTTGCTGCTTGATAGAAAAGGAAAACTCGCCCGGTTCTTTGTTCCCAGTCTAATCTACATAAGCAGTCTTTTTGATATAATTTACTCAGTTTTAAGGATTCTTGGATAAAGTTTTCAATGAAATTACAATTCCCCACAAAACCACACCAATAGTTCCTCATTGACGTGTTCTTTCCAAAGAGGTATTTAAGTAATTTGCTTACAATTCTTGTATTTTTATACCCCCAAAAACAATGTAGTGATGCTTTCTCCCCATCAGTATCGCACATCTCTAAAATGGGTATCCGTTGTGCCGGTGTGTGTGTGTTTGTGGTGTGGAGGGCTGCCTCCATCAGTCATCTGTAGACTGGTAAATCTGCGCAGGGGCTCCACTTTCCCCTGCAACACTGGCCTGATGGATGAAGTCCTGCTGGGACTGGCTACGGCGTGATTAACGAGAACATTGACCCCCAGCGCCAAATTTCACGCATCTCTCATAGATCTGAGGGCCATTCCTGAGACACACAACCCGCCTCTGATGATGTCTTCATTCTTTTAATTTATTTAATGAAGGAAAAAGGTGTCTGAATTGAATCAGTTTAAGATGTCAGATGTGAGTTTAATGGATAGTTCTTTGGTAGGGTATAATTTCAGTTCATAATTATTTGTATTGTACTCTTTACGACAGACATCGTCACATAGCAGCTTTACATATTGCCCAGTTCAAGCCTCTAATAAGTCTGGGGCCACAGTGCCAAGGAACAATTCCTTCTGAAGTAAATAGGAGGAAGCCTTAAGAGGAACCAAGACTTTAAAATGGAACTAATCCTTGTCTGGGTGAAGCTGGAATGAATTTGTGTATTTGAAGTTTTTCTGCTTGTCGAACAGAAGATTTTAGCACTTAGATGATCAATTAGAAGATTGCAAGGTCTTTGTAGAACCAAGCTAATTATTAGGAGTGCATGATTCAGAAAATCTCACGATTCGATTCCGATTCTTGGGCTCACGTTCCGATTCAAAATTCATAAAGAATTCACGATTGATTACATAGATTCATTTGTTTCCACATTGCTATTTAGAGTTACTTTTCCCATTTGACTGTGGCAGATCAGCAAAAAATCACACTGAAGTAAACTAGCGCCATTACATTAGTTTTTTGGAATGCATGAATTGATTTGGAACATTCCTTATCGACGGAGAAAGAATCGCAATTTGATAGGGGTTTTTTTTGCACACCCCTAGAAATTATGCAGCCCAATTCATCTGGTAGAGAATGTAATGGGTAAAGGCAAATGCTAGGTACAAGTGCAAGTGAACCCAGACAGTTCACAGTCAATTTCTTTTGCAAAAGGAGCCAAGAAAGGGTGGGTCCCTCACTGACTCTCGAAGACCCTCTATTGCTGTAAGTAAAGGATCTATTCTTACAATGGATCCCTATGGCAGCCCATTAGGGCCAAATTCTTAACATCTGCCTTCAGGGGCAAAAATGGATCTACGTCCTTCTGGATAAGAATGTCTGCCAAATGCCATAAACGTAATTTCTGGTGAGGCATGAGGAACCGTGAAAAGACAGGGTGCTGGATATGGAGCTGCATAAATATCATAGCAAAACTACAATGCTCTCATGTCATGTCAGTTCTGGTACTGCATTACACAAATGTCAATTCTGAGCGTGATCAGCAAATGTATATTAGAAGAAGGTGAGCTGCTGCATTTTAGAGTGCAGTATAGAAGAGGTTTCTAAAGTTGATTGGCAGTCTGGCTTTTAGCAACTCCATGTAGAGTGGAGCACCGTGTTTGGGGCTTGCTAATGTCAGAGCGGTGTTGAGAGCGCTGCAGCCTGTCAAGGAAATAAATGCACTCAAGTAGCTGTGAAACGCATTAGCTTCCTAGCATAAACAAGGCGCCGGCCTCATTACGTTCCCCTGTAATGCAATACTCCTCCATATCAATTAAGCGCCCAGGCTGCTGTGACTTAAAGCGAGCTCCACTTCACTCATCTCCATCATTAGCTGTACCTGGTCATGTTCTGTTCACACATACGCCATCACTTAGTTCAAGGCGAGGCACTCGGAGCAGAAGGGGCGGGTTAACTTTGGAACGGCTTAATATAGGAGCCATGATTAATGGAGCGGTGTAAACTAAAGGCAGAGAGCAAATATACCACAGCGAACCTGTTTACTCAAGTATATAAAACTTTGTATCAGAGGTGGAGAAAGATTAGACTGATTGGCGTGTGTGTGTGTGTGTGCGTGTGTGTGTGTGTGTGTGTGTGTGTGTGTGTAGTGTGTGAGAACCTCTCCACACCAGTCCATGAGAGTGTGCTCTACTCACCATTGCTGTCGCAGCACCGGACCAGTTTGTCAGCACACACACCCGCCGGCGTCTGCTCTATGTCACCCGTACCGTTCCCCTTTAATCATTACAGGGGCCGCTACGCCCTTTATTAGTAATGCTGTCAAACCCCCACAATCTCCCAGCAGCCAGAGGCTGGCGGAAGGCTCGGACCCCTGCTACCTTACTTGGGGGGGAAATGGAGTGGCTCCTGAAGAGCAGGAAAGCACAGTAGAGCCTCCTCTCATACCGTGCTATTACATTGTGGTCTGGTCCTGCGAGTGTTTGATGTTGACGTCTTGAGTTCTGCAGGTTGCTGGCGACTTT
This sequence comes from Distichodus sexfasciatus, assembly GCA_032718565.1. Classification (NCBI taxonomy): domain Eukaryota; kingdom Metazoa; phylum Chordata; class Actinopteri; order Characiformes; family Distichodontidae; genus Distichodus; species Distichodus sexfasciatus. The sequence continues at coordinate 2,395,793 of JAVGVS010000015.1, forward strand.
CTGTGCTGGTTGATGTTTGTTTTTTACACCAGAATGTCCACGGCATAAGGTTGACGAGACCCTCAGTAATTATGATCTTACCCTCATTGCTTTCATCATGCCCAGTGCTGCATCCACTGATTGCATAACGCACAGAGACAAGTACACTCCAGTGGATTCTGGGTATTTGTAACCTTACGGTAAATGATGTGGGAATAGTTTTGGACATTCATACCATTGTAGCCGTGACAATGTGCTCAGGTGAGGGATATGGATTCTTTCTATAAGCCATATTTCTTATGTAGAGCTCTCTCTCTCCATCCCTCAAACATACACATTTTCACTCTTTCTCTCTCATCCTTTCTCTTTCTCTGACTGTCTCTTTCTTTCTCTTGCTCATGTACTCTCCTGTTTCTCTCTCATACTCTCTCTTCCCTCTCTCGTTCCTCTCACACCCACACATTCCCTCTCTCATGGGTCCATTCTCTTTCTCTCATGCTCTCTGCCCCCTCCATTTGTATACATTCATCCACTGATCTCTGCCTCTCTCTCTCTTTCTTGTCTCTCATGCTCTCACTCACCCTCTCACTCATGCTTTGACTCTCTTGTGCTTCCTCTCACACTCTCTCGTGCTTTGTCTCCCTCTCTCATGCTTTCAATACCTCTTCCTCCCTCTCTCCCTCTCTCTACTCAGCTGCCACAGCTAATGGGACTAATTGCTTATTTACCAAAGTGTAAACACGTGTCATTGCTCATCACTGAGTTATAGCATGTTAACACATGACTCACACATGTATTGATATTTGGTGTACACACACGCTTGCAGAGTTTACTTACACATCCGCACACTCAGCGTGCCGTGTCTAAGCTCAGACTTTTTTTCCCAGGTTAACTCTGCTCCCGAGGAAGTGGTTGACGTATGAATATTTCATTTTGCCACGTGTTAGGTGTGGCGTGTGCATTTGTGTGCTTGTCAGAGCTCAACTCAACTACAGCCCAACTTTTTGTGTGTTCCACTCTGCCTTCAGTGCTTTAAGAATTAAAAGAGAGGATATTGATTGTTTCATGCTGTATCTTCAAATCTTTTTATTCGCACCCTTGTTGTATTGGCTGTGTTGTCAGCGAGTTGATTTTCTACCTATTCCAGCATTGGCGAGGACACACACCTCGGCCTTGTCTCTCTCTGCAAGGTTTGGAGAAGCTGTAGATCTTGTCAAGTTAGCCAGAGGAATGCAGACAAGCAGTCTGTGAATCCGAAATCCCAGGTCTTGCTTTAATCCAAGAGTCGAGAGAGGAGACAGGACAGCGTGAGATGACCGGCCCGACTCTTAAGTCTTATCTACGCACATTTTCAGTCTGCAACAAAAAAGCCTTTATCGCTCGTAGCTTCACGAGCCCCGGTTCGGCTGGGCCGCTGTTAAAGCACTTTGATCTACCCGTTTCTCCCCTTGCAAGTTTTCAGACGGCTGGGGTTTTTTTGTGTCAAGGGGACTCCCGACGTCTCTGAAAGGGACGAGGCTGCTTTAAAGCTGCTCGGGTGCCGTTCCGCACTCTTGTTATTAAAGGTTTAAGCCTAATTGCGCCGCTGCCGCTCTCCCGAAGTTGCAGACCTTGCTTTTAAAGTGGGGCTGAGTGAGCGAGTGGGAATCCATTGTGTGCGAGGGCGCGTGAGTAAAAAGCCCGCCGAGGGTATTGATGGGATTACCAACACTCTTGGAGCTAAGGAGACCGACGGAGGAGTGGGAGCGAGGAGTAAATGATTTAAAAGGCAAAGTCTAATGTAATGAAAGGGTGAGGGGGCGGAGAGGCCCGGCGCGGCAGAGGAAAGGCTCGTTCAGAGCCGTGTATCATGCTGTTAATCCTAGGAGCTTACATCCACATTAACACTCACACGTCGCTGCTAAACACTTCTGGCAGCTTTCAGGTCTATATTGCCTTGGCGGTGATACGCTCGTCTGCGACGCTGTCATTCTGGGATCTCGGAGTGGCTGATGGTGTGTGTGTGTGTGTGTGAGACAGAGGTTGTGTGTATGTGTGTGTTGGCAGCACTTTAGAGTAAGCTCACAGGAGAGTCTATGAAAGCAGACCATAGACAGGGGGAAGCTGGAGGCCACTGAAATAAGCCAGTAAGAGTGCCAGTGTCTCGCTTATCTGCTGAGTTGGACACTTGGCATGGACACTTTAAACAGGACGTTCACTTCCAGTAAAGACATGGTTATCTGATAACTACAAGCCTCCAACTCTCCTCTATTCCTCCTCCCCTTCCTCTTTTCTGCAGCCTTACCCCTGCTTATAATTAGCGGTGTAACGATACATCAGTCTACATTCATGCATTGATTCGTTGATTAACGAGTCTATAACATCAATCCAAAATGAAAACATTGATTAGACATCATACATATTATAACATCACTTTATATCGAACAGGAGATTGGTATGCTAGTAGACTTTGTGATATCGGCAGACATTGAATCATCCATTGAATTGAAATAGTATCATTGAGATAATAAGACTTGTGATTTACACTCCTACTTATTGTGTTCCATCTCTTACATTCATCTATGTTGAAATCTGTTCTTATGCAGCTCTTATATTATAAAACTGGGAGTTTTTTGCTTTTGACATGAGAATGTGTGTCTTGACAGAGCTTCTCCAGCTTAGATCGGCCTCGGCGCATGCCTTTTACCCTCCCCCCCCTTCTCTCTTTCTCTTGTCAGCTACTGATTTACGCACCCCCAAGTTTTTCCACCAGCGCACCAGTTGTTTTCAGATGCGAGTGACCGTCATTAACGGACCTAAAAATGCACTTTTCCAGTCATAAATTCTCATTAGCTCCTGCTTACTTATGGCCCCTTAATAAAACCTAATTGAATTAATCCCACCTCAGCTGCTCCTGCCCCTGATTTGGGTGTTTGCAGTTGGACCGAGTGCTCCGGTAGCCCAGAGACCGGGTAACGTGCGTCGCCTCCGACTCTTGTTTGCCTGTGAAAAGCCGCTTCGTCTGCAGATGTGAAGGTGAATGCACATTAAATTAAATCTTTAAAGGAAGTGGCAGCAGTGTGAGAGAGGCAGGCCAGAGTTTGCCAACAGCTGGGAGAAGACTAATCCGCACAGCACATTTTTTCCTCCCCCCTTATATTTTTTAATAATAAAGCCGTGTGAACATCATGTCCACTGCAGTTCCGACGAGATTTCTGAGTAAAGAATTAAAATTGGGAGTTGCACGCACATCTGCGAAGGGAAGGGAGGGAACGGAGGGCCCACATGGCGCCGGACACTGACCGCTCAACAGCCTGTCTCTCCGAATCTCCATCCCCAGCCCCCGTGGCTGGCGTTTATTATTTAATTGGACCAGGTCTGGAGCTGAGGGGTGTGAAGAATGTGGAATGCAGGCTGCAGCGGCCTGTCAGTGGCTCCGATGAAGAGATCTCCCCCGGTAGACAGGATGAACTCTTGACCCGCTCTTCCTTTCTTCTGCTGGTGGTGTCCTTCTGCCGTCAGACTCTTTCTCCGTAGCGCTGGGGGTGAAGGAGCTAGCGCTAAACTTCTCCAGTGAATCTCATTGTCGTAGCCTGCTCCCTTCTACTCTGTAGCATGAAATTCGGCAACAGAAATATTACAACTGTTTCTGTAACTGTGCACTAGTCTTTAAAAACTAATTTTTTTTAATGACCTAAATGCTTCAACGACTGATTGAGGATTTGAAGTTGGTTGCAAGATCGTTCTGTGCACGCATGACTGCTGCCCTTTTTTCTTGCAAACACTCCTAGATTAAATCCCACCTAAGCCCCTCACTAACATTCAGACAAACGTGTACTTTCCATCCCTTTGCCTTGCGTAAGAGGCTCGCTTACAGAGTTCCGTGTCAAAACTCTCAGCAAAACTGTAAGCCTCCACCTGCCGAATAATAAAAAAAAATCCCTCACGTTTTTACTGTCTTACTGGTGAAACATCAAACCAGGCTTGTAAAAACGCTCTGTGCATCACCGTCAAACGTGTGATGCAACGCGTCCGTGCCACGCAAAGCTGTTTGTGTGGTCAGGGTTCTGCACTGTGACTCTTCCTGTGCTGCTCAAGGGTATTCGCTTTGATGATGGTTGTGTTGTTGCCCCCGCTAGCCAGGGGCAGGGGGATGGTGGTGTTCCTCTCCTTTGAGGAGTCGCTGGTCGGGCGGACTTGGGACAAACAGCTTTTTATGAAGTGGTATAAAGTTATCTGCCGTCTGCGAGCCTGGCCGGCGCGGTGTTTTACGGCAGATAGCAGCGGGGCCCCGCGCCCCTATCAGCGGTGGGTCACCAGCCGCCCGCGCTCCTCTCTCACCCTTGCATTATGGCCTGTCAGAGGCCCCCGAGTGTGGCTGAGGCTGCGCAGAGGAGCGGCGGCCTGCCTTAGATAGCCACTGGCCCGAGGATCAAAGGACCTCCTTTTCAGACCTGCTTTTGGGCCTCTCTTGATAACCCAGCCGTATTTCACAGAGCAGCTATCTGTGTGCGGAGAGACACCCCAGAAGCGCTGCTGCCTCGCACGTCCTTAACGTAGCATTGTAAGAAACCCTTTTGATTGGCTACAATCACCCACTTTCTTTTTTTTGTTGCAGGAATTTGCAGGAGTGTGAAGATTTTTTCATATTTAGCAGATGCTTTATCTATGGGGTCTTTCATTTATTTCACCTATTTCACCTATTAAAGGGACAGTCACCTTGAGGCAACTCGGGGTTAAGGGTCTTGCTCAGTAGCCCAGTAGTGGTATTTCTGGCAGCTTGATTTAAACTCCTTGATCCACAGATGGGTGTCCTGTCTTTAGACCGTCACTGTCCACATCACATTAGCTGAGGTTAAACTGGACTTTTGCACTTGCAAATCCTCTACAACAGTAGCGTGGTTTCAGCAAAGCTCACTATCCATCATGATATTTTTTAAATTGTCGCTGTACACAATCATAATCTGTCACATTATCATGCTTTTTGAAGTGTTTAAAGTATCCTCGGGTACGTAGCAAGCAGGAAGTGTAATGCATTACAATCCTGCACTTGACATTAGACCTGGTTTTTGTTGGTCAAAAGTCTCCACCTAGTACAGCACAAAGCGAAACACCATGCGGTCAAGACGAAAAAATGAAGACTGTGTTGGCCCCCAGCTAGTCAAAACACTTGCACTGCCTAAGATGAAGCTCATTGTGTTCATCACACCTTGATAATATTTTTCATCTAACTCCATCTCTTTCTCTCCACCACCCTCTCTCTCTCTCTCTCTCTCTCTCATTCTCTCTGGCTCTTGCTCTCTGACTCTGGCAGGCACGTTCGACCGCAGCGTGACCCTGCTGGAGGTGTGCGGCAGCTGGCCCGAGAGCTTCGGTCTGCGTCACATGTCCTCTGCGGACACCACAGAGGAGGGCCTGAGGGAAAGACTGGCTGAAGCCATGTCCGAGTCCCCCAGCAGAGACATCGTAGGCTCTGGAACAGGTGAATCACACACTCGTGACACTTGACAAGACACACACACATTGTAGGTACACACTCGCAGTCAAATATGGATTATCATTGTGTCATTTGTAATAGCGTACAGAGATATTAAACCAGAAGTTTTACCCAACCCATTATTGGGCCATTATTGTTCCATGCTGTGTTAAGGAGTTAATGAGGATGAGTGCTGTAAACGCTATGACAGGATCTTGGACTCGGTGCTGAGGCTGTGCTGTGCTGTGCTGTTTGCTTCGCTGCACTGCACTCCTCTGTTAAAGACCTGCCATCTCAATTATCCCAAAACGTCTGATTCCCCATCACTTTAGTTCTTATTATGGCTGTTTGAGTTACGCAAATAAGCTGAACCGCGTTAGAGCATAAAACGTAAACCCTATTTGGTTTCATTTACCCAGCCCACGCTATCTCTCAACCGGCTCAATCTGTTGGCGTGCCGCCCTTCTCCCCTCTGTCCCTTTACGTTAGAAGACTGTGGAAATTCCTATAAGAGACAAGGTCCCGGAGTATTAGCGTGATTTCTTGAGCAGATCGACTTGGAAATGGCACGTTTCGAAGGTTTTATAATAATGAATTAGGTTGTCGGCATTGAGAGAAGGAGCGAAAAGGTGGGGGGTGGAAATTGCCACTCTGGGCAATCCAAATGTTTAACTCATTTAGGAAGCTGGACTTCTCTGGTCCTCCCCCTCCCTCGCCGAACAACAGTCTCTTTGATTTCTGAAGGAAGATGGAGGTCGGATCCTGCACGGCGCTGCTTGCAGCAGCGAGGTCACAAGGCCCTAATGCGTTTAGCATCGACTAGCCCCCTCTTGCAGCGCGTCTATTAGGCACTAATTTGATTTGTACCTATTCATTTGCAGTCCCTGCAGCAGCACCGAGTTGGCCCTCCCCGTAATTGGTTCTGTCTCTATTTTTGCATCATTAGATTAAGTCCGACTCCCGGACACTTGTAGTCTGCGCTTGTCCCTCCATTTATACAGCCTAATGTAACACAAAATTCATTACTGATCACATTACGCTCAACTTTTGGCCCTCTAGCAAGGCGCACCAACATATATAAATGTATAAATATATATAGTTAACCCTTTCCTGCAGCAAGGAGCCTAGAGCGTGGCTCCAGAATGGATCGTGAAGCTTATGGCGGCTAAATGAGCCGCTCGGGGACTGAGGGGACATACTGCTGGAGCCTCTGATGAGATATAACGATCCTTTATATCAGCCTGAGCCCGTGCCTTAGCCAGACACCACGGCTGCAGCTGAAAACCAGCCAGAGAAGAAATCTAATCATATACTCCTGGACTCCCGCAGAGGGTTGAGATGAGTAAATATTGATATTTTGTCATTTATCACTGCCAATAAACTCAAAGGCGTGTGGCGGCTGGTAGGTTTGGAGATGACCAGGTCACTTTCAGAGCTCGGCGCTGTTTATGGGACTAAAACCTGCTGTGTGGTTGTGTGTGTGTGAGCGAATAGTGCTGCATACCTGAGCGCCTCCCTTTATAGTGATCACACATTCTGAGACTGAGGAAGCGGGTTCAGTGAGAGTCACTTTGAAAAGCAGAAGGGTTTCAGCAGATGGTTCCGCACTTAACATCTCTCACACACACATACAGGTCCTGCTTCCGGAAAAGATTCCACTGCCTTGCTGTCACGGGACAAGACTTATTCCTTTGACTCTATCTATTACTCCCTAAATGATTCTCCATCTTTGTCTTCGTCATTCAGTCGTGTCCTATCAGTTCCTCTCAGCCAAAGAATATAGTTACCAGCAACAAGCAGCTATCTCTGCGCCACGGTGACAGTGGAATGCACCTAAAAGACCTGTGCTATAGCAGCGACTCCAGGCAGGTGACAGGGAACTGGGCCGACCACAGACTCCTGAAATGCAGTCATCTCCAAATTAGATTTCACCCAGCGACATAATGCTGCAAATTGGATTTTGCACATTGGTGCTAACCCAACATAAATTCCATTTAAGCAGGGGGAATAGGACATGGCCGGGGTAGTTTTCGTGTCATGAGCCGCTGCCACCCTTGCCCCCGCCTCCACCCCACCCCCACCCCCACCAACCCACACACACACTCACACACCCTGCGCAATGCCACCCATGTCTGTGAGTCTGTCCTCTGGGATTATGGCTCTCACTCTTCGTTATGCCTCTAGCTCCCAAAAAACACATTTATATCCATATCTCCCCTAAGCCTGCTGAACTGTTGGCGCTAAATCCCCCACGCCGCCCCCACCAGCACACTGACGGGCAAGCCGGAGTCATTCTAGTACAGCTCCTAGACTGCGAATCAGTGTTTTCTTTGATGATCAAGGCATTTTGGGTAACCTCTGATGTGGCTCGAGAGCTGTGGCGCTGTGTTTGAAAACAGAGTCGCTTGCCGAGGAAAATTCACGGAAGTGGAATCGGAGTGGGAGGACGAACGTGGAGATGTCAGTAGATGGCAGTGTTAAAAATATGAAGGTGTTGGCTCTCTCTCTTTCACCCTCTCTCTCTCTCTCTCTCTCTCTCTTCCTTGTCTGTTGAACTAACTGTGTGTGTTCATTTAACACTTATTAAAGCCGATGGCTTTTTGTGCACTTGACAGAGAGCCCACGCTGGTATAGCAGGCCACGCCACAATAGCTGCTTTGTGAAGAGGATGTTAGCAACAGCTCTCAAGTACCCACTCTCTCTCTGTCTCCCAGAACATCCCTGAACATTCAGCCAGGCCTTAAGGGCAGTTTCCCACTGCCCACACACACGCACACACACAGGCAGACACGCATGGCAACACAGAGATGGACACAAACACCCACACACATGCCCAAGTACACTGAGAGTTCGTCACACATGCATAAGCACACTTAGTCTCTCAAACAGTCATGCTTGAAGGGTAACGGAAAAACACATGCCTTACCCACACACACACTTTCACACACCACACACACACATACACACACACACCACTTGGGAGCTTGGGCTGTGACCTATAATGAGGTTTGGAGATGGAAATGGGAACAGTACACTGAGAGCTCACTGTTACACACGCCTAGAGTTTTTACATCTCTAACAAACGACTAGACACATCTACATGCCAAAATTTGGTGTTTGCAGTCGGCTTTCGTAGCGACTGCGAGCAGTCCCGGGAAACGGCTGTTTTGTTTTCCGACCCCTCCTCAGTCATCAAAATGTCCATCACTCAGCATTCTGGCTTACAAACACCCGCCTGTCATAATGCTATAATTATTTATACGATTGTCAGATCCTGTTCAAAATGGCTTTATGATTGAGTTAATTACTCAGCCAGAGGTTTGTTATTAAAGCATGGCTGTACTAGGCGCACTCGGGCTCCGCTCGAGTAGGCTTTGGACGCCGTCCACAACTGCTGATATTATCACGAGATATGAAAGAAACTGCCAATTCCACCATATTTAATACTTTTGTTTTTGTATATATGCAGGCTGTCTCAAGAGGACTGTTGATTTTATCGGCCGGTGAAGAGTGAGGATTTCCTTGCTGTCGGCTCCGGCTGGGTGTTCTGCAGGAAGCCTTTTGCAAGTGCTGGCTTTAATGGGAGTCTGTACAGCGTTTGAGGCTAAAAATGGGCCTCTCCGAACAGAGACATTAATGTGCGACTTTTGCTACAATTTCCCGTTGACTTTCGTTTATTGCTAGTCTCTTTAGTTCTGACCAGAGTGCCCCTTTAATGACAGATGAGGTCATCACATGTGGAGACACTCTTGCATTTACGGTTCTTGGAGCCGTTTGTGTGCACAAGCTGTTCTTTGGATACTGCATCCAGAAGGACAGCGCTACACACATGCCTCTTTATCACTGTTAGCACTCCTACTTCAAAGACCTGGTCAATTGCGCACTAATGTGTTTGGATAACCACAAGCTTGTGTATGTGTGTCTGTGTCTGTGTGTGTGTGATGGGGGGGTGTTTTCTAGTTTTAACTCATCCTTCTGAGAAGCCTTTGAGTCAACGTTGGGCTAAAGATTAGATCGGTGAATCTTAAAGTGAGTCATTCGCAAGGTTGCATATATATTAAGACAGATAAAAGAAGAAGGTTATTACAGAGATGTAGTGAATGTTCTGAGTAAACCCAAGTGCAGCTCATTATCATCCACTCCCAGTGGCCCGAGTGGGTTCTTCAAACATGCAGCAGAGTCGTTTGCGATCCACAGCCTTCGTGAAAACCTCCATTGTTCTCCATCCCGGCCTGATGAAGGTAATACCGGCTGTTTGAATTGGACCGAGTCACACGTATTCATCTGTGCAATGGAGGGCCATTATCGGAGCGAGAACGCCGGGCCTTGATGTCACGGCTCGTTTTAACAGCGAGAGATAGCCATCTCTGGAGCGGCGGCACACAGCTGAGAGTACAGCAGCCCAGCCGCCCGCCACGCAAGGAATTAGCACATCGCTAATCAATCATCCCGCGCCTGCTTTCCCAACACGAATGATAGATTACGCAAACAAAGCCGCCGCTAATCTGGCTCGGCTCGGCCTGCCGCTGAACCTGGTGCCATGAAAAAGTGTTGGAGCCCAGGACTGTGGAAAAACCGTCAAGCCCAGAGAAATGCAATGATCAAGGCCATGGCTGAGCGGCGTAGCATATGGTTAGATGGAAAAAGTACATTATCACCTACAAAGGCAGATACTATTTTTTACTTGAATCATTTGCTCTCCATAGTGCAAGACGTATTTCTTGGCAAGTGAAATTACATTTGGGAATTACATTTTCTCACATTAAGATTTTATGTTTGCTTAAGATATTTCAGGGCTTATATTTAGGATTTCTGTCAAGGGAAATAGTCTATTTAAATAGGCAGTACAGTGAGAAGTTGTTAGCGTATTGTTTCAGGGGAAATAGTAATAATAGTAGTGGTTACACTAGTAGTGGTGGTAGTATTACTAGTAGTAGAGGTGCTGATTGTAGTGCAGGTAGTAGTAGAGGTAGTAGTAGTAGATGTAGTGGTAGTACTAATTGTAATAGTAGTGTTTATATTTGCACTAGTGGTGGTAGTAGTAGCCGTTCTGGTCGTGGGTGGCACTGAAGTGGTGGTATAGGTAATGGTGGTGGGAACAGCAGTGTTGTGGTGGTCAATTCTGAAATTTAAGATCTTTTCTCTGGGTAATATTCTTGCAGCAAGTGACTTTTGACCACTCCTAAGGATATGGAGAGTGTGTGTTAAACAGAAAGCTGTGTGGATAGAGTGCTTTATCCAGAGAAAGGCTTGAGGCAGTTTGGTCAGTCAGTGCCTGCTGCATGAGGCTGACCTCTACAGCGAGTCCTCAGTTCCATCTCTGTTCCGCTGACCCCCAGTGCTATGTGCCAGTGAGTTAGCACTCTCCACAGCACCCAGAACACAGACCTCCCTATCCGCAAAAAACTAAAAGCAGGGAAAAATGCCTTGCGGTGTGCTAATAGCAGCACAGTCTAGAGCAACAGTGGCATCCTGATCGAGGAACTGTCTGTTCGTTGAGATAAGTGCAGTTGCCGATTTTTGAAAGTAGTGGTAATGTGCGGACACGGCGTAATTTGGAGGTAAAACTTGTAATTTGGTGTAGCACATTCTGTCCAACTATTTACATTCCTGACATGTTTCGAGGCCGAGCCGACCCGGTCTTCAGAGGCAACGTAGGTCACACTGCTGTTATAACCCCATTAAGTCTATGACTGTAAGCTGTGAAAATAACAGTGGCTTTGCCATTAGCACAATAGTTGACCTGGCAGTGGCATAAGATGCTTTCGCCTAAGGCCTGCACTCCGGAGCTGACATTCTGAGGCCAGCGCCTGTGCCCGCGCCCACGTGCACTATTTGCCTGCTTTACTTGGGAATATTAGTTGATCACTTTGTCACATGGCCCCAGGGCCTTGTTCCCTCCTGATACAGGAAGAGAAGCCCGAGCAGCTGAAAGGCCATGTATGGACCAGTTACAAAGGGACCGCAAACTAATAATAAAAGCACCAGGAGAAAGGGGAATTGGTGTCGGAGCGAACTGGAGTGTATGGTGGCGAGGAGAAAGAAGGAGGGGGTGGAGTGTGAAAAGAGGAGCACCATCATTATTTCTTCCCCTCAGCACTCACCCATTCATTCCGGGGTCGCTCTCCTCAGGCCAGCCAAGAGCTTGAGTGTAATGCATAGCGACAGTGTGAGACGATGAAGAATAATTCCTGCATTCAGAGCTGCCACGGCCGCCTCTGTGTCCGCTCTCCCGTCCCTCCACCTCTCCCTCCCTCCATCCAACCTTCCCCCTCTCCGCCGACACGTCGGGCCTGGATGTCATTGTATCATTTATCCCAGCCTCGCCTCTCTGTCGCAGCCTCAGCCGTTTTAGTTTGCTAGCTCACTTCACACTGCAACCTCAAAAGAGAGAGAGAGAGACAGGCAGGAAGGCAGACGGAGAGGGAGGTGTAGTGAGAGAATGAGAGTCAGAGAGAGATGGCGAGAGAGAGAAGGTACCAACTTACAGCAAGATGCTTTTTATGGGCTTTTTGGAGGCTGCACTTAACAGCTAGCTCAAGGGAGCGACAAGCATAAAGTAAGGTTTCGGAGAGAGGGTATGGCAAATGTACACACAAGAAGGAGAGAGAGAGAAATGGAGAGACGGAGCACTTTTAAAAGATGTCTGTTGTGTTTTAGCCCTGTTCCAGATTGTCTAGACACACTGGTGATGAAACATGCTGAAAGTGGAAGGCAGACGAGCGCTCTGCAAATGTGCCTGAACTCTAGGTGTTGGTGAGAGCCGTCACGGTCCTCTTCTCGTACAGCCAACGCTGCCACTGCTGCTTAGGCCTGTGATACCTCAACTGGTCCGGAACCGCAGAACATTCACTCGATTTATGCCTGCGTTGAGGGTGGATGAATAATAGATTGTTGATAAATACTGCAATCGGATCCACTCATCTGTGCTCTTTTTCACCCGTTCTCACGGACCTCAGCAGCCGCGCCGCCAGTGGCGTTTCCGACACATACCCACACGCCTGCATGTATGTGCATAAATATGTGTATTAATAAAAGATGCCGTATGAATTAATGATGAGGGACATAATGGAGGGGTTTCAGGGCAGCGCGGCTAAGAGACGCCGGGGGTGCTAACAGCCGGGCCGGGCCGGGCGGCGCGGAGATGAGATCGCCGGCCCCACCGCACGTCTTTCTAGGAAAGCAAAAAAAAGAAGAGAAGAAGAAAACAAGTGGAGCGAGGGAGAGTGCTACTGCTGCTACTCTTCCTCACCCTGCAGGCTCTAATGGCCTGGCACTGTGGAGAAAACACATTTGTTTTTGCATCTTGGTGGGAGCAGAGGTCATAAATACGTCGCGAGAATAGTCTAACCTAACCCCCACCTCCAGTTTTGATCCCTTACAGCCGTTGTTTTGGTTTTGTTATTTTCAATTGGAAATTGAGTTTGCGAAGAAAAAGTATACCATGTGGAGGGCATGTTGCTGGTTCCAACAATATCTGTGTTTTGGGCTTTCTAACATATCAGTGGCATTTGATCAGTAAACTTTGTTTAAAAAACTTAAGTAAAATCTAACCATTTAACAAAGGCAAATTTTATAATGTGGGGCGCCACGGTGGCAGCGTGGTTAGTGTTACTGCCTCACAGCAAGTCGGTCCCGGGCTGGCCGTGGGGCCTTTCTCTGTTGAGTTTGTGTGCCCTCCCAGTATTATTGTGGATGTTCTCCAGGTACTCTGGTTTTCACCCACAGTCCAAAAAGCATGCACTATATGTTGATTGGTGACTCTTAATTCTCCCATTGGTGTGTATATATGTGTGTGTGCGCCCTGTGGTGTGTTGGCACCCACCCAGGGTTGGTCTGTAGTCCTGAAGTCTAAAAAAAAAAAGACACAATAAAAATAAACATCATTATTATTATTATTATTATTATTATTATTATTATATTATTATTATTATCTACTAATAAGGATCTAGAAAGATTTTTCTTCGCCTCTCTTATTCATCTGTCGCCACATTCTCTGTATGTGTGTGTTCACGCTGTAATGCTAGATGTTGAGCTGCAGGGCTGGTGTGAACCGGCCGGAGAGCGGCCGCCCTAAAAAGCCACTCTCCTCTTTTCCTTGTAAGTAACAGGGAATGTGAGGAACCTCTTCCCTCTTTCCCCGCTCCCCCTGGTCTCTGTTAGTCGAAAGCCCTGGATATCGCCACATCTCAGGTGGCGCTGAGAATAAAGTTCTGCAACTAGCGCTCCGACTGCAGCCATCAATCAAAGGCCCATTTAGAAATATGGACAGCAATCACATCAGCTAATTGAATCAAAACACAACTTTGAGCCAGGAGAGAGGATTTGTAATTATAAATGGCATGGGCTGTACATCTTGCTGACCTATGCTTTCTGACTCAAGACTGCGAGCAGCTACTTAACCAATCGCACCGGCCGCAGTAATAAGTCTTATTCCAATCTCATTAACAGATTCTGTTTTGACAGCTCTCATTAGGTAATGAACGCCAGTCATGAACTCGCACGCCTGTCGGGTGTCAGACATTGCGGGCTCCGAATCATCTGGCTTTACCGTTGTTGACTTTTGTTTGTCGTTAGGTGCAAACTTTCCTGGAGACGAAGTCCAGATCTGCAGTTTTCGAAATATGTTGCTTGCAGAAAGCTGTTTGCATATGTATACCCGAACCCGTAAGAATTACTCTCGCCACTGTGGAGAGCTGGCTCATTCTAGATGAAGGAACAGCAAACACTGACTTAATCTTATATAGCCAAGTGGCTTAGTCAGGCTGAGATGAATTCAGTGTGTGCTTGAAGGATGATGATGTTGTCATTTCTTAAAGCACGTTTTCCAGAACAGTCTGCTTCAGTCTGCAAATTGCCAGTGCGGAGTACCACATGCTGTGTAGGAGGGCACGACAGTGCGTCTCGTCTGCTGGCCTGTCCAAACAAAAGCTGTGTGAGTGTGTTGTCAGGAATTAATGCATTTTCCATTACCCTTTCAAATGTAGTGTATTTTCGCGCTGGTTTCCGTGGCCCCTGAAGTTAGCTTTCCTGTTCTCCCTAGTGGCTGCACACATACATGGTCACTTTATCCAGAATTGCCCATGAGTGAGGGCATGTGTTCCAAGCAAGAAGCCCAGAAGAGTTCCCCCCCGCCGCTGCAGTCAGCGCACTTAAGGGTTCACGAGAAAATGAGAAATGTGCCCTGGTAGCTGGGCTGCGGATCAGTGCCGCAGCTTAGAAAGGGCAGGTTACACTAGGCTCATTAGGCGACTGAAAGCGTGCTCATGGGTGCAGCGAGGTCCTGCTACCTTTTACCTGCCCACTTCTGCTCTAAATGAGGCTGAAATATGGAGACTCCACTCTTATTAATAAGCTTCTCCATGGCCGAGGCCCATCGTGGTGCCGGCGTGTCGGTGCTGGACTGTCTGCCTGTCTGTTTGCCTCGGTTTGCTGTTCCAGGTGCCTGTTTCCATCCAGAGAAGGGAGAGATTCATCCCGCTGTCATTAAAGAGACCACTGTTGGAGACATATTTTTAAAATTATTAATAATAGTAATAATACTAATAATAATTTTTTCATATTACATACATATTATTAATAGTATTAGTAGTGGTAATAATAATAATAATAATAATAATATTAATAATAATAATAATAATAATAATAACAATAAAGAGGAAGAAGAAGAAACAGAACAGTTACAAGATGGGTCCATAAGCACTTTGAGCTTGGACCCCAAATAACACTGCTATTCGAACCTAAATTTTTAAGTACTATTTAGTTCTCCAAATGAAACAGAATTCTCCTGTAAAAGCATTTTTCTCAACCTACAATTCTGACCTCTCTCAACACGCTAAACGATCTGACAGGTTTTCATATCTTTTAGAGGACAGTCATGCCTTTACAGCCACCTAAAAACCTGCACACAGGCACAGAGACGCACACTTACACATTACATTTTCATTTGTGGGATTATCTTAGCAAAACGACCATTAGCAATGAAATTGTGTTGTGAGTTGGGGACTTTTTGATGGAGAAGGCAAAGGAGGAGGAGCAATGTGTAGGGGCAGCAGCAGATCTGTGAGGTGTGCGTGTGTGTTGTATGTGCCTGATTGTCTCAGAGGCCGTGGCAGCAGTGGCCTGGGGGGAGTGACGTGAGAGCACTAAGCAGAGCCAGCTGCAGCCACGCTGAGATTAAAGTACAAACAAAAAAAAACAATCAGATGGGATAAGTATAGTATTGGTGTGGGTTATGGCCTTCATCCCCCTCTCCATCTCTCTCTCTCACCCTCTCACACTTCCCTCTATCTCTCTCTCTCTTTCCCTTTAATAGTCAGGGTGCAAATTAGGCAGGCTCTCTCTCCCTCTCTCTCTCTCTGCCATTTGCCCAGACCCAGCAGCCTGATTAAGGGCTCTTTGTTTACTTTGATCCCTGTTTCGCTTCGTCTTAATGCGCAACTCAATCTATCTTGGCCACCGCAAGCCCCCAGCTGCTGCAGTGTGTGTTGTGAATCAAGAGTGGGATGCTGAGGAGAGAGGGGGCAGCATGTAGACGCTCAGGCTCTGGCTTTCACCCTCCCTTTGTTTCTGTATGACCCGCACAGTACGAGATCGCACTGACCCAACTTACATTTACGGCATTTATCAGACATTCTTATCTCCTGCGACTTCCATTTCCTCATAGTATCTCTGGAGCAACCTGAGGGGTTTAATGGGTCTTGCTCAGGGGCCCAGCGGTGGTTTTAGCCTCTCCCGGGAATCGGGACTCCAATCTTGTGGTCTCCAACACAAGGTTCCAGGGTCCGGCGTGATGTTTGTGTGTTCCAGCTGTCTTACTAATTCGATTTGCTAATCATGAAATTATGTATTTCCTGAGAGGTGGCGTTTTTGCCACAGACAGTGTGCTGGAATTCAGTTTTACAGCTCCAACATAAATTATGGATTTTGTGAAACTCAAAGACTTCCAAGAATGGAAACCTCGACATAAGTCTTCCACTTCTGTAGTCAGTCTCTCCACAGCAGCACATTTGACCTCAGTTTGTTGATAGTGTCACAGCACCAAAATAAGGATCCCTTTATTATTCATAACACGAACGTGCCGGTGACTGTAGTTTTAAAGTAAAAGTGAGTGATTATTTGTCATTGTGAACACCCCACAGAACACAGTACACTACAAGGAAAAGTTACCTCTGCATTTGACCCCTCTGACATGGGTACCGCCCAGAGAGCAGTGCTTGGGGATGGTACCTTGCTCATGAGTACCTCCGCGCTACCTTTACTGATTGCAGGATTCGAACCTTCCAGTCGCAGGGAGAATGCCCTAAATGTCCCATTTGAGCCAAAGTATACTAATCCCTGCCCTTTGACCTCTGCATAACCCTGAGATACAGCAGACGTGACAGTAATGACTTCTGGGAGCTGTGTGTTCAGACTTAAGCAGTCTGTTATTGCAGAATCTGTATAGAAGCGTGTGTGATCAGCTGGCCCAGCGTAAGAAAAGAAAGTGTGTGAAACAGTAGTGTTTAATAACTAGAATGAGTAACATCAGCTCAGACTGAATACATGTGCTGTGTGTTGTGCCGTCTAAATGAGGGGAGTGAATGAGTGTGGGTGGAGGTGAAATGAGGTGGAGGAGAGGCCTGTTGCGTGTAAAGCGGTGATGATGTGGCCTCAGTGGCCCCCGTACAGAAGTGTGTGGGTGTGTGTGTGTGTTGAGGGCGCCTGTGACGGCATTATTTACTTAGTGCTAAAGCCAAGAGCTCTGTTTCCAGTGGAAACTTATCCTGGCCGGCCCATACTCTCATACACAGGCACGCTAACGTCTGCAACACACACACACACTCACTGTCCCGGCTGCCCGACCCAGTGCTGGACCTTGACCCACTGCTGCCTTGGCCTGATTGCTCTCATTTAAGCGGGGTGAGGTGTGTATGTTCGTGTGCTTGCACGCGCGTGTGTAGTACACACTTACACCACACCGAGCGTCGCTGCTATCCGCATGCAGCATGAGGAAAAGCAGAGTAGCCGTCGCTTCGCTGGCACGCTCCCTTCACTTTGAGGTTCGCGGCACGGATTTACGAGCACCTGTCACAGGGCTATGCGCACGGTGCACTCATACCAAAGCAAACACACCCTCCTCTCCTCCCTGCTGAGCACAAATCATGTGGGGGGGTTTGGGGTTGTGGTGGATGAGGGAGCTGCCACCCGGAGCCCCGCCGCCGCCCAGGACACAAGGCCACATGCCAACTTGTCATCCTTCTCTTAATTCACTTCACAAGCAGAGCCGCAGAGTGACAGCTAGTTACAGTATATTGTCAAAACACCAGTGAACAAGATGGTTTTATGAGGTTTTATTAATACATTGTGCAGTACAATAAATTGAGATGATGGTAATTATGTATGTGTATATTATATATAAATGTAATATATACATATATAAAATATATAATGCATTTTCTAATTGTAATTTTTAAATGTATTGAATTTAATAATTTTTCAATGATATAATTATATTGATACATGTTGCTTGCAATAATTAATTGGTTGTATTACATATATATATATATACACACACACACACACACAACTTTTTGTTTATATGTTTAAGTTGTGTAACTTTCAGCCTGATTAATATATCAGAGACTAAAGCATTTTAAATTGCGGCTGGTCTGCAGGTGATCAAATTCATTTTTACATATCGAGTTTTCAGATGATGAAAAGGTTCCAGTAAAATGACTGTAGTGATTATATCATGCAGGGTAGATGAGAGAAGGTTTTAGAGCTTTCATGGGTAATGATAATGTAATGGTGTGTTGTAAATTGAGAGGTTGTGAATAGCTGAAAATAATGATTTTAAAATGTATATTGTCTCTTAAAATATCTTCAGCTGATCACTCATTATGGTTATGTGGTATGTATATTATTTGAAATGTTATTTTAATATTGATCCAGAAGTGAATTGATTTAATCAGATGTAATCAAAAGAAATGGATCAAATTTTCCAGAGATATTTTATTTCTGTTATCTTTTTAACACAGCCACCTGTTGAATATAGACAGTTTCTTCATTGTTCATCAACTTCATGCTTTTCAGAAGTATTTAACATGTAAAAGAGTGGGAACTTGTAACAAAAGCAATGTAGCTGTTACTAGAAACAGAATTGACCCAATTAATGCTTTTCTGTTTGTTTCCTTATCAGAGTCATCAGCGTACTGTCAATCACAAACAAATACACCTGAAAACAACAGCATAAACTAACCTGATAGCCACGTGTCATAAATATGTTATTACGCTTTTTCTGCATTCGGAAACTGTTGAATTTGTAGATAAGATTATCAACAGCTTTATCCAACATTATTTCACTTGTGTGAAATGAAAGCTGACAGATTCTACGTTACTCTAGCCAGGTTCCTGTCGTTAAGTCTAGAGTTGGATTGTCTCCAAATAAGTGATCTAACAAACTTCCCTTAAGCTGATAAATTAATGGAACAACACTTAAGATGAAAGGATTCCCAAAAAGAGCAGGGGCAACGGCATGACAACCGGAACCTGGTTTAAAAAAGCAATAGAACAAAAGGTCTGAAGTTTTCATTTTTGTCATCAGGACTTATCTCACCTTTTAAGAGTTTGTTGGTGTTATTGCCTGATTTTAACCATTTGTCTGTGTCTGTGGTCAGTTCATTAATTTGTTCAACAAAGTGCTTGTTAGAGCAAGAACAGTAACATTATTATTAGTAGTAGTAGTGGTAGTAGTGGTAGTAGTATTGAATAGTTACATTTGTCTTATTTTTTGCCTTTGCCTTTGTTGATTTTTCTATTATTTGGAAGTTTATTAAATATGTAAATGGACACCCCAGGTAATTACAGTGGATTTGGTTCAGCCCATTTTATGTGTGATAACGTATTTTTCGTTTACTGTAGAAAAGTTAGGAAGGCCTATGGAAGCAAGAAGAGAAATGCTGGTTGCATTAGCAATATTTTTTTTAAAAATTTAGTTATTTAGATTTTTTAAATGTATATTTGATTGATAATACATCATTAATAATACCTCAGCGCGTAATGTCAAGAAATGTCACAGGCCATAATAGTGTTTTTACCACTTTATACTCAGCTGAAGCTGTTGAGAAACAAGGGGGTTACAGCACTTGTAGTTGATTATTATTGCTTATTTTTGTACAGATGTGAGTTTTGTACTGATAGAGAAAAGCTCTTGGTGATAAAAGCTGTTAGATCACAAAGAGTTGGGTTTTATTTACCCATTTTACTTGATTTAGACGATTCTAACACTTCCTTTTTTCACCTTCATTAGTCAAGTTACTTTACTTAGATTTAATTGGTTATTTTAATGTCTCGTGTACACGTGCATGAGGTATGTTTAGCTTTTCTTTTTTGAAAACGACTAAACCACAACAACAAAGGCAGATACAGTCATGACAGTGTCATTTGTGTTCTTACTTTATTTTCTCTCCCCTTCCCTCTCCTGCTGTCTGTGTTGTTTGTTCCAGCAGAGCTCCAGAGAGAGGGGAGCATCGAGACTCTCAGCAACAGCTCGGGCTCCACTAGCGGCAGCATTCCCCGCAACTTCGAAGGCTACCGCTCTCCTCTTCCCACCAACGAGAGCCAGCCGCTCAGCCTCTACCCCACCGCCTTCCCGTAACACACACGCCCTGCCGCAGAACCGTCCTCACCTCCAGCCTCTCCTCCTCCTCCTCCTGCTGCAGGGCTGGGTGGTGGTGTGCTGGTGGTTATGGTGGTAGTGGTGGTGTGCAATGTTGACTTTTCCTACACCCAAATCAGACCTCTAGTAATGGAGAAGGCTTTATTTTTTAAAGATCAGGTTGGAAATGACAAGGCCTGCCTGCACGTTTCTAGTAAATTAGTGACTGACTTCATTCAAAGTTGTTACATATGTACTGTTTGTTCCGTGACCTGTGAGAGAGAGAGAGAGAGAATGAGGAGGGAAATTAAGCTTTACAGGAACTGTCACAGGTTGTTGGAACAGTCGTTTTCCACTTTCCGACGTGACATTTTCAGGAACTTGTTAATGTAGTGTGTACGTAAATGTGTGTGTATTATACACATGCATGTATGGGGTGTGTAAGTTTCAGTACAGTACCTTCAGTACTTTGTGTGTTTAATCTTCCACAAATTATACTTGATTTGTCTCTCAGTAGATATGTTGACTTCATATCACTTTACATTCTAAATTTACACACTTTTTTCGTTATTAGGAAATCTGTCTTTTGTGTTTCTTGAAAACTAATTAAGAAGACAGGCAGATGTTTGTTCTTTGTACAAACATAAAAACTCCATCAATCATAAACTTTTATTAGGTGTTTACCAACATTTCAGCTTGGATTTTTACCGTTCATACTCACTTTTAGTTACAAATGGAGTATAATTGTACTTTATAACAGATGCAATGTTAAAACTATTCACTGAAATTATTTACCAATTTTGCTTGATTTGATTTAGCCAGTTATGTTAGTTCCTATTGTTGTTTTTATTTTATTTTTGTTACTTATGGATCTACCTTTATTTGATCATGTTGTTTGAATCGGATCTATCCAAGTGTGATGGTGCGTGCATGAATTGTGTGTATGTTCTGCATCAAGTTAATTGTTTCTAGAGAAGGGATTTTGATTTATGGTATTGTTTTTATTTGTTATTTTAGGATTTAGGATTGACTCAGTAAAGTGCAAGCCACTATTCTTTATCCAGCGGTCTGCTAAATGCCTGTTTTCCCCCCCAACTTGTCTGAAGGGAGCTGATAATCGTGTGGCGAATTTCTGTCTCTCTTTTATGACACAGACACCCATGCTCACATGCTGTTATGTCACTTTTCCTCTTCATGCCTTCTCTTACAAAGGAAATATTCTTCTAAACTGGACTAGACAGGACGTAGCCTATTACAAGCCATGGACTAAAGGAACTGCAGTGTTATAATAGCTAACAGCTCAGCTTGCAGCTTGAAGAGCCGAGAGCTGTTCAGGCTGTTTGGGGCGGTGTGCTTGCATGGGGCAGAGCAGAGACGCATGTGAGGGGGGATTGTTGGCGTCTCCTGCTGAGTGATTTACAAAGGGCCAAACCTGGCATAACTCTATCTCCATGGATGCATCGCACATGCTTTTTTATGGACTGTAATAGGCTTGTGTAAAATGCTGAATTAATCATGTGATTGAATATAAATCCATGCAATTGACATTATGTACAGTTTGTTGGTTTTGTGTCTTTTGGCCATCATCAATTTGCTGACTGTTTACAATGTTTACAGCATTTCTGTAAACCTAAAGTTATGCATTAAAGGCCTATGAGAAATAAAATAATTTTGTAAAATTGAAAAATAGAACATAGATACTCCACAGCTTTTTAAGAAAATTGTCTTAACCTCAGCAGTGATTAATCTTTTTCCCTCTTTTTCATATTTATACATTTGTGTATTGCTATTATTTTGTAGACTGCTGATCATCTTACAGAGAAGACAAACTTAGACATCCACTGCAGCTATCTTTCTCTTTTGGAAGATGGTGTGAATAATGCAGACATAAGTAAGGTATTTAACACACTACCAATAAATTGACGAATTAAGAATTTGGCTAAAATCGTGTAGATTATGGCTAAAGAGGTAGTGAAATGGAGCATGAGTGCAGTTTTCTCCATGCAGCCCTGATTCATAATGAAATGGTTCGTTTGCAACATTACCTTGTCATCCTCCGGGCAGATAAAACCGCACACAAAGCCATTATTGTACCATCACAATAAACTTTATTGTAGGGAGTCATAGAAGCACAGACATCCGATACGCACACTTAAAGAATGTAAAAACGGAGTTTACTGGCATTGATTTAATACTCTATAATATACCTACCTGAGAAATATTTTTTCATCCGCTTTTGTGTCAAATATTTCATATGTTTATCATAAGAGGATTACATGTAAGAAATACAGTTTGTGTATAAAGCAATGACATTTCGCGAATTTGGAGGCAGTGCTGATCTAAATAAATAAATAAATAAATACAGCTGTGGTTAGTCAAATTAAGATTTGTGAACAGAAGATAAATAGATCTGGAAAATGTTTCAGTTATAACATAAAATCTTATTTTAGCTTCTGCTTCAAGTTAATTCCGTTTATGCTGTGGAACAAATATCGTCCACTGTGTTGTGAGAGTTCAGACTGGTAAAGCCTCTACGCTTGTACATGGATAAACAGTAAAGACAGTCAGGGATAAATCAGAAATGAAAAGCAGGCAACAGAAACACAAAACCCTCAGTTTGCATGATCGAACTCCTTCAACCCTTAACTGAGTGGCCATCAAAAATGTCGCATACTGGAGTGAAACACGACTTTTTACTTGATACTGTATATTTTGTCTCAGTCTAATTTTTTTTTTCTAACTGCTTGTCTCAAACACTGCAGAGTGGTGTTTTGATGAACAACAAAAAATATGGTATACAAATTACAGTTAGTACATGTGTTATTGTTTTATTACTTATAGCTGAGCTTCCAGACTGTTAATCCCAATGGGAGTAAATTCGTAGTAGTCAGTCTCTCGCACTCTGTTAATGTTTAATAAACACAGCATCTACTGAAAGCAGCAAGTAAAACCTTCTACAGAACATTTTCTGTTTCATAAAAAACATTAAAAGTCCTCATTTTGCTAAATGATACATGCAAAAAAAATCTCGAAATGATATACATACATATGTGGTGTGCATGGTCTAAAACACCTTTTTACAAATACCTTGAGAACACTACAAATGTGTATTTAGGTTGCTCTTTAATACCCACTTGAATGGTCTTCGAGGTGAGAGATTTATATTTGCTCCAAGTCTGTCACCAGAACTTCTCCAGCATTGCAGCAACAGGCTGTTTGAACTCGAGCTAAACGTGGAGGGTTTTGTTTAGTCATTATGAAACATCGGAAAAGTGATGAAAGCTCATATTGTGCCACATTACGGAGAACCTTAATATATAATATTGTACGCGTACAAAACGTGATTCAGTCGCAGATCTATGCAGACATGTTATTGTGCCATTTAGAGAAGCGCCTCGTTATGTTTCCTTGTTTTAAATAATTTTAACAGAATAAATTCTTATAGTATGCCTTTTTAAATATATAATAATTGATGCGAACTACGAATATAAGAACAGCGCTGAGAAATGTTATAATGCGCACACACATTGGATTAAAATATTTTAAAGGCATAAAGATATGCATGCACGTATTTAGTGTCACTATAGCGCAAATGTAATTTCGAATTTGACATTCATCAATATTATATTGCAGTTCGGATTTGTTTAATAAAAGCACACAGGCGACATAGTTTTTTTGTAAAATAATCACATCTCAACAGTACTGCGACAACAACGAGGGGCTATGTAGAAAAAATCTTAAACTGTAAAGATTTTATCGAAATAAATAAACAATTTCACTAGAACCATTTAGCGATTGCAGGATCAGTCGAGCTTTTACTTTTTCGGCATCTTAAGTGTGATATTACTGTATGACTGGAGCTAATCCTCCATAACGACCATTAACATGTATCTGTCGGGAGCAGTTGATAATGATGCAGAGTTTACCAGCATATCAGAATTGTGAATTATATATCATGAGAAATATTGCTGTAACCAAATATTAATTAGGTTAACTTCTTTATCCAACATTTAGCGCTGCAGACCTGTTAGTTTCTAAGTGTCTTAGTTTATAAAATGTGTCTCGGTTCGTCACTGTCATTCTGTGTTTAAATAACGTGGTCAAAGTAAAGTACGCCAGAAGGCAAAAAGGTTAATAAGCTTCTAGTATTAAATGGATGTTATCAGGCGGAAACCCTACATTTAAAAACATTCTTTTTATACTTAATTATATAAGGATATCTAAACGGTAGAAATTGAGTTGTTTCATTTAAACTGACATTAAACGGTGAGATCATCTCCCAGCATAAAGGTCACTGAATGGCTAGATGATGAGACGGATTTGCATGGCAAATAAGAAACAAGTTGTTAGTCCATGGTAGAGGTTTAGTGTGAGGCCCATGTCTGAAATTGAGTTAAACACACGATGCTATTTCTTCAACAGAAAATTTATAGAAGTGAGCTGCATTAGGGATTGAACCCTGTATTTTAATGATGTATAATATTCATTTAGGCACGTATATGAAATATAATGGATTTTCATGGATCAAATATTACGTTAATATTTGTATGCAGTTTTTAGTCACCTGGAAGAAGATGATGTGAGTCACTGGGCTTTGAAGATGTGGTGACAGCGTGGTTTGCTAAAGCCCCTTTAAGCAAATAGCCTCTCGGGCGCCCCCATCTGTTACCTGCGGAAAGGTGCCGTTTCATTAAAGTCACACATGACAACAGCAATCACATGTATACACTCTTACATTTTATTGAAATCATTCTCGCTTATACATTATTTCTGTTGCTGAGATACTGTTCTCTCAGGGATATTCTCACCTAAGTAAGTTTATATTTTGGTTGCATCTAAAGTGAACTGGGGAGTAATACAGAATCAAATTACAGTGCGCATGTAAATGGTTCTACATTTTGCCGATAACAAAATGTTTCACTAAAATTTAACATTAAACTACATCACACTACAGAACCCGCACAAAAAGTCTCACTGCGCTCTCTCTCTCTCTCTCTCTCTCTCTCGCTCTCTCTCTCTCTCCCCCCCCCTCTCCCTCTCCCTCTCTTTCTTTCTTTCTTTCTCTCTCTCTTTCTTTGACTGCGTGCAAGCAACTGTGAGTGCTGTCTTGTGTGTATGTGTGCGAGAAAGAGATACAGGACGTTTTTGACTGTGTGTGTGTGTGTGTGTGTATGTGTACACAAAGATAGAGATATCGTCCTAAGTACACGGTTCGTGATTTAATTCCATCACTTTTTAGATGTATACCATTAGGTCACGCATTAACGTTGTGTGTTGATGGACAGTTTCTCTCAGATTATTAATCGGTTGTGTAATTCACAAACCGAGTGTTAGCAAATCATTTTAATGCCTTTAAATGCGGACAAAGAAATGTAGAAAACTACATAGGCTGAATGCGCATGGATGGCTTGATGGCTTGAAAATGTGAGCAGGGTAAGGAGGAGGAGGAGGACTGGGGGCTGCTGGCTGGTGGAGACGCTCCGTATACATGTGACAAGGGGAAATATGAAGGACTTTGACAGGTCTTAAACGGTCTGGCGCCAATGCCTCAGTCTACTGCCTAAATATAGCAAGAGAGATGATGCAGAGAAGGGCAGAGATGGTGAAAACATGAAAAGAAGCGGCAACAATCTTGAAGTAAAAAAAGAAAAATGAACGTCCTTTTAATGACCGCTACGAGGCTGCAGAATTTAAAGCATTCTGAAAAATCTTTATTATCTTTTAAGGAAACACTATTAGGCCTGCGCATAGAACTAAACCACTTCTTATAAGGATTAGAAGCGTAACCCCACACTGGAGTCAAGGACACGAGCAAATAATGCATTAAAAGACAATATTCAATTACTAACTCAGATTATAGTGACATCATGCCCTGAATCATTTTAGTGTTTACCCACCTGCTAAAGAACACACGGTCAAAATAATGTACTTTATCCCAGTTTATAAGATGCTCGCTTTGGAGCACATTCCGTACAAATTTCGAATTTATCATCCTGAGCAACTTTTAGTGATCCGTGTTAATGGTTAATGTTTTAGCACTTGATTACATTCTTGTCGGTTTAAATGTGTGTCAGTGAGGATCTGAGCCCTTGGAAAAATAAATCGGACGTAATTGCAGTGACTCTGTTGATGTGATTAGTTCCTTAAGTATATACATGGAAAACCATTACCATTCCCATGTGTGGTTAATCTCTTTCCACTTCAGATCACCCACTGTCGAAGTTTAAACCCGCAGATCAAACATAAGACTATTGATTAGACCAAGTCAGTGATTCACTGTAGGCGAAACACTTCACCATGTTTCAAATCCTTATAAACAAATCAGCAAGGTGCTATCAAATACACCGATTTACAGCTAGAAGGATAAAAAGATAATGCCCTGTTTTTTGTTGTTTTATAAATAGGCATAATCCTAACAATTAATTATATAGTTTTTAAAATCTGTAATTCAAAATGTGCAACAACACCTAGGGTTCGTTTTTAGCCGTTGGTAAATTCCTTTGGTAAATTCAGACTAATATTGTATTCAGTGGACAATATGTCAAACGAACACAAATTAAACAATTTCACCATGAATATCATGTTCTAATCTTTTGTTTGTTTGTTTTCTTACTGTTTAACCTTTTTTTTTCAATTAGACCCCACAATACGTTTTATTAACATATAATTAATTCATTACCTCAAAAGTGTTATCATACATTTTCATGCATTTTGTTTGTTTGGTTTGGTTTACTTTTAAACATAAATTTTCTGTTTGTTCAATCATTTTAATACACACACGTGTATTTGTGTGATTTCCATGTCTACTGTTTTCGCCATGTGACATCGTTACAACCAAAGTTTGATCAATGACCAAGCGTCACGTCAGTAAACACTGTGACAGGCATATTACTTGTTCTTTCTCTCTTGTTCTATAATATTTAATCAACTTTGACGTGATTGTATCGATTGTGAGACAAATAGCTGCAATTCAGCAACAAGTGTCTCTGTACGACCCCGACCTCTACATTAACACTTTAATATTTCAACTATTTTAAGTTGTCGTTATTTTGAATTTTAAATTGACATGAAAACATATTACCATAAAAATATTTATATTAATTTTAGAGAAACTTAAATTGTTTAGACTGTTTTAGCTTTTTTCCATCGTGTTAACGTATTTTGTCTATATATGAAATAGAATTTATATACAGATTTTTTATTATTAGTATGTTATATTATTAGTACGTTTTAGTTTTGTTTTTTTGCAGTGGGACGCTAGTGTGATTGTAAGGATGCGCTTGTGTGGTTGTGTCCTGCGCTATAAGGGTTAATAGGAGAGCAGTGTGGAGCCGCGATTCTGCTGGAGCGCTGCTCTCCGTTTTAGTGTGAAAGTGGCAACATTGTACATTTCTCACATTGACTGGTTTGTAAAATACTGGCGAATAACTAACGATTCATCACAATCTATTACATTTATACATTATTTTACTAATCGACTGCATTATAGAATTTCCCTCTGAATAAAACTGACAAAATCGGTCACTTGTCTGGAACTGGAAAATAATCAGATCTGTCACAGGTTTTGTGAATGATATGAAGTGAACAGACGTCTGGCGCCAAGCGGCTTCACTACACACCGTGTCCGAGTTAATCAAGTCCCCACGAACGCATCTCAAAACCCAGAGTCTTAGAGACAGCACTAAGAGAAAACTACTCTCTCAGAAAGGTTCTGAAATGGACAATTATTACAGAGATTGTATATAACTATATATTAATTATATTAAATGTGTTAAGGTGGTAAATATGTACTTCAGACATTGGGTCTCCAACCAAAAATGTTGTTTAATCTCATAAATTCTATATG
Source organism: Distichodus sexfasciatus (assembly GCA_032718565.1). NCBI lineage: Eukaryota > Metazoa > Chordata > Actinopteri > Characiformes > Distichodontidae > Distichodus > Distichodus sexfasciatus. Next base: position 2,423,711 of record JAVGVS010000015.1, read on the forward strand.
GAGCCAAAATATTTTAATGGTGTCACTCCAAAAAACTCCACCAACAATATTTCTGAGAGTGTAGGTTATGGGTTAGGGTCAATAATTAATGGTAGAAAAATTAAACAATCATTGTTAAGCGCTCTACTCATAACTAAAACATCAGCAGACACATCTCAGGATATGACACGTAAAAGACAGATATAAGCTCATAAGCTCAGTCCCTCGAACGTAATGTCTGGTTGTTTGACACTAACAGCATTTCATGTCAACTAGAGGCACCAGTAGCTGTGTATTGTAGTTTCCCTGTTTGAACAGTATATGCCGGATTCTCCTTAGCGTGTTCACTTAAGAGAAGCATGTTTTACCACAGGCTGCTCGGCGTGACAAAATTAAACAGGGTAGGATCGAAAAGAAGATGCAACTCACCAATATTATCTGCACTCTCTTAATATTCCTCCCATTCTTCCGCTGCATGCATGTGGCTTTTGCGCGTTTCCAGTCAAGTCGGATTGTGTTTAAAGTGCCAATGTCCCTTTTACTGGCTGCTCTTCCTCTCCTGAAGTTAAAAGTACGACAAGCACCAACACAGAAAAAATCATTCATAAATTTCTGTCTGCACAAAAGTGTAAGAATAGCTTGAACATCCGCGTTGTCCTAAACATTACGTCACTTTCGCTTAAATCCCTAAAACGTAATACAACACCTTATAGTCTAATATTTGCAGTGAACTAGTTGCGGTATAACAACGGATAATTTAATCTACTTCACTATAAAGTCTAAATATTTCGACAAATATGCACGTGTAACCGGTAAAAATATTTTCCTCTTCTGTTTGAAATGAAGCCAATGTTTACAGTGACTCGTTATTTCGTATGAATCTTGTAGGTCTTTGTTTATTGAACGCGAAAGCGGTTATTATCCTAACTCCTAGTTTCCAGGGTATTGGGACACGAATTTGTTGGCCCGAACCCGGCAGCATCGTCCGGGCGTCATTGTGAGGCGGAAGCCGAGCGCGTCGCTGCGTGTCCCGGCCACGGACTGAGCGCCGAGCTGCCGCCGGGCTCGGAGACGGGGGGAGGGAGCTCCGCATCTTTCCTGTCATTGGTTAATATTTTATTCTGTTGACATGTTTTCTTACTGCTAATGCTTCCGACACCTTCCCGTCCACCCACTCTGCTCCAGCCTGGCCGGAGCTGTCAAAACCACGCCTATGGAGGGCCACAATTGGTCCAGAAAGCGTAAAATCAGCAATCAAGGGGGGCTTGGTTCATTAGTGCTGAGAAGGGAGCAGGAAGGACATGTGAGATAGTTACAGTCCTACAGTCCTACCGAGCAGGATCTAAGCGCTTCACCTCCGCGTCCGCGTAAAATCGCCGCGCTCGGATGGCCATTTGCATGAGGAAAGCAACCTCGCTTTCAGGAGAAGTTGTTCGCGGGAATTGGCGAAAACTGCTTTGAGAACGACGCCGCGCTTCGCTTTTGACTGATAATATTACACGACTTGGTGGAGGCGGTTGCTGGACGGGAGCTGAAGTTACAGCAGTTTTCTTGCCACTGTGCGATCGCTTGCTTTAAGCCTCAATCTGTCGCTTTCTCACAACACACTTTCTGCTCAGAAGTTGAATTCACCTCATTGCATTTTTTTCCTCCGTGCGACACAGCGGCGTATATTTTTATTCCTTTGGATACGCACTACAAATTTTTCTTGTTGAGTGGAAAGAAATCACTGAATTACTGAATATTATATTTTCTCCACGGTTTTTTGGATGCACCGATGAGAGATCCAGTTTTCGCAGGGACTGCCATGGCTTACCACCCTTTCCACGCTCACCGGCCGACCGACTTCCCCATGTCTGCCTTCTTAGCGGCCGCGCAGCCTTCCTTCTTCCCGGCGCTGGCGCTGCCTCCCGGCGCGCTCACCAAACCCATCCCGGAGCACAGCCTGGCCGGAGCCGCCGAGGCGGGCCTTCATCCAGCTCTGAGTCATCATCACCCCGCGGCTCATCTCCGCAGCCTCAAGAGCCTGGAGCCGGAGGAGGAGGTTGAAGATGATCCAAAAGTCACACTGGAGGCGAAGGATCTATGGGACCAGTTCCATAAACTAGGAACAGAGATGGTTATTACAAAATCTGGCAGGTAATATCCCACTACTTTTCTCATTTTTTCTCAATAGATGGGCTATTTCATTTTTCGGTAATTCTACTGATAGAACATATAATCAAGCTGTTATTATTACAATTTTGTTATAATTCACGGATTTGCAGTTTTCGAAAACATTGCTTGTATTTTTCACTTGGAGTGTAGTCTTAGAAGGCCGAGCGCAAGAAAAGAAGAAAAATTCAACGCGCTTGTGTCCCTTTCTAAATTTATTTTACAATTCATGACATTATTTGAACTGACCTAAATTACTATGTTTTAAATAAACTAATGACAGGAAAAATCTCAGCATTTTTTTTATTACAAATACAAAGATATGTAGTGTAACTGTAATAATATACAGATATTTTTAGCTGTTTACGGTTTAAAATAAATGGATTCTGTCGAGTTGTGAACTGTAATGCTTTTAAACAGCCTGTCATGCATATTACCTGCTATTTTGAAGCAGTATCTCGTTCTCTGTCGGCCTATATTCAGGGAATTGAGAATTGCTCCATTTTTGTGAATCAGGCAGATACTTTCTGTATTTCTATGCTGTTGAGATAATTGTATTATTATTGTATAGCTGGGCAAGTTATATATATATATATATATATATATATATATATATATATATATATATATATATATATATAAATATATGTGTGTGTGTGTATATATGTGTGTGTGTGTGTATATGTATATGTATATATATATATATATAAACTTGCCCAATTGCTTTATGTTCATGTTAATAATAAACAATTAAATATTTTTTTCCCCTCAGGAGAATGTTTCCGCCGTTTAAGGTCCGAATAAACGGACTTGATAAAAAAGCCAAGTATATTTTATTAATGGATATTGTTGCTGCCGATGACTGCCGCTACAAGTTCCACAACTCCCGCTGGATGGTGGCGGGGAAGGCCGACCCCGAGATGCCCAAGCGCATGTACATCCACCCGGACAGCCCTGCTACAGGGGAACAATGGATGGCCAAGCCTGTCGCTTTCCACAAACTCAAGCTGACCAACAACATTTCTGACAAGCACGGATTTGTAAGTAGCCCGTTAATACATGCTAGCTCACTTGCAACGTATTAAATGTGTCTTACTTTTGGCAAATTGCTTTGGGACAGATGCATTTATACAGATGGGCCGCTAAGAGCTTACTAATACATTATTATTATTTTTGAGAATAGTGATAGCAGACCGTAAACAAGGCCGCAACCGTAATTTTATGCTGCTTAAATGTATGAATATCCTTACCAACAGTATGAATGAATCCCATTCGTGTTATGAATAGTTTTGTTAACCCTATTATGTAATCCCAATGTTTAATTTTTCATCGTGGGATTTATTGTTCATGATAGAAGCGCTGCGTCCTGTTTTCGCGTGGTAATCGAGAAACGAAAAATTATTTTACTTGCTATTTATAAGTCGTTTTTTTATTTGTTAGATGAATGTTAAATGTAGACTCGAGCTTGTGATTTTCCTCAATATATTTATCTGGGCCAACACGGTGTCGCAAACTAAATTAATAGCAAGCGCTAGCAAGTTGAAACTGATTTTTTTTCTGTTCATTTTTTATTGCAATCTACTTTCCACCCTGTATTTCGTGCACGTCCTATTTGGTATTCGCTTGACTGTTTTGCATTTGCAGGCACATTGTCATGTGACCTATAACCTATAACACCGCCATAACCAAGTAATGCCACAAGTATTCAAAACGGACTAACATGCTAGTCGTATTGAATCAATTATTATTTATATATTACTAAATGTTCATTTTAAGATTAATATCTCTCTCTCTCTCTCTCTCTCTCTCTCTCTCTCTCTCTCTCACACACACACACGCACGCACACACACACACACACACACACACACACACACACACACACAGACTATACTGAATTCAATGCATAAATACCAGCCCAGATTCCACGTTGTAAGAGCCAACGACATTCTGAAGCTTCCCTATAGCACTTTCAGGACGTACGTGTTTCCAGAGACTGAATTCATTGCTGTTACTGCGTATCAAAACGACAAGGTAGGTTGGAGGAATCTGAATATGTGTGTGTGTGTGTGTGGGTGTGAGTGTGTGCTCTGTTTACAGTCATCGTAACCAGTAATTTGCAACGACAAGATTTGCCTGGCTAAAACACGCTTTTAGTTTAGTTGATGGTTGATTCAGTCCTACTTATGCTTTCACACTGGGATAAAAATCTTACGGTTTGTGTTGATAATTCGCTTGTTGTTATCTGTCACTTGTGATTTTCGACTGAAATGTCGACTGTTTTTCTTCCGCGAAGTCAGTTTAGTCACATGTATGTACAGGCATTAACTGCGATTTTTGTTGGACATATACTTTGTTCGCAGTAGGCTTCTCGGAAAGTAATGCACATATGTGTCAATAGGCTCTTAACTTACACATGAAATTCCCATGTATAAGCTATTGCAACCTTGGTGCTGATATTAATTGCTTTCCCTGTCTGAGGGGCCTGGTGGGCTTGTTGGTATCGTAAAGTTTATGACATAGAGTCACAATCGATTAGCAGCACTTAAGCTCGTTGTGTTTGTCCGGGAGCCACACACACACACGTATGCACGCACGCACACACATATTAAAGCACTAAGGAAAAAGAAATAAGACTAAAGCATGCACAAATACGCCACATTTAACTTACGGGCTATGTCCCATATACTGCATATCACTGAACTGGATAACGGGCAAAAATTAAATGACAAGTAATACAAGTGTATCAAACGCTTATCTATACGTAAGCTCGTTGTTATATGTTGCATATGTTGATAAAATGCGCGTTGAAAGCAAATTTACTTTTTATTTCACTTTTTTAAAATGCGCTCTATTAATTAATGATAACGCCATCATTTAGAAATTCGTACTGTTGCTTGCGACATTTTTATCCGTAAAAACGGAAAATGTTTACACTTTAAATACACTCACGGGAGTTGTCAATAAAACAGCCCCTTCGATGGATTAAAAAAATGTGCAAGGCTACCGTTACCATCAAATTAAGTATTTTTAGAGGAAAACTAAGTATAATTAGAATTACAATGATGGTTTAAAAATTTAATGAAGAAAACTAATACGTTGCCTATAAGACGTTACAAATCTGTGCTAATGTAAATATGTTATTGTTAATAATAAATTGTCTTTTTCTTTAGATTACGCAACTGAAGATAGACAATAACCCCTTTGCCAAAGGCTTCAGAGACACGGGAAATGGAAGGAGAGAGAAAAGGTAGGCATATATCTTCACTAAGTTTGCTAAATTGTTTATGCAAAATGTTAGTTTTTATTGTATTTTTTCCCTTTTTTGCTCTTTTACACGCATGCATGTCAGTTTTATTTTTATTTAATGTACACGTCCATTTATTACTGTATGATTCTTATTTATTTATTTACTTGTTTATTTATTTATTTATTTACTTATTTTGGTGTTTCTTTACTTTAGGAAGCAACTGACCCTCCCCTCATTACACATGTATGAGGTCGGGCAATGTAAAGTGGACCGCGATGGTGGCGATTCTGATGCTTCATCAAGTGAGCCTGCAACAGGGAGGGATGCGGCACACTCACCCATCGGACCTGTATCCAGCCCAGTGCGCTTCAGTCGAGGCAGCAGAGGTAAAAATAAATAAATAAAATAAAAACCATGCACACACACACAACTAATAGATAGTATTAATAAAATGGGATGTCCAAAAGTCATTTCACATTGTCCGAATGTAGAATGGTTTTAATATCTCTGCAGGCTGAATTAGTGTTAAGCTACTGCTAAGTGAATGAAACTTTCTTTTTTATCAGTGAACTGATTTGGTAGTGTGGGTGAATGACATTCACGTTTAGACTTAATCTAAATCTGGGCTTGTTTTAAACACATATGTCTTATGGTGCACACAAAATAATAAGTGGGCTAATAACACACCCACTTTTAGTACAGGGGTCCCATGCTGGAAAATTGAGACTGAATCCTGAGTGAAGATTAAACCAAAATTAGCATTAGAATTAGCATAAATACTCAGTACATGCAAAATGCCCTAATATTTGTAATATATTATTAACCAAATTGAAACAAAATGTTTTCCTTTTTTCTTGTAGAAGATAAAACCTGCACCGACAGTGAACATGAAATAGACCAACAGGATGAGCGTTGTGGTGGACCAAGCAGTCCTGGACCTAAACCGCCATCTTCGTTCAGCCCAAGAAGCGAGGACAGAGTGAGAGACAGGCCAAGCCTGGAGAAGAAGGAGGACTCCTCGGACTCAAAAAAGTCAAGCGACTCCATATTTAGCATAAGCAACCTAGAAAAAGACAAAACAGAGAACAAGCACAAGAAAGAGTTAGAGTCATCTAAGAAGGACACCGATAATGGGGGTCTCAGTGGAAATAAAGACAGTTTTTCACCCCTTGTGGTACAGACAGAGAGTCCACCACATTTCGGGGCAGGGCACTTACAAAGTCTGGCTCTTTCTGGTCTACACAGTCAACAGTTCTTTAATCCTCTCAGCACCGGACAGCCTCTTCTGTTTCACCCTGGACAGTTTGCAATGACACCTGGGGCATTTTCAGCTATGAGTATGGGGCATCTATTGGCTTCAGTATCAGGAGCAAGTGGCTTGGAAAATGGCACTCTGCCAGCACAGGGAGCCGGAAGTAGTCCGAGTGCATTTCCCTTTCCTCTGTCTCAGCACATGCTAGCCTCTCAGGTATGGCATTCTCTTACTTGATTGAACATTTATTTGTAGACTGATTTATATCTTTGTCTTGTTATGTTGATATTTACAATAAAAATAGTGGTTAAAGATATTGAATGTGTAGTCATATTCTTGAAATATGGATAACATTGTCAACACAGCAGAGGTCTGACAATCCAAATGCGCTCATGACTAGCTTGTAGTTTGAAAGCGCACAAACAGAACAGTTTATGCTGTTGATGATATATGTGCTAGGCTAAGCTACAACTTTGTCAATGTGTCAGAAATTTCTTTATGAACATAGGGTAACTGTTCCAATTTTATGTGGATTTGTTATAAAGAATTAAAAAATGTTTTCCAGTTTACACATGTGCAATTTGCCTTATTTCAACAGTTATTTTTTTGCAGCTTTGTGACCTTTTGCTAATAATTGTCTCTTGTTACAGGGCATTCCCATGCCACCCTTTGGTGGACTTTTCCCCTATCCATACACCTACATGGCTGCTGCTGCTGCAGCAGCCAGCGCCCTCCCTGCGAGCAGCTCAGCCACCTCGCTTTCCAGGAATCCCTTCCTGAGTAGCTCAAGGCCTCGACTGCGTTTCAACCCATACCAGCTCCCAGTGTCCATTCCTCAAAGCACAAACCTGCTGACCACTGGATTGCCAAGTGGCTTAAACCCCTCATCGGAGTCCTCGAAGTCCGGTAGCAGGGAAACAAGTCCTGTGCCTGATCAGCATAACCATAAAGCCGGGCCCAGTCAGAGAAATGGCTCTCCCAAAACAGCGCTGAAGGAGTCCATCAATGAACTGCAAAACATCCAGAGACTAGTGAGTGGCCTGGAAAGTCAGCGGGAGACGTCTTCACCCAGGGATTCTCCCAAGTGACCGAGGGTTCCCAAACCTATCCAGGACATGACTTGAATTGGCAGAGGATGATATTAAGAGCATTTCTGAAGGATGTTTATGTTGTTTTTTATTTTCTTTTTTAAGGCATGGATGATCACCGTGGCAATAGTAAACAAGAGTCAATGAGAAAAATCAGAAACCAAAAATTATTTGTTCAATAGCAGTTAACTTGGTGCTCTTGTGATGGAAACTTGAACAGATCTATGAAATGCTGCGAAGACAATCTGCGATAGCTTGTAGCCTGAATGACTCCATGCAAAACATGCTGACAAAAAACTCATCAATCTACAGAAGAAATCCAAATCAAAATGCAAGTTTTGCGGTTTGCCATTAGATGTTGAAAATAACACTGCTGGCCACAGAACTTGGAGGTAAATGTTGATTCTAATGACAATTTTGATCTCTAAATCAACCCAGCTACATCAAAAACGGTAGATTATTTCAAAAGGGATTGAACTGAGTTAGTGAACCGGGTGTTATATCCAAATGGACAGTTGTACGTGAACTATTTAATGTAATTAAAAGAAAAGTAATTCTGTAAATAAGCTATAAGGATCGAATAATATGCAAATTGTTATTAATTTATTCAAAAACTGTACATTTGAGTGTACATACTATTTAGAGTTTAACTCATTGCTTTTTCATTTTACATGGACGTATATTGTAAATGAAAGATACATAATAGCGCTTGTTGGGTTAAAGCAGATATTTCTGTGGTGCATTATTGCTGTTTAATCTGCCTGTGTCGCGTAATGGACGCGCGTTGCGTATAGTAGCAGTGGCTGAAAAAGACTTGCAGTGTGAGAGAAGGAAGCTGTCAGCCTCAAACCGGAAACACACACGGGACACGCGAGGGTTGGGGGTCCTCAGGTGAATTCACTCCAACAGAGAAGAGCCCGACGTTACACTTCATGAACTGAGTTAACCTGCAACGGCTGTAGAAAGAGTCGAAAACTCAGTAGCCTATATGCACGTGTCGCGTTTTTGCTGGTTGTCCGGATTTTATGTTGTTGGATTCACCGTTTCAATAAAAATGTGTTGAAATAATTGTTCTGCAGAAGCAATTTTGTTACAGTCTTATTGTATGTATATGGGTATACCTTTATTTGTAGGTTAGAATAGCCTACCTCAATCTTAATACCTCAATCAAATTATAGTCATTAATAATACTGATGACAGTAAATTAAATTAATCTACCATTTTCATACGAGCCTATACATAAAAATCTAAAAGTGAACTATTGTTACTATAAAACAACGTATTGTGTGTGCTTAAGTAACATCTCAGCGTTTGATCCATTTGGGGTTGTTCAGGAGTGATTTCGAAACGTCTCTGTTTTGAAACCTATTTTCATTAGTCTGTAGTAAGTCCGTAGTAAGCCGGACTACAGGTAAAGTGAACTCCAACACTGCCTGACCCAATCATGCGTAAATAATATGACACAGGCAGCAGCGCCCTCTGTCGTCCACATCATACTCTGCGCGGAGGTTTTTAAACTGCAAAACTTTTTACTGTTTTGATATGAACAGACAAAGACATATACTTGGTGAAAACATATATATTTGATGAAAATCGTTTAAATGTGCTACCAAGTGAAAAAAAAAGTAGATTATATATTTTAAAACAAAACAAGAACAGCAGGCAAATTCGTAAAATAACTAGCAAGGCCTGTTGTGCAGTTTAGGTAGTAGTAGCCTACCCCGATTGGGATTAAGCACTTCAAATAATGAATGAATGAATGACTGCATAACCTGTAAGAAATTAAAAGCCTTCAATATTTCATTATTTATCATAAAAAATACATACAAGAAATGATACAAGAGATAAACTTTGTAAAATATTTTTATCTTGTCACATTTGCTTTCAGTATTATTGTGTTTAAAATGAAATAAGCGTTTGAAATGTAATATTAAGACATTTTTGCCGAGCAATAATATTTGGGTTTTTTTTTAAGTTAAGGACTGCGTTTCGTTATTTAGATTTTGTTTCACATATTACTGCAAATAAACATGGATTTAAAATTTCCAGCAAAATTGTGGTCATTAAGCGATGCGTATTTCTGAAACGATGTTTATTTCCTATGTCCCTAGAACAAAGTTCACCGAATTTTATAACTTATTAATCACATAAGTTTATAGCCTACTCTCACAATTTCTATCTTTATGGTGTAATTTTACTGGCCCCTTCATTACTGTATCTAGCTAGTGCTATCAAAATATTATTACACCCTGATCTTAACTTTCGTAACACAACGCAATTTTTAAGTCGTTTTTCTTATAAAACCTGGACGTTTTAATAAATACATTTCCCCGCAATTTGTAGCCCTTCAAAGACACAAAACCGGACAGATTTTGCTGTCAAGTTCTCAGAAATTAGGGGAGGCGGGGGCGACTCACGCAGAAATAGAAGACTACTTAAAATGAACAATGTAAAAAGTACACGAAGGGTGGAACTGTGTCATTTGCCCGCGTTGTGCATGTAAAATAAAGTAGTGAGAAGGTAATATTGGTAGTTACGGGATAATAGTGGGAAACAAACGCTTTAGTATCATGGTTAAAGGGTTAAAGTGTGTGTGTGTTGTGGTGGGAAGGTTGTTGTATGGAGGATGGGAGCTGGCAGCAGACAGTTCATTGTCCAGCTACCGGCGCCTGTCGCCTGCCTGCCGGCCTCTCAGCCTCTCCACACCCGCGCACAAAGGGGTCAGCTCCGAGAGTTACAGCTCCTAATTAGAGATCCCCTTCTTCTGCCTCCTCTTGTCTTTCCCTGCACTAACCACAGGCCCCCCGTTCTTTATTAAGGGGCCATTGTTAAACACTGTTATCCTCAATTATCAGAACGAGCAACTCGACCTCAGCATTTGTCCAAACTAATCAGTCAATGGTTGATCAATAGGCCGCAATGACGCTAATGATCGCTGCTGGTAGAGAAGGTTATGCGGCAGAACGGTAGAAGTTTCTTTTCGTTCTTTTTCTTTTATTTACAGAGAGAGAGAGAGAGAGAGAGAGAGAGAGAGAGAGAGAGACAGAGAGAGAGAGAGAGAGAGAGATAAGCAAATGATGTTTTGAGACTCAATGTGTAAAAAAAAAAAAATAGGTGAGGAGGGAAAATAACAGCACAAAGATTTGCACTTGTTAGCTAATCCAGACCAAATTAATATGAAATAAACAAAAAGTTACATTTTACATCTACTTGACATCAGCAAATTTAAACAGATGATTTAACCTCTATTATTTCATATTGCTACTTTTACCTGCATTGCATGACCTACTATATTTGTTTTTAGTTCACTATCAGTGTTTAGCATTTGCAGGCACACTGGTCATGTGACCTATAACCTATGACCTACAAGTCATACAACAATTAAGGTTAAACAGGTTACCATTCTAGTCTTTTTAGACTATTTATTATGTATCATTTGTTTAATGTTATTTTAACAAAGTAAAACTGTTATATTTTAACATCAGGTTGTAGTGAAACATCTCTGCATGGGAAATAGAATAAGCATTCATTTTGGTTTCTCATAGTATTACTGTCACTTCTTTAGCTGGATTGTGGCAATAAGATATTAAAATTACGTTCAGATGAAAACATTAACTGAATCTATTCCAGCTATCCATTATTCATTATTCATTATTTAACGAGACATAATTTCACTAATGTTCAAACAATATCTAGTAAAGTTCTTTAAAACACACCTTTCTGGGAACCTGTTTTAAGCTGTCAGACATTCCAGTCCTCTATCTCATTATAAAAAGAATGAGAAATATCCAGATACTTTAAATAAGACAGGCCTCTAAGGGCAACGTCTCTTGCCTGCTGAAGAAAAAGCGATAAACCATGTGAATATCTTTTTTGTACATATGAATATTGCAGTATGGCGTTACCTATTCTAGTGAAACATGATGTAGGCTACTAAAATATTCCACAAAATATTAAAGGGGACATATAACTTTTCTTCAACTCAGAAAAACCAACTTGGTATCTTGGTTTCCTAAGGAGAGGAATCACAGTTTAACATGCCTAAGTAGATATAATCTACTGCCTACTGTCTGTTGGAACAAAGGTCAAGTTAACAAACAGTGTACTTTTAGAGGGTAGAAGGGCAGGCATATGTGTGCTTGTACAGGCTTGTGTGTGTGTGTGTGTGTGTGTGTGTGTGCGTAATCCGTTAAATATATACAAATCAAACATGGACTTCTGGCATCAACAAATGTTTATCCAGACCATCATAAGAAAAATGAGAAGCAATACAATTTTTATAACGCGAACTACCTAAGGCATTGATGGCTGGATGTTGATTGTTTTTATAGTAAGCGTTGTGAATGCCAAATGCCGAATGCGCTTTTAAAAAAAAATAGATTAACTATTTGTCTATGTGTATGGCATTCATATACATAGACAAATAGTTAATCTATTTTTAAAAAATTGCGCATCTAAATAAAACAAATATTCACCAAGAAAAATATAGAATGAATTTATTCTTATTAATGAATTTAATTTGGGCGATAAAGCAAAACAGAAAGTCGTCGCCCCCTACTGGACATATTAATATAATCTAAATAAGAAAAAGGTGCAAACATCGTGCAAACTCTGTAATTAGGCTCCATCTAGTCAATATTTGCAAAAGGTATGAGAACAAAGTTTTCAGTGAATTGAAAACAAGCAATACTGTAATTACCCTGTGCAAATTTAGAAATAACCAACTGTTCTACCACATGAACAACCAACTGTTCTACTTGTTTTGTCTCAATATGAAAGTAACTCTTAACCTGTAATTAATGCAATTACAGTATCGGCGGTACCATATTAAACACAATCTCATGAGGCAGGTGACATGAACAATCTTGTCTTGGATTGAAGTGCATCCAGCTGAAGTACTTCCATTCACCACTAGATGTCACAAAAAATCTTACAAAATTAAACCACTCCCAGAGCAGTTCTGAAAAATAGTATAGTTAATAACCTAAATGCAAAGTGCTTTACAAGATCAAGATATAAAGTCAGTTGAGAGGTTTTGCCTGCCAGTAGTTGTAAATGTATTATGACATAAGACAGGGGTAATGTGTGAAAGTGAATTATTGTAAGATATGAAATAATGAAAGTGTGAAAATGGCAATCAAGAGGTAACGCAAATACTTTTGGAAAAGCAATTAAGAGATAACGCAAATGCAATAGATGTAATCCTAAAAATGACCAAGAGTATTAAAATAAACAACAACAACAACATACTACTACTACTACTACTGATTAATAATAATAATAATAATAATAATAATAATAATAATAATATGTATGTAATAAAATCATCAACTGATGAAATAATGTAACACTACTAATATGCATGTTTAAAGAAATCTAATTGCAATTCAGTTACAATCAGTTACACTTTGTGGTAAAATATTCTTTGAACTGGTCAGTTAATTGTCAAATTGACAGTGTTCCACCTCACCAAAAAAAGCAAGAACAACAGTGAAGTCTCCAGAAAGGCCTATGGCTCTCTGAAAAAGAACTAAACTTGAAAAAGGGCTATGCATGTTTAGTGAAATAAATGATGAATTTAAGTTATCAATTTTCTTCTCCCATGTACAGCTATGTTAAACTGTACTAATCATACAACACTATCAAATTCCTGAACCAAGTGTGGACATGCAAAAAAGTGAAACTGTATATTTTCATTATAAGGGTTCACATATTTATTCAAAGCAGACTGCAGTAAAACTGCATATTTTAAAGTTGAGTCCAGACTACTTTCTGCCTAAATAGTAGGAAACATCAAATGAACCTGAAGACATTCTTTGCCAACATAGAAAATGTGTTTTTCTATACTCATCACCGAAGTTTCTCTAAACGTACATCACCAAGTAATAAGTGAATGTGAGGTATTACACTCGTCCGCCATGGATCATTTAACTTGAGACTTTTTTTTTTTTTTTTAGAAAACTTTCTCTACACTTATCACATGTGTATGTATTTGTCATACTCCTCTGCCCATAAACTTTCCTCAAGCATCACCTCTGTGTTTAATCCTATGGCAATCTTATCTTTGTGTTTATATTGATAAGAGGTTCACGTCTCACTAAATTGAGATATAATTCTTCAAACTTGTGACTCTTGACTAATTTTCCCTGTAGTATTCTTTTGCTCTGAACATTTCATTCTCATATACCTCAGTTGTGTTTTTTTTACTAAAACTATGTAAGGCAAGTCTATATTAACATCAAGCATATGCAAGCAGTTAAGCTTTGCTTACTTGGTCCAGTGCTTGACATTCAAAAATCATTTAAAAATGAAGTAAAAGCACGCCAAATCAATACACCCAAACTGATGCTTAATATAATTGTATCCATTTTCTTCATTATTCAAAAACTAACATTGAAACTATAATCAGATTTGACTTTAGCCATTCATAGTTTTAGAGTTATGATGTACACCACAGGGTAGAAGAATGGCATAATTCAAGAATGGCAGCATTAAAAATCAAATAAATGGATTTAAAATAAACACAACATTACATTACACTACACAAGAATCAAAAGGCACCATTTTTTCAGCTTAACAAGTATGTTTTATCAAGGGTAATAAGAATGAGCAGTGTTAGTATTAATTTCATCATGCATATTATTACCATAGCAATATAACGGTTGTGCTTTGTTGGATCTTCGGAAGGCATAGCTGTAGCATAGCCATAGTCATATCTAAATCTCAGAATGTAATACTGTTTGTATTTCAATTTTGATACTACACTTATAGCTGATAACAGTAAACAGTTTATGTTAAGTGGAAGATAAAATTGTATAAACTGTACATTGGCTTCATTAGCATGGAGACACATACAGCAGAATAATTGGGAGTGCACACATACATATATTTTTTTTAATTAATATATTTATTTTTTACATGTGTAAATTTAAAATAATCAAAACTGTTTTTCTTTATTGTTCACTTTTCAAATGTTAAATCTTTCTCACTTCCTACTGTTCCTTCAAGATAGTGTGTACAAAAAAGCTCAAACTTGAGTTCAAGAACTCTAGACTAGTAATGGTGCTAACTAGAGAGAAAGTAGTCAGCAAACTGTAAGACTACTTCTACATGAGGTCTCTGTGAGTGTTAAGACACTCTTTTAATCACAGTCTAATTCTCATCATCTATACTTTAGTTATCATTTCCGATATTCATTCTTCAGCATCAGCTCCAGTATGCACAAAGCACTCCTGACTATTCATACAAACATGTCCACAGGAGTTTTGCTTAAAAAGCACTTGGATTAAGAGGTGGAGATTTAGAAGCAACGTCATAAGCAGCTGATATGGGATTGGTCTATGGAGCTGTCCTGTTGATGACGCAAAACCAATGATGGCAATTGATTTTATTGCAAATTCTAAAATACTGTGTATAAAAGAAGCTAGAATGTTTAAATTACTACTACCACAAGGCTGCTGTAAGAAATCCAGCTAATGTGGCCTAATGAGGTGTCTGTAGCCAATATGTGGCTAAGGCTCAGCCTGCTGTACACAGACGTTGTCGTCTCATGTTTCAAGCCACATCTGTGACGCTTTAGCTGTACAGATTCAAAAAGTATTTATGAGTCATGTTGTACAAATTTTGTGTACAAACTATTTCTTTAGGACTTATCCACATTGAATTCATAGGTTTATATAGTAGAATATATGAATAGTGTAGAATATAATGACCATATATTTGGAGTAATTACTTTACACTTTAAAACAAAGATTAGCATGTAGTAATCTGCAGAGGTTAATATTACATTATGTAATTAGTCAGTAAACAAATGGTAATATCCAAGTTGTTTATTGGTGGCAAATCAAATACATGGACTCACAAAACAATAAAATTAGCAAAATCTCAGTACCTAAACATTAAGTGATATCTAAGCATCACTATTGAAGCATAATTTATTGCATTGTTTTTCTAAGGTCATCATAATTTGTTTTTACACAATATAAGTAAGCAGACTTTGATTTTATTATATTTACCAACCAATATTTTGTTACATTTTAACACATAATTGACCTTGCATTGGCAATGTGAAAACAGGCAGCGCTAAGACATTATAAACTGTAACGTTCTATAGCCCGCAGCAGCTGAAAAGCAGGCGTGGCCTTAGCCTTAATCATCCTGTAAATGTACGAACCCAGCAACTTGTGTGAAGCTCAGTACCACAACTAAGTCAAAATAATTTGATTAAAAACATATTGTTGTCATTAGCAATATAATTTTTCACATATTAAATGTGACAGTGATCTGCAATGTACTATATGTCATAATAAGAACACAGAAAAATGACATGGATATGGGGAAAATACAAAGGACAGTTTTGTGTGTTCAAAATATAAAGAAACAAAAATACGTTAAAAAGGTTACATTATTTAAGAATTGAAATTCTTTGATTTAATTGAACAGATTGTCATTGTAGATAATCTTTACAGTATATAAAAACTGGTGCAGCATTTAAAATAAATGTTCTTAATTTAAAACAGATTAGGAACAGTTATCATGAACAAAGTTGCAAACAACAAAATCATCCATTAAAGCCTTGTTGCGGCATGCACTAGTGAAACATGGACTTGTTTAATAGTGTTACTTTCTACTTTACTTTTTCTTGTTTCTGAAGTGCAGTCCTTTTAAGTATTCTATAAAATTTATTACTGCTTACTATTCGCCTTATTTATAGCTTATCTAACATTAGGCAACTAAGCAGTTTTCCACTATTTAAAAGGATAGTTCCTATGCCTAAGCATAACATATGTAAAAAGAAAAAAATATATATATATATAGTTGCGAAACTAAAAGTTTGATTGCTTTGGAATCTTTAATTCATTTCAATTACTACAAACAGCTCGCTCCATTCTCATACGAAATCTATTACATTCAATTTTGCAAATCATAACCTTACCCAGAAAATGGTTTTTTTAATGTTTTTATAATACTTAACGGAAAAGGATATTTTAAATTCAACGATGCACAAGCGCAAAGAACGTTAATGTCTGTGACAAGTCTCTTGGCAATGAGTTTTATGTCTCCAATTTTTTTTGGGCCTCCTCCAAAAAAGCAAAAGAGGCTTGTGGTGTGCTTGAAAAAATGGCACAGAATGCAAGCTTGGCAGTGTGGCAAGACAAACAATTTCCAGGTCTGAAAATGGCTCCATATTCTCATGTAGTCCACTAGATTCAGCCTGGACCAATGGCTTATCGGGCTTCAGGCGTTACACGTGCCAAATTGGGGGCCATTCGAGGGTTTCACATACAGCGTGTATAAAAACATGCCCATTAGTGGGTTCCACAGAAATGAAACCACTGTAATGTCACCGTGCTGCCTTGCATATATCAGCCTTCTTACTTACTCATCACCGAAGTGTAGACCTGACACAAAAGGGATTAAGTCAATAAATGTGAAAATGTGTGAGTGAGATATGTTTCACTAAAGCTGACAGTCGGAGGAGGCTACTCCGACCTTACCTAACGGTAATGTGATGTACATGTTGAGAATGCAAACTTTAAGTTAAACAGTATAACTATAATGAGGGTAGAAAAAGTACAATCATGAAAGAAAAGCTACAACATATAAGCAAAAAACAAAGTGAAAGAGAGAATGAGAGGTGTTCAGGATAGAGATGAGACTTCATAATGCTCCGTCTCTCACCATTGTTTATTAGCTCAGACCCCCATTGCCCATGACCAATTATACAGGCAAATGTTTTTCTAAGGAAAGGGAACCCTCACTCCCATTCACATAAATCACTGAATGGAGTGACTCCCCAGTGACATTCATCACTTCCCGTTCTCAATGTGATCAGTAAGATGAAGATCTTAGCGTCTTGGGCAACCATCAAACTCTCCAGTAAAGTCACGACAAAAATATAAATACATGTTTGTTGCAAGGTTAAGGTTAGAATGCCTGTTTAAATGAATGTTTACAGAAAAACTACAAAATTATGAAAACAAAAATCAAGCAAATGACAGTATATCAAACAAAATTATTGATGGATCTCTTAAGTGTGGGACTACATTATTTTTTAAATCACACAATGATATCAACATCCTCTTTCATGTTTCTCTGGCTGACGCACGGCCCTTTCAATTGTACGTCGTCCGGGACTGAACATTTCCGTCGCTTTGAGAAAGAAAAGTGATATCAACAGGTCTGCAGCGAATGAAGATGGTTTAATATTTTCAACACTTCAAAGAAACTTCACAGAAACAAATCCACGAGGATTACGAAGTTGAAATGTGTTTATCTTGCTGCAAATTCTATATGACTATTAAACTAATTAGCCAATGAAACCTATTAGTTCTTAGGAAAATCTTTAAATGTAAGGATATGTATATTTTCGAGGAAAAAAAAATCTCCTGTCGCATATTTTATTTTCTAAAATCTGTTAAAATTATATCCATTAAAATGTCGATTTAAAAACTACATATTTAATTAAAACTCCAGGGAGGCTAGAAAATATTTAACACCATGGTAAGATGGCAATAATCTAATTAATAACAAAAATGCAATACAGAATGTTTTCAAACAAAACCTGATTTTTATAAAATGTGCATAATGGGGTAAGGATTACTTATTGAAAAAATTATCACCATCATTATTATGTAACGTCTATGATTGTTATAAGTGCTATTAGTGTGGTAAAACTTTGATATTTGGAGTACCTTTGTAGTTACCCAAAAAACACGCTTTTAAAACGGTGACAACGAAAGTAAGTGTCACTAAATGCATAATGTCGCGTGTTACAAGCTGGGAATTTGATGGTGGTTAAGCCTGTCCGGGATCAGCGCTACTCCTCTTCCTCTGTTTTCCACCACGTGATGGTAAGAGTGGTGAAAGTTTAAATTCCCTTTCAGAAAAGCCAGCTCGAATTCTGGCCCTATAAAAATCATCCATTTTATAGCGGCATCTTATATACCACGCTAACATATAACTTGTCTGTTTGAGAATCCACACAAAAGGCGCCCATCCTGCACGAGATCAGAGGTTTGAAAACAAGTGTGTTTTTGTGGCGTTCCACCAGATTGAAGTAGAGCGACGATATTTATCGCGATGCCATATGACCAGCGCAAAAACTTCATTATAAAAGCTTAATGCATTATGAACTCTTTTGTTTCGCCATGATGGCAGTTGATGTGCTTGCCTGTATGCATAAGGCCTTGTGTGAGATTTTTCTTAATAACAGCTAAATGCCGAATCGCCATACATGTTTGCATATTCAATTGAATATTTGCATAGATATTTAAGAAACGGATTGAGGATTTAGAGCAATAAATCAAATTATAGCATATAAGGATCACCTTTATATGGTGAAAACAAATGGCCTCGTTGCCTGCTTTTTATAGGAATTTACTCTCTTTCTCTTTAAAGCAATATCGTACAATATATGAATGGTCAAAATACTTTAATGAAACTAACGCCGGTCCAGCAACAGGCCTCCGATAGAATGGAGCAGGACAGATATTATTTGGGCGCCAGTTGTCTTGTCATTTAATCTCATGGGTGGTCGAGAACCAAAGCCTTAACCTAAAATATCTTAATGTAAGCGAACTGAAATGCCAGATAAAAACACTATCTCGCATTTTATTGTGTATTATATTATTATTATTATTATTATTATTATTATTATTATTGTTGTTGTTGTTGTTGTTGTTGTTGTTGAATCATTGTCAATTATAATGGGTCTAACCCTATTTTTTTATTTTAAAACAAATCAAGCTTCACACACAAACTTAACTAATGCTAGACTAAAGTACTAATTTTCGCAGACTAAATCAAATGCATGGAATATTTAACATAATCACATAATTTTTTTCTTTTTTTTTCTGAACCACATTAATAAAGTCTTGCTTTTAAAACACTAGGAAGCAAAAGTGTGCATAATAATTTATTTTTGTGTGCTTCAAGTCAGACTCTGTTCAGTAAAAATGAGCCGTTTTTTAACAGGCCCTAAGCAAAAGATGAGTACTGGAAAAAAATGACAGTGATATATCAGTAGACCTAATCTGTGATCTATACCTCATCCCACACTATTCATTTATATTTTTCTTCACCTGTTTTTTTTTTATTTTTTGGGTTCGATCCTTGCGACTTGAAAATATTTTTAGGGTAAAAAATGGACACATCACCAGCAGCCGTGTACGTCCGACACGAGCCCGCAAAGATTTCCAGGTGATTTATTGATCTTTCAGCCTTATGCTTCGACCCATTTACTCCAAAACCGCAACCATATTTCACTGGAAATGTATACGCGTTTAAACACAATCCCCGACAACTTTCAAATGAAATCATACGTGTTGCAACAGTTAAAAATGAAAAGAGACCAAAACAATAGCCAAACTATACAGCCGTATGACTAACAAAATTATCCAATAATGCAAAATATCAGCTCCGGCTAATCCATGTCACTGATTTCTTGACATTGCCATGCCCTCTCCTGTGTCCTTGACCTTGTAGAAGGCTAGACACAATGACGAATTTAACTGCGGAAAACTCAACCTATCTATGGTTCAAGCTAAGAGGATTAAAAGAAAATTCTTTATAACAAAATGGAGCAAAGACCATCTTTTTCTCTGGAACATGTGTAAAAAAATCTGAAATTCTATGTGTTTTTGGTTGAAAATAAAGTTCTTCAAACCCCAAAATGGATATCCAATCCCGTGAATATTTTTTTGTGCAACCAAAAATGGCTCATTTGTGGCATCATTCCAAAGACCCTTTTGTGGCACCTTTAGGAGTGCAGCATCGCAGCCTATTAATTTGCTTGATTTAGCTATAGAGGCATTAGCAAATGCACACGGGGGAGGGGATAAGCATAGATGTCACGCATTACGACTGATGCTTGCATTCCTCATCAGACGAATATTGGCTGGTGTAGGGACTCTTGCCGGATTTGGTGGGTTTCGTGTTGTTACCGTGAGACGCGGGAGGAGGGAGCTGGGGAACAGAGCTCACTAGCTCACCCCAGCCTTTTAACAAATCAACCTCTCTAGCACATCCTTTTTTTCGACATTTCCAAGAAATCATCCCCCACTGTATCCCCCCCCCCCCCCACCCACCAACCCCAGCAAACCCTGTGCCGTGGAGACGAGGCTTTTGTTTAGGCTGCTTTTTTAACGAAGTAGGGCTCGTTTCCGATCTGTTCTTATGGCACCGAGACTCCAGAAGATGCTGCGCAGCCCGCGAGCACAGTAACTGCGACGCACCGAGAAGTAATTTCCTGCTGTATCTCAGAGAAGACAATATTGTCTTTTTTTGGAAGGGGATGGAGGGATTCTGCACGTGAGAGTCCA
This sequence comes from Distichodus sexfasciatus, assembly GCA_032718565.1. Classification (NCBI taxonomy): domain Eukaryota; kingdom Metazoa; phylum Chordata; class Actinopteri; order Characiformes; family Distichodontidae; genus Distichodus; species Distichodus sexfasciatus. Next base: position 2,444,754 of record JAVGVS010000015.1, read on the forward strand.
CTTCATGAGGTAACATTATAACGCTTATTTCTTCGATCACAATCCAACTCTGCTGCTTAACACTGTAAAGGACGTGCTAATGAAGCAGAGCCGCGTCGGTATGCGTGAAGCTAATGGGATTAGACGCGTCTGATCTTATCCCGTTTTATCAGATTAACATACAGAGAGGCGGCTGTGCTGTTAAAACAATCTAAAAAGAAATCTTCAGATATTCGTGGTGAAGGCCTCTTCTGTTGATAGCTGTCTTTTAAGGTTGTTATTTCGAAAATATTTTAAATTAAATCTTGGTGATCGTCGTGAAAGACGTTCATATCATAAAATTATTCATGTCTTTTATTGTGTGAAATATAGTACAATTTTATAAGAAACTGTATGATAGTTAAAAGACTGACAATAATGCAATTGGTCTGTGGATGGGCCTAAAGCAGGGCGATTCTTTCAGTTTATAACTATCTAGTCATATAGACAGATTTTACTATTATACATAATATGCCATGTGTCTAATATTCTTTTAAAGTTGAATGTAATCTTGAATCTCTCTTTTATTTACGTTTATTATTACTCACGAAAACAGCAACATTTCTGCTTAATGCTTAGGTTTGCGTATGTAAGAGTAAAATCAGCAGCTAACTGGGCTCCAAAGAATGTGTATTTGATATAAAATTACGATGTGCAGAATGGCTTCATTTTTATAATAAGAAGTGAGTAACATGGCGTATCTGAATAATCAAAAGTTCCATAAAATTATACGATTCTATGGCATGTTAATTCTTAATAATTAAAAACTTGACATTTGCTAGTTACACTGTGCAATGTAGCAAATAAGAATTGTTTTGTATAACAATGAATAGATCCTATGAATAATTTATTTAAAATTAAAATGGTCAAACGCTATCCGCATAAGAGAGCCATCTGAGATCAAATGGTTTTACAGCAAGAATATTTTCACCTTTAAAAACGTTTTAAGCAATTACGCTTCACCTGTGACGTGAAAATGAAACTGCATGATTAATTTAATATAATTTTGTTTCCCAAATGTGTGGGACATTAAACATGCTGGATTTCAGAGTAGGCCAGTCTCAGACCATCACACTTAGTATCCAACAATTGCTCAGTAGAAAGAGGAAAGCATGTGGAACCCATGCAGTCATATGGATAGACCGTAGTGTCTGGAAACACCTTCAACAGTGGATCCATTTACTTACAGTGGAGGAGAAACTTTGATATTCAGTTGTTTTGGGAGTCAACATCTTCCTGAGCAAAAAGTACACCATATGGCACAAAAGTTGCAGTACAAAATGGTATGCCAGATGGAAATTTATGAGTGCTGTCTTAATAACATGCATCATACCTGTATATCTGAGCCAAAGCCAGACCTGGAAGGAGAGAGTCAAACCGCCTGAAATCCCTCCACCGTTCCTGTCAAACACAAACATAGTTGGGTCCAGTTTTCCATAAATGAAAACTTGTGGCTTAATTCGACTAGCAAAAAGCTGAAACCTAAATGGAGTCAATACTAAAATAATTTCATCACCTCTGAGAAAGAGGTGCATGGAAGATTGGCTATCGTTCAGTATTTTGCACTATAGCGTACTGGAAACAGCCCCACAAGCCCAGTGTGCAAAGAACAGTATCTGCCAAGAATAGTTTAGCGGATTATATGTCTGGAGTGACAGAGATATAAACACAGCTCTCGCTCACTAGGCTTAGTTAAACAGAGTAAGTGAAAGGCACATTTCGGACAGAAAAAATCGACGGCTGGCTTGCTATAGTCTCACTGGGGTTGTCAGGCCTTATCTTTATTAGCCTTTGCAAATGTCTGCCCAAGTTTACATGGAATACTGCTCCTCTCCTTTTATCTGAAGGGTGTGCACTCACACTGTTTACAGGTGTGAGATTAGAGGGAAAATGGGCATAGGCCTATGCCACATTTGTGCTTGCTCGCCTACTGAATATGAATGGCAATGCCAGAGCAGTACACAATGGTGTTGTGATATTATCATTGTACCTTTAGTTCGACATTTGTGTGTGAGTGGCGGAGGGTCGTGAGAGAGGGGCTCAGACCGTGACCCGTTAATGGAATCGGCCATGTTTAGCCTTCTTACATAAAACTGTGCTGTAATGTTGGAAGTATAAATATTTATTCAGCCGATACTTTTGAACAAACGTATCTCGACCTTTTCCATGGAATTAAGTGGCCAGGTCATGTCATGAAGACAGGCTCACCTTCAAAAAAATGTAAATGTTAATCAGTTCTTTCATGTTCTGGCCTGTATGATGTATACTGTCTAATGACATCATCACACTCTTAAAGGCACCAGTCATTCAAGGAATTTTCATTAACTATACATCATTAGCTCCCTTTTAAGTTCATTTTTAAAGTATGTACAAATGAATGCATCCCAGTGGTCTTAGAAATAACTAGGAATATATGCAAATGGCAATACCAAAAAAGAAAATTTGCTATGTAAAAAGTAGTTAACATTCACATAATCAACTGGTTAGAAATGTGTAGATGTGGTGCCTAAACACTAGCGGCGTTTTAAAAAAAGGTGCAAATATAAAACTACCGCGCTTAAGTTAGACTGTTCATATAAGATCATTTTGTTTTAAATATTTTAGTTTAATTATTACCTTTTATAAAATGTAAAATAGAAAAATTAAATCGAAAGAGACTTAAAATGCACTCTCAGCATCAACTGACATTATTGAATTAATGCAAAAAGCTTGGTGCACATGAAACTTAGTTTTCTATCTAGAGGAAATGAACTTGAATCCCAGTATATGTTTTAATTTTAAACAACATTGATTAAAAATTATTTAGCACTGAAGTACAAATATTTCAAAATGCAAAGTTTTCTAAAATACTCATCGTTTTAGTGAGCTAACTGAAAAGGAATTTTTAATGTCTTAATTTCTTAAGACATTATAAAGTTTTTGAAGTTATGTCTATGCAACTTTCACATATACCATTCTGTGCAATTAGAAATGGTCTTGGATTGTAATTAATTGCAAAATATTATTTATCAGTTAAGTAAGTTTCTGCTGAAATTGATTACATGAGGAAAATATGACCAGCAATTTGGTCATATTACAGTATTAATTTTTTTTAATTCAAAGGCTTCGACTGACTGTGACTGAAACCTATTTTAAATTTGGATTTCTACATTTGCTTAGATCAAACTTTAATGATTAACAATCATTACTAATTTTATTAACAATGTTTTTTGTGTTAACAGAAGAAGTTAAAAATTATGCATAAAATTGGACAAATACCCCACACTATTTCAGTCTAAATATTTAACTTTCATTTATACATTTTTTGTGTTTTGCATATTAGAGATGCTCCAGGAGAAGGCCTCAGTAGTGGCTGATGAAGGTGTGATTGTGACCCAGACTGGTGAGTTGCCTGAACTCACCACTGATTCTTCACATCTGGGTCTCACTGCGGCTCCCAATGTCCCCCACAACAATGAAGTTGACCAGGTAAGTAGCAGGACAAATCCTAGCTCTTTAAAACTCTTTAAATGATAGTGTTCACACAGGTATACTTTTTACTTAATTTTTTCATTTACGTAATACATGAATTGGCCCATTCATTTGAGTAGCAAAATTGGATTATGGCATTTTTAAGGATTATTTCCATACTCATCAAATATTTGGCTGTAAGTCCTCTCTCTTACGATTCAGCACTGGCTCTGTCTCCTGTGTCTGCAGAACATAGAGAACATCAAAGTGGTTCTTCATGAGAGGGAACTGTGGAAGAAGTTTCACGAGGCAGGAACAGAGATGATCATCACCAAAGCAGGCAGGTGAGTGAGAAATCTTCCTATTATTTTCTAATGGAAGGACCATAATAGCCAAATTTTCCACAAAAACATACCGTAATAGCAAATTAAATATCGCCGAAGAACTGTTCATCCAAAATTCTCCAAAGGTTCTTGAAAAACACTGTTACATACAGTGTTTATAAAGTTCAAATCTATACAAAGGTATAGAAAGACTGAATTCCTGTGTCAGTGAATGTTTAATTGGAAACACAAATGGCTGCCCTGCGTGTTAGATTTAATGCACCCCTTGGATTAGGAGCAGGACCCTGAACATTAAGCAGAGAATGAGTCAATGCTTTCTGCCAGTCGTAGCCTGCCGTTTCTCAAGGTTTCTCTACGGAAAATGCAAAAGGTCACCACAATTTTTCTTTAATGCTGTAACATTGTGAAGAATGGGCTTCCCCTTGTCCAGCTGATAAAGTGCACGAAGGATCCCTAAAGTCTTTGAAGAGCTAAGCACTCCTCCGTCACACAGCTGTGCACTGCAATAGAGATCGTCTTCTCAGGCAGACTTTCCACAACAGATGGACATACTTCATTTGCGTAGTTTAGCATGTAATGGACTGCTAGACTCAGTTTAAGAGACCCAGTATGTCAGTCTATGAAGTCACTCTGCAAAATAAGACAGGCTGTGTATTATGGACAGGTTTTTTTGAGAATTTGAAGGACTTTGGCCACCACCCCCCTGAACTGTAAATCTGGAGAGAAATCACTAGCTTACCTCCGTGACGGCTCTAATTACACGCAATGGAAGACGATTTCATGCACAAGTCCTCACCACAGTGTTGTGTTACCAAGGGCGTCATGTGGTGTCTGTGCTGTGTGTTCTTTAGCTTTACTTGGCTCATGCTAGTCGCTCCTGTACAGGCACAAACACAACCATGATTGTGTGGAATGCTTCAGTGGTATATACATGTATTTTTGATGTAGTTAAGATATGGACATATTTAAAGGACTTGTTCAGAGCTAAATAAATAAATAAATATTATTAGAAAAATAAGCACACTTTACATATTTTTTTATGAATTTAGGCTTTTTATACATTTGCCTGTATGTAAAATAAAGCAATTTTCTTTCAGTGTGCTATGAAAACTGTTAATGACTAATTGCAGAGAATTTGTTATTTGAATTCTTGGAGAAGTCGGTGATGCACTTCTGTCTTCAAAGCATCAAGATAAGAAGATTTGTTTTTCTGACAATTTTTTTTCTGGAACAAAAGTAGGAAAATTCCATCTAGTATATCCATTCATCCAGTAAGCTAAATGACCTAGTACAGCATTTTAAAAAACTATAAAAACACTTTCTATTTCAAACATATTTTATTAAACAACAATGCAATTAATAATGGAATGTAAACCACCCCTTTAAATGACTGGATTTTATTATTATGTGGCATGAGCTAACATCCAAAAGTTCTAGCATTATTTGACACGTACATAATATTCGGCAGGAATATTTCAGAGCCTCATGGCGGTGCAGAGAAACTGGGTCATACCAAATAGCTGTGCATCCGTCACAGAGCAGAGGCCTTAGGGTGGGCATTCTGTGCCGCTGAACTCTGGAAGAACTCCTCGGAGTCACCATGAGTGGCTTGTTATTGTGTGAACATGTTCAAGGCCCGGCCGCGTTCCTGGCCTCTGAAAGGAGCCGGCCGGCGCTAGCAGTCTCTTTGTACACATCCCGTCAGTGAGAGCGTCAGTGTCGGTGATGAGGGGAGCGCAGCGCCCTGGATCAGCGTCGTCTACCGGGCCCCAGCGGGCCCCCTCCCCGTTCCATCATCCCGGCGCTTTTGATCTCACCACAGCCGCTGGTTCCTACAGACAGGATGGATCACTGGCAGAGCAAGCGTGCAAGAGAGAGAACATGCTAAGAGAAACAGCTGGCAGTCTGCATATGATGACACACTCCCCATTCTTCAACTTCCAATACACACAAACACACGCGCACCCACCCACACACAAACTCTCTCTTTCTCACACCCCCACAGTGTAAAGACATTACTATCACCTGTACATTTTTGCTAAAATTTAAATGTACTTATAATAATATAAAAGACTCGTGTATTAGTAAGATTATAAAATATTATTACAAATATTTTCTAGCCTACCATTATTATATGTAATATCTATCCAGCTTTTCTCTAGTCTAAATAAGTCTATGCATATATTATATAGAAACACAGTGACAAGTTTTCAAGCTGTACACATGTTCAAAGCACTTTTATTTGGTAGTATAGTATAGTATAGTATAGTATAGTATAGTATAGTATAGTATAGTATAGTATAGTATAGTATAGTATAAAACCGATATTCGATAGTATAAAACTACTTTGTTTCAGATAAAACAGATCATGGCAGAACAGACATGCAGTTACAGATATGTAAATAGATATGTTAAATAATGGAAAACTGTGATAATGAATATATTATAAATTCATGAATATATTCCACATTTAATTTAGGAATGAATGCGTGTAGCTTTGAATACAGTGCTGAGCTGCAATGCACTTGGCCATGGCAAGTAACTTCTGTGGTGGTAGTCATTAAAGTTGGAAGGTCACTAAAGTTTTGCGACCAGTTTTATTCCAGACTCTGCTTGCGATAGTCCTCTGGCTTAAAGCAGCTCCCTGGGAGCACCACACCCAGTGTGAAATTCGTGATTGGATTTCAGACCTAGACCAGACACCAATCTTACATTGCCGCAATCCTGGCTCCCCTGCTGGGTATTAGGGCTAGTGTTATCCTGGCTGCCCTTCACGTGCCACTCTTCAGCAGTGGGTCTTTGAAGCTTTGTTGCTGCAATCATAGTGGAGTGCTTCAGTGTGGGGTTGAGCCTTTGCAGTCATTTATTTAGAATATGGAGACAGTTATAAATGTATGTCTGCTGGTTGAACCTGTTGTCAAAGGAAGGCTTCAGATAAAGCAATGCTCTGTGGTGGAACTCTTAGAGGCCAAGTGACGAGCTGGCTATATAAACTGCTGTCCATTCCGTGCCACCATTAAAAAGCACTTAGGGTTTATATGGGCAAGCATTTTTTTAGCATCGTACTTCGACGCAGATGGGATGAAAAAGAGAGCCTTTTGCTTTCAGGGCGAGGTCACGGAAGGTAGCTCCATTGATGTGTTTTATGACCGTGTCTGGTATATTAGCATATTCTGTCTGTCAACCAGGCTTTGCCTGTATGTGAGCAAAATGCCATTCCCACATTTCACAGTGCTGCTCTTTCAAGACAGTCAATCTCCTTTAAAAAAAATGAACTTCATATGAGTCCCAGGTACAGACTTGATTCCATATTTGGGAGTGTGTAACATTTTCAGCTAAACAGTGCTTGTGTTCAGCTCATCAAGGGATTGTGCCTGTATGCCAGCACACTGTAAGTCACTGTAAGATTTAGCGTGACCTCCTGTGTTTCCTAACAGACTAATCTGCCCTAAAACAGGTTGAGCTGTTATCTGATCGCTAATCTTGTATTCATCTACCTATAACAAACACATCCCCTGATGCTCTCACAGTAAAGGGCTCACTTAAAACTTTTGGAAAGACCTAAATCGGTCTTATCCGATGCTCTGCTGTCACTGAGACACCTCATCTTAACACTGATCTTCATTAGAGGTTAAGAGGGAAAATCGGCTCCAGAGAAGCTTAACAGACCTGCAGCTACGCAAGCCAGACAGCTGAGATAAACCTATATGAATGCGATTAAAAGCAACTGACATCAGCAAAGGTGAAAGCACATTAACACCTAGTATGTTTTATGTGCAAGAGTACATTGACAGAAGAGGAGAAAGAGATGGGTGTGTGTCTAAAAAAAGAACACTGGTTGAGTTTATGATGACGAGTTGCGAGGAAGCATAGACCAATCGTGATTTGCTTAGTAGCAAATGTCACTCTAAATGGCATAAATAAATCTGTCCTCTTTTCTAGGCGGATGTTTCCCAGCTACAAGGTTAAAGTCACAGGGATGAATCCAAAAACCAAGTACATCCTTTTAATTGACATTGTTCCAGCTGATGACCATCGTTACAAGTTCTGTGATAATAAGTGGTGAGTCAAAGACTGCTGAAATGTCTTCACGTTTGTTCAGAATAGCTATATAAAAATAGCTAAATGATTTAAACAATCCATACATTTACATCTCTCCACATTCCTTAATTGTGTTAACAGCAGTAGTCTATTTCATTCATTCAAAAAATTTACCTATGTATTGCTGAATACTTCCTTCTCAGTATTCATTAATTGATTCAAATCGAATGTTGCTCCCTGTTTACACATATTATTCCTTCAACACTTAAGATTTACAGGAAGACTGAACACGGTATGACAGGATCAGTACTGACTCAGGCTTGTCCCCACTGGCTAATGACTTCTTAAGCCAGCTTCATAAGATAGGACACAAATTAACATACTTTATGCTCAGCTGTCTTAAGACCTCCATGATATTCATGTGTTTATGCTCTTCCCTTTGAAGGGACCATGCATAAATCTCTTCTTCCTATCTGTAACCATCAGTCTGTACCAGATATGTTTCTATCAAAGGCTTTCATGATGATCCTTAAAAATGTTTCCTGAATGTCTGGCCCCTTCTGCATCAAGAGTTCCCATGATGTAACATATTTACTGTCTCAGATCCAGCAATACAACCATAATTCCTTACTAAATAAAAAATATTTTCATCAGGACCCAGTTCAATTCAGGTTTATCTGGAATGAAACACTCATTAAGGGACCGTAGTTTGCCATACAACTCAACCGTTATGCTGGATAATGCTAGCTGTGGCTGTGGACTGTCATTAACACACAGTTAATTATTGCAAGTTACTGGCAAGCGGCCTGTCAAAACCAATGGGCTAAAAACAGCTGGGTGATACATGTTGTCCTTTCTGTGACCCGGTGCCTCTGGCAGTGCCACCACATCAGCCCATGAAACAAAGTCAAAGATTGGCCTGGTTAATCTGCAAAACTGGCAGCAGTACACCCAAAAGACTAAACTACTTCTTGCCACAAAACTCTCAATAAAATCCACATTTCTTCAGGAAAACCAACGGTTTATGACCTTTTTTAGATCTGTGTGATGGGCCGGGATTTCAGTCTTTGCCAGCATTGGTTCTGGAGTTCCTCAGCGACACCTTTCAGGCACACAATTAGTGGTGATGTTTCAGTCAGGGTAGCCATCTCAAGTCTTCAGGAATTTTCTATAATGCCATGGGGAAAGCACTCTACCTATATTTTTAATGTACACATGTTACACATAAAATTGCTGTCATTTTTAGAATTGTGGCACCAAACATTGCTTAAAGCAAATCGGTTCTTTGTGCATTTGGCTGTAGGTGAGAAGTCTTATTTACTGTTAAAATCTCTGATTATTTATAGGATGGTGGCTGGAAAAGCAGAGCCAGCCATGCCTGGGCGGCTGTATGTACACCCCGACTCTCCTGCAACAGGGTCTCACTGGATGAGACAGCTCGTCTCCTTTCAGAAGCTGAAACTCACCAACAACCATCTGGATCCTTTTGGACATGTAAGTCACACTAAAGAATTATAATACATATTTCTACAGCATATTAGTTATGGGCAGTAGTAAGAAATATAAAGAGAGGTAAAAAAAAAAATAATTTGCATGACATGTTAATCAGTTCTATTAAATCATGTATACAGTATATGATTGCACAGTGATGCCACAAAGTACAGTTAGTCGCCTTTGACTGACACGTGGTGGCTCCAAATGTCTTTTCCAAAAGCTGGATATGCAATAACATCAACATTTTAGTGCTCTACATATGGCTGAGCCACATGAGTGCAATTAAAATATAAAAATGAAGTCATCTCTGGTGTTTTCAACTGAATCTAGTCAACACAACACATGGAAACTGACTCATTTATACTGCTAGAGAAGAGAACTCATGAAGTGACCACAGCTTACTCTATGTAGTAGGGCGTTAGAGAAGATTTGCACAAGTGTACTTCATGTAAGAGCCGTACATAGCACTCATCTTCACAGAGACTAGGAAAGAGGGGAAAGGGAGAGCACAGAGGAGGTGAGGAGTCTGACCATGGCAGCGCTGCCCAGAGGGACCTAGGGAAAGCCTGTCCGAAGTCATCGCGTCACAGGCGAGCTCATTAGGTTCATAACCTGTCGGATCCATGCAGGGTCGGCCTGTCAGGATTAGTCGGGTGCCTGGGAAGTGATAAGGGCGAGTAATGAGGCCAGGGAGAGGCTGCTAAGCTCCACTGACGCCCACACCAGCAGGGATACCACGGCCAGTGGAGGGCTTCTCACACCGAGCGCCGCTGCAGCACGACTAGTCCACAGTACACACTCAAAAGAGGCCACACCATACACACTGTGGGATCCTGCCACGGACAAGCCAGTGTTAAGCACGGGCGCCAGTGCCAAAAGTAATTACACCACGGTTTTCCTGTTTCCCAAATTTGGGTAAAGCATCACATGTGACTACATAATTAATGTAGTTTCAAACTGTAAAGTTTTGGATTGAACAGAAAGTATAAAGATCAGTTAAAATAAAATGGAATACATAATTACACAGGTCTGCTGTAAGATGCATAAAGTTCATGGACTACGCTAGTCTCCACTGCATGGCTGATCTTTAAAGCAGCGAAATCTGTTAAATATAGTGTGAGCAATCTGCAAAATGCCAACAGATACCATACTCCAAAGACTATTTAGCACAACCTCTGTGGAAAAGCAGTAAAGTTATTGTCTATTATTGTCTAGAAAAACCACACAATTCAGCCACTAACACCTCAAAGATATGCCCAAACCCACAGGACAGGATAGACAGATGTGCTTTAAGCTGTATGCTACTCAGAATAGTTTGATCAATACACTTGGACAGCACTCGGCTCTGTAACGACGTCTCCGATACAGCTCATATCTCATGGCATTACCTCAAGATGCCAGCCACCCATTCTGCCAAAGGTCATGTCTCTGAGTTCAACCATCGAAGCGCACGACCCCATCGACTTGTCTATGGCTACTGTCTGCCGTTGCAAGGGTCAGCGGATGGGTGGTGGGCTGGTTGAAGCTTGACCTGAGGTTGCCCTCTACGCACTGGAGTTCTTGACTCCTTTGAAGGGAGGGAGGAAGGGCAGTAGGAGAGGCTTAGGGAGTCTGCATGGTAGACAGGAAGACCGTGATGCTCATTGGCCCTGACAGAGCTGCGCTGGAGATGACCCTGACCTAACGCTCCACTGAGCACCCAACAAACGGACCCTCTGAGCAGACTGGTGCCAAAGTGTCCTGCAGTCTCTCACATACATACGCCCACAATGAAGATCTAATTGGATTACTCACTAAGTGACGCAGAGAGAAAGATGCCAAACATACATTTTCTGATCCTTCTGCACACCATGTAGCTATATAGATCACAGCACTTTTCAGCATTAAACACGGTCTGACTTGACCACACAGCATGTAGCTATAAACATTTTTATCAAATGTTTTATGTGTTAATACTATTGATCACTGGATTTTCAGCTCTAAAACATTAAATTCACAAAATGAATTATTATTGCTTTGACCTATCAAATCACAGTCCAAACATAAGAACCCTCTTTTTGTTCTAGATATCTAGTAGAGAATACTGACATTGAAATATCTCATTCCAGATCATTCTGAACTCTATGCACAAATACCAGCCCAGGTTGCACATCGTAAAAGCAGATGAAAACAATGCATTTGGCTCTAAGAACACTGCCTACTGCACCCACGTGTTCCATGAGACTGCTTTCATCTCTGTGACATCTTATCAGAACCATAAGGTAATATTCACTTTTATATGTTTAGTTTTTTGGTATAATGCAAAAATATGAAAAGGGGAAAATCAAAGCCTCACTTTTTTTGCAGATAACTCAGTTAAAGATTGAGAACAATCCATTTGCTAAAGGATTTCGTGGTAGCGATGAAGGAGATCTGCGTGTGTCCAGACTTCAAGGGTAAGCAACATAACAGAAAGAAAATCCTCTTGTAAACAGCAACCAAGCTGTAAGTAAAATATGGTAAGATCTACAGATAACAAGACAGGTAACATCCTTCACTCTGTGGGCAACTCTTCAGGAAAGACTACCCAGTGATCTCCAAGAACATGGTACGGCAGCGCCTCATCTCGTCACACACTCATCTGACCGGAAAGCTGAGCTCAGGGGTGCTGAGTGGCCACTCGCAGACCCACTCCCATTATCAGTATGAGAGTGGCGTCCCTCTGCCCAGTTCTGACCCACAAGAGCCCATCTCCAGCTCATTTTCTTCAAGTCGAGAATCCAGTCTGCTTTACCATTGCTTCAAGCACAGAGGTACAGAAACAGATTGTTGGTTTATATCTTATTAATGCCCAAAATTAGAAAAAAAATTGAACCAGACAGTAAAAACTATCATAACCCTCAGTGCTTTAATTGTTTTAGTAACTTGAGTTATGTTGAAAATCTCCTCTTAAAGGCAGGATTGTATATACGAATATATATATTTCATATTTTCTGTTTTTTTTTTTTCTAAACTTGCTTAATTCGTTCATATTCCAGCAGATAACACCAGACACATGGAGCTGGGATGCAAGCGGCCCTATATTGATTCGGCATCTTCTGCAATTCCAGAGGAGCACTATTTCCGCTCCCCTCCTTCCTATGAGCCCCCTTTAATGCCTCATCCATACTGTAGTGAGGCACTGGGTTCAAGAGACGCCTGCATGTACGGGAGTATGGATGGAGAGGGAGGAGCAGGAGGTGCAGTTGGTGCTGAAGACCTGCCCCCTCCCTCCTTGAACTGTAATATGTGGGCCTCGGTGCAGCCATACCCTCGTTACGGCATGCAGACTGTTGAGGCTATGCCCTACCAGCCCTTCACTGCCCACTTCACCAGCACAGCCACCGCTGCCTCTGTGGTGCCCCACCACTCACCATCTATGCAACGTCCACAACCTCCAGTTCCAGACCTGGTGCCCTTCTCTTCCCAGCGTTCTCTGCCACCAGCCACTTCAACCTCCTCCTCTTCTTCCTCTTCCCCCTCTGGTCCTGGTTCTCGTGACAGAGTGTCCCATCCTCCTCTTTACCACAGGAAGCCCGGATCCCCTCTGCGACCTCACCGAAATTTCCCAGCCTACCCGGCTCAAAGTCCCACGGCATCGAGGGAACCAGTCTACCAGTATCAGATGGGCCTCGGCAACATAGGGCCACACTGGACTGATAGCTAAAAGTAATAATGCAGTGTTATTATAGCCTGATGTTTGATTCTCACCTTAGAGTTGGAAAAATAGCCTCTAAGACAGAACGGCAATGAGATTATTTTTGTATACAGCCATGATACTAAATTGCCAAACAAAGCCATAATACTTTAGTAAGTAGAGTTTTGAAATCTTTATAACTTGTGTAGTATAAAATCCCCACAGTATGTGGCTCTCATATTTATTTGACTTTTGGTGTATGTTACAGTTGCACTTGTAATTAGAATGAATGGAGTCATGGGCAAGCACTGTGCTAAATGCACAAAGAAACCAAACTATAGCATAATAATGCTCTAAACCTTTCAGTGCCAACAGTGTATCAAAGCACAAAGTGTATGCGTGCCTATTTTGAGGATCCGGGAGATATTCTGGGGGCTGTGAATGGAGATCATATGCTGAAACTTATCTCTGAGGCAACAGGTTTAAGCTATTCTATGTAGATTATTTCGACATTGAAATGTGTCAAAAAATTTTGCGTGTTCAAAACCAGCACTACACTCAGTACGTCTTTTGTTCTGGTACCTGAAGTTATTGTTTATGATGTGTTTACTGAAACCAGCTCTATTCACACTGTATAAAATCTACAGAAAAATGCTCTTAATAAAGTTCATGTCAGGGTTTGTCCATACATTTAACAAAATTACTGGTTAATCAAACACATTATGAGGCCAGTAGATCAAATCAAATTACTATGCAGAAATATGTCACTGAACATATATAATCAGCACTACTGAGTCCAAAGTAAATAAGAAGATTTCACATATATTTGACAGTTTGTAGTAAATTTTAGCCATTAGTTTAATACTCTGAGGTGGCCGCTAATTGCTCTGTTTTGGAATATTTTGTGGCCTGTCACGTGTCCATGTAGATTTTGAGGTCAGCTCTACACGTCTCTGCTAGGAGAGGAGAAATCCAGCCGAGTCTCTGGCATGACTTGATCCAACATGGTGCATTTAACACAACGGGATGAAGGAAAGGCCTCTTGCAACCAGATGGAGGCTTAAAGTGTGATCATTAAGGCAAGAGAAGAGAAGAACAGAGAAATCTGTTGAAAAGTCTTAAGATCCAGAACCCAAATGGTGGGGTTGGAAAAATCCTCACAAGACTGAAAATGTAAAACAGCCTCTGACAGCAAATGGCCACAAGGCATACTCAAAGAGGACAGACCATAACTTAGTAAGCCTGCTCACGAAGGACAAAACAAAGCACGTGTCAGGAAAGCATGTGGTGGTCTGCTGAACGGCATGATCCAATTTGCGCTTTGGACTCGACGTGTAACAAATTATCTCCTTCTTTTTGCACACCTGTCAAATAAATGGTAACATTTTGTCTCCTAGTCAGTTCACAAAAGGACACGTTCTTGCAAACATGTTACTTAAAAAAAGATCAGTGCACTGATTGAATAACAGCAGAAGAGTAAATTAACTGCTTAAATTCATAGTGGTGGTGCCAGGATAGAAAACCACATTATTTACTGGCTTAGAATATAACTTCTTTTGAAAGTAGCTTGCTTAAGATTTGTCAAGTTTTTTGTCTAAGACATTACTAACAGCCGGTGTATCATTCATGGTTTTTAAGGAAGACATTCTGCAAAAAAAGCACATATTGTTTTGACTTCATGTACTTGAAAGGGCGTATTCAAATGACGACACTGACTGGTCAGTGGATGATTTTGAGGTTTTAAATGTAACTACTGAGAACACCGTGTGCTTACTACCACTAACATTAACACCTTTTCACGCATAAACACCACTGATGCTGCAGATATCAGTAGCGACAATAAATCAAGCTCACCGCTGCATAGCAGAGAAATCTGAGCAGCATGGATAGACCAATCCTTGTCAAGAAAGTGATAATGAGACTTTCCAGATGACACCATTCCATTCCTAAGTCATAATAAAGTCATGCTATGGCAGTCCCCAGTCAAGAGAAAAGTATTCCTAAGAAATACTCTAAAGTGTGAGAGGTTAGGAAGAACATTAAAACATGTTACATTAAAAAAAGTGGCTTGAAAAATGAAAAGCTTAAACATATACTATAATTTTATTGGTTCGAGGCAAATGTAGGTCTGCAAAGCCCTTCACAAGAAAGGCTTTGCTGTAAAGATGTTTAATTAATATTGATACTGAGAAATTGCCCAGATGATGTATTCGAAACTGAAGTGCCTCTACACTCACCAGCTAAAGAGTGCACTCAAATGAAAGTGTTTCATCATATTTGATGTGTTGCATACTGACTAATACTCTATGCAACAAATAATGATTCCAGTTACAAATCAGTTGTAATGGACCATAAGTAAGTTTTATATGAACCTTTAATGTAAATGTGACTAGACTCAGAGAACATGAAATTTTGTGATAACTGATTAATGAAATAATCTAATCAGTTAAATACTTACAGGGAATGAAACAATTACTAATAAAACAAGTTTTCACTTTCACATTATTAGATGCACATAACTTAGAGAAGTGTGAAAACAGAGCTCACTTTGAATTCCCTACAACAGGCCCATGAGTGATGATCCTAGAGCAGAACCGGAATGCTGAGGGAATCAACCAGATCTGATGGAAGAGAAGAAACATAGGTTTTTCTTTAACATGTTCCAAAAATTATAACAATTCACAAAAGAGCTACACATTTTCAAAAATGGAAACCAATAAAATACAGAAATACGTTTTGACAAATGAGCTTGGAATGATTATGCAGTGTAGGACAGATGGCTGTGATGGGCTGCAGTTGAGCACTACGCAGGTTCAACTGCAGGAAGCGTCATGTGGTCTCTTAATCTACTTCTAAGGAAAAAAAAACCCAAAGTGCACTCCAAAGCCTAAGCCCATCTCTGATAAATCCAAGATCGCTTAAAAAGGACCTTCACTCATTGTCATCTGATCAAACATTAGCAGGTTGGTTTCTCCCCCTTTAACTGAAGCTCCTGTGGCATATAAGAAGACAACCTAGAACCTTAAGATTTATATGATTTAGCTTTCCACATAAAAAGCAGTCTATCTCCATTAAGGAGAAGTCAGGTCTAAGCCCCACATACAGCGGCCTAGCTCACAGTATCTATTTGTGAGAAGTTGGGGCGGGGGTGCATCTGGAACTCATTGGAGCAGATTCTGGCCGTGCCTCTCCTCTGCTCTGCCCTGCCCTCCTCTCGCCGCTTCCCACTGTCGTCCTTAAATCCCGTCTGAGAGCTGCTTTGGCTGGGCACACTCTGACCCGGGAGCTTAAGTTGCTCTCCCTTGTAAAAGCGGGGCCCTGCTCCTCGAAGGAGCACTCAGAAACACGCTTTAAATACTTGAGGGGGATTTAATATCAAGTCCATTACGGCCTTTCTGGAGCCCAGTAAATAGTCAATTAGTGGATAATTTTGATTCAATCCACATGCGGCCGGATCCTCAGGGGCGACCGATGGCTTTACGTGCTCAACGCCCCGCCGGTTTGCCGCTTGGGTGCGACACAAAGGTGACAGAGGGAAAGGGGGGATGGGGACACCACCTTGGGCACCTTCCGCCCACCTTCCCAACCAGGAGTTTGCCCTAGTAATGTTATCAATTATGAGAATTTTTAATTATCAACCCATAAGAAAAGAGGCATTTGTGGCATTGCAAAAAATAGGGGAGCAAACACATGATTTCTATAGGGTGGGCTCGATGGAAAAGGTTAAACTGGTAAGTCAGAAGTCCAGCTTTAGTGGTGAGACACTTAACTCTGGCGGTGTCCCTTGATCAAAAGGTACATCTGGTTGACTCCAATAAAACATAAAGCCAACTGTAGAAAACTGAGGTCCCATGTTACTAAGTGGCTTTGGATAAAAGCGGCAATAAAAATTAATAATTATATTGTGCAAGCACCATGGATTAGAGTTTGCTAAGGAAATGGTGGATGGATTAAGTTTTTTATCCACTGGATTAAATAAAGACTTTAGAGGTTGATGTACAATGTGCTGTGATGGCAAAGGAACACAGACCAACAAACAAGAGACGGCTTAAGGAATAAAATTCAGTTTCAGCCTTATTCCTATAATTGGCCGTTTAGCCAATCAGAGCAAGACTGTGCTATCTGAATAATGCTGACTCTCATCCAAAGCCATGCATCACTAAAATATGCACATGTTTATGGAACAGGGGACACCATTAGAGACTAAAACAAAGACTGCTGCGTTGGACTCTGTGACTGCAGATGCGTAGTCTGCAAATGACTTCAGTGTTGCATCACATAGTTAGTATTTATCAAAGCCAGTCGCACGCTGTGTGTATGCATTTCACTGGCAAATGGGCAGGCATATAAAATGCTCATGGGTGAAAGCTTCCGTACAGTTTTTCCCCCCACATTTCACCACAAGCCCCACCTCTTTGATTTCACACCAGGATTCAACAACCAATCGGGTGCTAGGTTTCTAGGTGTAAACCCTCCCACTGGGTGTTACTACATAAGACAGTATCTCCTGCTGTAATGGTGGTGATATAAAGAAACAGTTAATGTTTGGTCATCAGATTATTGTGTATTTGGTGGTGAATGTTCTACATGAATAGGAAGATCATGTAGCATGCAGAACTGGCCGCTGAGAAGGTGCTTAAAATGTACTCCAATATCCGAATCTCCCTGCTATAAAATCTTTTTTTGCAATCTGATGTTTCCCAGCTAAGGACAACCCCTGCTCCCTCTTAACGTTTGTCTTAACTGAATGGAGCGATTGTGTTTACAATTGTGGATTCCTCAAGCCGCCACTCCAGTCTTTTGACTTTCCCACACCCCTGCTCTCCTTTAAAGGCATTACTCATTTAAGGAGGAGGAAAA
The DNA here is from genome assembly GCA_032718565.1 of Distichodus sexfasciatus. Taxonomy (NCBI): domain Eukaryota; kingdom Metazoa; phylum Chordata; class Actinopteri; order Characiformes; family Distichodontidae; genus Distichodus; species Distichodus sexfasciatus. Next base: position 2,462,616 of record JAVGVS010000015.1, read on the forward strand.
CTAATTTGTCTAAGCCCGAAGCTGGGTTTATATTTGCCTCACCAGAAACAGAAACATTCCCAGTTAATATGGAATTACATTTATTTTACCAGAACAACAAATTAAGCCATAAATTTGGTACGGAAAAAGAAATTTATGTACTAATGTGGTAAATACTGTATTCTCGCTTCTCTAATATGGGACTTGTCTGCTCATACAGTTTGAATGCCACATGAACCGGGCTGCATCTTGATTTTCATTTAGAGTGTCAACCCCCTCTACTGGTTAAAGTCTGCAACTGTGAGAAGTGGGTATTTGGACATAAGTAAAACAAGAAATTAAAACGTTATAGAGATGTATATGTTTAAATTAAATTAACTACTGTTTATCTAAAAGCATGCATTTGCTTTTGCTTGATGCAACTCACCTTACCAAAGGTTAAACATAATGTAAATTTTAAAAAACTTATGCCACTTGAGTGTTAATATTCATGCTAAAATATTTTACAGTAAGGATCAAAATAGTCAGTATCATTCTTTGCTTTGAATCTAGCATTTCTACAGTCAAAGCCAGAATCTTACTGGTAGCAGGGAGCACCCAGAAGTCACCCTAGCCATTCTAAGAGCTTTGACAGGAAAGTTTTGCCCTCCTGTACAAGAGAGAAGATCTTGGGATTAGCCCCGAAAAGGCGACTGCAAAGCTTCTGGCTAATGCATTTGTCCTAAAGCCCAGGCTCTCATCTGCCTTCCAAGACTTCACCTCAAGCTGATGCCCCCGCACAGATCAAGTGTTTAGTTTGACAAATACGGCTTACAGGAGATCAGGGTTCCGACGACTGACTACGCAGGCAGAAGGGATAAGACCTCCCGAAGGTGATTACCTGGCTAAAGAGAGAGCAGGACACACACAAGGCAACCATGTTTGTCATTTTGTACACTCTGCTAATGCTCTGTAATTCTAATTAGCTAAATCTACTGGGCAAATAAATACTAAAGCAGAGCGGATTGGTAAGTCAGCTGCCACGTCCAACTGTAGCACAACCAGGAAACTCAGGTCTTAATCTGCCTTCTCGCTGAATTTAGCCTGATGTTTCCAGTAGGACAGGGACGGCACTCCAATGGAAATTTAAAGAGGTCACTTGCAAAAGAGACTCCTTTGAAAAAGTAGAACTCTTAGGGCAAACTTTTAACATTTAGAATAATGCCTACTGCATTTTTAACTTATATGTTTATGAACATAAATTCAGAATGCCTGCAAATTTATGAACAGAATGAGCACCCAAATTTCAGCAAATTCTTCCGAAAATATCAAGAACTGTACAGACAGTCCTTGCTGAAGAATCTGAATCATTATGTCAAGTTGTGGGCATAACACGTCTTGCCAGGGGCCTAGTAAGGTCCAGAAATGCCAACTTACTGCAGACTAAGTAGGCAAATGTAAGGATTAAAGCCCTTGCTTCAGACTCCAAAGTGTCTCTGCAGGTGATCTGCAGATCATCACAAGCAGTTTAGATAAAGCTGTCGCCATCTGATGCCGGCAGTTGGCTGGGACTGGTGACCGCTTCCTCACACTGGGCAGGGAGGATATTCACAACAAGCTGGGTTGCAGAGCTAGGTAATAATTCTTTCAACAAACTCTCACCATGGCTATTATCTATACTTTCAGTCACCAAGTTTGAAGATCATGCTGGCAAGAACCCAAAGAGAAAACACATTTGGGCAAAACACAAGAGATGAGGAAGGTGTGCACGGTGCAGATATATCAATCTTGTCATTTAATGGTGGCGTGCGGCAAACTAGACAGATGAACCGGTGAGTCAGTAACAAAACTGACAAAAAAGCTGATAATGCAGGTGTGTACGAGTCAGCCCAGGAGACAAGGAAAGGTTTAAGAGACTTATTTTATCAACATCTCGCTTGAACAAAACTGACTGTCTTGAGGAATGGCGACAATGTTCAAAGGTCACAAGATTAGGAAGTGATTGTGCTTTCAGCAATGTGGTTGACACCTTCTCATAAGATCTGCCTTAAAAGTGGTGTGGAAAACTGTGATCGAGTAGGCGTCACACAAACAAAAGGTTAGGTCAGTGGCCAGGTGAGGTCAGATCACTCAATGGATTTGAATGAGGGCAAATGCCATTCCTTTATCAAAGTCAAGTGTTTGTTTCCAGGCCGTCTTTCAGCTGAGTGCTGGTGGCATGGCCTAGGAAAAAAAAAAGCAAAACAAGTGGCGAGATAGTCATCGCCCAAGGCAGGAAGGGCGTTCTCAGACAGCTCAGCTGATGCAGCTGCCCCCACCCCCTTCATCTACCCTCAAGGCGATGATGTGAAAGACAGCAACACCTCCCATTCCTTAGAGCTCACAGTGCAGTATTCCAGAGAGTCCTCACCACTCCAAATGAGTATAATTACAGCTAATGGGCAAGATAGCATCAACGTCTTCTTTCTCTCTATCCAAAAAGCATACTTTAAACAATTAACATATATGCAAAATATATCTAAACTATGTAGCCTTTATACCGCATAAGCATCTGATTACTGGAACTTAACAACCAGAAAAACAAATCCTTTAATTAAAATCAGTTGGTGCTAAAGACTATAGTATCAATGTGCTATGTCTAGTGTATGTTTTCCCTCCACTAGCCTTTTGGATAGATTTTTAACATTGGTTTGTTCTTTGGGAACATTCATCTCTTTTAAGGACACATATGTGTTTGCTGTGGCATACACTTTAACACTCTCTTCCATGTCACTGTGATAGCTGTGCTGAAAATGGTCAACAGCCCTAAAAAATCCAGTCAAGTTTAAAGTCACATAAAACATGCATTTCTAGCAAAAATCTCTCAAGTCGTGAACCGTGTACTGGCAAGTGAGTGTGATTTGATGCGCTGACACAAGGTAAATGTGGTAGGCCTGCTCTTTACAACCTAAAAATGAAGTAGACCTGTTTATGCCTGCCTGACTTGTGGTGGTGGTGTGCTTGCGTGTGTGAGATTGTCTGCGAGTGTGTGAATGTGTGTATTTATGTCTCTAATCTCTGATCCCTCAGATAAAGAGCCACCAAGGCAGTCTTCGCTATCACCAGACCTCATCAGGCATAAACACACATGGCACAGACAATAGCAGCGAATCTCCAAATGACACAAACAAGTTCCTGATATAATTACCGAATCAGGAAATTGTGTGGAAATTGGGACTGTGTGTGTGTTTTTGGAGTGAGTAAAGCATGCAGATAGTGCCGGAGTGCCAGGAGGAGAGGAAAGGAGTGGGGCAGTAAGGGAATTCAGCACTGGGATTGTAGGTGCCAGGCTCCAGACGGTCATATGATTGCACAGATAGCCGTCTGCCCTGGCAAGGTGATGATGATGTAGATAAAAGTACACAAACACATGTAGTACCACAAAAAGACACAACTTGGACTATGTGTTCCATTCATTTTTCTCTTTGATGCCCGCTCTATAATGGATCAAAGCCAATAAGCAGCTTGATTTCAAAGTCTCAGTAAAGAGCGTCAACCCCTTGGAGTTGACCAAAGTGGTAGGTGCAGTGCTCATTTACAAGGAGGCAAGTCACAGGCCTGTGCTCCGCTTGGGGAGAACTCCTCTTACACCCATGATTGCCAAGTTGGCAGTGTAAAAGCTGCCCAGGTTACAATCCCAGAGCCGGGCAGCCACCTTACCAACAAATTCATGTTTTCCATTCTTTAATGGGTCTACACCAAGTTTTATAAGGCATAACAATTACAAACCTAGTTAGTTACGTAAAGGCAGAATTTTTTCCTTGTGCAGAGATTACAGTCAATGCCACTGCTAGGTAAAACCGTACCATTTAAATTCCTGCTAAGTGGTATATTTAACTTTAATGTATTAAGTAATTTAACCAATGCCTTTATATGGGAGTATAATCATAATATAATCATTATAAACAATTTAGACCATTTAGAAAAGTTTGGCACACACACAGAGACAGACTGTGTTCACTGAGGGGAGGAGAGGTTACGAGAGGGGAGAGGTAATTACTCTTTTATCGCTTACTTCCTCACTCTGTAAAGAGGACAGATAAGGAAAAAATGTCATGTATCCACACCAGCAAAAAGACAGACCGATTGTTTAATGTATTGGTACAGCAGAAATGGTCCCTCTCGACATGGCATTCTCTCTTCCCTTATCTACTGTGGTAAGGGGCAAAGTAGCAAGGAGGAAGGATGCAATAAACATTCTCTTTTATAGAGACCCCCCTCCTTTCCTCCCCCAACTCCACCCCAATGGGATAGCGCCAAGCATTCCCATCCTGAGTGAATTCTTTTATGGAAAGCGGAGATACAGTCTCATGGGTCACACTATAGCCCTTTATCTCTCCATCTCCCTGAGCCCATATGGCTGTGCCAGGCATGCCAACGCACAGACAAACTGGCTCTGCATCTGATGCCGCCAAACTGCAGAGATACAGTAGAGTGACGAGTGTGTCAACAATGCCTTTGAGAGCGTGACTATCAAAGAGATGGGTAAGGAATTCCAAAATTGAAACACTCAATCTCAGATAGAAAGGTGTTGCCTGTGTCACAAGACAGGCAGCCGGAATGTCCCAAGGTCAAACAGGTTAAAACAACAGTATGAGTCATACATGAGGATTTAAAAAGCATGCCATGAATTATTTTATAGTAGGCAGCAAAATCAATCTTCACCAACCTATATGACGAAATGCTGTTTCCTTTCACTCACAGTGGAAAATGTAGGTACATATCCTCATGTCACAACTGAGAAGGCATGCAGGAATTAGTGTTTAATGAGGTAAAACTTTAAGGATTTTAAAAAGCGGAAAACAAGTCAGGGAAGTCTCTAATTTATATGTCATGGTATATCAAAGCCATGGTATATTAACTGCATTTCACCTGAATCCTAGACAAGAGCATAGAAATGATTTCTTATAATGGAAAAACTATATATTTTTCCAAAATTATGAAGCTGGCTTACTAGTCATACACACTCTTAATCAACAGCGGAGTAAGCACATGTTTAAAATTTTGTTCTTAATACAGCAAAACACTGTTGCTGAAATGATTTTATTAATGTGTCTGACCTCTAATGCAAAAAGAGCTGCAGAAGGAGCAGAGCCAATTAATAGTAGCATGCAAATGAAAAACAATGTTACTTTAATTCTGAATATTTCTTTAATTTCTCTACTTGTAAGAATTAAAACTCTCAATGCAGCACCCCAGTCAGCCTCCATGTTCCCTTCCCTTGTTTGCACTTCAGATTACTCTCATAGCTTCTGCCTGCGTTTGTCTGTGTGTAATGTGTGCACTGTGTGTATTTGTAAGTATGTGTTGTGTGTATAAGACTAAGCGAGAGAGCAGAGGTCTTTTGTTCAAGTGACAGCATGTGTGAGAGGGGAATCCCTGGCTTTTATTTTGGCCTCAGCGGTAACACCCATTCTGGTGTTGGCAGTTAGTATTAGTGAATTTTTAGATTCACAATATAGAACAATGCCCAAAGAGCTAACATGATGAGGGTGTCACAGCTGTTGGCTTGGTAAATATTGGCTATTGGTAATCATCCATTAATTTGTACACAGGAGAAAGGCTAACAAACCAATGGCTTACGATACAGAGCTAAAAAAAAAAAGGAGTCCATGACACAGCCTTGCGTGACTCAATATCATCTTTATTCCCCTGCCAGACAGAAAACAAGATGAGCTCACAGAAGAAAATCAAAGGCAAGCAAATATGACTTACCCCGTGAGAAAAGGTGTTGCTAATGTCACCTCTGCATTAAAAGCAAGATGCCACGTCTTTAACCTGTGGATTCATCATAATTCACTCCTGCAAAACATGCTTTTTTCTGTGAGAGCAAACAGGAAGAGAATTGGAGACCCAAAACCTGCACTTGTCCAGTCAAGGGTACTCACAAATTAGTTTCCCACTTGCTTGTAGGACTAAGACTTAATCGCCTAGGTGATTCTTGTTTTACTCACCCCAGCTATTGAGGGTCAAAAGTGTGTTTTCTCTGAATTCTCAACACTTCAACTAAGAAATCTTTATTAAACACTTCAATGACAAATCCCCCCAAAGTAGGCAGGAACTCAATAAGCTTGTCTGTTCTTATACAAAGCATTTTAATGAAAGCTATGAATGCAAAAAATTAGACCTGCACAATTGCTGCTTGAATTTGTCTTCCTAATTACTACTACCTAGAAAAACATTTACACAGCTATGCAAAGTTAGCCTTAATTAGTTGAATCTGCCCTCCACTAGCAATCAAACTAATTTTAAAAAGGCCTTTGAAAGTTGGTAAAACAATAGTACAAGCAGTAGAATGAGTGTGTTTAAATGTGAGTAAACAGCGCCACCTATCTTCCCCGCATGCGTTGTTAATAAAGCACAATGCATGGAGGGGTGTTAAGGCCAGTGATGTTCAGCAAGGAGGACAGGAACAACAGAGCGAAGAGAGCGTGCTGGCGACACCTCGGCGCTCCGGCGAAGGAGGGTAATTAGACACGGCGCCACAAAACAGCCAGCACACGCAACGCAGGCCCCTCCTACATCTCCACTTCTTGCCGTAATTGGACACATGACCAGAGGACTGCAATGGGGGGGCAGAGTCCTCGCGGTTAAAAGTGGGTCACGAACCAAAGCCAATTAATGAGCAATGATGACACATTCAAATAAAGTGACCTCTCTAAAAAATGAGGGTGATCCGTGGGAGGTGGAGGGATCTGGGCCATCTCCCAACGACTTCCAACGTTCAGGCCCCTATACTGAGACATCACTAGTGCCATACAAAGCATTTTCTCGCTCAGAAAGTGTAGAGCACAGTGGAAGTGGCATGGTCCAAACCTCACAGGGTTAACAGTCTCACCCAGGTCCGTGTAGTTGCTGTGTAATGTACCTCCCACGGTGCTGGGAGTAGGTGCTTCTTTCACAGTTGGTTGAGACATCCCTAAGGCTCCTTTTGTATCTCTGTCAATAATCTTGTTTGCCATGTCATTATTGCCGGCTTTAGCGCCTCCAACTTGCTCCAGCTCCAGCAAACAAACCTCCACAGAGATGCTCAGCTCTCTGGCGCTACAGGATCTACGGCATGGCAATTATCGGCGTGTTCTCTTTTCTTGTGGTGATCCGTCATCTCAGTAAAGCCCAGTTTAACAGCATAAAGACTAACACTGAGATGCAAGGGAAAGAGGGCAATGCAAAAGCCAAAAATCACCCAATGTGGTCAACGGCCCACTCGAGCATTTAGGGAAAGCCCCCAGTTCCCAGCATGCAACTCAAGCATGCATTGTGTAAAACAGAAAATAGAAGATGATTTAAGAGGCATGTGAGTGTCATGCCATAATAAGATATGGGACAGTGTGCACTCGAATTAAAAGACTGATAAACTATGTTGAAAGTTGTTCTTACATGTTTGGGACAAGGAGAGGTAGAAATTGCTCTAAAATACTGCAAATTCAGCAAAGAAAATAAATGTACTCATTTAAAAAATGCACTGGTACACTAGGATCTAAATATAGTAAGACAAGGCATTTTCAGTGGAGAATACTGACACCTACTGGCCACAAGCAGTTTCTCATTATTCAAACTATCCAGAAAATACCTAATGCCTATTATCATAATAATTTTCATATTTCTATATTATGACATTTTAATTATAATATTTTATCATAATTAAAACGAAGGTAAGAGGCTGCAAACTATGGATTCACCTTTCAACACAAAAGCTTTCCCAATACAGTCCAAATATGCTCATTAACAAAGCATGGCATGGCAACTTCCTGACTGATCAAAATAAGGACATGTTTTGTCGGCTGTGATTGGAAACGGACGGGGAGAATACAAACACACATCGGGGAGTAGTTGAGGGCCACAATGCATCAAAGCAGCACTTTAACATGACACCTGTTGTGCATGACTGTAAGCCTTTGTGCTGCCATTAAGGCACACAGAAGCAGAAAGGTGCAGCAGTCCCCGGCGGCTTTTGTGAGTGACCGGTGGCTGTGTTTGCTTTTGAGGTGTTCTCCTGGTTCGCCAGTGATGCGTCCATTGTCAGATGGCCTGCAGGTATTGTGCACTGACACGCAGAGGAAGGGAGGGGAGCTGCGGATGCGTGAGCGGACCTGGATCTCTGCCAGCTCGGCTTCTCATTGCTAAGAGGCACCTGTGCTGACACCTCCCTCTACTCTTTTTACAGGGGTAATCCCTTGCCTGGCAGGGCACACAAACCCCAGAGCAGCTCTCCTTTCACTACCTAAGTGCTTTTGATCCTTTCTGGAAAATGATAACTCATAATATTTTCAGTTTCTAAGGCATCACCACTTCGGGACAAAAGGAATTTGGGTTTGAAGGTGTTTCAACACCATTTTGTTGTTTGCTGTGATGAAGGGTTGTAATGAAGCTTATTATTAGCCCTTAGTGGAAGATCATGGCTCATTTTGTTGGACTCCAAAAGTATATAAGTATTCACATTAGAGTTGTAGGGGTGGCGGTGAGGGAGGTGCAGCTGTCTGTTTTGTGTTTACCATAAGATTGGGTGTTTGAGACCTTGAAAACCCCTGTTGGGATCCCTTAGCTCTTAACCCTTGTGTTGTTCCAGGGAGACTGTCCATGTAATTGGAAAATGTACATTGCCCTAAATAGGAGCTTCTGATAAATGCCATAAATATACATTTTAATGCATGTAAGACCTCCAGAATAGGCAAACCACTTGCATATAAGAGAACAATAATAACACCTAAATTCCTATTTCTTGGCTAAGATTGAGAATCTTTTCAGTCATGAAGTACAAGACGAAAAGGAATGAATCTCAAGATTAATAAAAATGGTGTGGGTACACAGACAAACCGCTAGTCTTTTATATGAACCTTATTGTAAAAGTATTAGTCAGTCAACAAAAACTGTACTAACATGACATCTGAGACAGTAATTCGCTAAAGATTTGATTTCAAGCCAATAAGGATGTGTTGCAATGAATATGTTGCGGCAAAAGATAAAGAAATCAAGCTCAAAAGAGGCTAAATACACAGTAGCTTTTCCCATGACGGGGCCTTCTCAGAGAGTGTGTGGTGATGAGTCAGGGCAGACGCTGGGCGCTGTGAGTGGGCATGCATAATTCACCCAGCTCCTGCATCTTCCACACCCTGTCTGTCAGCACCCAGAGTGTCTACACCATTCGCCTGCCACTCTCAAGTCCCAAAGGTCCTCCATGAAACGGAGGCAGGGAGTGGGAGGAGTGCTGCAGACAGGCAGTGTTTGCGAAGTTGGAGAAAGTGTGTGTGTCCTACACCAGAGCTGTCTTGGCCTGCACATTAAGGCAGATGTCTGTCAGCAGGGCTCATTTGCTTAAACAAACCGCTACGGCACTTCACATGTGGCCCCCATTCATTAGCATGGCACTTGAAGCTCTGCATGTTTTGACACACTGTGTCTCAGCACTTCTAATATTTACACAAGCAGGGACCACCTACAGTCTAGAGAGCACAGACTTAGACGCACAAAACCCCTTCCTCCACGGCATGTCCAAAGCTTTCAGTTTTCACTCAAGTCCTCCCCCATCGACAATTTGAAAAACTCCAACATTTTCGCCGAGAAGGGAGGAGTCAGAATTCTGTGAGCCAAAAAGAGATTTTTCCCCAAAAGAAACTTCTACAAACAGAAGCAACATCCATCATTCTACAGAGCGCTGGCTTTGAGAGCAGATGACAGATTGGTTGCATGCCTGTTGTGATGGACTCTCCAGTGACTAGTTCAGAACTCTCTGTTTGCTTTGAGGTGGACGTTTAGCACATCAGCACAAGGCTTTCTTCTTAATGCAGCTTACTGCTTGCATCCCAGCCAAACATGAGCAGACACTATAGACAGACAGGCGGCTTTCTATCTGGTAGAAATGAGTAACTTAGGAATTTTGTGTTTCTCTATAAATATTCTCTATGGACTTTTTCCAGAAATTTCAAATTTACAACTGCACCCCATAATAATCCGTAACACTCTAATACTGGGTAGTATGTCTAGTATGACCTGGCTTTGACACTAATAAATGCATCAATTTAGAGTGAGAAATGTACATTTATTCATGGCATTTAGCAGATGCTCATATCCAGAATAACTTTCATTTCTCTAATTTCAGGGAAAGTTTTCCTGGAGCAACTTTTGGGTTAAAGGAGTTGCTCAGGAATCCAGTGATGGTAGTGGCAAAGGTAGGATTTGAACCCACGACCTCTTGATCCAGAGGCAAGTATCAAAACCACTAGATCACCACCACCAACCAGTAATGGCCGATTTCATCAGAGCACAATTTCAGAATGCTGAGACAACAAGGTCATGAGTTTGGAGTACTTCTGAGGGGCGTTGCCATCCATTAACCACTTAAGCACCTGTCATAGGAATAATGGAATGACAATGACAAAGACAAGACAAGGGTAAGGGTTACATTAAGGTCAAAAATAATACTTATGTTATTTTTTCCCATTTGAGACTAAACTATTTTCTGCCAAAATTAATGTTAATGTGTTACTTTGACTTGCTACAATGCCTAAAGCATGTACACAATTGGCAAGAGTTAATTTATGACTTATGAATTCACCTTTTCCAAAAATTGTAATGAAATAAAGGCAAGCAAGACCGTATGCTACAACTAGGAAAAGGCCAGTTCAAAAATTTATGCCATTTCTCTGTATCAGAGCTCAACAAGCATGTCTGCACTGTTCGCACAGCAGCAAATCACCGACAACGTGGAGCTCCCTTAAGCAGTCCTATGCTTGCTGATTTACCCTACGGCTCAGCAAATTCCCATCTGATAGTCAGGACGCAGTAGACAAACCCTTCAGAAGCCGGTTATTTAGCACCCTGTACTGGAAGGACTGTTCTCACTCCTTACAGGAGCCAGAAACAAGGCTTAACATGGCCAGAAGTCTGCCAAGCAAATAGCTCAGGTAATCCCAGCTAGGGCCAGCGCTGCCATGCTGTACTAAGAGTGGAGAGGTGAACGGCGGGAACTCTCCCTTCCAGGGCTCCCAGAAATCAGAAGCACATGTGAAAGTCAGACAGTTTTAAGGGCACTTTTATCTCTGAATGTGGGGAATGTAAAGAACTGAAAAGTGCACTCTGTTATAATCACTTTAAAGAAGAGGGAAGAGTGTGAGAACAAGGAGGTACTTAGTCTTTGTCAAATATTTCACAGAGAAAAACGTTCATCTAAATGATACATATTAGCACAATAAGCACAAGTTTGATCTATGCTGGTGGTTTCATTTAATGTAGAAGTGTGGTACGACACTGGCGCTGGTGTTTGCAAGACTACCAAAATAGTTACTTAATTACAGAACAATTACACCATCCAATACTGATCCAATCACTAATGAAATTAATGTAACTGTCCGTGAATACTTAAGAGTCAGCAGTGATTTTGGACCACTATCAGCAGAAACGAGAAATGGAGTCCTTATTCCAACATAAGTCAATCAGTATGTCTATAGAAAAGTCAATTTTATAAACTAAGTTAAATGAAGTGAGAGTGTGATACTGGTGACAAATTCTTCAGAAGGGATTTAAACTGAATTAGCCGATTAACTTCAGATACTAATTCTATTTAGCATTAATCCTTCAAATTAAGGTTTGTTATAGATGTGTTCTAAAGCACAAGTTTTCAGACTATAATGCATGACCTAATTGGCAGGAATGATATAAATAAAAAACTAGATAAAACTGATTTCAAAGTATAAGAATACAGTGCTATAAAGCACAATGATTAGGCAAAAAAGGTGGTGCTCAAATTTAATTATTGCTTAATGCCCACTGTCATTACTCCCCAAAAGGTTTACATATTTAGGTTTATTTTAAGATATACTTTCACTCTAAAACCCTTTTAAATGTTAAGTTTTAATTAATGTTTAACCTGGAACTGGCACAGGGCTGTTGTGAATTTTGGTTAAGCATTAAGAGAAAACCTAAAACTTAGATTATCAGTTCAACTGTTAGAAAATATTGTTTACATACTGTATACTTAAAATATTTTCAGTGAATACTTTTAAATTAACAAGCAGATCATATTTTACACTTTACGAATTATACATTTTCAAATATCTCCTGTATAGTAAAACAAGACGTGATATACCGGTTATTTAATTCTTGATACCAGAAGGAACATAAAAAATAAGCCAAAAAAAATTAGTGATCTTCAAATGATCAGTAACTAGACTGAAATGCACAATTTTCCTAGTCATTTATAAATGTAGCATTTAATACGATCAAATGGACACGATTTATCAAATAACCTAACAGTCATCTGAGACCTATTCTTTATTATACCCTTAATGCTCTTGTCTGGACATGAGCCAATTAATGCCAGATTACGTGTCTAAAACTCTAACAGAGTCCTTTAGCCGATAAGCGTTTTTCTTCTGATTCCAGGCTGTAAAAACTGTTATTCCAGCCAAGTCAAGATGGTAGCATAGCAGACAGATTAACCAAAATAAGGATTAACTATCCATTAATATAGAGATTACACTTCACCTGCCAACTCCCCAACACACTAACCCCAACTGGGGAAAAAATCCGCTGAGACCATCATCCACTCTTACAACAGCACTGGTCATTCATAAGTAGAGCACCTGCTCCTGCACCATCGGCTACTCCACCCGAACCCAAAACATACCAGTGTGTCAACAACCCCTGCTGTCTTTAACAATGCTATCACAGCTTCCCCTGGTGTGAAATTGCAGTTTGCAGACGCTGAAGACCACATATCTACGGGTGCTCAAAGCATATGTAAAAAAATTACTACATTATCGACAAACCTGTAAAACAAACAGACATACATAACTCACATCTGGGAGTGGAGACATCCGTCATTTATGACGACACAACGTGTATTTGGAAGCGGTCAAACGATAAGTTCACATCACAGAAGCTTTTTCTATTCTCATTCAGGAAAAAATAATGAACTGGAAAAATTTATGGAAAATTTGTTCATTTGCTTAATCTAAACATGTAAAAATGGTATTTGGTTAAAAAAGCTCCTACTCCTAAAGCTCCACATTCGATCTTCACTGGACCATGTTGACATTTGTCTCATGAAAGGATATGATCTTGTTTAATTACCAATTTAATGTTAACCTCTGTAATAGTGCGGCAGTCTGTTGACCTTTCGTTAAAAATGCATAACTCCTCTACACAGATATCCCACTGTCTCGGCACAATGAGCAATTATTCAGCGCACTCTCAACGTCCGGGCCTATTAATAAATTAAAGTATGGGAGCGTTGAGAGGTAACGGCTGCAGCTGAGCATTCCGTGGTCTGGCGCGCTGTGCACTGTGGCGTAGACAAAAGGCCAGGCAGGGGAAAATGGGCCAGCCACACTTTGGAACAGAAGGGATTACGGCATCTGACAGTTTCAAACGGCAGATAAAACCTCTATCAAACACAACAGCAGATGTGATTAACGCAGCTCCATGACAGTGATGCTGCTGCTCGCGGGATGCCACATCTAGAGTTTGTCGGCCCCACGCTGGGCCCAGATGGACATCAGGGTGGTGGGGGAGTGGGAGATTTGACCAGCATGGGTCACAGAAGTCATTAAGGTCATAGAGATGTTGCATGTGTGGTGACAACGAAGCGTGGTTGACTTGAGTAAGAGAGGTTAGCGCAAGTGGGCAAATACATTTAAGACACCAAACATTAGTGCAATGCAACAAAGGTGTGATGTAGATGCCATGAAATAACCAAGCAGACATTAGACACCTACCAAAAAGGAGCTATGAATAAGTGTGCAACCATCTGTTAATTAATAAGGGTCACTGCAAAGGGAGTCATTCATAGGATGTGAATAACATGCTGTACTCAGGGCTAGTTCAGATCAGCTAGCTTAAACAAATATAGGTAAAACACTGACAAATAATATATCTATATCTGATAAATATTTTTCTTATTATATAGTATATAAAGTTCATTTACTAAAAAGAAACTACATATTTCCCCTTACTTTTACTTCAGTGAATTAACTGACAGACAAATCAGCTAGACATTGGACAACTGTCAGTGTCTTGCCAGATAAATGTAGCTTTTTTCTAGCTGTTTAAGGATAGAGGCCTGATAAACAAAACCTGTATGTCTATGGATAACTTATTAATGTTATTAGATTATCTAAGTTATGCCACATGCATATCAAACTTTCAAACCAACATTTGAAATCCTGATGTTCAATAGAGGTTTTCAAAAATATATAATATTAACTGCACATAGGGTTTATCTCTATCTGTATTTCCATTTTGCACAGAGCATTTTTTCCACCCTCAAGGTCTTGGACTTAGAAATTAATTTAGCCAAGCTTTATTTTTTCCAAGCATCTGCCTGGTTTTGATTAAATTGAGACACATGGACAGCCCCTAATCGATAAGGATTTTCACAATGTTCCCCACAAGTCATCGCTGGCAAGAAACGGATTACAGACGATATATAAAAAAGCCATTATGTGTCTGTGCGTAGATATTGATTATTGCCCCTCCCTGTAGCCATTCTACAAAACAGTTGATTACCTTCCAACTGTGATCTAACACACTGTGACTAGAGGAAATGACACATTTTCAGATTAGGTCTAATCAAAAATCAGGAAAAATCTCAGAACCATATACTTTTTAAGAATTTCGGGAACAGTTTCAAATCAGTTGTTATGTGTACTTTTTTTTTTAAGGGGGGTGATGGTCTAGTGGTTTGGATATTCGCCTCTAGAGCCAGAGGTCGTGGATTCGAATCCTTCCTCCAGCACTACCACCACCACTGGGTCCCTGAGCAAGACCCTTAACCCCAAGCTGCTCTCAGGGAAACAATCCCTGAAATTAAGAAATGGACGCCACGCTAGACAAGAGCGTCTGCTAAATGCTGTAAATGTAAATGCACTTTTTGTCACATATGAATTACTGGGTTAGGGTTAGTGAATAATCACAAACAGTATTTCCATCTCAGGTGAGAAGAAATATTTTAGTGAGGTTAAAAAGAACTACATTGAAGTCTTATTCATTTAAATTTCATTGTGTATACATTGGTTTTTATGTACATCACAGCTTTGACAAATATCTTACCTGGTCCAAAGCAGGGTCCTTTGGGTGATGGACCTCTGCTGCAATAATGACAGCATGATCAGGGTGGCGGGACAGACAGCTTTGACACTGAAGCAGCTGGGTCACAGTACACTCAGCCTTATTCCATATTGCATTGTATGACTGCAGGCCTTTTGTGTGTGTGCGCACACATTTGTATGCAAGGCACACAGTGAGCAAACACAGGGGAAGAGAAGAGGAGAAAATAATGAGGTGACATGTTTGGGTCAGATTTCACCTGACATTGCTAAACAGCAAACACCAGATGCATGAGAGGATCAAAGGCTGCTCTTACGCAGGGTACTGTGACCGTCAGCACCAAAAAAACAAACAGAATAATCATTTAGAGTGTGTGTTAATTCAGGCCATTCTTCAGTTGACACTGAAAAAGTTCTTAGCACTTTGCTTTCATATGAAGCATGGAAAGAGGATCTAAGCTTTTAAACAAAACCTTCTTCAACTTTATATATCTTTGCAGTCACTAGCACTACAAAAACACACAGCCGAAAGCAAACACATTCTGACTTCCTTTATAAGTGTCTTTTTACATAATTGCTCATTAATCATTCCACTCTTGAAATCTGTCCAGAAAACCTTTCAGATATTGGAAACATTCCATTCTTTTATGCTGGATTTTTGCAAGGCAATTCAGAGGAAAGTTTCAGCGTTGCCAAATTTGACTAAAGCTGTTCAAAAGATCTTCTGGACAAGCACAGTGTAATTATTGGACACAATGCTACCAATGGTGGAAAATTCAGACAGGGAAAGCAGAATGTCTAGAGAGATTTGCCCCACTCCTTAAAACAGACAGGAACTTACAGGCATAAAGAGCCTTGTCTTAAGGGAAACACTAACAGCTAAGAAATATTGAGAACTAGAGGAGATTTTAGCATAAATCATGTTGGTCCAATTTTATAGTTGGCCCACATCTGTGTTTTTAGGAAGTGCACATACTTCAGCAAACAGGTGGCAGGAATACTTAGCATTACTATTAGCTCATGAAACAGGACTAAACCATTATGAAAAGTTGGGTAGTTGGTAAAGTAACGGCCAAGGACTCTTGATTGAAAGGTCGTCGGTTCAAGTCCTGGACTGCGACTTGTGCCAATGAGGTACTCATGAGCAAGGTACTGTCCTCAAACACTGCCTAAATGGCTGCCCACTGCTCCTCTATGAATGGGCAAATGCAGAGGCCACATTTTGGTGTGTTCACAATGACAAATAATCAGTCACTTAATGACCTACCTGTTTTACTGCCCGAGAGGCAGGGCTGGAGGTAGTTGTGCAAGATCTGTAGCTCAGAGCAGTTTTGGACCAGTAGCATGAACTTGCCATGACTTTGAGTTTCCTTTAAAGTACTGCATGGACACTGCAGTCCTTCATCTGAGCTATTCCACAATGATAATAACTGGGAGATCTCTGGTATCTCACACAACACACTCTGAATTTTACCTACAGAACAAGATGCAAAAAACAGCTGAACAGACACAAAAAACATTACTGGTTTGGAAGACAAAGTTGCAAAGATACATAAATATGGAAGTAGTGGGTCTAACAATCATTTAAAGCCAGATTGTACATGCAGATGATCATCTTTCTAAGCCATATAGGCATGTCTACAACAAGCACACAGCAAAACTGAATAGCACAGCCCTGGATAAACTGACCTTTAGCAGAACGAAGAAATTCCTTTTGGCATGAGCAACAGTAAAGTCCTCTCCAACATGGAGCATATCTGCAAGTCTGACGACAAGCATCCATCATTGGCAACAGAAAAAACCTTACCACTTTTTAGGTAAGTTTAAGCCTTACCTTTTGTCTTTGGGTAGGTCTGATTCTACAGGTGTTTTTTAGTTTCCTGGTCTGACGGCTATTCCTTACACACAATCTCTGAACTCCGATTCCTGTATTTGCCATAAGGAAGGCATATGTGATTATGCAAATGATTCATAGCAATATGTTGATAGCTAGCACTGACATTTGCATGATGCATTTTGAAAACTATGATCTGTAAGAACATGAGTTACTTTAAGGATTCCAGCTACTTTAACAGGAACTTAATCATAATTATTGTTTTGACATTAAAAAGATTATATTCATTTTTAGAACTTATTTTTAGCACTATACAGAACATTATCCCACCTGCCTGCTGAGGACCCAAGCCATTGCTCTCACCTTCTTTAAGTACGGGAGAGTGTTTAGCACACTCAGCAAAAACCTCTGGGCAATCGGTGTTCTGCTGCTCTGGTGTTATAACCTCAAACCTCAGTACAGATGAGCCTACAGTGGTCACCTCAGGCTCATTGGACCTTTTAACCTTAAGTTTACCAGAATTACAGGTTTCAGCTCTCTTTCTGACCTTTTTTTCTGTCAAAGCTGTGTTTATTGCCTCATTGCTGCGGACCAAAGCCTGCGTGAAGTTAGAGCTACTCTGTGGCTCAGAGGCCTCCGCAATTTCAGCCTTCAACACTCCTGTTGCTTTGGTGCTGGTTCTGGCTAAACCTGTGCCTAAAGTTAGCTTTTTGGATGGTGCCTTCCTGGTTCGGGCCTTGCCTCTGTCTTTTTTCCTGCAAACTCTCAGTTTCTTCATTTCCTCTCCACTGCCAGGCACTGCATCCCTGTCACCTGACACACCAAACACAGACAAGACAAGTCTGGACAACACTTATGACAAATAGGACACAACTATAACATTAGAGGCTAAAAGAACATCTTTAATGTACAGTAAAGTCATTAAGGAAAACCTTATTTTACACTCCAATTCCAGACTGGGGAAGAATTAGGCTAATGCAATTAGATATATTAGTGATAAATATGGGGTTGTCCAAGGTACGATCCAGCCACTTAGAGGTCTCACATGGCTGAAGACAGCTTATTTAAATGCCTCAAATGGCACAAATTTCCACACTCCTCCCATTGGCGTGTTTTTTCAGTCCGATACTAATGGGCCGGCCTCATCCCACAATGCAATTAGAGTCACGGCACGAGACAGATGAAGAGGGATGAGCTTTAATTGAAAGTCTTTCTCCCGTCAGTAACGGTGTTGCTACTTTAAATCCCACTAACAAGATGAATCTTGTCAGCCTAATGGCAGTTAATTTGCCCAAGCCCACTCTTCTCTGTTGGATTGTCCAAATCGAAGACTTTGCAAGACAAAATTGCGCTACTCAGACAGACCAAGAAGCCCCTTAAAATAATGCTAATGTGGCTTAAATGATCCTTATTCCTGCTAATCAAAGTCATTAGCTTGAGCTTCTAGTTAACAAGGGCTTAAGACAAACATATGCTGCTTACTTAAAAAGCTCATTTGCAGGAATGAGGGGAAAAGCTTGAGGAGAGCAAAGGAAATCATTTTCTGTGCAAATTCAATTTTTGGGAACAGTACAGAAGTTCAGTCCATTTTTCAGATTCAAACTATCCTCTAGCCAGTCCACCCCCACACACATTTAATACAACACTAGTGAGTAAAAAATGGAAGTAACAACACTAGAGGAAGGATTCGGCCAAAAAGTGAGGAGTGGTTACTGTACACAGATGTTCATCTACACTGAGCCAAAAACCCATGAGTAGTTGCAAATGCATCCATCACACATAATCTATAAAGCAGAGAAAATAATCACTTTTACCACACCATAACACACCTACCACAACAGAAGAGTAAAATTCATATTTATTATGAGTTTGGTTCTTGTACATTATTTATTATTTGGTTTGAAACATAATCTGCTCAGAGTGGTTGCTTTCTCAACGCCCTCATCGAGAGTATGATGGACGATTGAAGCTTCCTGTAACTGTTTACTGCCCCCAACTGCCCTTTCACATCTCTTGCTTTTCTTACAGCTCCCCAGCCTGAGTTGTGTTTATATTCAAAGAACATACAGTTAAAATTTTACTGAGCTTTAATATCCGCTTATAAAATGTCCAATGTGAAGCCATGTGAAATCAACCATGTATAAGCCTTTGACCCCCCCACTTCCCATTCCACTTCATATCCCCTCATTAAAATCAGACAGAATAGCTTTACTTTTCTAGTAACTGGACAATGGTGCATAGGAGGCATTTTCATGATATCCAAAAGATATCACTTTATCCTCAAGGTAACCCATTCATCCACCTCAGAAAGATTATTTCAAAACGCTATTTATAAAACTATGTTTATTCACCAACTATTACACCTTTTCGGTCATTAGTTTTGATTATGTGCCTGGCTGTTCTGAGAGACAAAGGTGTAAAAGTCTGTGAGTTTACCTTTGCTGGGAGCCTTCTGCCTAGACCTGGACAATCTACGGGACTTGCTTTTGCTGCTGCTCTCTTGCAGTTCTGCCCTTTTGTCAGTGTCTGTGCTACAGCTCGTTCCTGCCTGCTCTGCCCCATTCTGAGATAAGACACAGTCTCTACCTCTGTCAGCATGAACACAGTCTCGTTTAGGAACCCCAGCACCCGCCTTAAGGAGAGCAGGGGTAGTGTGGGTTTCGTTTTGGCAGGGCTCGTGCCTGAACAGGTCTTCAGTATGCGTTTCAGATAGTCTGCTAGAAGAAGGAAGTATCTGTTCTTCCTCAAGCAAAGACTTCCCGTCATCTGCTGCAGCAGGTTCGTCCTCTTCTCCTTCAAACAGCTCTGGAGTATAAAAGATACTCTGGTCCTGCTCCTCCTCCTCTTCCTCTCTTTCTGCCAGGTTGATGTTTTGGTTGGAGTCACCTTCAGAAGATATTTTTAGAGGGGATAGGGCTGGCTGATGAGGAGGAGGAACATCAGGTGGAATCTCATTCAGCTCATTCTCAGTAACACCTCCTGTCTGATCTGCCACTGAAGCAACCAAAAATGGGTCCTTGAGAACTGCTGCTGAAATAAAACTTTTGTCGACATTCTTAGAGTCTTTAGGTTTAAAGAGAGGGGTTCTGGTCCGGGTACTGACGGGCGTGGAGGTGAACAGGTTTAGCGCGCGTGGTTTCGTGGCAGATGTTGAAAGTTCTGGAGGCTGTAGGACAGCTCGTTCAGATGGATTCTGTACAAGCTTCTGGCCACCTATACAACAACAAATTCATGTAAGAGAAACATCTTCTGTGATTTACTGTTGCACAAACTGAATACAAATTTAACAGAAGGCCAACTCCTGTTTTAATGTTCTAAAAGCCATTGTTTCTTAATGTAACAGTAAACTGTATTAGAGAAGCATGCCTGTCTCACTCTCAATCATCCACATACATTCACGCTCAATCTAACACAAACAAAGGTTAAGTGGATTTAATTAAAAGCAACAACTAAACATCTGCTTGACCCACTGCTGTTCAGTCAAGTGGAAGGTGGACAACATAAGTAATGAACAGCAGGAGGAAACACAAACGCACATGCACACACAAAACAATCAGTACTATAACATAGTATAATGTAAACATTTCAGCAAACAGGAATATTAAGCAAACAATGCAAAAAACCCTAAACACTGTGAAATACAAAATATAGGCTCATTAACCATTTTTTAACCGAGAGATATTTCTTTGAGGCAGTGTTTCTTAGACCCGTCTCTATTACATCTTATTTCATCCCAGGTTAACTTTGGGCTGGTTGATTTGATTTAATATTAATGAAGATAATATACTGAGCCTAGATTTTATCAGATATTAATAGTTGTTGTGACCTAAAATTGCCACCTAATACAATGATCAATTTAATACTAAGATTCATATAATTAGCTGAATCCATCTTTGCACTTACTGTGATGTAAAACAACACAAATTACGTACAAAAAGTGCCCTTTGTCATACTTTTCTAAAGTTTTATATCAAGAGATACAGTAGTACATACAGGGCTCAGATTTTACTCTTAAAAATGCTTCACTATATTCATTCTGAATGGTTGCAATGTATAATAAGCATTTCCTGCCTAGAAGTTACAAGATATAAACAAAGCAGCTTTCACAAGAACTTGCAAGCACTTGAGTGACACCTGCAGGTGACAACATTCTTTGCACTTCAATACTTTGTGAATTGATATCACAGCCCTATTACAAAAATCATACTGAATCGGAAGATCCAAAGGTAGTTTAATAGCTTAACAATCTAATCTTTTTTAAATTCAAAGCACAAAGGAAAATGAGTACATGTATAATCATATTAAAAGTACCTAGTTCAGAAGTGTTGTTAACAGACACAGTGGGAGCTTGACCTTCAGAGCTCAGAGGTTGGGGCACAACCGGTGGGTCTGGAGAGGACAACAAAACTGAAGATTCAGACCCCGGAATGCCAGGAAGCAGAGGTGCAGTCTGATTGTTGCTTTTAACATGGCTCTCTAATGCCCCCTGTTGACTCTGGGAGAAGGACACTAGGGACTGCATGGCGCTAGGGAAGCTGTCGTGGTGCTTCACCAGCTGACGCACCCACTTTGACAGACCTGTGGGAACAAGGGGAAAGAGAAGTTAAAGTAACACCATTCCACCTGCTCTCCATTTTCATAAGCAGGCCACCACATTAGGTTCTATCTGGATAGGTTTCATGTGGTGAGTATTTTGATTCTGACCTGACCGCTACATGTAAACGATCAGTGTGGGTTTTCACGTAATAGACAATTCGTACTGTCACATGTAAAAGAGCACAGACCTTATGTACACATTATTTGCCAAATGTCCCCGGGCTATAGTTTCAATAACCAGAATAAAGTCCACTATCGCCATCTAGTGCTGGAACAGTGACTGCTGCATTCTCAGGTCTATCCTCTTATTTGGTCACCTGTAATGTACTTGTTGGGGTTTGCCCTAAAACGGTCATCCACCAGAATTAGAGCCCCCCAGTCATTTCGATGCCGAATACACCTATAAACAAAAACAGGCCAGTAAGTTTACATAAGAGAAGAATATGAGAAAAATTCTATTCAAAACCACAATAAACACAAACAAAAAACAAGCTGAAACCCATCATGTTTATTGAGTTCATAAATATTATTTACATGTTTTACCAAATTAAAATAACAATCTAATCTCATGTTACATGACGAGACCTAATCTGACAAAATGTTAGACATCAGACATGTTCTTTGTGTACATACACACAACCAGAACACTATTTATAATTTATTACATATAAATACATAAAGACAGTGAAATGGTAAAATTTTAATTTAAGCTGTAACTATATATGGAAAGATCCAGACATCTAAATACAGCACATAAAACTTTTTCCCATCCCCAGAACTAGTCAAAAACTATAAATTAACAGACAAATGCATACCTTCCCAAGGCCTGGTTTAGGGCCCTATAAGCTTGGATCTCATACCATCTACCCCCAGGAAGAAGCCCTCTGGTTTTGGAGTGTTGGTCATTGTATTTCATCTTCAGTTCTACCTGCACCCAAATAAACAGCGTCAAAGGGTTTTATCCATTTTCAGGTGACCATAATAGAAGGAGTTATACACGTTTAATGGATAGTGTAAAAGTTATGTACCAATATCTTAAACAAGCTCTAACATGTTGTCGACAGAATAAGTTCAAAAGAAAATATGGCAAATTATTTGCAGACCTATAAAACTGTTTTGAAAACTAAGTAAAAATGACCTGGACATTGAGTGTAATCATCCCTACTCCTAGAAAGAACTACTTAGAAGAAAACAGGGTGAATAGGGTCTTCAGGTTGAGCAACAGAGGGTCCCGAGAATCCCCTCAAGACAACACCCAGGGCCTGAAGAGCTTCCATAAACATACACAGACATTCACTGATCCATTCAGTTTCAGGTGGAGGCGGAGGCAGGGGATGGGGTAAAAGGGACAGTGGATGACATGAGCCTTGCCATGAAAATGCCAAGGTAGCGGTCCATCAATTTTCGCCCATCGCTCCGTTTTTTAAGCGCTAACCTTTTTGAATTGACAAGTGAAAAGTTCAGCTCCCGTTGGATGGGACAGGTTGGCAAGGGCTTCTAACCGCTTGTGACAGGTACCGTGTGTTTAGAAGCGCCCGCTCAGAGCCAAAGCTGGCCAAGGCCATGCCCAGCACAGGTACGTCCTAATTCCGCAATACATCAGCTATGACATGTCCTTTGAGTGTACACACACATGTACACACACACACAGCCTTGAGGGGTCTGAAACATTCACATGGCCACTCATAATTTAGGTTAAATAACAAGCATTTGCAAGCATGTACACTGACAAGCGAATGCCTGCACCTTCTTTCTTAGTCTGTGGCACTTTTCCGAGGTTGATGTGACTCAGAGACATGATGCAGATTCTCAGTCTCAAAGCCACCAGAAGGATTAAACGAATCTAGTTTGAGATCCCATCGTCAGAGCAAAAGGCCGCCAGCCCGAGGCCGCCCGTGTCATCTAAATCTAATCAGGGTCCATTTCAGCATCAGGCCCCTCGCCTCCTCAACACTGCATCAACACGCAATCCAACATGACAGGCTGCATATGTGAAAAAGCCAATTCTCGCTGCTAGCAAAATCTTCTAAATGTGCAAGAAAGCACAAGCTGAAAGGGATTAGTTAAATGTCAGGGGATTGGCCAGTCCTCTGGCCGCTTCAGCCTCGCTACCTGTTCATCCTTAAAAACAGACGTCTGACTGAGAGGTAAGCTTCGCGGCTGACTGGCCGCGTGCGTATTCACCCTCGGCGGTCTCGACCGTCTTGTTTGTGTCACCAAAATCTTGGTGCATTGTCTCTGCCTGGGCAATTGGGCTGACAGCAAGGTGGCTCACAATTACTGCTGCCTGACTCCTTCTGAGTGTTAAGAATAAACTGCCTACCCTGTAGCAGATGCAGCTTGATACACACACAAGCACAAAATTGAGATATCATCCCCACAAATCCATGAAAATGGATGTTAATCCACAAGACCAATGTTCAAAATGTTTGCTAGAAAAATCTGTTGAAAGTTTGATGGATCCGAATACCATCAGAAACTGCTAATTAAATACTAAAAATAATAATACTAATTATCTGGTAAGATTTATCCATGCCAGAAAAATTATGAATAGGTACTTTTGTATTAAGAATATGAAAAAGAAACATGTGGTCCACCACAGACTTAAGAAGCAGTTTTCTAAACAAAAATTTTACTTCCTACAAACTCCAGATGTCCATTAGGCAAATGGGGATGCTGTTGAAACGTGCACAGAACTTGCAAAGTTAAAACAAATGAATGCTTTCATGTTCTCTCACTGCCATTGTTGCACACAAGTGTAAAAGTGCTTCATTTCCTCTGATCTTGCAACTTATAAAAGACAACAAAATAGAATTCACAGCTCTGCCCTAAAAAAAGGTCAAACAATAGTAACAAATCTGTATAAATTTGTGTGGTTTTACAAAAGAGCAAAGGTGTGGAGGTGCATTTAAAAAGCCTTAACACGTGAGAGAGTGTAAGTGTGAGGGGCAGAAAGTGCGTGTGACCCCTCCAACAGTCCTGACAGCTCTGTCACAGCTTGGTGGCATCAGCTGCACCTGAGAGAGCCCGCTGCGAAGTGTTTGTGTGTGTGGCTATGAGTAGAGGAGTCGCTACACACTGACAGTCATTAGTGTGAGTGTCCTCTGCATTAATGGGGTCATCTCCCAGACCCCAGAAACCCCTGAGGGCTCAGCGTCAGCCCTTTATCAACCCCCTACATGACTGTCACCTCATCGTTCTCTCTGACCAGCACACTGTCACCAGGAGGACAGGTCAGAGGCACATCCGAGCAGCTTTTCTTTGCACAGGGCCAATGCAGTTCTACAGGGTTACAGTTCTCCGCCTGCATTATATACACGTGTCAGCATCATCATCACAATGAGAGCATAGACAATAGTCTTGTAACAAGACGAAGTAAGGCAACTGCAATTAAAGATGTCATGCTATAATAGCTTTTTTGCAGCTTGATACAAATAGAAAACTCATTTTGTCAATTGGTCATTTCCCATGACAAATCCACAAGAAAAGTCTACAAAATGTACACCAATGTAAGTTCAAGAAGGGTTTACATCAAGAAAAATTCTAATCCTGATTGAAATTCCGAAAACTAATACAGACAGAACTAAGTCTTATTGTGGGAAACTGTCATACTGAAAAGCAGTGTAGTAAAGAGTTTCAAGGCTGAAAATGTGGTGCCATATCCTTCTGCCACCTCTACCCCTAGTTACACTGTCAGAGATCTCTTGACAGGGTGAAGGGTAACAGTGCAGCAAAACACTATGGAGTGCTGTCAAGCACATCACATGGCATTTGAGACACTGAATTCCTTTAGGGTTGGGCTAGCACAACGCCCCCATCCCCCACCCCCCTTTTTGGTCCATCAGGTCATCGCCTGGCCAGGATGCTTGAAAAGCCATGAACAAGCTTCCTGATTAAAACTGACCTGAAGCCCCCTCCGAAATATCCAAATGGCAAACCCAATCGAGTTTCCAGTGGAGCAGAAGCTAGAAAATCAAAGCCCTTCCCCAAAGGTAAAGCAACAATCAAAGCAACAGTTTCCGTTAAGGTGAAGGGTTTGGAAGCATCTTCACGGTGCCAGACACAGTTAGGAAAACCTTCAACATACTCTGACAGAGACGTACACAGAGGGGAGATTAAAGGTCAGGGCAATCTGCTAAGGACAGTGTAGGCAGAACAACACCGCTGTGGAATTCTTTCATGGATCACAAAAAAGAGAAAGCTGCTGATATTTTGAGGGGCCAAAAGTTTTTCCCACTTTGGACCGTTTCACTGGAAGCTTGTAAAACCTCCCCAGAGAGTGTGCTGCACTGAGGGATTCATGGTTACCAAATGGTTTTTTTTGTTATGCAAAAAAAAGGTCATTTTCTTGAGACATGGCTACAAAACCTAATTTCACAAAAATCCTTTCAGAGATTAAGACACAACCTGAATAATATGCTGGAAAAATACTGATTAAAAAACAAAAACAAAAAAAAAAACAGGAAGATCAATGACAGAAATAAGTGGAAGATCAAAAACAACAGACAGGCAAAACAAAAACAAGAAAGAGGTGTTGCTCTACCTGTAGGTCTTTAATATTGGGGAAAGGAATGCCAATGGTGACAACAGCCCTGGCGTTGTCATCAGTAAAATCCAGACCCTCACTCACTTTCCCTCTGCAAACTGCTATCAGCAGGGCTCCATCTGAGCAAAGGGGAAACATTTAATACACTCACCAGTATTATCAAAAAGCAGAAAATTTGAATGGCCCACTACTGGGTCCCACCTCTCGTTCCGCTCAGTTTAATGGCCTCATAGTATGTTTGCAGCAGCTCATCGAAGTCGCCCTTGGCCCCACCACGTGGTTCTGTGATCACAGTCTTACACTCTTCCAGTTTCTCCCATAGGCCAGTGTTCATCCAGCGATCCCTCAGCTTATCCAGCATCTATTCAAAAACAGATCCATTCAACAATACAGATTTCAGCATGCATGACATTCTTATTTCAGATACAGTTTTCAATTCTTTTGTGGTCTGTGGGTGCATTTTTTTTTCCTCCAATGGACTCTGCCTGTTGGAGCTGTGTGTTGACAAATTCTGTGTTCTCACTTCTAAAAGAAAAATCTCATATGGTTTGCAACTTGGCTGAGGATTTTTTTTAATCTGTTCTTTTACAGACTTCAGGAACGAACAGCACAAGCCCAGTTGGAGATGACATAAGTGTTGAGATGCAATGAATAAAATGCTAGGATAACACAAACTAACTGTTCATTCACTAATATGTGAGTGCAACACAAAGCTTCTTCACTGCATAGTACATGAAAAGAGGTTTGGATTTTACTTGCACTATACTGGATGTTTAAAAGACTACAATGTGAGAACAACCGAAACGTGTGATGAGAATAGTATTCAAAAGAAAAGGACACTGTTACACTGCAAGCATGGCACATTTTAAATGTCATTCCTCATTAAAGAAGTGAAATGTAATATTCCATGTCTTCTGCTACATCAGAGATTTGCAGCAAAGGCTTTCTCTCCGACAAAGCTTGGGACAGTCATCTGATTGTATGACATGTCTGCTCGAGGAAGAACATCTCTTCTCATACAGCTCTACACACTAACAGAAAGTTTGTACTCTGCACATAATAAAAATCACTGTTGTAGCTCTATTGTTGGTGCAAAAAGTCAGCGGCTCTCTAGGGAGGACCATTGATCTAAAAGCCTTCTTCCTCACACAGAGCGACTGGTGTCTCTGCAGTGCACATTTTCCTCTCGAATAAGCATGCCTCTCCAATCAAAGGCAATCTTCACTGGCTTGGAAATGTGCTAGAAGGGTCAAGCAGAAGTTCTTCTTGTAGGTAGCAGAAAACTTCTCACAATACAGTGAGTGTGTTGGCCACCAGCTTTGGCTGAAACCTTGGGACTGAGGGGACGTAACGGTTAAATAATCTTAGCACTTCAGAACAAGTGAATATTCATAGCAAATATGTAATAATGCAATAAATTATAAGCAAAAAGGTACTCAAAGGCAGAGACCGGAAACTGCATACTTCCAAATTCTATTTAACAGTGAATTGTTCCAAAAAGCTTCAATGAGTTTGAAAGAATGTTTTGAGGGGTTAAAAGCTTTTAAGAGATACAATATTTAGGAAACTGGATGTATACACTGTCATTTCGTGTCTTTCTTTGTCTTCAAATACAGTGGGTTAGGTCAAGCATCCTGAAGATTACTCATTTCTATCCAGGTTGAAGTGAAGCCAGACAATAACTCCAGTAAAACCTGATAATAAAATGCAAGAGTTTAAGAACAGGGACAGAGGCAAGCACAAAGACTACTTGTGTAAGCTGACTGTTTATATTCCCAGAGCTGTAATTTGTAAGGCCTTATAAAAATGGTCGAAATGCAGTACAGTGCCACTCCAGGAGCCCTTTGGTTCGCAGGGTAATGGTCCTAATGCTTTTATCTCACAGACACTATGAGTAAACATCGCTCTATGTCTGCCTCCACGCTGCCATTTAATTACGTGCACATTTTCCGCATCCCTCATCTTGACAGAGTGGAGGCTGTTTCAGAAGCAAGAGACCAGCAACCATCTGTGGAGAAGGAATTCACAAGTGTGCTAAGACAGAGTCGGCATCGTCAATGGCTATTTTTCATCTGTTAAAAACAAATATATTTTTCCAGCTCTATTCTATACATTAAAATAAAATGTTAGATGTATTGAAGCTAGTTTAGATGTTTAGTAGAATTATAACAAAACATTTTAAATCAATGTTCAGCATATAAAGTAGAGGTCGACCAATACTGATACCAATTATTGCTAGTTAACGGGGCTGATGACCAATATTGTCAAACTGTCAAAATATTACAAACACCAAGCTCTGCTGAAACTCTCCTCTCTCCTTTTCTCCTTCTCGGAGCTTTAAGCTGCACTCGTCTGTGAATGTGGTGTGAGTGACAACAAGGCTTCAGTGTTGATTGACTACTACCCGTGTGACATATTGCCAATCAGAGACTGTTGTGGGCAGGACATTAAATGAAGCGGCGAGTCGAGAGCAAACAGCACAGAGAGAAGAGACGGCAGTGGAGCCACAGTAGCGCACCTTGTAATTACTTAATATCGGTGATGGACAAAAGATAATCTGCAAAATGTCTAATATCGGCCCCCGATAATTAATCGACCCCTAACATAAAATACAGTAAAAAAAATGCCCAGCATAAATCCTAGAATACAGAATAATAAAATGGGTCAAAACGGCAGAATGGAAAGTTTAAAAAAAAGATGTCAAACACTTTTTTTCCAGAAAGAAAGCTGACAGATATTCTTATATTTGTGCAAAATATAATTATTTTTGAAATAGAATGAAACATGTCAATCCGAAATTCTGCTCTTCTGGTCTGAACAGTTAGTTCTGAGGAAAAATAAATTGGACACAGAGAAGGGAGAGTTAAATAAACAAATAAAAACTACTACAGTAGTAACTTGACATCCATAAAGAGCAACAATGCTTTCTTACATAGAGGTCTTGTGCAGATGTGTTGGGAACAGGCTGGGAGAAGATGAACAGAAGGTTAAGGAGCTTTGGTGGTGGAGAGATGAGGACACAGCCTTCATGACTAATTCAGGAGAATTATCTGACAAGAGCAGCAGTGTTTCCACAGGGCCCGGACCGGGCCACAGCAGAATGAAAATGTCAATCTACACACTTGGCTGACGCTCAGGTGCGCAAACATGGTAGGAGTGACCCCAGCCCTTGGTAAAATCAGCACAGAGCCATCAGACCGACGATGTGCTCCGAGCAGACGTTGATGCGGCAGCAGCAGACAGGCTCTGACAATGATTAAACTTATTTCTTATTTCTTATCTTCCGACTCACTGAGGTGTAAGCATGTGTCACTTTCATACCTTTGGAGTGTAAAAGGAAGCCTCATCACGTTTTAAAGCTTAAAGAAACTTGCATAACAAAGGTTTTCCATCATAGCATCATTATTCTACAGAGAAGTGGAAGAGTGATAATGAAAATGTGTGAAAAGTAGGGTGTAGAATCCCAAACAGCCACACAGCTAACTGTGAGCCCTTGTCAGGCTCAGGCAGGCTGGGAGCTTGCCAGCATTAACCCAGTCTTGTTAGATATTTATGGGCCCAGCTGTGTTGTGTTACAGCCGGCCAGAACCTCACAGCTATGGGAGCGCACAAACATCGACAGCCCTCAATGGGTCCAGGGCAGGGAGAGAATAAAAAGTTTCGACTTACAACTACCAGACTGAAAAGGTTAGCGAGGTGATGTTCTCTTGATGGGAGGTAAAATGGAGAGGTTAAACACTTTAGCCCTGAGAAAACGATTAGAAAGAAGCTTCAGTGGAAAAACAAAAAACAAAAAAGGGCACATGAATAAAAAGCTTCGCTATAAATAAAGCATGAAGGTGATCTCATCCGGTGTTTGGCAACAGGGGTCACTGCCATTCTTCACATGCTGCAGATATCCGGACACGGGTTCCCAACAACACTAAAGCTGTTGATGCAAACTAAGTGGGGCGGCGGCGGTTTCACAAACTTGGAAAGGCACAACAAAAGGTGAATTATTCATTGTCATTTCTGGGCAAAATAAATGCATCGCTCAGCTTGTGCAGCCACGGTAGATTGGGCAGAGCGGACCCTGCTCTCTGAGGGCATGCGATAACAGAGTGGCACTCGGATGTACTGAACTGTGCACGTTCACTCTCACTCTTCCAGATCTCTCCACCCCCCCATCCTCTTCCTCACACCACCACTTTAAGGACCCCTCTTTATCTCTTTCTGTCCATCTCCACCGCCACTCTGGGGGAGAGCGGGAAGCAATGTGTTGCCACACAACAACCGCCCGTTAAATAATGGAAGGAGCCTGGTTGGCGGACGGCATTAATGAAACATGCAGGCACTGGTGGTGGCGGGAGGAGGCGTGTGGCGGCTGTAAATAATTTAGCCGTCAAATATCACGTCGCCGATCACGCCAAGGCCTGAGCCGAGCGGCGCCCGTGCCACCTGCCGGAGAGCGTCCTCTCTTCGCCGCGTTGATGCAGAGCAGGCCATTAGGATGAGGCCGACAGGCATAGAGCTAAGAGCGACAGATAATGTGCAAGATCGTCTGGAGGGCGGATCCAGTTTTATCTGCCCAGGAGCAGAAGCTGGGGATGTGGGCAGAGGAAAAAAACGGCTGCCTCGCAAACATGGAGATTTGAGGAAGGAAGTCATAGACTGTAGACAAAATATTTACCCTGAAATGCACACGAAACCGAGTGACTTATCATCGGATCATAAGAGCAGGGCGTCACTCAAACCGTTTCCTTTGGCTGCTGGGGAAGCATTAGGAGATACTGGAGGATTTGATGTGCTAAACAGTTCTGAGTGGGCAGATTCAGGACTGTTAACTGCTAATGGAGCTCGGTGTCACCGTTTACAGTTCATTTACAGCTCAAGTGGACTGCAGCAACAGAGGCAAAAGAGGTCTCTGGCTTAATTCACTGTCAGACGTGTCAAGTCTCGTCAATGCACATAAACACAAAGACACATACAGTAAATGTTCACTAGCTTGATCTAAGACTAGATCCCAAAGTGCAAATTACCATACTAAATAACATAGCAAACAGGTACTGTATATTAAATAGGTCAAAAAAACGGAACAACTTTGACGCAAAGCTGTTTTAATACACTATTTAGTGTAGCACAATGTGGTTTAAGAGGCGACCGACCAGCAAAACTGCCCTATATACCAAACAAGATCTCCCAGAGAACTGACAGGGCACTTATGCCGAGTGTGCCTTGGAGACAGTGGGCAGCTTGCAGAGGGGCCTGGAGGTCTCACAGGCTCTTAGCTCATTCACCCTGCAGTGCACTTTGACTTTGATAGGACAAATGCTCAGCGGATACAGCTGCCCGACACCCCCCCTCCCAGAGCAGGCGCCAGTACAGACGCATCTTCACACAGACAGCATGGCGACATCACCCCTAATGGCCCTTATCTTAATCTGCTTTAAAAGCATCTTGCGTTTCTCCGAGATCTTTTCACCTTTGCAAACAGCGTTTAATAAGCGGGGCTGTTCCCCAGTTGTTTCGAGTTTATTTCTACTGTGGTCAAGACAGACAGCAAGAGAGGTTTAATGGGGTCTAACTAAGAAGGGGGTGGTCATGTCAGAATGGCAACAAACCACAAATCTCAGGGCATTGTGGAAAGTGCAAGTGTGTCTCTAATGGGAACAAAACTGGTTCCCGTACACCAACTTTTACACAAACACACACACACACACACACACACACACGTCTTTCTTTGTGACATCCTTCCTTAGGCTCTAATGCTAAATGTAAATAATACTACAGCTACACCTAATCGTAAACTCAGTAACCAAATTCCAATTTCACTTTTCCAAAAAAAACTGCAACTTTTCTAAAATTAAAAAAAGAGCAAATTTTCCTTAAAAGCGCCAACCCTCACATACAAAAATATCCTCACAAAGTCACAAAAAACTGACAAATCTCAGATTTTCCTATCTGACAGGGGACCTTTAGATCCTTACAAACAGCGAGAAAACCTGCCGACACACACATGGGCACACACAGGATGTTGCCTTATGACAAGTGATAATAATCATGTAAGAGAGGCGTCTGGAGACAGAAGATACTCTGGCCTGTGTCTCGGATGGGACTCTGTGGCTCCAGACCATCCATAGACTTGCAGGCTCAAATTAATCCCCAGTCTGCTCAGTTTTCAGATTAAATATTAATCCACATACAGAATTCATGCATAACCATCAATAACAATAATGTGCAAGCAAATGACTGTATGAGCAAACATCCAGAGTCACTGTAAGCCAAGCCAACACGTATGACTTTGCTGAAACTAGCACACATACTGTACTAAGACACTCGGACATGGTACACAACCCCAGGAACGGACATTTGAGAAAGTTACTCAAGCCCTTAGAGGATTCGCCATGACAGGCGTCTTGAGTGAGAATCAATTATTCATGGTAAAGGCATAACAAACAAAGAAGAACAAAGAATTTATCAATGGGGCCCTACAAGCGAGCTTGTCAGGTGAAAGGAGATACAGGAGAAAATGCTTGCCTGAGGTTTGTCCAATATCTTTTATACGTCAGAGTCGGCTATTAGTGTCTAAGTGGTAAACAAAGCCACTGCCTCCCTGACATATATTATTGAGCTTTAAAACGAGCGCTTCAGGTGCCACTTTTGAGGCTGCTCTGAGATGATGTCCTGCACCATTGTGCCTTTGCAGTGTGCAGCTGTTGTGTGAAGAAAAAGATGCAACTTGTGGTCTCCGACACCACCCAGTGGCAACCACATGAAGCTGCAGACTCAGTAGTCATTGACAAAGTAATGCTTGCAATGTTCTACACTTTGACTCCCTCTTTAACCAATACGAAGAATGACAATTGTTCTTGAGGTAAAATTGCAAGAGAGGAATCAATTCCATAAGTCAGCAGGCTTGGCCTTAATGAGGTTACATTGTACTTGAGTATGGAACATGCGTACATTTTGGCATCTGTACACATGTTGGGAAGTAATTTTACACTTGAAAAACAAAATTGTACTACATTTCTATGAACGTTCCCACTTCCTTAATACAAATTTTGCATCACACTAGAAGAAACGAATCATTGGTAAACCACTTCTACACTTAGGACTGTGTGATATGGCCAAAATCTCATATCCTGATGTCATTTCATATCCCGATTACGATATACTGTATATCATAATATATTGTAGTACATTTTCTGTCATTTCAATGCAACTTTCTCAAACAAATTCCTGTGTCTGTGCGCGCTCAACTCTGCCTACACATGTTCTTGAAACACTCCATGCACGCTCATATGGAACGCGAAAGGTGCCACAATTTATCCTATATTTTTATGCAACTGACAGTAAAACACTTGTTTTTTTTAATGGTTTATTTGTTAAAAACGTTTTTTGTGGTGCTTTAATCACTTGTGAATCACGACGTAAAATGGCTGTACAGGCAACACTTCTTACGGTGCTCTAATAAGGTGCCTTTAAGGTGCATTGTGGCATCTTTGGCGTTCCATAGATCTGAGCACGAGGGCAGGTAGATTTGAGCATGTGCAGACGGTTTCGAGCGCGTGTAGACAGAATTGAGAACTTGAAACTGCAGATGAAACTGCACCTTATAGGATGGCAAGAAGCAGAGGACTCCTCTCTTCACTGTCTGGCACACTTGCAGCAGCAAACTGCCCACTTCATCCTGGAAAGCAAAGGTTTCAGCATGCTGGAATGTAGCACAAAGTCTCCGGCCCTGGGGACCTGCACCAATTGTGCCAACCCACACCTGAAACATGACGTGATAATGTAAAAATACGTTTGATGCAGATTTAACACTAAAAATATAGAAAATGTAACAGTTAAAGCACAAAAAAGCAAACTACTACATAGAATTGTCCTCAGGCTGGTGTCTCTGATTGGCAAAGTTTAAGTTTTTACAAAAAGAGCAGTTTAACAGAAAGCTGGACTAATTTAGTACCACACTAACCTGAGACTTGTTGATTACATGGCTGGCCTCCAGCTGTATGGAGAATTTGATACCCAGCTCTGAAGAGAAGGAGCCCATGGGGGAGAGGGTGCCGGATGTGAGAACTATACTACGTACAGAGTCACTCAAATCAGAGAATGCCTACAGACACATATAGGTCATCAGATTCTCAACCAAGGGGAAAACAGGGTTTGACATATTTATATGTTTAGTACATTTGCCTCTCACCACAGCAGGATTAAGGCACCAGAAACTGAGCGTGTGCACCAGTGATTTAGTTCGAGTAGTCTGGCGGCGGCGTGGCCGGGCGAAAAAGCCCTGGGCATCAGGAACATCCTGCTGGGTGGTCCAGACGTAGCTTTGCTGAAGAGCCACACGGTAGTCGTCTGCAAACCTACATCATAAAGGTAGATTTGGTCAAGCCTTTCACTCTGCTAAAGTTAGAGATTCACAGACAAAGATCTGATATCCAGCTTGTATCAAATTTCTAGTCTAAACTAACTACTCCTAGTGCTTATGATAATAGTAGGAGAATTAGGATAATCACCTGCAGTTCTGCCGGAACAGGAACCCCAGCACCATAAAGAGGCTTTTGAGCACGGTCTGGGTGCTGGAGCTGATGGTGGGAACCTGCACCACATCCTCTCTCCCGTTCACCACGCCGACCCGCTCCTCCTTCTCCAGTATCGCTTCTAGATGCTTCTACTCAACAAACATACAAAAGCATTAATTATTGAAAATGTAAGAAATACAGTAATGAAAGATTGTGGCTGTACTGTTTCATAAGACACATACCTGCAGCACAGGAAAAGTGCCAGCCGTGATCCCAAGATTATGGAAAATATTCAGAACCTCCTTCCCTGTCCACACCTTACAGGCTGTCTCATAGTCCCTCTCTTGCAACGTACTGGAGCTCTCATGTATCCAGCTACAGAGACATACAAACATATTTAAATAAATTTTACAAATGACTTTCCAATGAAACAAACCGCTATTTGAAATGTGAGCACTCTAACCAAACTCAAACTTTCAAATGTTGAGTATAAAGGTATCAAGGTGGTCCTTTAATCCAATAACTGATCATAATCCAATCAACTATAAGATCTAATAGTTACAGTACTGTATTTTCATCATGATGCTCTAAAATGACCCCAATCAAGTAGCAAAAAGGCAGGAACAGGACATCAGTCAGTGTTTATGCTTATGTTTTTAGCTCTAGCATCCTATTTGCCAACATATTTGTAAATTAACTTCTAGTGAGGGGTGTAATGCACAACATGGTGTGGTGAGTTAAAATTCCCATGTGCTACTAAAAAAGCAACATTAGATAGCTATATAACAGGCAGGTGAAATAAAAGAGACGGTACTTGTGCAGGCTGCAGCAGAAGGCCAGCAGGGGCTCATGGTGACTTCGCCGAATGTTGTACGTCACCATGCTCTCGATTTCATCCCGTGCCTCCTTTAGCTGGGCCTGGTTGAGGGTAAAACTGGCACTCTCCCGGGCACAGTCTTCAATGTTATGAGCCTCATCCAGTACGACAATCTGCCCCATTAGGTTGATTTCCATCTGTCAGAGGACAATCACGTTGAGCACAACACGTACAAACCACTCTGGTACCAAGTTCATAAGTTCTAAATATACACCATAAACAAGCAAACTGTGTATCCAAGTCAGTATATCCATCATCAGATGAATCTGGACATACATCTGCCCATGTCTAAGATTCATAGATTGTTTATTCAGAACAATGCGTACTGCAAAAGAAATGTTTTATTATGAAATCAAACAACCTAAATTATTCTGAAAGAAACACTCACACTCTCCCGGATAAGAGGGTCCAGCAGATAGTTGTAAGGGCAGAAGACGATGCAGGCCTCCTGCATGAGCTCCCTGGCTGCATAGTATGCACAGGAACGCAATTTACCCCCCAGGCGCACCAGTTCCTCAATGTCCCAGGCCTGGTGCAGCCCATGCACCCACTGCAGGGTGCTTTGCTCCCGCATCTTATGTACGTTATGGTAATAGCGGCATGACAAGCCCTGTAAAACATTTAGAATGTGTCAAAATCGACAACGGGAAATCTAAATCAAATGTACATGTCACAAATCTGAATTTAAAGAAAGAGTAAGGTTGGAATCCCAAAGTTCTGACAACGTTTTCACCACGGCTCGCCTTTCAAATAAGCTCCAAAGTCCAAGTTGCTAGATTTCTCTTCTGGCATAACTCAGGTGGTTTTTAAAGTGATGCTCCTACAGACTGTTTAAGCAGTTATTTTCTAGAAAAGTGAAATACAAATTTAACATACTGATTGATCTTGACAAGAAGTTACTAGTCCTACTCATAAGCAGAGCTGGGCAATATTATGTGTAAATCTTCACTGTTCTCAGGATTCGATTCAATTACGATTATCGTGTCAATGATTCAATGCAATATCTCGATTCCATCAATTTTTCTAAATTACTTCAAATTGCATCTAAAGCAGGCAAGGATCACTGATCGGGCAGCCATAGTTACTATCGGGATGTTCTTTTTAAATAGAATTTTTATGACGTAGCCAGAAAATCACCAAGCAATGTCATGATGATATAATTCTGAAATTTTCAACTGGTTCTGTCTCAGGGGCCACCACTCAGACTAAGCAGTAGTCTGTGGCTGTCCACTGTGTGTCAGCGTGTGTGTGTGCATGTGTCAGTCAGCACAATACGCTTGGTGTCGGCCAAACCACTCCGGTACTGAGTTCTTAAGTTCAAAATATACATCTTAAGTGATTAATTTCAACACTGTGTCTGGAAAGTTGCCAGTTCAAATCCTGGATTAGTAAGGTACCACAGAGGTGAGCAAGGTACCGTCCCCAAGCACTGCCCATCAGCTGCCCACTGCTCCTTCAAATGCAGAGCTCATGTTTTGTTGCAGTGCATTGTGTGGTGTTTTCACAATTACAAATAATCATTCACTTTCCATTTATCAACATTTGCTACAAAAACATCATGATTTCAATGTTTCGCTCAGCTCATAAAACACCATTATGCCATGACCTACAGTATAAGCAACCATTTAGGCAATTAGGCAACTTGTCATTACTTTAGACTTAACATCTAGTTCACTACCTTCCTTATGCCACACATATCACATTTAGAATTGGAGCAGGTGTCTGTCTGCCAGCCTCAAAAGAGGGCATCTGTTCATCCTGCTGGAGCTCACTGGAGCCTGTAGTGAGCTGATGAGAGGCCGATGGCAGTTTCCACTACCACAGTGAGAGGGGGGATTATCCTCCAACAAGAGCACGGTATTAACACAGCCCAGGTCGGGCCACGCCACCTCCCCTTGCATTCATCCCTCATGGAGGTGATGATGGCCGTTCTAAGAGATGGGTGGATTAACACCAAAGCATCTCGCAGGTGGGCACAGAGTGGGATCATGGGCATAGCCAGGAAATGAGAGATGTCTTCTCCCCAGTTATTAGGGTCGCCACGCAGACCTTAGCTCTTTCACGCACACAAGGGCGTGTCACGGTCAAAAGGTGAGCGAACACCTCTGGTGACAGCATAATAAGCGTTCGTTTCACTAACCTTGCGGTGGCCAGGAGGCATAGTTCAGCGTCTCCCGTTAAAACAAAGCCACCCAAAAGCCTTTGACAAGGCTAAGTAACAAAACCCCTGTATGACTGATTGAAGGATATTATTGCCCACAATTGCTGGTCACAGCTCGAGTGACAGGGATTTCACTCAAAGATCCTTAAAGAACCGGTTTAGGTTACAGGGACTCTAATCTGAAGGCAACTCTTCATCTTCCCTTGACAATTGTGTGAGAGCGAAAAAGAGACATGGCATTGCTGAATTAGTGACACACTTTCTATACAGCCTGCAGGCCACAGCAAAGATCACGGAACAAGGTGTTCCCTTCCACAGCCGAGCAAAGGTCACGTTCAGTTCAAAAGATCCAATTCAGATGAGTTATGGAAAACTAATTTATGAGAGCTTGACCACTGGCTGAGCTGAATACGACAGACTGACTTGCACCTCAGGTGGAACAGATCAGGGGCCGTTAGATTCATGAAAATTCAGGAACTGTGGTTACCACAGTACATATTAAATTATAAAATCAACCTGAAATTACCTTATCTAAATGATTTTTACAATTTTCAACACAAGTATAAACATACAACTTACTAAATATATATTTAAAGATCTACATGTGAGTCTGATCTATCAAGTCTTTTAAAGAATTCCAGGCCAAATTGATAAATGATACATATAAAAGCAGGTCAGAATTCATTCCAAAGGTCCTTACTAAGCCAATTCCCTTGAAGGGAAAAATGGATTTTGAACACTTCAATAAGACTCTTTCATGATTTTTGGGGTTTCCACCGACTAGGCTTTCAGTTGAACACTGCCAGGCAATGTCCTAGTTCATAGTTCAATCTATATGACCCTGTGAACTCACTGAACTAAAAGACTCAGTCACCAAAGCCTTTCATCTCTTTGAAAGGCTCATGTGATGACACAAGAATAAAGACTTTGTGTTGAAAAGCAGCAGTGGCCTCAGACGGTGTGAACCGGGCGTCAGGCGACTCACATTTTTGGCCTCCAGCAGCTCCTTACAGCGCTCATTGCGGTTGGCGTGGGGCGCCACCTCAGGGTTGACACAGGTGTGGTCCCTGCTGGACAAGATGGTCATGGGGACGGTGGAGTACAACGTTCGCTTCAACTCTCGGGCAATCTGTGTGATCTGTTTATGGGTGCGTGTACCAAAGAAGATCTTGGGTATTGTTTTCCTAGGTGTCCCACTGCCCTCCTTATCTTTGCCCTTGACCTTCTCGTCTGATTGCTGACCGCCTTTGAGGCTGGCACAAGGACACAGGGAACAGGACACAGGAGACTGGAGAGAGAAAGAGATTGGAAGACATGTAAACCACAAGCATTTTAAATAAGTCAAACACTGTAGAAGCTGGGCAACGGGATATGTCAGCTCATCAGGTGAACAGGCTTTTGTTTAAGTGGATGTATAGATAAACATGCACATAGAGGGAAAGTGAGGATTGGGTGACAGTGAAGGAGGCTGTAAGTTATACGCTGCCATTGTTCACGAAGGTGCTACCTGATTGGGTCTGTGTAAATTGTAACTTTCACACATGAGCCTAAAAGCCTTTGGTGGTGAAATCTATCCTCAGCAGTGTGCGTCAACTTAAAGCATCTCACTTCTCTTGCCTTTGACACACATGACACACTTTTCATGCATTCATAAGCTACATAAGATGTGCCAAAAAGAGGTCATTGCTTTGTTAGCACCAGCGAGGGTTCTGAGATAACAAGTCCATTTATTATCTGCCTTCTTTCTATAGATGTCTTAAGGTTTATTAACATACTCTTGTTAATGTTTAAGTCTCATTCAAATGGAATAAAATATATTAATATATTTGCATAGGGGCAACACAAAGTAACATTAACTTCCACAATATATTCCAAAACATTTCTGTGCGAATGCACTATTTAGAATGTATCATTTAACATCAAGTCCAATGTGATGACTTAATTAACAATATTCAGAGGCTATCCTTACAGAGTACAGTATTCACCTGTATACTGACACCTGCATGACAGGTGGATTACAATATTCTTTTAAAAAGGAACAAAGGAATTTTACCCACATTCTAACCATATATGTAAGTCAGATGCAGGATTGGGGAAATTATATTTGATTAACTTTTACCCAGATTTTAAAATCCACCTCCGTGCCTCCCTCTACGCATTCTTATCAGTGAGGGTGCTGCTGACACAAACTACTTCACCCTCAGCTGGAGCAGAAGCCTACACAATCCCAACCTCCCACAAACAGTCTTCAGACAAGGGCTAGGACGACTATTCGACACGATCAATGACGATGATAAAAAAAAGTTACGTTAAATTTTAGTCTCAACACATAAATGTTTTGTAAGCTTGTAAGGGAACGCACTTTAGCCTCTCGGAGTTTTCCATAGTTTCTAGTTCTGAAATCATTCCTTGTTTTAGCAGCTATTTCAATGTTAAAGTCAAATAGGTCTACTGTAGTGATTTAGTAAAAAATATTGCAGTGATTATTACCTTTAGTCTAACATAGAAATCCTATTGAATTTGAGGACAAATATCTCTGAATAAGTGCGTGACAAATATGATCTCGTATGTTAGTATCAATACAGCAATAATTTCTAATAACAAATTTCAAATGTGCTATTATTCATGTCATTTATGTTCATTTTAAAATTGATTTGGCAAGGTCTTCTTTTAGTTTTTGTAAGGTTTTTTGTTAAGGAACAATGCTCTAATGCTCAGTGCAGAGTTTAAGAAATGTTTTAATAAAAATGTAAATGTTAATGAGAAGATGTCTGATTTTTGCATGTTTGTGGGGGGTATTGTTATATTAAATGACTAACTGGAAAATAATTGGTTATCACTAAATATAGCATTAGATTAATCGAAAAAATTGACGTTAGATTAGTCGAATAATCAAAAAAAAAATTTGCTAGATTAATTGTTAAAAGAGTAATTGCTTGGGACATGACTACTTCACACTTTCCACTCTTTTCCTATGAGTAAACTCTATCAGAAACAAATGCTGACTAATGGCAGATGTTCCAGCTCACACAGTAAGATGAAGCAAGCTTCTCCTAACCCATGATCTAGCAGAGAGGTCAAACCTGCCTGGTTGCCTCGCTGCTTATCAAACTTAGCTTCCCATTAAATATTACAATATGTGACAGGACAGCGCTGAACGTGAGCTGTCACTCACTAGGATAATGCCTGGGTCTCTGATGTGCCAGGTAAACAAAAGCCTGGACGCGGCTAAGGTTACGGCAGCACTGGAGGAGTTTCACGCCGGGGCTCCGGTTGTCTCGGCCCTGCGAGATCACTTTACCTGCTGCTGCCACATTCAATAGCTCAGTCCAAGTATCCTGCCTCCTATGTCGAATAATTACTTATTCATCGGACGGCACAGAGAGAGAGAGAGGGCCGTGAGTGAATGGAAGGCCTTGTCAGTGGCGACACAGGAAACAGCTGACACAAGGGTATCCATTACACGCAGCCTGCCATCATTTCGGCCCCTCTCGCCGCCGTACAGCAAAGAGACACCCGTGGTATGCAGATAACAGCTTCCATTGGCTAGACCTGCCGCCACGGACACTTTCAGGCTACAGGCTGCATTCTTTCACCGCCGGGCCCTGATATCATCTGGGAATCTTCCCTCCTCCCCATCCGGCCCTCGCAAAAAATACACTGGGTAGCCTTGTGAAGGAGCGTCAGCCGTCAGCATGGCATCTCACCGGGGGGCACTCAAAAGCAGACACTCCCCACATCTTCCACTCCAAAACACTGATAGTGGGCTATGTTTTGGAAAGACAGTGGCTTTGAGGTTTCCTTGACTACTAAAACGTAATGGTGGGGTGGTCATCACAATAGGACACAAATTTTGTTTGTGTACAGTTTCTCCGCTTTGTATGTACACATTTCATTTCCCACACAGAAAAGAAATGTTTGACAAAAAAAGGATAATGAAACACCACATTTGATTCACATTTTTAACCAGTATCTAAGAGTAAAAAA
Organism: Distichodus sexfasciatus; assembly: GCA_032718565.1. Lineage (NCBI taxonomy): Eukaryota > Metazoa > Chordata > Actinopteri > Characiformes > Distichodontidae > Distichodus > Distichodus sexfasciatus. The sequence continues at coordinate 2,504,165 of JAVGVS010000015.1, forward strand.
AATAAAGTGCCTGCTTTTAAAATAATAAATTTATATATGACCTATAAGTATTCCAGATGTCAGTGTGTTGTGTTTAGAGCTCTGTACTTATCAAAGTAATACAATATGACGTACTGTTATACCCCTACTAAAAAGCAGTTTCACAACTCCACTAATGCACCCAGCTAGGTACCTCAAATCCCATTCACTACACTCAAGTAATGTGCAAACAAACGAGCATTTGATCTGCAACGTGTTGAGATACCAGCTGGACAGGAATGTTTAAGTGCTTCAGTTAAAAAACGAAAAAGCCTGGTAGGTGTGTTAGGCAAAACAGAGGCATTTCTGTTTCGCGGCAAAGGTGCGGGGAGAGCAGTGTTCCCTGTTAGAGCCTTGTCTTTGAGATCGAGGTCTAGATTCTCCTGGCTCCACAAAGGCCCTCTGATGGAATATTCAGGCCCTGAGTGTGAGCGAGAACAAAAAGGGACTGCATTTCAACAGGTGAGGACTGAGAGCCTGACACTTGAGAGACTGAAATCTCACACTATCTGCCTGGCCCTTCCCCCAAACTCATTTCATTCAGCAAAAGGGGAGAGAGAGAGAAAAAAAGCAAGAGGGGCAAACGGGAGAGATACGGTCTTCATAAGAAGCCTTCATGGGTCTTCTCTACCCCCTAGACGCCTGCCCCCGGAGCCCTTGGTGCTCCCCCACCCCGCCAATCTCCAGTACCACAAAGCACCTGTTTATACCTGGAGCGCAGTAACCAGCGGGTGAACCCCATTCAATATTTATCCCAGGCTTTCACAGATCACTGCCAAGCAAGGCAAACCTCTTAATTAAACTGGAGCTTGCTTCAAAGGGCCCATTGAAGATGTCAGTCAGCGCTGGCAGGGGCTGCATACGGTGTCGGGTGAGAAATGGAAACCCATAGCACAACAGCACCACCCCCTAGCCCTTAACCCACCCAGACCTCTCTCTCCTACAACACTCCAACAATTTCCAGGAACGCGTAAAAATGCACCTCTCCCTTCTGCACTGGGCCCGGTGTACGCAATATGTTCTCCTGTGTGAAGGGCGAGAACTCAGATTCTTTTTCGAGCAGTCTAATGTGATTGTGATTAACAATGTACAGATTTGACACTTATATCAGATATCATTGACACAAAAACACCTGGATCAGGTTTTGGTAACAACGACCTGATCAGTGGAGCTGATCGGTTCCATTAAATTTCTTGTTTATACTGTCATATGAGGTGGTCTAATGGTTAAGATACTCGCCTCTGAGCCAAGAGTTGTGGGTTCGAATTCTACCTCCACCACTACCATTATTAGGTCCTTAAGCAAGACATTTAATTCCAGGTTGCTCTCAGGAAAACTGGAAGTCACAAGCATGTGCAGAAATGTTTTAAACTTAAATGTGAGTAATTGTTTTTGAAAATGAGTGATCAGCACATCACTCAACAAAATGTGACCTCTGAATCTGACCCATACGTGAAGGAGCATTGGGGACAATGTTTCCAAACAAATGACAATAGCGCTGGTGTTGTCAGCTCGAAGCATGAGCTGACTCCATCGCTGAAGTGCGTGGTTCACCAGCTCATGTGCACTACACACGTTTTCCAAAGTTCTTTGTGATTTGGCCTGTTTACAAAAGGTGAGCATGAAGGTCAAATCTAAGCAACATGTTCGAATGTGAACATCAGTGTCATTATTACAATACTTTTTGACTCACTGGCAAACCACCTTGGTAAAGTGAGTGATTATTTGTCATTGTAAACACACCACAGCACAACACACAAAATGGGACCTATGCATTTGATCCATCCATGAAGGAGCAGAGAGCAGCTGACACGAGCAGCGCCCAAGGAGCAGTGCTTGGGGACAGTACCTTGCTCATGCGTACCTGATCGAACTCCATATCCGTTAGCCTGCCAACTGCCCCAATGTACCAAGTTTCCATTACTTTCTGATGTAATGTTTATGTGTTTTCTTTTAATTCATTTAATACCGGAATTTTTCATTCCTGAGAAATTTGCTCCCACAGTAAAATGTTGATTTGTAATAGTTGTTACAATTATTTTGGATTTTTCTATACCAAGTCTCTAGTTATTAGACTTTATTTTAAATAGCTTCTAAACAGTCACATGAAGAGCACAAGCATGGTATGGGGCCATCTCAATGTATTGACCATAAATCAGATTTAACCATTATTTATTTTGCTGCTTTAACATAAACAGTTTAAATGTACACAAATCAGACATATCTCAAGTGCTTAGTTTCTGAATGCATTCAGGTTGCTGAACTTAAATTATGGGGTTTCACATTTCACTATGGACAACTACACGCCACAGCTAGTAAAAGAGTGCTATGCTCACAAATATTATTAGTAAAATCAATGCAGCTGAAAAGTAATTATGATTGTATTTCTTATTTTATTTCAAATATGAAGTCATATTGCCTGCGCAGTGATTTGTAAAACAAATAAATGTACACTTAAACTGAAACTGAAAAACCACTGTCCAGTCTATAATATAGCTGTACAATACGCTTGTTATGTGTTGTGTTAATTCACCTTTTCACATCACATTGACCACCATGATTCAAAGAGTTGAACATTCTAAAAGTCGATGAGGCACACACTCACTACCTTCATACAAAAGCCTCTGCTGCCACACAGTGGTAAAAATCAAAACCATCAATTAATAGTCTCCCAGCTTCTTCAAATACTTGAGTTCATAAATAAGTACTGTACAAATATGCATTTGCAGAATTATTGATTACAATTGAACGATTTTTGGAGAGAGATGTGAACCTTGCTAATTTAAGGCAAAAATAAAAATTCTCTTTCGGTTTATTCAGTGTTTATTCAGACAACTCTCTCAGACCAATTAAACACAGCACACTTTCTCTAAATATTGGCCCTAAAAATGAATGTTCCTAAGATAAGAACAACATATATTTGTTACAGGCAAGACAATAATATTATGAGGCAATGAAGATCATGAACAATGTAAATGTGAAAGCTGTAAAATGCTCTTGTATGAGAGACACTGCATTGTAGTAGGAAATTACACTTTACGAGTATCAAAGGACATGGGATAGCATTTTGGGCGGGTAGACTTTAGAAAATGTCTGCAAAGACTGGGTTGAAAAAGCTCCATGTACTCACACAACAGTCGGCAGATGGCAGGCTGCCCTCAGCCTTAGCCTGGCTGGTCAGTTCTACAGTCCAGCTCTGATCGCCTACTGCAGGTCCCTCCAAATCTGTGTTGTCGTCATCAATGTAAACCACACCCTTCTCCAGACACCTTCTCTTCCTGCTCTGCTGTACATCATGTAATTGACAAAGAAAAGTGTTGTGCGTTGCGAGTACAAGCGTCACATTATCTTTATTTTAAGAGCCAGGCTCTCAAAAACAAATGAACAAATCACAGATCTACCTTCTGCTCTACAGCAGGTGCCCGAATACGCTTCCTGTCAGCCTTGAAGTCATCTTCACCTTCCTCTGTCTCTGCAGCCATTGAGATCTGCATCTTCTTAGAGAGTCGAGATGACAGAGTGGACCTGCTGGGTGGACTGTCCTCGTCGGCTAGTGAGAGAGGAACAGAATGTCAGTTCTTCATCACTCCAATCAGAGAATTCAAAAGTTCTGTTTGTCTCTCTGGCAGTTTTCACAGCTAGTTAGTTTCAGACCTTAATGTAGGGCTGGGCGATATTACCTCAAATCAATATTATGTTTAATTGAAAATTCCACCTCGATTATGATTAATAAACAATTATCTTGTTTGTTTTTGTAGAGTAAAAATGCTCAAAAGTGTGCATATCTTTGTGATTTTGAAATAAATTAAGGAAACCCAATCAGATGTAGAAACAGATTGGAGAGGACAGGGTCATGCGACATGTGCAGTAATATGCTTTTAAGCAGACAGTAAATGAAGAGACACTGCGAAAGTAGTAAGAGAATTTTAAAAATAATCAAAATAATAATCATGGATAGGACTTTGCTGATTAGAGACTCTAAAATTTTCGATTACTTGGTCAACTCTACACTGGAAGGCCTTTATATTTGGTTAATCCGGTATAAAGCAAACTGAAGTTCACACAAAACCAAAAATAAAAGATTATCTTGGGAGGAGGTACAATTTGTTTGGCGAGAATGGGATCCCATTCAGCTGACAAAAACAGTGCTTTGTATGATGTTTTCTTACACTTTGTATTGTGGACACCAGACTGCTGTAGTGTCAAGGAGACATCAAAATGAGTTGTAGCTTAACTTACTGAAGTCTGGCCAAATGACAGTATAGAGCTTAAAAAACTGTGAGGTTCTATTGGTATTGGTGAATAAAAAATGGAAACACAAAACACTAGCAATATGCTGTATCAGCACAGTAGTACACAAAAAGTAGTTCAAGGACACTCACCTCTACAAGGTGTCATTTCTTGGGCAGAAGAGCTTTCATCAGTAAGATCAATCACAGGTGGTTTGAAATTGCTACTGGAAGGAGGGTTTGGACAAGTAACTCGACTATGACATGCACACTGACATGGAGTAGACACTTTAGGCTTTTTGTCATCACATGAAGAGCTGCTTCCATCCTGGTCATATTTACCTTAGAGGAACCGAAAGGACACATTAAATTAATATTCATGCCAACTTTCAAGCTGACATTAATATGAGACAATATCAGACATACCATACTGTGCCTGCTGCCATGCCAAGGCCGAGCATAACAAGGCAAGACTCTTTCCACTGCCAGTTGGACTCTCCAATAAGCAGTGCTGCCCATGATTCAAGCCACGAACAATCTACAGAAGAGTGAAATGTCCTCAAGAGTGATTCCGGCAGACTGCGCTGACAAAGGCCATACCTTATAGATAAATGTTAAACTTATGGCAAACATGAGTTAGTATTCAGTTCTTAATGTTCTGTTATTCATGGTACTACATGCTTACCTGGAGCCTGATACATGCATTTAAGTAAGTTCACCTTTCAAAAAAATACTCTGCTTTTTACACATGATCATATGATTGTATCGTACTAAAATACAGAGAAACGCTTCAGGCAGAATAGTAACCAAATGTCTTTTCTGTGCAATACAACTACAGGTCAGAAAAACCTAAAACATTTAAAGTTATGGAAAAGCCATGTAGAAAAAGTAACGTGATTTAAAATTAATTTAAGTGGACTTCACATCACAGCCAAATGTATCCATATGTGCACTGACAATTTGCTGTATCAACATTTAACAAATGTGTGCAGAAGCATTCATGGAAGAACTTCATGTGTTCTTTGTATACATGACAATAAAGATTTATATGATCCAAAAAATGTGCAGATGGTTAATGACAACAGTGAATATGCCTTAGAACATACTGAGTTCATCATAGCAAGTTGAGATGGATAGGCTTTGCAGGGGAACTGAATCTTCACTCCTCCTATGGTGTACTCCATCGTGTTTCCAGCCATGGTGTGGTCTGTCTGTCTTGTGACACACAGTGAAGAAACAAATGTCAGTTCAAAGCCTCCATGTACACACAAGGCATGACAGTAAGTTACCAAACGCATCTATACTTTCCATTAATGAACATGACACCAAAAAATCTGAACAGCTTTTAACAAATCTGACCAGCCCTAATCATAACATACATGGCAGTATGCTTAAAGGGACAATAAATGAAAAAGTATGATCAGAACATGGGGGAAGAATTCTTTTCTTTTTTTTTTTTAAGTATAAACATGATTTTTTAAATAACTGAAATAATGTTGGGGTAAATATTTTTGGCTGATTGCCTGGTTTTAAAAATGTGCATGTGTAATACGTTTACAAAAGTTATATGATGTTCTTTCTGGATCAACTTGCATTTTCTAATTACAGATGCAGTCTCCCTGGAGCAGCTTTGTGCTTGAGGGCCTTGCTCAAGGCACCAATGGTGGTTATACTGGCAGTAGGTTATAGTTGATTTTGAACTTACATCCTTGGTCTGTAGAAGAAAACTATTATAATGGCAACACAACTCCATAGTACATTGAAAGATTGCAATGTAAAGCAAATTAAATCTCCCATGTCATGTATCAACTTGTTTGCCTGATACAAAAGTAAAACTCGTCCGACACTCATTTTTATGACTTTGGGGGTGGTGGCCTAGTGATAGAGTATTTGCCTAAAGACCAAGAGATTGTAGGTTCAAATTTGAGGTCTTAAATCCAAATTGCTCCAGGGTGATTGTCTCTGCAATTGGAAAACGGACACATTGAATAAGATTGTCTAAAAAACACCTTAAATAGCTATTTTAATAACAAAATTTACTACGAGTTAAGGGGTTACTAAACAAAGCTCAAGAAAAGAATCGTAATTAATATCTATGCTGATGCACTCTCTTGCAAAATCACACTGCAATAGATTTCATTCTGAAATATTCCTAAATAGAGTAACTCAATCTATCTGGAGTAAATGCAGCATTTCCATATAACGCAAAAATATATATTCGCCGAGGGAAAATGCAACGCCAGTTAGTTTTGACAGGTGTGGTTCAGCACTGCACTAGTTTATGAATTACTGGGAATGTAAATGCTAATCGACATCGTGATGTCGACAAGAAAATCCCGACAGACTCAAGTTGATGTAGTTAGCCGACGCTAAACATGCTACTGTCCACAGGCAACAGCCAAGAGCAACAAATATGGTGAATTCTTCCCGAGAGCTAACAACCAACCCCTACGAAACAGGCCAAAAACTCTTTATATTTACCTTACAGTTTAATTCGTTAAGATATTTCTCACAGCTCGGCTGTAAGGCAGCTCGCCGCGGCGCATAAACATCACTACGCCAAAAACGAAAGTCCCGCCACGAAAAGAACAACTGCGCATGCGCGTTTATAGTGGCACATCTGGTCTACAAATCATGTGCGGTGGACATTTCAGCAACACGACGCCTTAACTATCGGAGAACAACTCTCCCTCGTTTGTTTCTCGCCAGTTACACACGTCTTGTAACTTCACCTCCAGTACGCCGCCTGCGGTGCTGGAGTCCGACTCTTTTCTGTGTACTACCAGGATGAGGATGGGGTTCAACAAAAATTCGAAGAGCTCCAGTTTCTGATACACTTCTAGACTAAAATAATGAGTTGAAGTAATTAGTGTATGACTTTGAAGCACCAATTGAGGCTTTTGAGGCGATTAAGGTGAACCAGATTTTATTTTTTGCAGTGAAGTAAAGGATCGAAACATCGTAACGTCTGACTGGTTTAGTGCCCGGTGTATTCTGAAGCAACCTTGTACTCGTATTAACGTCTCTGTGTGGTCAACAACTGACTGAAAAATAATATAAAATTCGTATTTCAGCAATGTTTATTATTAATGTTCACATTGAACTCAGGGGAATAATTAAAATAATAACAAAATGCTCTTTTCTCACTTCAAGTATGCTAAAATTAGGTTTGCGTTTGTTTTTAAATTGGCATCTTTTTCATAGAAAATAAACAAACAAATAAATAATGCACGAAAGTGTTCTATACACTGACTACAATAAAGACATTAAAATGATAGGAAACGCGAAACGTTGCTCATCTTATAATAAGAGCAGCCCGTCAAAGTGGGGGTCCAGCCTGTTAGTGACCTCAGCCAGTCATTGTCCAACCAGGTTTTCATTCCACCAGTTCAACTAACCAGGTCAACCTGTTTTTAGTCTGCAGTAGTTTTATACGTTGAAAGCAAAATTCTGGACATGACTTAAAATTATAGGCTGGATGTCACAGCCCTTGCGTTTTCCCGAAGCGTACAACGTCAGCCAGGGTGTTACTGGAACGTATGTAATGAAAGCTTAACAATGAAGACTTACCTTTAAGACTTTGAACTTTTTATTATTACCGAATAAGAGAAATTGCGTGTGCAGACGTTTCACCTTTACATTTTTACCGATCTGTAAAATCTAACCGAGTTCAATCAGAGGGTTGTCATCATCAAACCTCAAAAAAATCTGTATTTTTGCTTACCATTTAAAATCCACTGAGGAATGGAACTAGTAGTCGATTCATCTGGCTAATTGAATAGGTAGAATGAAAACTCGATGACAAGTTTTATTACCTTGCTTCAGGATGCATCTTAGCGAATACAGGCCGGTATATTACTGCTATTACACGCTCTCTTCTAGAAGAGAAGACAAATAACCAAAAGTAGCGAACACTATTTACATTTTTAAAATAAAGTTGTGGTTGTGCCTATGACCCATTATGATTTATGAGTATAGTTTATAAGATAATTTTAATAATACAGTAAAAACAAAAGAGATTTTTTACGCAATATTGAAAATCTATTGAAACTTATCTATGTTTTGAAAGTGAGTGATTATTTGTCATTGTGAACACACCGCACCACACAGTACACCACAACGAAATGTGACCTCTGCATTTGAACCAACCGTGAAAGAGCAGGGGGCAGTGCTTGGGGACGGTACCTTGCTCATGAGTACCTCAGTGGAACTTTATCGGTCCTGGATTCGAACGTGCGACCTTCTGATCATGGGGCGAACACGCCACCAACTAAACTGCAATAGATTGGTATAAACAAGCTACAGTAGCTTTCTTGCGATGGGCTCCTCGTCGTTTTAATAGTCAACACTGACCTCTAGCAGATAGTAAACGTACCATCGCCTGTGTACTAACATTCGCACTTGTCTCGAAACGCAACTAGAAATCGTTGGAGACCACAAGGACAAATGCATAGTAAAAACTGGTAGATTTAATGTAGAGTCTCTCATAGTATTCTGGCTTTGGAATTCTCTAAAATGTCAACAGCCCCACATCATCAACATTTTGATTGAAAAAAACAAAATTGTCATAGGAAGTGATGCCTGAATACGCAAAGTATATTTGGGAAACGTAGGAAGCAGATATTTACTTCTTTTGAAATTTAGTACTGCACTTCCATCTCCATTTTAGACGGCACACATAATCTTTACTACTACTTTTAATTTCTTTGTTAACTACTAATAAAAACACAACTCTACTGTAATCACTGCATGTTTGGCACTTACGTTCATTAATGTTGGAAAAGTTAAGTAACCTAGTAGAATAGTAGCTGTTGATTTAAATCACAAGTATGAGGAAATGTTCTTTATGCATTACAAACCCCATCTACATTGTATTAGAGTGTCAGCCAAATAATGCAAATACAAATGAAAATGAAAGTATATGTCCTCTCACCTGATGCACATAGAGGAATTTAAAACAATTGTTATATTTCATCATGTGCATGCGTATTCTATAACTGTGTCACTATACTGTGTCTTTGTTAATGTGTGTGTAAATTATATCCACATCCGGAAAACTGTTACAATTACAAATGCATTGAAATGTACATTTTTATTTCTATTGCATTAGATCTCAAATAAAAGACAGAGAAGGTGTCACAAATCATTCTATACAAAACTTAATGAAGGGACCGGAGAATAGAATTCTTATGTTGAGTTATGATTTATACTGTTACCGTGAAGACTACAGAAGGTAAAGATTTCCACAGTATGGCAGAGAAGAATGGAAAAGAGTGAATATCCTTCTTGAATGGGAGGAAACATGAATGAATGGCGTGAATGTTACCCTAGAAAATTAAGAAAGTGTTTACTTTTTCTTTAATGTAGTCACTGATAAAGCCAGTTAAGATCTCACTTGCACACATTGACAATACGTTAATTCACATTTGAAAGGAAGAACAACCATTATGAAATAGAGGTGGCAGGTTTTAAAGGTCAAGGAAAATCTCTGAAAAATATATTCTGGACTATTTCTACATAAGGGTTCTACTGGGCACTGTAAAACCCATTTTGATTACAGCTGTCATTATCTAAGATCAAATGAGTATTAATTACATAATGAATAATTGCAAAAGCTTAAAATGCATGCCTGTCTCTTGACATTTACTTTTAAACCAAGTGTTTTAAATACAGCTATATTATATACATCAATCAGCCATAACATTATAGCTAGAGGTGTGATTTGATTTGTTTGCAATTATTAGGTCAATGATTCAATTCAATGAGATATCTCAATACATGCCATCAGTTTTCTACATTACTTCACATTGCACGCAAATTTGGGCAGCTATAGTTGCTACTGGGATGTAATTTTTAACTTTACTTTCTATGCCACAGCTAGAAATTCTCCAAGCAATGTCATTATGATCTATTTTAGGGTTTTTCAACTGCTTCTGTCTAAGCAGTCTGAGTGGAGGGAGTATTTTTTGTATTACTTTTTAGATATTTGCACTGAAGTCATTATTTATAAAGATGCCCAAATTATTTGGAAATGTTTTGAAAAACGAAAACTGGAAATAAAATTAAAAAGTGAATTTGAAATTCAGTAGTGAAAGTGGATTGTATGTCACGGACCACCTGCAATGCAGCCGCGGATCACTTGGGGGCAGCGGACAGCCGGTCGAAAACCTACTTTATAATCGATTATGTTCTGCCATTGCTTCGATGTAAAATCGCGCACGTTTGCATCACGATGCATCAATTATGCAATTAATTTCAATACCCCTAATTAAAACCACTCCTAATATTTGCCTCGCTTTCGCTGACACAGGGGCGACAGAGACATTCAGAATGGGGGGACACACTGGCGGGGGGTCTGGGGGTCCCATTTTAATGAATTATATGGCATTTCCTGCATTCTGGTGTATTTTTTTAACAGGCTGTTAAACGCCTAATTTTACTTACAAAAGTGACTTAATTCAATGACTATTTTAGAGACAGGTTCAACAATCCAACAAGTACTAATTCAACTAGTCCATATATTCGTCAGCCTGTTTTTAAACCCACTGATATGCCTAAGATAATGAAATTAATGTGACACAATTTATCACCAACAATGACTTTATGGGTGCAATTTACTTTTTATTTTGTGTAAACTGTCTTGTGGGGAAATTTTGACTTACTTTCCGCTTCTTTGTAAAGAATTTTCTTATGTCCACTATGTCTGGGGAGGGAGCAAATATTGCAAACAATTGTTCATCAACCAAGAATACCCTAGGTTTACTGTTTAAGTAGCCTAAATAAGGCAAAGCTTACTCCTAATATTTCATTGTTTAGTTGAACATTCATTTAACGTGGTCTAGGGCAGTTTCCAAACTTTTTTCTGCGCACAATGGGGCTGACGTTACCTGCTCCAGTTTCGAGCAGCCTGTCTACGCACTGACGATTCACTTCACTTGCATGCGGTGGGGGGGTCCAAACGAATAATTATGAAATGTGAAGGGGACTCGTCAAGGGGGCGACGCCCATGCGCTGACAGCACTGACCCGTCAAGGCACTAGGTGACAAAATATATACTGTGGTATCTGGCATCAAGCAGTCAGTAGCAGATCCTTGAAGTCGTGTAAGCTGCAAGGTGGGACCTTCATGGATCAGACTTCTTTTTCCAGCACATGCAAAAGACGCCGTTTCCATGAAGTAGTGTACTTGGTCAGCAACAGCATGTAGGTGTAGGTGACATGCCAAACTTACATCCACATTGGGTCTCCCAGTAGAACACTACCATATAAGCATCACATTGCCTCTTGATTTCTTCCAGTTATGCATCCCGGTGCCATGTCTTTCCCAGATCAGCACACACATGCGCCATCTACACACCCCCAATGCAATATATGTTAGTGCAATAACTTATGGAGTGCTTATCACCCTATTGTACATATTCACTACACTGTAATTTTGCGTATTGTTTTTGCACTGTATTGTATTGTCTATTGTGTGTATGTTGTTTTTCGTTCTTATGTGGCATCTGTTGGTTTGTTCTAAACGCTGTCTCATTGTATGTGTACAGTAGGGTGACCAGATTTAAATTAGTGAAAAAGAGGACACTTAGCTTCGAACCCAGACGATTTTGATTTTAGCCAACATAGTTTTTAAACCAAAATTTTAAAAATAAATATTTATGGTAAAACGGGAATTTACTTTGTAATGTTACTTGGTGAACTGCTAGATGCTTGACTGGAGTCGATTCTCAGTTCTTAGCTACGCTTAATCGAGGAATCGGTTCTTTATGAAAGCGACTCCCAGCCCTAGACGATGCACAGCTTGCGACCTTCTTCCATTGTTCCGTGGTCTAGTTCTTATGCTTGCTTGCTTGTCCATTGTAGGCACAGGGCAGCATGGGCCCCTGACTGGTCTGTGACTGGAATTTTGTTGATCCTCTGATCCAGGCATTTTGATGTCACATTTTGGCCCGTCATGTTGCTCAAATCCTTATGCTTGTCCATTTTTGCGCTTCTAACACATCAACTTTGAAGACAAACTGCCTAATAAATCCCACTATGTGCTATCGTTAAAAGATAACCAATGATATTCACTTCACCTGACACTGGTCATAATGTTATGGGTGAAGGGTTTATAAAAGGTATTAAACTAACAATACCTTTTGTAATGCTTTTATTTTATTTTGGTGCTTACTTTATGTTTTAAGCATTTATCCTTAACCAAGTGGCAAAATCTCAGCTGCACAGCTGGGCATCTGAAGTAAATACATATTGTTTATCAAGTTTTTTTTATTAACCTGGTTATGCATAGCAGCACCTTAAGTTTCACATGAAAGTCTCACAGTTAGAAAAAAACAACTTTAAAAAAATCCCAACATGTAAACAAACATCCACATGTAAATGAGATACTGGATATAACGTTAATACATATTTATAAAAACCAAGATCAAGAAGTATATGCATTTCATGTTTATATGCTGAGGTAAGACCATACATAGTGACAGGAGGTTAAGAGTCATTGCAAGTAGAAATGGTACAAACTGTGTGCCTTTTCTTTGTTGTCTAAAACAAAGTGTATAAAAATACATTGACTATTGAACTGCTCAAAGTAAATTCATTCTTAAAAAGTTCTTTGGAATATGTACATGTCAGGTGCTCAAGAGCAGTATCTTCCCAGAAGATATGCATACTTCTGTTGAATTTTTCCTTGCAGTCCTTCCACCAGCAAGAATGGAAGACTTACGCAATTCAACTCAAAAATGTTCGAACTCAGGCCTACAAATGTGGACTCGATTTGACGGTGGCATTACAAGACCAAAAATACACAAACGTTGTAGATAGGGTGAGAAGTGAGACAGAAAATTGGTACATCAAACAGACCCTTGATCACGTTACGTGACAAAAGGAGAATACGATAAAGTGTGTCACAATAAGCTGGGTGGAAAACAGTACACTATATTGCCTCATGACTGCTTGACTTGGAACTATTTTAAAACCTTGTAGCTTAGAGCCTGGATTCTCAGTAGCTTATTAAAGTGTTTTCTGAGTTTTACTGTAACCATCCAACGTGCGCATGAGAGTGTGCAACAGCAACACAGGGAGTGAGAATGTCAACAAACACACACTGTAGTATTTCCATGCTCCTGGAGGAGCCCTTGGACATTGTCAGACTGCTTTTGACTTTTGCCCCCGCGCCCCATAGCAGGGCGATCGTTGTACCTTCGTCGGGAAGTACATGTGGAAGCGTGGCTGTGAGTGGAATGGGGAAGGCTGCGGCGAGGCCTCTTGCCCGATGGGATGGAGAGATCCTCCAGCATTCGTTTGCCTGCTTGCACCGTGTCGTTACGGTTGGCATCACTCAGTTTCTTACTCCTGAGGTCTTTGCGAGGAGACTCAGAGTTTGTAAGATGAGATCCATATGATTCCCCATTGTCTGTCTCGCTCTGATCTTTTTCCTGGACCTTTTCTGACTTCAGGTCAAAGGTAGTAGAGCATACGTCTGCCTCTGGGAGCTACAAAAAGATAGTGAAGAATGTGAGGAGGTGGTCTGACTGTTATTAGACATGACATAACATGCATTATTAATTATAAGATAATCACAGCCATGCTTACAATTCTTACCGGTACAGCTGGAGTGTCTGAGGGAGTTTTCTCAGTGGAGCAGAACTCTGATCCCTCTAGGTTATATACAACCTCATATGGGGACAATGGTCCCGTAAAAGTCCCGAATGTTTCCAAACAAATGACAATAGCGCTGGTGTTGTCAGCTCGAAGCATGCGCTGGCTCCATCGCTGAAGTGCGTGGTTCACCAGCTCATGTGCACTACACACGTTTTCCAAAGTTCTTTGTGACTTGGCCTGTTTACAAAAGGTGAGCATGAAGGTCAAATCTAAGCAACATGTTCGAATGTGAACATCAATGTCATTATTACAATACTTTTTGACTCACTGGCAAACCACCTTGGTAAAGTGAGTGATTATTTGTCATTGTAAACACACCACAGCACAACACACAAAATGGGACCTATGCATTTGATCCATCCATGAAGGAGCAGAGAGCAGCTGACACGAGCAGCGCCCAGGGAGCAGTGCTTGGTGACGGTAACTTGCTCATGAGTACTTCAGCAGAAACTATACCGGTTCGGGATTCGAACCGGCAACCTTCCGGGGCGAATGCGCTAACCATTATGCTACCAACTGCCCCAAAAATATGTTTGGTGCATTTGTGTGTGTGTGTGTGTGAGTGAGTGAGTGAGAGATGCAAGAGGCATGGCCAACTTTCAGTTGTAATCCGCATGTAAACAACATACGTTAAGTCCCAGACCGGTACCACCGAGGTACTAAGTGAGAAAGGTACCATCCCCAAGCAGTGCTCCCCTGGCAGCTGCCCATTGCTCAGTCAAGGATGGGTCAAATGACAATCACTCACTTTCACTTCATAAGTTATGGGTCAGTGCAATGCCAACATTACAAGATCGCTATATGCACCCATCAGTAAAGTAAAACAGACATTTTGTCTACAAATGACGTGCAAACTGTCACTCTCACCTTGGCTCTATCAGTTTCCTGACACATGGCTACTGCCTCCTGCGGTGAAACCATGTTCCATAGACCATCGCTGCCCAGGATGATGTAACGATGCCGTTTTAGATCCAGCTTGATAACAGCAGTGTCAGGTTCAGGAGAGACTACAAACTCCCCACTGTAGAAGTCATAACTCCAGAGATCACCTGGAACATCAAATACCATGCAAATCTTAATGACATTAAAAGAAAATCTGTGTATAATCCAGAACACCATTTAAAAATATCATAGTAAGAACTCTTGTCTGAAAACTCCAAATATCAATATTTGGTCTGGTCACCATTTACGAAACATTCTACCTCATGCTTCTCACCTAGTGCACGGGCTACAGCAAGGAATGGAATCTGGTCAATGACGGTGCTCCTTCTAACTGGTCCATTGTGAGTCAGTCTGGGTCTTTTCCACACAACTCTATTAACCCCAGACTTTTTGATTACACTAGAGAGAGCAAACAGACAACAAATGTTAAAACACAGTAATAAAGCTGTCTTTGTACGGACAAGGTCAAGCTCACCTAAACCAATTCAAGTGTTAACTCTAAACCCCTAGCACAGTGATTAATGCTGTGAGACAAAAACAGACATCAAATCAACAATTTTATGTTTCACAGACCTGCCTCCCAGTCCCTCAATCCTTTTCCTCTCTTTGGGCAGTTCGGGCTTGTGGTCCTGTGTGATCTCCTCTGCTCTGAGGACATCTTCATGGGGGTCATCCTGCACTCCCAAAACCACAGCTGAGTCACCAACGTGGGCCACGTAAACACGGTCACGGCGAATCACGACCACACTGGCAGTGGTTCCGGACGTACTGGGGAGGCCGGTGGCAGTCCTCGGCCATTCCGCTACCGGAAGAGAAAAACACAGATTTCAGTACCACAGATATAGCATAAGGTTAGTTCTTGATAATCCTGCATAACATTGGGAAACATTTACATTGTAATATTTTTCTGCAATATAAAAAAATGCAGATTACTTGAATAGCCTTGCTTGGACAAGGTTGCTTTCTAGAAGTATTCTAGAAAAACTGATGTGATTTTATATGAGAGTGCATCTGAGTATCAAATAAAAATAATACTTCTAAAAACTTCTTTGCCTAAAATTGAGTATATTTTGTTGTCAATTAGAATTGCCTTGGAACTGGGCAAAATTTCCTACAAAAAGATTTGTATCAGGCAGGGAAAAAAAACATTGACTATTTTTATAGTCCAAATCTCAGTGGTGGTGAGTCGGTCCTGCCAGCGGATGTTGTGCCAGTTGGGAGAGATATTCTGTTTAAATTAAAAGGGACAGACACACAGTGTTTGTTCTCACAACTGAGATTTGACTGAGTCATGGCTTATAAAAATGTCTGAATTTTCAGGACACAGTCAGTTAATTGAAACTCTCTAAATGCCAAATCAGAATTAAAACCTGCACAGTCTAGTCAGTAAACGTGAACTCTGTTGTCTGTTCTGAGTGGTTGGAAATGCTGTGTAGTGTTTAGCCTGAAATACTTCTATATCAAGGTGTAGGGCTGTACAACTATAATCTCAGCATAACAAGTGAACAGTAATAATATAAGAGCCAGTCTGAACTGCAAAAAAACCTTAATCTAAGATGAGTACATTTTGTAATGACAAATTATCATCACAATGTGTGCATGCTCAGAAGTCATATTATCTGACAATTTAAATTTTCCCAATATCATGCAGCCATTAAGAAGCAGGATCTACCAGACAGTATAATATCTTTTGTGTTTTTGCACCCTAAACACCAAGCAATCTGCTAATTATGATTTATAAAATTTCCAGATAGACAGCACTGTATACTCATGTTAAACTGCTGCTGATCTTGCGAGCATTCAATGTATAAAAATATGAGTGTATTCCATGACTCTACTGTTGTTTTAATTATTTTGTCTGTTTAGAATTCCCATATTGAACTGTTGCAGATCCTATGCACAGTCAATGCAAAAAGACAATTCCAGAACCATAATTGTAGTTTGAATACCGCACGTAACTTAAACTGCACAGTTTCTACCTCTAGTTTAACGTTTATATTTTAATACTACAATCAATATATGATTATTCTATGTATCTTATTTGCATTTGTAGTAAAATCTGGAGCCACATCGTCTCATCTCTCTGTATACATGTAAATAGCAGAGAGGACAACAAAGTTTACTTTGACATCTGACTTTGATAAAGGGATGAGATTACGGTCAGACTTGCTGTTTACTAAACGAACCCCGCTGCAGGTCGCTATTAGTTACGCCTTTAGCCCGGTGCGTTCTGGGTAATGTAGTTCTTTTAAATACTAACGTTACGCTTATTCTGGGTGTCCGCGCCGAAATCACGAATTGTATGAATTGAACTCGGTTTTCTCTATAGAATAAAGGAACTACAACGACTGGGCAACTTACGTAATTTCTTCCACATGGCGTGATGGCAGGCGAGGAAGCCCTTCTTTATCGCCGTACACACCTCTTCGTCGTCCTGCGACCAAAAGCCCCTTTGTTTTTTGATCAGGTCCCACAGATGGCCCTGGGCGTAGCGCGCCGCGTCCGGACCGCCGTGTCCGTCGAACACCGCGTAGAAGGCGACGGCCCGGGAAGGGCACGCGCGCTTAACGGGGATCGGCGCGAGTTGACGAACTGTGCTGATTTCGTCGTCTCCAACGCATGTAGCACTGTCAGATTTCGACGAAAATAACCGCAAACCCTCGACGCTAGCGGTAGGAGTTGGCTCCGCGGCTGCGTTTTCGAGATTGTAGTTGCCATTTTCTACTTCCGTCTCGCCATGTTCGGCGGCGTTCAGCTCTTCTTCACTCGGTTCGTCGTCCTGTTTCATCTGAACGAAATCCTCCATATATTTCCTGTCTCCTTGGTCGAAATAAACGCTTGCTCGACATGAGAAAACGTTCTCCATGGTCGCAGTGAGGATTACCAGTACAGATGTAGCTTGTTATTAAAAGCTGAAATGCCGCAGCTCTCTGTTGGTGCTCTTTGTTTATTTTCGACCCTTATAGGCATGCTCGGAACAACGTGACGTCACAGTGCGGAGGCGGGTTCTAAAACCGGAAATGACGTCGAGAAAGGCGGGAATTTCGGTACGCCCCTGTATGTATGTATGTATGTATGTATGTATATATAAAATGTACCATACAGTAATTGCGAAACAATTGTCAAACAGGTACCCAAGCAGTTGCATAACTATGACATACACGAAGTAACAGCAATAACTGAAATTGTGCCAATATCGTTATCTCTGTGGTTTTCTTGATTTGCTATTGACCGCACTTCTTTAGAAGATGACCTTTGACTGTATAATCCAGTCTGACATGTGAGTGAGTAAATAAATAAATACACTCACCCTTGTTTTTACATGACATTAGGGCTGATGCTCATATATTTGCTAACTAACATAAGCACTTTTGTCTGGTTGGAAAATCCTGTTAGAGAAATGTTAACATGCAACTAAACAAAATGAAAGTGAGTGATTATTTGTCATTGTGGACACACCACAGCACAACCAAATGTGACCTCTGCATTTAACCCATCCGCGAAGGAGCAGTGGGCACTTAACAAGCGTCCGGCTGGTATCTTGCTCATGAGTGCCTCAGTGGTACCGTTACCGGTCCTGGATTCGAACCTACGACCTTCTGATCGCGGGGCGAACACCCTACCGTTACGCCACCATTAAATTGAGTAAATGGTTAAATCTTTCTTGTAACATTTCTTGTATGTATGTATAATTAACTTTGTTTTCAACAGTCACATTGCAGAACATAGTCAAATGAGATAAATTAAATAAAATATGCATGCTACAACTATTTTTACCGCTTGATACAAAAAGGAATGGTTCATAATAATGGTTCAGTCTTCAGTGTAAAAAGGTTCATTTTTGGGCATCATTCCACTTTTTCAAATATGGTGACTGAGATTTAAAAAAAAAATGTATTAGATATCCAAAACGTGTAAAGACAAAATGTTAATTTATTTACCACAGTTGATAATTGAATAATTGCTAAAATCAGTGTACAGAATCACATTACTTCTATCCAGAATGAATGTAATGTATTTAATCAAAAGCGCTCTGCATTCATAATTGAATACATCATTGCAATGCCACATTTCTTTTACAATCTCATATCTCCCTTGTGGTCTTTCAATATATTATCCAATTTTCAGGATTAGTACAACACTGATTAATTTTACTTCTTCTGAACGTTGGTAATCTTACGTTTTAATTCTTTCATATGCTTTTACCCATAATAAATAAAAAACAATATATAGTATAATTACAGTATAAGAGTATAATAATATTAATTAATAATGAGCAATAATTATATTAATTATAGAGTGTAATTTATATAATTATGTACAAGTGCTTAATCTCAGGAGTTAGTTCCCTTATTCTCCTGCAGTTTGTAATCACTAGAGGGCACTGCTTCCCTTTTTCCACATTGAATTTATAAGAATCATTAGAATACGAGTATGTTTTTGGCCAATGTGAAAATTATGTGAAAATGTCAAAAATTACTTTAGCCAGTAGCTGTCGCTAATAAACACGGTGTAAAATAAGCCATTGTTTTTTTTTTGTTTTTTTATCGACCACAGTAGGGTTAACGGTTAACCAAACAGTAAATATCCAGTCTATTTTTAAAAATGTATTGTGACACTTAAGTAAATATACTTTGTCTTTATATTTCGGAGTATTTTGACAGTACTCAGAATACAGATTATAAAATAGATATATACTAAATAGATTATGAAATAGATTTGAAGCACATAATAACTTCAGAAATAAAATTTAGTTTATCTCAAAAGAAACGTAATGACTTTAATTTTGAAATTTCCAGAAGCGTCGCTAACGTGATAGCAGCTAGACACTCTTGGCGGGGGTGTGGGTAGTCAGGAAGTAGAAGCCACCATTAGCGGAAGTAAAACCGGGATACTTTTGTGCGTCTCCGAAGACGTTGAAGTGCGCAACCAATCGGTCTTTAGCAGCATTTTTGTTTTCCGAAGGTAACATAATGTAACAAAATGCAATTTGTATATAGTTCTGCATGCGCCAATATACTTCAAAAGCGACGTCTGCTACTTCTTTAAAAATCCAACTTTGCTAACTAGCACGCCGGCTAAACACTACACCGGTCTGTTTACAAATTCGTTTCAGTTCAACGTCGCAATGGAAAACACAAACTCAAACTGGCATTGAACTGTTTTGGCCAGAGCTTTCTCCATTTGTGTCCAACTGCAGTACAATTCGATCGGACGCTAACCTGCTTATGGCTCTGTCCCAATCCGCATACAAAATTGAGTAGTAGCTGTAGTGTACATCCGAAACCACACAGTGTAGTGTAAAAAGTGTCAAAATGTTGACTGTTTAGTAAGGTAGTATGCGTTTTCGGACACAGCATTTGTTTAACCAGCACGCCGGCACGTATATTTCTTGAAGTATTAATATTTTCTTAGAGTATGTTAGCTCATTATGGCTCTGGGACGGGTGTAATAATACGCCTAAGAGGTTTTTAAATAGGCTGCGCGGGTTTGTCATAGCGTCCTTATGTCGTGTAATTACACGATTAGCTCCAGTTAAAACCTAATCACACAGCACTGTGCCAGTCTTTGTAGGCCTGAAACTATTTATTAAAAACACTTCTAACAAAGTTGGATTGTGAATATCGTTTCTGAATCAATGAAGTGGTTAGATTTTGTGAAAAATATCTAATTTTCTTCTCTTTTGTCTTATCGGTTGGTAAAGAATTTTGACGTCTAGTTTGTCCTCCCACCACCTGTGTTTACAGACAGGCTTCCAGCCATGGTGAGTTGCCCATTTTAATTTCATAACGAACACATTGTTATTCTGTCAGGCCTTGTTCAAGGGTATATGAGGGGCTACTTGGTCAAGCATTGCTAAATATTGTTTACATTAAAAGACACTGATTCGTGTCAAGTAAAGAACAATCAGGATGTTTTATTAGGAACAGTGTGTTTGTAATTGCATGTGATGAAATTTATATCCAGGATTTATGTAAATAAATAAAATCCTTTGCTTATTTTTTTTCTGAAATGAGAACATTCATTAGGCTGGACAAATAATTGATATACAACAATTAAAAGCAAAATGAATGAAATTGATGTCTGTTTATGGAGGTGTATCATTTATAAATGGAGTTTTCCTATTGCATTGTTTGTGCCAGTCTGCCGTGGTGGATCTGAAAACAAAGGAGGAGAAAGATGCTGAGCTGGACAGACGGATTGAGGCTCTGCGGAAAAAGAATGAGGCTTTGGTGAAAAGATACCAGGTAAGTGAGCAAGCTTAAACTTGTAAGACAGTCTCCTCTTTCACTGTTTATTTCATGTCCTATGACCACCAACTGCTTTGCAGGTTGTAGAATTTATAAGGGCTATTGTATTGCAGTGTTTTACATGCACAATTTACATTCGCTTTTGTCATCAGACCTAGAAAGTGCATTTTATGTACTATTTTAATGTGTATTCACACTGAGTGTGAGTGTGAAGTAAACATTCTCTTTTTGGACATTTTGGACCTTGATCAGTGTTTGTTTCTCCCAAAAACTGTTTTTGGCAGTGGTTTGTAAACTCCTCTCCACTTCCACCAGGAAATACAAGAGGATAAAAAGAAGGCTGAGCAGGAGGGCATATCGGTGACAACATCCCGCAAACCTCGCCCTAATGAACCAGAATCAGAGCGGCGTAAGACCGAGAAAGAAAACCTAACAGTGACAGTTGACCTGTTGAAACCCAGTGGGGTAAGGGTAAATTCCCTTTTGGAATTTAGGTTCTGACAATTTTGCGTGGTTGAAAACTAAATGGAAGTTACTGAAATTTGAACAAGATGGCTCTTAATAGGGGTCCTGGTCATAACTAACACCCTCTTTCCTCACAACTCTAGATTTAATTCCCCTCCTGGGGTCTGCTGAGACAGGGTGTAATGCATTTTAATCAATACCTGTAGAGATAGTCTGGGTCACAGATGGTCAGTGCTGTGTAGTTAGACCTCCTTTTGTGATGTATGAAGGTCAAGCATGTCACTGAATACTGTGCAACATGATAAATGTCAGAATGTAGGTTTTAAAAAGGTTTATTCAAAAACTGTAGTAGAAGCCAAATTAAAGCCTTTAGAGCAGCACATGATTTTTTTTGTCACAAGATAGTTTTATGGTCCATGTGTTTACAATCCCAATTTTGGAGAAATGTGCACATAAGAATTTGTTCAATAGTGCAATCAGTGGTCAGTGTTGTGTTTTTTGGAAGAAACTGAGAGCTGAAGAATACATCCTCACCATGTCTTCACAGGAGAAGAGAGTAGTGAACGACAGAAAACCAGTTTCCCATCGTATTGGGCATGACTCTGAAGAGGGGGATTGTGGGAAACCCCAGGGCGAGAGTCCACCTCGAAGGCCTGGTTCAGGTCGGATGAATAGGGGTGGTCAGCGTGGGGGCAGCCACCACTCAGAAAGGAGAGAGCCACATCCTGATAGAGGTGGTGATCGCCCAGGAGGAGGACGAAGGGGAGGAAGAGGAGGAAACCAACAGGGCAACTCTGGATCTGACCGAAAATCCAAGGTGGATAAATCTGCATTTTAAATTTTTAATGATTATAAATCTGTTTTTATGACAACTCTTGAAATTGTAATTTACTGCACAAACTTCTATTGAATTGGAAAATTGGTTGTTAAACAACACACAGGAATGGGAGGAGAAGAGGAGGCAGAACATTGAAAAGATGAATGAAGAGATGGAGAAGATTGCTGAGTATGAGAGAGGTCAAAGGGTATGTACATCTTTTAATGTATTTTAGGGCAACTTTTGACATTTTCATTGTTACTGAATATTGATGTTTGCATATGCAGGACAATGGAGAGAAGAAACCCACAAGGAACTTTCTGGATGATCCACGACGCAGTGGACCAATTCCCGACATTGACCGCAAAGAGGGAAGCCGCAGACATGTGCGAAACTGGGGTGGACTGGACTTTGATAACGTGAAGACTGGGGCAGAGGTACAGAAAGAACCAACGGTTGGGAATTTATTACTTTTTACAGCAGAAGCTAATTTTCAGTTAAAGACAATATTAATAAACATAACATTATGAAAAATATGAATTACATCTGTATTCACAATGGTAATAATGACTAATAATCCCTCAAATTTTCCTGCGTCCATATTTCTTTCATCTGTCCTCACCGCAGAGTCGTAGGCCTGGCGGCAAAAGTTCTGTGGACATGACCCTGTCTATGACAGGCAGAGAACGGGCAGAATACTTGCGCTGGAAAAAAGAGCGTGAGCAAATAGACGAAGAGAGGCTCGCTCGTCACCGCAATGCAACAGGCCAGTGGAGACGAGAATGGGACGCCCAGAAAACAGATGCCATGTGAGACTTAGCAGATAGATCTAATGTGTCGCCTCACATCCAAACCAAATCAGTCTGTTAGGACATGACGTTAGGAATACTGTCATTCTATAAGAACAGGATGGCAAATGCAAACAAAAACAAATCTCCGTAGACTAGCATTAAAATACATTTTAAAGTTGCTTTGTTCTATTTTAACTTGTTAGGAAGTGAGCTAGTGTGATGAGATGTGTCATGTGTTAAGAGACTGAGAAGGCGGAAGATGGAATGACTAATAAATGTTGACAAGGTGAGAACAGGGAGATGAGTGACCCTGTGGTGTATTCACAGGTTTAAGGAAGACACAGCTGCGACTGCAGAGGCCATGCCGGAACCAAACAGCAGGACAGGCAAGTGTCTCATGCACTCTGTCTCACACATACTCACAGTCACACACCACTGTCTAAAGTCAGTATGCCTGTACGTAGGACACAGAAAGAAAATCTTTTATTTAGCACCTTTCATACATAAAAATGTGGCCCAAAATGCTTCACAATGGCAATAAGACATGCTCTAACCCATCTGTATTGTTGTTTGGTATGTCGGTGAAAAGAGTGTTACAGTATTCAAGATGGTTCGTAATGCCAAAAAAGGTCTTACTTTAGTTACGTTGCTTACCTGGAAAAAAGCTGTCTTGGTCATGTATTTTATATGCTTTTTAAATTTAAATCATAATCCAAAATTACACCAAGATGATTTTGTTTGTATCTCTATGCTACCAAGCCTGGATATATTAATCAGAATGTTTAGGATGTTCCTCAGTGCCTTAGAATGTGGATCATTGATCCTTCATTTTTGCAGCTATTTGGTCATGTCATGTGTTCTTTCAGCAGCTAGGGGTCGTAATGCCCGTGCACAGCATCGCAGTGGGGTATCAGGTCAGCCTGTGGCATGGGACTGTCTCTGTGTTTGGTGTGCCTCTTTTACCCCAGCTCCACATTGACCCTACAAAACTGCAACCCTTTTCACTGATTTTTCTCCGTCTGAGTTTGCTTTGTTGTGCCGAGCCTCACCTTTTCAGTTGCGTTCATATTTTTTGTATGAAGGGCACATTCTCACATGTGCTAACAAACTTTTTCCAAGCGGCTGTTAAGACAAGGCTTGCATGTCACACATGCACCCGTTTGTTAATTTGTCAGCTTTGTCACGTGCCTCATTACCTTGAAGTGAGGACTCATTAGCATAATGTCAAGCCAAGGCCACATTTGCATGAGTTTCCTCATTGTACCTTCCCCCTCACTGAAGACTGATACATGTAATTAGCAATCCATCATGATGACTGGAGGGCCATCTGTTACTGTGAGCTCACGGTCTGTGCTCTCTTCTGCTCCTTTCTTTTATGTAATTACATTATATGATGCTGGACCTCTCTTACTTATATGTACATAACATATAACCTTGTGCTCTCTTACAGAGGATAACAAGAAACCTTCCAAAGCATTGACATTTGGAGACTTCTTAGAGCCAAACAAACCAAGAGAGGGCCGTGGAGGTCGTGGAAGAGGGAAAGGTCGGAGTCCGGGCAAGAGCTACAGGTAGTGCAACTCCTTAATTACAGAAAGTGTTCAATCACTTCATATTGTACAGACTGCTTAGTGATGTTTGTCATGTTTTATTTCTTTGTTTATCTTGAATGGTCAAAAAGTGCATTACCATGGCCCACACTACAAAAACAGACCTATGAGTTATTTTACTTTGTGATGGTAAACATTCAAGTTAGCTGTACATGCTGATTAGTTGAATTCAGCTTTTATGTTGCATTTGGCTTGGGCTCTTATATAACAAAACTTACCTTTATGTTTTTGTGACTACTAAGAAAAATTCTGTCCTATTTAAAGAAACAAGTATTGATGTAACACCTGCTAGCAGACTAAAATCCTGCCTGCTTAACAAAAAGATTATATGTATTAAAAGTACATTATTGATTAAAAGTATATAACTACTTCAATTCATAAGTTTCTTCACTGGTTTCCACCAGCATGCATGACAACCGATGGGAAGAGAAGAAAAAGGATGAAAGAGTGGAAAAGGAGAAGGATGGCAAGAAGAAGGCAGAGAACAAGCCCAAACCTCAATCAGAAAAGGTGAGACATTCTTGTTTTCAAAGGCGATATGGCATGAGTTTTAAACGTTTGCATACATGTTCTAATACTGTCTGTGCCAATGTGTCAGCCTGCAGATGCGCTGGAAAAACCAGCCTATGAAGGTGCTGCTGAGGACGACGAGGACGAGTGGCAGGATGCTAGCGATGGCGAGGAAGTCGATGAGGAGGAGGTGGAAGTGTGTAAGGAGGAAGAAGAGGTTGCCCCGAAAGACTCTAAACCTGCAGAAAAGACCCCCAGGTCCTCTGCTCCCTCCACTCCCAGCCCTAAGGAACAGCGGACACCCAGACCCAAAGTGCACATCCCCTCTCCCCAGGAGACCCTCACCGCCCCGGAGCCCTCGAAGCCCCTCAGCCCATTTTCCCCACCGGAAGGTCACCAGCCCGTGTCTGACTGGGGAGAGGAGATGGAGATGCTGTCTCCTAAAAGCAGTATTGGTGAGAGCCCTCTGAGACCCAGCAGTAATGACAGCAGTCCAGCCCAGACCAGGAGCCAAGAGTCGGAGCTTGAAAAGAAAACCGATGCGGAACATGCAGAAACACACATACAGGAGGACAATCAGCCTGGTGGGTACAGATCACTTCTGTTGCTATGTTCTTTTTGGTTTAAAACATTATGGTGATCTGGCAGGATAATATACTATACCACATATACTTTCTGTAAACAGCTCTAAAATGAAGGCTAACTTCGATTTTCTTATGCAAACATATGGGAACTGCACTATTATCAAGGGCTAGCAGATCTTAGCTCCAACTAGCAAATAATATTTTGTCTACACTTCAGGTCTGTTTACTAAAAAGGTGACATTCTGCAATATGTTGTATTTGTATGTTGCACAATTGCATATCATATAGTATGTAATATGTCTAAAAGTTAAAGTTTGAATACAAGTATGTATAGTCTTTGAGATTAATTTGGGGTTCTATGCCAAATATTCTAAATAATGCTAGAAATAGTTGGTAATATATGTAAAAGGCAAATGTATAGGAAATATGTTCTATATTATAATCAGTTTCAGTTCTGCAAGGTGTTCCTTTGAAATTAGACTGAGTTCACTCAAAGTTGTACCTATCAATCATCTAGATAAAAACCAAGGCCTTTGTTCTGTTAAGCTACAATGTGAAGCAGTTAATTTGCTTTACTTTTAGTGCTAGAGTCAGTTGCTCCTTTGGCCCAGGAGGGCGTGGCAGAGTCTGAGTCTGCTGCCCAGCCTACTGACCCTATCAGCAAAGCCTCTGAAGAGCCTGACATGCTTCCTGCTACACTGGAGGGTAAATGCAAGGCACCGCTATGCAGATAGTGTTCTAACATTTTATATGCTGAATGTTTTTTAAAATATGAATAAGTATAAATGCTCATTTTTTAAATTGATCTGACCACTGATGTTCACATTTCGTGCCTTTTTCTTGCCCCTAATTCAGAAGAGAGTGCATCAGTTTCTGTAGAGCAGGAGCAGACGGAATCTGGGAGCCAGACGACAGTAGATGCGCCAAGAGAGAGTTTGGATCAGCAATGCTCAGGTGCAGTTCTCATTACCAACTTTGAAACTGTGGCTTACCGAAAGAACTCCCTCACTCTCGCTGACGTCTGAGCATTAACCAATGTCCAGCCGTCTGTCTGTCTCTTGTTCGTTCTGCCTCTCACCTTACCGCTCCCCTTTACTCATCTTTCTGTCTGCCCCTCTGTCCACCCATCTCATCATGAGATTGCCACCTGTGTGCTGTCCTTGTGTCTCTCTCTTAACAAACGGGAATGTCCTCCTCCTGCTCCTCCGGCTGTGACAGTCCACCCCTGCTTTGGGACTCTGTATCTTATCTTCTTATCTACAGCTTCACACTGGCTGTCAGTCTACACTGTGAACCCTTTTTGCTTTCTCCAGAGCACCTCCTAACTTTTATCCTTACGGACCCCTTTCTGTTGATTGCATCTCTTTGGTCCCACCCCACCCACTCCCGGATCACGTGTTTGGATGTGAGCACTGGCCATGTCTCCTCATGCATGATACTAACTGCTTCAGCAAATCTTTTATTTTATTGCATTTGTCCGCCTAAGCCTGAGTAATATGCAATGTTTCAAGGGATTGAGTTACTGCAAATGAGAACAATCTGCTCATGTAATTCTCATCATGTTGCATCTCATTGGACTGCTGCATGGCATGATTATTGTAAGAGAGAATAATTCATGGCAAAATAATATGCTATACTGGACCAGCTTGCCTGTTGGTACGAATGTATGGTACACAAATTATTTCAACTGCAAGCATCCACAACACTCTTCTTTTTGAGATGCTATTTTAGATGTTTTATTCTTGTTTGTCCACAGATTACTGACCAGATTGCCCACTAGTCAACAGATAACCCATATCCCCATCGCAAAACAAACTAATTTGTGGAAATGTAATTTCCTTCAAACAAGTACAGCATTTCATATATTGGACTCAATCATATCATTCAGAATGTAATAAATGATGACATTTGAGTGTTATATTGCATTGCCCATTGACACTGTATTAGCGAAGGTTAAATAACAATGGGAGTTGAAAAAGGGCAGAAAAACTATAAAGTTAACTATAAAATCAAAAGCACAAGTGAATGCAGTAAAAGGAGAATATTCCAATGAAACAGAATAAGTCTTGGAATCAGTTGTGCAAAATAATTACAGGTTATATTTTTGCACCTTATCTCAAATGACATTATGAGCTTAAGACGGTTTTTAATAAAAACATTTTGGGGGTTATTTATATGTTTAATGTGATAGATGCTTTGATTGTGCCATTGTGTGTAGAAATGATGAATTTAGCAACAAAAGAACCCATCAAATGCTGGAATGCAGAATAAATGTTGTGCTGCTTGTCTTTGTGCTTGTGTTGGTCTCTCCTCCCTTAGGTTCAAGTTGATACTATAGAGAAATCTATAGAACTGGTTTTCCACACACAGTTTAAGCTTAAAACTATTTAGGAATTTTCACTATCCAGCAATATGATTTACACTCTCTCTAAGTGTGTGCAAAACCTGAACCCAGTCTTCATGTTCCCAGAACATCATTCTAATTCTGTCTGAATTGACAGAATTTAATCCCAGAGCCAGATCAATGTCATACCCCATGAACCTGTTTTACCTTCATTCTTTAACTTCGTATGAACTCTGAAGTTATCTGCATTTTCATTCACTTGCATTTTCAGCTGAAAGTGACAAAGGAAATCCTGAATGCATTTAGATTGAGACTCCATGATGGCACTCTCTCCTCTATGATCAGTATAAAGGCTAATTGTTTGTTGTCATCGTACTGTCCCAGATGATGCATTCTTAAATTTCTCTGAATCAGATTACTGGCGCACATTAGGACTGTTTAACAGGGAGTGAATTTCATGGAAGCTCTGATTATTGCTAAAAGCCTTTTTATGTGGAAATTGTGCTTCAAGCTCTCATGCTGATGGGTGGTAATGGAAACCTCAAAGAAATCGACTAACTCATTAATCATCTTGGGTGGGTTTTATATCACGTACCCACTTAATGACTGAGTCACAGAGACAATGTTTTGCAAAAAAATGGGGTGAATATATCATATCTGATTATTTATTGTGTCGTTCGACTTTAAACTGGGTGTCTATTCCTGTCTATTTTGCATTGTAAGTCCACATATAGGCCTGCAGATACAGAAACAGTGGAAATGATGCAAATTTTATGTTAATTACCTTCTTATTTCTAGCCTATGTCCACGTTAACCGTTAAGTTTAAACAAATCTAACCTAGCCTATGATCTAATTAGCAAACACTGGTAAGAACAATAGCACAGATTATTGATAAAGCCATAAGAAGGACCATTGTGACTCCTTTTCCTTGTTGTTATGCTTTATATTTCCAGGCTAAGAAGTGCTTGCAGTAGCTGAAATATTCAGTACTAGTGGTGAGAAGAGACATCAGGCGTAATGGATTTGACATCTTATTTCCACTTCTCATCAACTCTGTCGATGGTTTTTTGTGTTCCCTCAGTCAGCACTTTGCTTGAATGAAGCTAATACTGCCTCTTTCTTTGTTTCAAAAGCCTAAAACTGGATTTTACATGGCTGATATACACTCCCTTTACACCATTAAGATCTTCAGATGTGTTATAGGTGCAAAAGCTGTCTACTTTAAATCTACCTGAACCATACTAGCCTCTGTATGTGACATTTGGCAATAGTGCAAGTGCTTACAAAGTCAATGGTGTCTCCTTGGAAAAACAGTTTGGAGGCAACAGAATGAGTTTAATTTTCTGTAAAATTATGTGAATTTGCTAAATTTCTGTGAGATTCCTATGCAAACACTGGGGACAAGGGCATTAGGATGGTCAAATGCTACTTGTAAAAGATTTGCAGTTCTTAAGTCATTTTTCATATGAGACTTGCATGGATAATCAGGTGCTAGATAAAGCCACATTTACTACCATGCATTTACTGCAAGAGGCCCATACTGTACCTGTATGTATTCTGGCCAAAGATCGTAAGGTTTTGTAATTGGCCTTTGGCCCAATAGATAGTAGTTAGTAATGTAAAACATTGGATGTGTACCTCACTAGAGCTACATTTTTGTCAGTGTTTTATGCTTTTTTGTTTGGGAACTTTTCATGAAGTGACAGCTGGGTGTTTGGGCGTATTATTGTGTATGGAAACAACCAATGCAATATTTTTAGGTTTTTAAGACTGACATTCCAATGCTTTTGTGTGGTGCCTACCATTCTCTTCCTGTTGCATTGCGAATCTTCGTTTTTAAAAACAAACTGCTCACAGAGCAACAAAATCATGACATTTGTGATTGTATTGTATCTATTGCGTCTACCTGCAGATGGACTGTCTTCCTGTTTCAGGTAGAAAATGTAATTAGAGCAGGGTTAGCCTCTTGTGAGGGGTTCAGTTAGCTTTTCAGCAGTGCATGTCCAGTAGTATTATGAATCGTGATGTTTATTCATCAGTGTTCTTGTAGAAGACTTAGTTTTTTATGTCTGTGGGGAACGTTTTGCTTGCTTTTGCTCATCACTGTGTTCATGTAAATTAGAGTATTGTTTATTTACTTTAAAATCTCATACCAAATAAATGTTAATCTTTGCCTTAAATATTCAGTGTGTGCGTTTTAAATTATTATTAATTGTGATAAGAGCTTAGAGTGCCACTATGTCCAAATGTTATTTCCACTGGTAAAGAAGAAAAGTGTAAGACTATTGTGAACCTTTTTTAGGTGTTCATGGTTTAAGGAATCACATGCAAAAATATTAATTTATCAGAAAGCAGGGTTCCCGCGGGGTCTTAAAAAGTCTAAAATTCAGAAAGTTAAATTTAGTTCTTAAATTTAAATTTACCAAAGTCTTAAAATTCTTGTCTCCGTTCATTCCCAAGAAGCGTTGTCCGCAGAAAATAAAATTTTAAACCGCTGTAGAACTAATCCTTGAGTTAGC
The DNA here is from genome assembly GCA_032718565.1 of Distichodus sexfasciatus. NCBI lineage: Eukaryota > Metazoa > Chordata > Actinopteri > Characiformes > Distichodontidae > Distichodus > Distichodus sexfasciatus. The sequence continues at coordinate 2,534,905 of JAVGVS010000015.1, forward strand.
GAGCCATCGGCCAATCAGAAAATAGAATTTCTCTTAAAAAAAAATCACTTATAGTTGAGGCTCAGTTCCAAATGCCTTCCACATCCTTGTATAGTGCACTACATAAGACACACAACTGATGATATTACACCCTATGTCGTGCACTGATGTAGGACGGAGCGACGGAATCGGGCGTTAACCTCGGGTGAGGTCTGAAATAGGTTTCAGATGCAAGCGCGCGTTTGCTCGCGCCCCCAATCTCCCGCCAAACTAACTGGAAGATTTGAGAGCACTGTTGTCAAGAGTATAGTTTTTAAAGATGAGTAAGTTTGTGTTTAACGATATTTGGCTATTTGCAAATGCAAATTTTTGCAGCTGGTTACAAGCTGTCCCCAGCTCCAGGCTCGCTGCAAAGTTTAAGCACCGTTCCATATCAATGTCCCATAGAATAACAACCATATAGGCTAATTTATATTTTTTCTCATGCCCTCGACAGCAGTGTCTGTAAGTCTATGAGCTGTCTCTCACTTTAGTTTACATATTTCCTTGCTGTAGACGTAATATTAGTGAACAATGTTTCTTCATTCACTCGTAAATAAGTGTTAGCGATTAGAGTGTTATGCTAATCTTTGTATGGTTAATGCAATGCATTGTTCAGCTAACGATGCGGTTTTCAGTTAGCCTGCTAAGCGGTTTGTTAGAACTAAGCTAACGCCACTGTATTAGGCTGGTTTAACCTAGCTATCTCCATAACTTATGAGTCAGGCTGTAAGTGTATTTTGTACAGTACGTTTTGTGTCAGTTTTACTCGCTTTTCACCTGTCAACTTTGAAGCCAGAAAATAATGGAGCAATGCGCTCGCGTCCCTGGCTCTTGAACGAGTTTGGCTAGCTGTTGATTGTGTGTTCACGCACTGACCAGCTCACACAGATCGTATGATCTGTGCCATAGCATTGTATCCTACGGAAATGAAAGCCTATTGATTTTTCAGTCGGCATGTAGGCTATGCGTGGGGTGAAAACGAGTAGACTAGTGCATGCCAGATTCACCCTCATATTCAGCATGCCAATTGTGTATTCATATTCAACATTCAGCTTTCAACATGTTGATTCCAATAGGATAATTAATAGGCTAGATAATGTAGAGTGAGTGAGTTTCAAATATTTTGATTCTGTTTTAATACTGAATTAATAAACATAGAAAGTTTTTGAGAATTTCTGGTATCATTCGAATGTTTTTAGTAATGCATCGTGTTGGTCTTAAATTTTCACTCATAATGGTCTTAAAAGGTCTTAAAATTAACTTACTGAAACCTGCAAGAACCCTGACAAAGGGTCGTTCAGTTTAGAATTGCCCAACTGTAAACCTATTTTTTGATTTTAAAAAATTGAGATTTTTAAGATTGAGAAGTGAGTGACTTCTTTAAGAATTGTATTATTACCTTTCTTGTGGTTAGTCCGACATAACTTTAATTCAGCACCTCATATTTTAACGACTGACAACTATAATCAGTAGAAACATCTATAAACGATAATTGTTGCTCTTTTTTTAGGTTTTCACACTTAAATCCCTTTCTACATTTTAGTACACAACAATGCAATTTCTTAATGAATTCTCTGTTTAGTTCTAGAGATATAACTATTTTAATCTATAAACTATAAACTGTTCATATGAACTGATCACTGATACGTCTTTCTGACTACGAGCACATAAAGCTGCACACTTGCAAATCTAGTTATCTAAGAATAAAAAAATGTTTTTCGTTACAAAAATAGTTACATTTCTTAAGGGGTATGAGTTATTACGAAATGGATATATTTGATATTACTAAATATAATGCCGAATATAGATAATCTCAAACCAATCACAATGCAACCCCGCCCCAAATTCGCCTCATAAATATGGTGCGCAGGTTTTTACGCAGCTTTGAGATGGTGTGCAGTGTGTGAACTGTCCCATACGAAGCAGCCCCTTACAGATATTTGTATCTGACCTTTCAACAAAACTCAAACAAAAAGTCTGAAAGGAGACACATCAACGTCTGCTTAGAATCCCTATAAATTAACGGAAAATGAGGGGAGCTGTGAAATCCATGGCGACTGGAAGATTAAACGGGGGACCGGACCGGCGACCGAGCTACCCGGGGGAGCAGTGGATAAAGCAGGCGAACTCGACCACCAAGATCTGGGTGAAAGTGGCAATGGGCATCGCTTATTTTCTCTGCGTTTCTATTGCTGCCTTCTTCTTAGCCATCTACTATGTGCTCTTCTGGAATCCGTCAGATAGCTCCAGCACGGCGCAGCCCAACAACTGCACACAGGGCTGAGAAACGAATGCTGGAAACTGTACAGATGTCACCCTTTGTTCACAGGACCTCTTCCTTCACCGCCTACCATTAATCGGATCTGCACTTTATTTTATGACCACCTTAAATGACTGTACATCACTGCAGATTGACGGACTGGTAACGCAAAAGTTGATTTGACTTTGTTTCCGTCGACGTCTGTTTGACTTTGTCCAAGAATAACGCATCGGTGTCTGCTGAAGTTTAGTTGTAGACCTCACTACCAGTGTTTCTAGTATAGAACTATCACAACACAACTGTTTAAAACATAAAACGAGTAATCTGTAAGGTCTATACAGGTTGCTTGCTGCATAATGCACATTTTGCATCTCAAGTTTTGTTCGTTTACAAAATGTTTTACAAACAATAATGTCATTTATATAGGCTAAACAATGAGATATTTCACAATGCTTAGTCGTTTTTTTTCTGCTGTAGGGAGGCTTTCCCTTATGTGTTACGTAACTATGACAGCACGAGAACCTATTTATATTTTCCTTTTAATTTTCTAATAATCTACATTGTTCATGACGTTTTATCAAGCAGACTACATAGTCCTTATTTGAGCTCATTCATGAGACGTTAATTCACTTAAAAGTATATCCAGGAGTATATTGTATAAAAACATGAAGTATAAAACTATTTTAAGATTTATTTTTCAATTATAAGTATCAGTCTATCCATATCTGAACAACTCCTCCATCAGCTTAATTAAAATTGAGGCACAGGGACAGTTTTTGAAGGCAAATCAGTACAACACAGGACAGCCAACAGCTAAGCTAATAACAATGTAAATATTAAATTAAAACAAATATATACAATCCAGAATCATGCCTGAACCTGCAGTCAGATATGTCATCTTTGTGACTTGTATATAAATGCTTGCAAGAAATCACACGTATTCCTAAGTTTGAAAGAAATGCACAACCTTCACCCATACTGCGGACACACAGTAGCACACGGTTGCTATATTGCTGCAGCTGTCTTAAACTATTGAGACACCGGCTTTAGGTCATCTCTGGCTTTATGAGATGATCACTGACAGCTTTTCCTCTCTTGTGTCACACAATCTCATATTTTTAGTGTGTCTGTCACTTTCTATTTAAGAACTCTACAGAATTGTTCTTCCAGTGTAGGATGGGTAAATGTGAGCAGACATTGTGCCTCTTCACTTACTCAATAATTAAATTGTACTGAAAGTTGTCACGACATATTTGTTCCCCTTCACTATGTCCAGGCTGGTGTGCTGTTTCACCATGTTTTTCTTATGTAAAGGTACTGAACGAATGTGCAACAATTGTAAGAAATGACCGTAAAACTAGCACACTAAGAGTGGTAGGGTTCTGTAGATGAACAAAAAAATGATGAAAAATAAGCTGTTAAAAACCAGGGTTAAAAGCACGGAGGAACTTTTATGTTAAACATTGGAGGTGATGGAGTTTAAGGTCTTTGCTTATCTGCCAAAATATGTTGTATTGATTATTCATTCATTACTCAATCCGCTTAATCCCAACTGAGGTCGCGGAGGAACCGGAGCCTATCTCGGAAATTTACAGACGCAAGGCAGAGATCACAGACACACACACACTCGCATTCACACCTTATGGGGCTAATTTAGAGTCGCCAATTAACCTATAGAGCATGCTTTTGGACTGCGGGAGGAAACCGGAGCTCCTGGAGGAAACCCACGCGAACACGGAGGGAGCATGCAAACTCCACACAGAAAGGTACAATGGCCGACCCAGGGCTCGAACCCAGGACCTTCTCGCTGTACCAGCATTTATACAAAGCAAAACGGCCAACATACAAAGAGAAAGTTGAAGAGCAGGCTTAAAATACATAGAAACACAGCTGAAACACATTCAAGTAATGGACATCAGAGACCGGGAAGACGACAAATGTCGGCCTCTGTTGGTGAGAGAATCCTCTGATAGTTTTATGCAACATTACTCTTTCATCAAAAATATTCATCAGAGGAATAATTACAGTAAGCAAGCCTGTGAAAAATTAATCTGTACAATACAAACAATGTACAATACTCTTAGACAAATGCCTTAGACCCTTACACCCTTTTAGTTGATGACTGAACAGGATTTGTCTAACATTTTTCAGTATTGATTTTTTTAACAGTTTATAAGGAAATACCAAACCTCGATGATCACTGTACGTAGTGTGATTTATTTTCTGGATTGATGGTTGATTTGTGAAATGAAGCGCCTAACAAAAATGTAATTAACTAAATTATGTAATTCTGTAAATTAATATTTAATTTAAGGTTAAATATACACTTTACTTAATAATCGTGACCTATCTGCTACCAAGTGTACACTGCTTAATATATAAAAGTAAGCACAATAACATTGCGTCTGACAGGTCTATGTCAGTGCTGAAAGTGAACGATTATTTGTCATTGTGAACACACCACAGCACAGCACACAGTGCACCACAACGAAATGTGACCTCTGCATTTAACCCATCCTGGGCAAGTTACTTCCTAAATGTAACTTCAAAGTATTTTGTTACACTGCAATATTACTGCCTCATGAATTGTAATCCTCATGCACAACTCCTACATTACTTTTTGAGTTACTTTCACCAAAAAAAACTGCGTAAATAGAACTATGCATTCTAAAACGTATTTTACTACAGTTCGTTCTACGTCCAGTGGGGGGCGATGTGGTGTAGCATAATGACTGTAGGCATACAGTCTGTAGGAAATGGCTCCTTTACTCGCGATTTTTCCCAATTTTTTCACACTTGGTCCCTTTCACTTTTAAACGAAATCAGATCGATTAGTCAGCATTTTCTGCTTATAGGTGGACACTCCGAAAGAAAGTAAGACTTTGAAAGGAACTGAGACCATCTCGGGGGGTGGCCTGTGATCGGTTCACTATGAGTCCACGCCATGGTCCGTTTAACTTCTGCGATATGAACACAAAGCGCTCCTGGAACTTGATTTATAGAACAGCGCATGTGACTCATACATTGTACTAAGGGCTTTAGCAGAGAAATAAAATAACTCATGAAACCTTAAATAAAAGTTTCACCGCAACGTTTTTTTTTTTCCGGCGATCAGGTCCATTTCAAGGCACTTTGGGGCCCCTATTCAAAAGTAACCTAGAGATCTTATGAATAATTTACCCGTACAACATCTACAATGTCCAATAACCTTAGAAAAACTAACATCACTATTAAATGTGACCTCTGCCCATTCATGAATGAGAAGTGGGCAGCTGACATTGGCAGCGCCCAGGGACGGTATCGTCAAAACCAAAGTAAACTTTGTCATCTCTGCTGTATACTGTACAGGTATACAGAGAGACGAGACGACGTGGCTACAGCTTTCACAGTGCAAAGAACAAGGAACAAAGAACATTATTAGGCACATAGGATAAACAATATATAAATAGAATATAAAATACACACTTTGAACTAGAAATTGAGTATTGGCCTATCTATTCTAAATGATTTGAACTACACACTCCGCATAATAGACCAAATTAGGAACCAAATCAGCTCAGCAGGTGCTCAGGAGTAGTTCAGGAGCGCATGTAGCAACACCATTTTTAAAAGTAAACTAGATTAACTTTTTTTTTTTTTTTTTTTTACAATTGATATGAGTTTATTGTTACAAAGCTTAATTATTCGTTGGCTTTATGAAACAGTCATAGTGAAGAGGAAAATTTCGATTAATTTAAGTCATAGGTTAGTATTAGCCCAGTTGACATTAATGGGGGTAATTAATAAAATATTCATATTAATATTAATATTAACACTGGCATTTTAAGCTATTGTTGGTTGTCATCTTTAGTGTTCAAATGCAGTAGGTTCTAGAAATACTATTTAACTTTGTTAATGTGCCACAAGTGTTTATGAAATGTTATGTTGATTCACTTAGTAAATATTCATGATTTTGGGGTATTTTAGGGTATGACAACATAAAATATCACATTATCCTCAAGACACAAGGCGTTTTAATATTATAATGCAAAAAGAGTAGAGTTAGAGATGATCTTTCTGTGATTGCAGGAGAGCATGATACTGCTAAAGAAGCTGCTGAATGAAGTGAACAGAGTGGTCTGCAGATTGGGAACAGCCATAGATTAGTAAATATTTACAGTGGTACCTACGGGTTTCTGTAAATCATGGACATTCATGTAGATTTAATTCAGGTTATGTTATTCCAGACAGTGCTAGTCCTAATGTAACTTGATCTTGTTTTAAGTGTTACAGTACTATGTATTTAATATAGAATTCTTTGAAAGGGAAAAGTATTATTTTCTAAGAACTTTTTTTATGAAACAAAGGCTGTGATACAATTTTAGTGGATCTTAAAGAAATTTGATACTAAAATAATTGGTTATAATACACATTCTAGAAAATATTATAATGATGACAATCCCCTTAACCTTTTTCACTTTTTACAGCGCTTTGCCATTACATTTATGGTCAGCTTTTAGAGGTTATACACACACAAAAACACACACTCACTCTGATCATTTCATATCTGCTGTCTGCCAACGAGTTGACCATGGACCTTGTTACATGCATCACCAGTACTTAAAGAACAAAATCTATATGATTATTGTAAGTAGTTTATTCTTTTGTGTTTGTTATTTTTTTAAAAACTGCATTTATTAACATTCAACTTAAATGTCTCCTCCAACTGAATTGAAAAGGAAATGGTAACATCTTCATTTTAATATGACCAAAAATGTGGCAATAGCACATAATGGAAGAAGGTGTTTACAAGCAAGTTTTGCTCTGCTATGCCTTGGAATGCTGTGTACTGTAAGTATACAAATGGAATGAACTAAATAACTCTAACTATAGAACCCTAGTTTACAGGCTGGGTCATCTGAAATAAGTCACCGTTTGCAAGTGGTAATCACAAGTTTAGTTAAAGTCAGATGATCAATAGAATTCACTGAATAAGAGTTATCTGACAGTATCATTCAAGCCCATGTAGGCTATTCTGTGTTCTCTATGTATTTTTGAATTTTTAGGTAATGTGGAGTTACATTGGCAATGGGTATAAGAAACTCCCTTTACCAAGCCCTATACAGATCCTAATGCGTCCTGACACAGCATCAACTGAAAAAACTCATTCTGAACTGCACACTGCTTTGAAGGACTTTGAATCAGAAAAATTAGATATTAGATATATAGATAACCTTTTCATAATCAACAAGGTTATACATAACAGTTGTCAAGCCACCACACCTGCCATGTATTGTAGGCTGACATTTACAGTTCAAATGATTAATATTTAACTCCCCAACCCTCCCAGGAAAAAATAAAACAAATAAAAAATGAAAAATAGTTCAATGTTCACAAAATTTACAAAACTTTACAGGATAACACTGAACAATGTAAAGGACACTTTGGGTACATTTTGGATAAAAACACCTTCTAATTAATAAATTAACTGAATATTAAAGTTGTAAATTATTAGGTCCAATTTAAATTCTTAAATTAAAATTGTCTGGATTAGCTTCATCAATCAGCAATGACCTCAGAAGAGCAGGTCTAGTTGCTCATGACTGCTATATTAAGAAGTGGCACATTTCACATTTAGTCCTGGGAAACACCAAAAAACAATGTCCACCTTAGAAATAAAGTAATGTATGGCTCTCTTAAATGTGATGGATACAAGCCATTTAATGATTTGTACAAAGAACATCCTGATAAAGTACAAGAACACACACTAATAAGTAACTGACCTGATAATCAATAAAGATGCCACCCTATGGACATGAGGTTTAAAACAAACATTGTGCGAAAGCTCTTTACTGTGGTATGCTTAGAGGATATCACCTGAGAAACAGTCCGAGTATATCAGGACCAGACTGAAATTAGGTTAAGAATATGTTGAAATGTTAAAGAACAAAGTGAAGTAATCTATTGCCAATCTATATTTAGATTGCCACTGAGTCTTTAAGCAATGTAAAGACCCAAAGTTAATTCAGAACCTTTTAAAGGAAACCAAAATCAAGTCACTAGACTCACATTTTCAAAATGAAGTCTTACTCAGCATCATCTTAAACCATTTAACTTGTGCTGAGGCAATATGACTTCCATTGACAAGTGGTAGTTCAAGTTTATTAGCCATTCTAAATAGTGATCTAAATAGTTTCTAGTATTGCACACTAATGCTAAAGACTTGAATAAATTATTAACATAGGTTCTTCTCCCTCTCTACATCAGGCTAGTGTGTTTGGGGAAGTGGTGGACCAGTTGAATGGATCATACTCTGTGTGTTTTGTGTTACCTTGGGCTGGTGAGGCTCAGGTGGCTGTGCGTCTCATACACTCCAGTGAGGCTGTGCAGGTCTTAAAGCGCTGCCAAGACAACAACTCTGACCGACAACAACTCTATTTCAGTTGTTTCTACGAAGGTGTGGGACCGGATGGAAGCAAAAGAAATGAGATCGTCACATGTAACCTGAACTGGAATGGAAATGGGTTATGGCAAAAGAACTCATTCAACTGCTGCTGTGACTACAGAGACCCAGCAAATGGGGAGGCCTGGCGTTGTTTGAGGCCCAAGACACTGCCCTGCAATGCTCTCATGTATCACTCCTTTGGGGGTTACCTCAACCCCCTCACTGCTTTGGAGAAAAAGCTTGATGACAAGTGAGGTTTGATGGCTAGTTATTCTCCCATGTGCTGGGACTTTCATTATGACCAGGATTTGAAAAGATCAACTTTGCAACTAAATACTATACTGTTATACTGAGAAAAAAGGTAACATACTGTGTTTTACAGGAGTCAAACAAATATACAAATCAATGGAGACAAGAAGGTTATCAATATTCTTTCCTCCAGTGGAAATTTTGGTATGTTTGAGCACACCTTTGAGTTACTTGTATTGTTTTTTTGAAAAAGTAAAAAACTCATTTTCAGCTAACAAATACCTAATATTTGTTTTGTTTAGTTATTAATGCTCACCAAGATGTTGTGCAGTGTAAAATAAACTTTACTGAAAAACTACAACAAACACACTACCATTTTAATAAGTCAAACATATAAAACACTAAAAAGCTAGAAGTTACAGTGCATCCTTTAGCAGACAAACAAAGCAACAGTAGCGCTCATAAGATGACATCCATTTTGCCCTTCCTTTTTGTTTATCAACAGTTATCTTACCAATTTATTAGCAATCAGCTCATATTTTTCAATGACACACAAATTTAGTTAGAAAATATTAGGCACTAGGGAGGCATGGTGGCACAGTGGTTAGTGCACCACCTCACAGCGAGAAGGTCCTGGGTTCAATCCTCCGCTCAGCCTAAGAGCCTATCTGTGTGGAGTTTGCATGCCCACCCTGTGATTGCATGGGTATCCTCCCACAGCTCAAAAACAAGCAGTATAGGTTGACTGGTGACTCTAAATTGGCCCCATAATGTGTGACTGTGTGTGCCCTGCAGTGTGTTGGCGTCCTTGTGACCCAGGTTGGGATTAAGCAGTTTGGATAATGCATAAATGAATGAATATTAACCTAACATAGTACCTTCAGTGCTCTAGTTTGGCACAGCATCTTGTGCAATGTAGACACATTTTCACACATCATTCAGTCCTGCTATTTTTCTCCTCAGAGCCTAGAAAAAAATGTCACCCAGGTTTACAAACACCAGTTCCTGTAGGGTTCTACATGAACGACATTTGGACAACTTTTATTTGCACTGCCCGACATTTCAACCCCAGTGAGACAGCCCAGTGCCTGAAGACATATCTACATAATGGGAGACTCCACCACAAGACAGTGGTTTGACTTTTTAGTTCAAAGGATTTCAAGTAAGACTCTCTTTAGAACTCTCATAGTGTTCATTTACAACAAGTACATGCCATAAACTACTTGTCTACATTTTAAATTCTTTCAGCTCTAAAGATGATGACTCTGCACAGTTCTGTTCAGGTGGGGCCTCGCTTGGCAGTGGACATGCAAAATAACATTGACTTACACTTCATCTCATGGTCTCCCCTTACGCAGCTCCAAAGCTGAGGTGGCTGCGTTTCATTACATCAGTAATGAGATAGATGACCTGACCGGAGGTCCACACATGGTCATCGTCTTTAACCTGGGCCATCACTTCTCCACCTATCCACTGGCATTCTTTGCCTGCAGAGTGCTGCGCATCCGAAAATCCATCCTAGCTCTCTTACAGCGTTCACCAGCCACCACCATCATAATTAAAACCACCAACACCAATCACAAGGTACATTAGTGCAAGTTCACTTTAAAATTGTATTATTTTGGCCAACATCTGCTAATGGTTCAGAAAGTACCAGTGTTTTGAATAATGGACCAGATTCGATTTCTTTATTATTATTTAATGAAAAAAAAGTCCACAGTTTTAAATGCTAGTACTTCACCTTTAAATGCACCACCTGGAAACCAGAGCAGAGTGGTGGACAATGTTTGCACTTTAATTTAAACAGTGACTGTAAAACTCTATTTGATACAATAGTTAGTCTGCAGGCCATTATTTAAGTCAGCTATAGCCCTATCCCTTTTCACAGAGGAAATCTTCATTTAAAAAAAAAAAATCTCACCCATAAGAAATGCCAAGTATAAGCCAAAGTCTTATTTTTTGGCCAAACTCAGTAGTTAACCAGTTCCTCTGTCGATACTGTAGATTACGCTTGCATTTTTGCAATAATTCTATATTTTTCACCTGTTCGTCAAATAATGAACATCTGCACAGTGGAAAATTATAAATACTGCACAGCATATTGATTTGTTTAAAGAAGTTAGACAAAATAGTATTTATCAGACAGTGTTGTCCAGGGAATCATTTATAAATGTTATCTTTTCTAATATAACCTAAATGTTTTTTCAGTCACTATTTTAACCTCCTTTCTTTGTAACAGCACATACATGGCAGTGACTGGTACTCTCTGCAGTTAAACAAGATCTGAAGTGGGCTTTTGAGGGAGTTGCTGTGTATTTCCTGGATGTTTGACAGATGACATCCTGCCACTACAATGAGGACAACATTCATCCTGGACCAGTTATTATCAAAAACGAGATCGACATTTTACTTTCATTTATTTTCCCCAAATAAACTCTGTTTTGTTCTCTAACATTATGTAAAATGTATCAGACATAAATTAATGTTTATGACATTTAGTATACTAGACTTGTATTTGGAATGGCAAGGTCTAATCTATTCCACTAAATTATTTGTTTAAATTGTGATTTATTTGTTTCTGTTTGTTTGTTACTCATGATTTAATGTTTACATTTTGTGACTGACTTTACTTTTTTGCTGCATTAAAAGATGGACACTTGAATTACAATCCTTGTGAATCATAGAGATTCTTCTACCAAGGTGCTGGTGATTTATTATTTTACATGACATAATATAAGGAATATAATGCTCAGCACAACTATGGCTTTTAAAACTTTAAGATTGCCTTACACAGTGGTAATTTATTAGTAGTCTCAAATCCACCTACAGATCTGGATGACTATGCAAATATGTATTTACATCATACTGAAATGAGATGCTTCTATGCTATAAATAGTATTCAACACTGCCATTATGGTGGTCATTTTTGTGTTTTATCATTTACAATTTTTTTAACCACTGGGTGGGGATGAAGCAGATTATCCAAATTTGCAAATAGATTTTTGTTTTGAGCGAATCTGATAATGGGAAAGCTTCAAAGTTGTGAATAGAGGGGACAATAGATTTTTATTCAACATTCAACAACACAATCTTACATTTTATAGCAAACTAAGCAATTTTTGAATTTTGATACTGACTAACATAGTGGGATCAGGGACTGAAAACAATGAGTTTGTCTGGGAAAAAAGGGAATAAGCAGGTCGGATAATGAATGAATGAATGGGTTTATCTGGGGGCCTATCTATTCCATTAAATCCTTGTTTGTACCTAGTTTTGTGAATTAGTGCTTGGACAATACAGCGGTATCAATGGGCAGGTGACCTTGAGGCATCTATAGGTGTTGTAAATGTCACACAAGCACACCAAAAATCATAAAATATCCAGCACATTTTGGGGGACATTTTACATAAATTGTTTGCCGTTTAATATGTTTTTGGGGGGATATTTTATTTGATTAAAAAAATTTTTTTTTTTCCTATTTCTTCAGGTTGAGCTATTTCTTAATTTCTCTTTTATTTATTCTATTCAGTAGGTATTTAATTGATTCTATTTGTGGGTGTAATATGGCATGAGTGTGAAAGTAGTCAATTTTAAAATGGATTTCATGAATAATATAATGTCATACAGTATTAAATTAATTTTAGTGGTCCTGAAAATTAATTTTTACAGGGTGGGATCTGTGTTATCACAATAAGTTCATCAGTGTATCATGGTTTTTGAGCATCAGAGTTTTTTGTCTTACAGCTATTGTATGCTAACAAACAGCTGCGGCTGCCATGTCCCGTTTTAGTACTAAAAGCTTAAAATAATTTTCCAGCCCAATAAGGATGACATTCAAAACATTTCATCGGTCTTTGTGCACCCATCACTAATGAGCAGTTACCAGCATTTGAAATTAAGGAAAAATAGATTAAAGGGGCATGTTTACACACGTTCTTGTTCAATGTGTATTTGATATGCTTACACATGTTCTTGCTAATCTGCAGTCCAACAGCTTTCTGCTGTTTTAAGTATTTGAGACTTAGCAGGGCTTTTATATATCCAGTGAGACAGCATTTGTTTATCTCTCTGTCCCCGTTCATTCCCCTTGTAACTGCTATGGTTGTTACAATAAAAATATTCTGCAGACTATGCAAACACCATCTGGCAGGTACTAATGACTCCTGATTCTGAGCTTGAAGGCTCATAGACTTTGATCATGTGAGTCAGTTTGCTCAGATAAAAATGGTATAGAAGGAATAAATCTAACAATGATTATGTTGGTAGAAACATGCCATCTTTTCCCCTTCATTCATACCTTCATAATTTCTTTGTTTAAACCCCGATGTGGTAAAACAGGCTAGACCAGGGATGTTTTTCAGGGGTCCAGATGCAGGCTAAAATAAAATTTCACAAGTGCAAGTGTATAACAAAATTTCACATGTGCATCTCTACTTGTAGCGCAAAAACATGCTGGGTTCATACTAGGGCTGCAAGAAAATAAGCTTCTGTTCCTGTTTAGTTAGCGTCATATTTTATCTTGTGTTTCTTTATTACTGTGTAGGATTCCATAGACTTGACAACTGTTTAACCACAGGAAAATAAATGATAAAACGATAGATGTCACGCCATTGTGTTTCAAGCATATGACTAGCAGACTGGAAACAGAACATTTCAAACTGTCACATCTTTTACCGAATAAAGTGGATGAGGTGGTCTTTCAAAATTCATCACGGTGTTGCTGCATCAGTTTTTGTGTTACATAGGCACACCACCCATCTTTATGCTTCCTTTATGTATTCCAACTCCTACTTCTTAAAACCACCAAAGCCTTGTAACTAATAAATACGAATCGCAGAAACATTAAATACTTCCAAACTTGCTTCTAAGCTTGGCACATTTATCAGCGTCTGCCTGAAGTGACTGTTTCTGAAGTGACGTTTTAATCTTATTTTTGCGTTACACTGGCACCAAAAGGTGAGGATGTTTAAAAATGTGATTGAATCCAGCATGAACCCAATTTGCCATGGTAACTGTAAGTTGTAATGAGTGGAATCATCCCATCAGAGCATGGACCCAGAGCTGTTCATGTGTGTTGTCCAATGGTATTGGATTTAATTGTGCAAAATAAATCATTTTGAATATCCCCATTTTCAAGAGCAGAAAGATGATTTGAACTGTTTCTTCTAAATGTATATGGGATGAACAGATTCTGAAAATTTGAGATTTGAAGATGCCAGAAAATGTGTTTTGGGGGTTAAAACTGGATTAATGAAGACAATACATATCTGTAACTTTGAAAAATATTTTGTGTATATTTTTGGACTTGTTACCCTCTGGTGTATCTGTAAAGAATACTGTAGTATCTAGAAAATCTGTCTGTATGTGTATGAACTTTCAATTTTATTGTTGTATTGTGAGTTTGCCAGATTGATGAACTCATTAAATGTCTCTAAGCCATTGGACCAAACCCTGGAGATGTCATCCAGGTACCTGAAATGTTCCCGATGGGACATATAAATGTTGGCATAAGCTGGACATATTCCATGAACCTGTAAATACTTTTGTGAATTGAATTAGAGTCATTCTTATTTAAATTAATTTCCAAAAGATTCAACAATGCATCATCTGGATGTTGGGGGTTAAGATGTGCCAGGGAACATTCTTTGACTGCCTCCAGGCCTTGGTCATTTTTTGTAAGAATGATTTTGGAAAGATTAATTGTTATTGTGAAGATCAGGTTTAATGTTCTGCAAATTCTTCCGCCCCAAACGTCATACTGGTCCAGTTCAGTATTTGTACATTGGTCCAATTGACTAAGTCCTTAGGATCCCCTGAAACTGAAACAACCAGATGTGGGGAAATTTCTGGAAAAAAAATGGGCCGGTTGACAAATGAAGGAGCTAAAGTTTATTATCCTATTAAACATACCGGCACTAATAGGAAAAATCAAGATCATTTTTAATAGTTAAGAAACCCATTAGAATCATTGGAAACTCCAATCTAGGTGGTTTTGCAGAAACTACCACCAAACCCACAGAAAGTAATTATAATCATTAGGTACCAATCCTATTCTCTCTACATTGAGAGAGGGAGGGACAGTGGATGGACTGTGGATGGTACTTTCTAATTGAGTTTTAGATAATTGAGGGCATATAGGTGGAAAATTTGGGGCCAGAGAGGCTTCAGTTCACCAGTCATCATTGCATCATTTTGGATGGCCATGCTATTGTCTGGTTACGTTAATAGAGTCGGGACAAAAGAAGGCGACAGAGACGAAACTGACTGGATCGAGTCTAGACTCTTTGATGAGGCTTACATTACTCACCCTATTTAGCGGTGAGTTTAGTTGGTATGATTTTTCTGTCCCTGGTAGGTGATGTAGTTTTCACAGTTGGGTCTACCCACGAAGCCTGGGTTGTAGAGCACGGTTGCGTCTCCCTATTTGAAGACCCTAAGGTTCCCTAATGGGCAAGAGTTCCCAGGGCTGGTGCCTGTATTAAAGAAGAAAGAGGTAAAGAGTGAGATGTACTATTAGAATTCAAATTCCCCTCTGCAACTCCTGTTAGGCTTTGAACCCTCTTTCCATGTATTAGTTGTTTGACCAGATTAAAAGTATTATTTTTGAGTTTATGCTTGAATCGATTTCAAGCCCACTTGCAAGCTTTTTCCCAATCCATTTCATGGAAGGTTGGAATTGTCTTTAAGAGATCGGTTTGAGTTTGGGCAGTCATGTTTACCTGCATCCAGTGGTTAATATTCTGGACAATTTTGTTTACAGTTCCTTGACTTAGCCATGCTGTTTTTATGTAGTTAATTTGGTAACTTGTTTGAATATCCCCCTGGGGAAAAGTATGAGTCGGTAGTGCATGTTGAATGATTTGTCTATGATGTGTAACTTGAATAAGATAAAACATAATCTGTGAAAACTGAGTGTTGAGTTTTGTGTGTCCATTGTATTCTCCACGCCAATAGTCTCCAACACAGTAAATCTATTGCTCAGTGTAAGCATTGTCACTGTAGTTGGGGCCTGGTTCATGGAAAAGGGAACTCTTCCCCGACAAAAGGTTTTTAACTCCTTTGAAATCCACCTTAAAGGACGTTTATTGTAACAAAGACTGTTGGTTGATGTACTCACATTATTTCCTAGTGTCCTCATAAATCCAACCAAAAAGCACTCCAGTTCGTTGAAGAGGCCTAGGAGGTCTTTGTCCATAAGCCCATTGTTACCCAAAAAAATGCTTTAAAAATGCTTGGTTCCTTAATTAAATAATGTAAAATTAGGAAAAAAAAATACTGTTCACACTGACCAAAAAGAAAACACTCTATAAAAGAGTTTAAAAAGTCCTGACATTTCACAAAATAAAATGAACTTCTTTAGATGTCTATACATCACTCCCCAGGCTTTAAGAAAGTGTTTGGGGTGGAGCTATTTTTGAAATGGAGTGGAGTGCTGACTTGTTGTGAGCTGATTGGTTTGCTTGTATGTCCAACAGTATGGTCTACGCCTTCCTTACCTTGGCCGTGTATCTGAGCACTGAACACCTGGACACGTCAGCCAGGCTGCAGTTCTAAAATATGATGGCACTGGAGGAGAATACGTTCCGGTAGCTTCATGTTTAATTCTCTTCAAGTCTTCTGCAGTTAATCTTTTCTTCTCCACCTGTGTTTTATGACCCTGTTGACTTTTTTTGCAATAAAATGTTTGATTGTCCGGTGATCATGCCTCAATAGCTTAGTTATTTTAAGACTTGGTAGTGTCAGTTAAATCTCTTTTTGGCTAATTTGGCTAAGATAAAAAACCTGCAAAACCCAGATATAGGGTGTTACTCACTCACACCCTCAATTAATTTTGCACAGAAGTGGTGATAAGGTCAGAAACATCACTTGCATAATAATTGTGGACGTAGTACATATACAGTATATGTATGTATATATATGGTTGTAAAACCTCCTATATGACAAGAATGATCCATCTTTAGGCTCAGCAGCACTTGCTATATGTGTGGGTGATAAAGGTTTAAGCTGAAAATAATTTCCTTTAGTGCATGGACTGACTGAGTTTGTGTCTATAAGGGTTTATAAATGGAAGATGAGACGTTGAGGTTAAATTAAGGAAGTACATAGAGTAGAAACCAAAACTGGAAGTAGAAGAGGCAGATAAAAAAGGAACAGGGTGGCGGAGGGTCCAGAAGGGGTGAGGGCTCTGGGACTTTTGGTGTCTCTGAAAAAAGTGCTAAGAATAAGTGCCAGCACAAGCCTACAAATGAACTCAACCACATCAAAATGCATGCAAGGACATACCGGCCCACAAAGTACGCTGACCCACCGGGCATATGTCTGGTCTGCCTAATTACCAGTCCAACTAATCACAGTTTTTTAACATTTACCTCAGCGTCATATTGACACTATTTGCTGTGTAAGGGGACACTTACAGTAAACTTGCACATTTGTATTAATTGTTCAGTAAGCACCTGAATAAAACACCTGGGAAGGTGATCTGTTTTAATCAAAATGTATTCATTTAAATGATAGCTTTGTTTTAAATAATTAATGTAGTAATGTACACAAAAAGTTGTCACAGAGTCATTGGAACTGGTTACAATCAAGATTGTATATGGATGTCAGTATTCAATTAGCGGCAACCTTGATTCTTAGTTGTTATTTCTTCAGCTTTCCATTATGGGCAATTTCACTTCTGGCATGGTCTCAGAATTTGATTCTTGGTCAAAACTCAAGTCTGCATTGTATGGTTAACAGTCATACACCTGCCGGTTTATTAATGTGCATGTAAATACATATACATGTACATATTCTGTATGTGCTGTTGCTATTTCATTCAAAGTCCTTATTCTTTCTTTATTCTAGCCTTCCCAGTTCTCTCACAGGATCCTGAGTTAGACTTTTGAAGGTGTTACTGTGTATTTTCTGCATGTTTGTATAGATGACCTCTTGCCACTACAATAATATCCACGCTGGACCATTTTTCATCAAAGACCAGACTGACATTTTTCATGTAGTTTTGCACAGCAGATTGATATTCAGGTTGACATCCATGACATGAAACTAGATACACTGTGTATCTTTGAGTAATTTCTGAGAACAGACATAACATTGGTTAAGTTGTTGAAATAACATTTTAATTTTGAGTGTAGATGATACATACAGTAAATCATTAATTAACACTGACCATCCCCCAAAACATCAGTATTTATATGCAAATACATATTTACAGCATATTGACAAGATCTACTGTTTTACTCAGGTGTAAATTTCAGGACTACCATGATGACGCTGATCAAATCAGGGTTTTACAGTACAAACAAACAAAATGACAGACATGTACTGTATGTAGCATTAAAAAAGTAAAAATGTAACACTATGTAAGCAGAGTCAGAGCATAAATTGCATAGCAATTTCTTAAAGTATGAAAAGGCTTTAGTTGCACTAAGACCAACTGTTTCTGATGCGACTGGCTTTAGGAAAGTTATAATCATCACTTCAGGTGATAATTATTTATATAAGGCTTAACTGAAGAAAATGGTGGAAAATATGTGGATCAGTCTACATTGTGTGTAAATAAATGTAATTCAGTAAGGTTTTCTGTACCCATTGCAGAAACGATAGACGATAAGCAATAAATAAATTGTGCATTGACCAACATCTAAGCACATCCATTCTGGCAACATAAGTATGAACTGATATTTAATAAAAGGCATCAGAGTGTTTCACATTAGCAGTCCCTTTTTGAATCAAGTCTACATATGCCAGTGTGTTCTGTTCTGAAAATGTGATAAAAAAGAACTGCACAAACCTTTGGAGAACCTTTACACTATATGAAGTTCAATTAGTAATTTCTAACACAAGCCAATGACATCAGATCCTGGATCTTGGCAATATTAAAAACAATGAGATTTAATATGTTGATTAGTGTTCTAGGACTTCTGCAAGGCAGTCCAGCTGTCTTTATAATTAACTCACTACAATCTTATAACTTTAATTAGTTAACTTGATATTATCTTGGGATTCAATGTTCGGCTACAACAATAATTGCAGTCATGATGGGGCAGAGAAATAAATGATTAAAGTGGTGTACATATATAAAAGACTATTGTTAAAATAAGTTTGAACACCTTCCACAATTTATATGAATTTACATTATAATACATTTTTACAATGCAAAATTATGGCTAATGTAAATGTAATGTGAAACAATCAAATAAAAATAGGAAACAAATAAAAATTGTATTGTACTGCTAACTATAGTTTGAAGTGAATATGTTTAAAATAATTAAAAACTAAAATTAAAAATGTAAAAAAAGAAAAAGAGAAACATCACAAATATCATTCATGATGTTATCTGATGCAAAGTCAAACCACATTAATGCATACATTTCACTGCCTACCCACCTGGATAGGAGCCTCTAGCACCTTTGGATTCAAATGTTTGTTGAATAAATCTCATTGCAGTTGTACTAAAAAAGTGCCTTGATTTGATAAATCGTAAAACATTAGAAGTGCTTCAGAGTTTTGTGTTTTGAGAGTGGTCAAATCCATTATTTGAACAGTGTTGAATTTAACAAATGAAATGAAATTAAAATTCCAATTTTTACTTTTTGTTTTTTTGTCAGATTTACTCTGAGATTAACAGCCTATAAATCAACCTATTAACCTACATTTTTAGCATTTGTTCTTGTACTATTGCAAAGTGATATTTATAGCACATTTTCTAATTTTTTTTCACAAGAAACTGCAGTAGTGTTTGCACTATTAGTGCAGTAAAATTGTCATATGAGAAGATTACCTTAAACAAATCAAATATGTCGACCTAAACATACAAACTATAGTACTTAAATATATGTTTGAAAAAATCTCAACATGGGGAAATAGACACATTTCCTGAATTCAAGATGCCTGATAAGATATTTTTTCTGGCATAGTCAGTGTAACCATTTTGGGTGACTTCCGATCTTTAATCAACACATAAATAAGAGGCACTTACAAAACAAAATGCTTGTAAATTGAAAACAAACAAAAAAACCCCAAAACAAATATACAAACAAAAATCAAATCTAAAAAAAAAATCTGTTTACTAAGGGAAAACTCTAGCAATTGAAATGGTCAAACTTCAGAGCTGTCGTTGTTTTCAAGGCCACGGCTCATCATAGGTTCTGTGCTGCTGGACCCTTTTGGAGGGTCACTCGTCTTCTTCTCTTGCCGTGAGCGGACCACTAGGACTATGAGCACAATGAGAATGACAGTCAAGAGGAGACCTACCAATACTCCAGTGATGATTATGATGTGGTCCTCGTCAGCGTCTCTTGGGTTTGAGGATGTTGGAAAGACAACACTTTGTGTCTTAACTTTGGGACGAGGCTGTTGCTGGCTATTGCGGTCAAGGGCTATATGCAGAATGTTGGTCCCTCGATCATTCTCAACACCAATCTCCTCGGCCAGAGCCGGTATGCCCGTAACCGATCTTCTGAACCGAGCTGAACCGGCCTGAAGAGCGTGCTGTGGCTGAGTAATCTGGTGGTACTCCAGACTCCTTTTCCCGATGCCTCTGTTAGCGTTGTCTCTGGAGCGGACGGTGTAGATGGTGTGAATGTACCACTCTCTGCCCACAGATACCTAGACGCGTTAACACAAATGTGATGTTAGCACAAACAGCTTTGAAATGAAAGTGAAAGTGAGTGATTATTTGTCATTGTGAACACATCCCAGCACAGCACACAGTGCCCCACAATGAAATGCGACCTCTGCATTGCAGTGAAGCAGCAGTGGGCAACTGACATGGGCAGCCCCCTTGTACATGAGTACTTCAGTGATAGCGTTACCAGTCTGGGATTCAAACTGATGACCTTCGGATCACGGGACGAACTCCCTAACCGATACTCTACAAACTCCCTTTTTGTTCAACAACAATGTGGCTTCCATCATGACAGAATCTTGAACTGACCTGGAACAGTGCTGTTGAGTCCAGGCTAAAGCCATCTGATCCTGGCTGCCGTACCAGAGCCAAGGCTTGGGGGTCATCAACAGCTAGAACAGCATTAAAGCTTATGCTACCAAACATCCTAGCCTGAGTCTCTGGCTGTGCTTTGTCCTGTAGAAAAAAGTCAATTGAAAACATCAGGAACGTAGGGAGTATGATTTCTAGCTTGTAGTGTTTAATTACTGTAACTATATAAAATCACTATATTTAATATATTTTCACACTAAATATGTTTTTAACGCTGAAAAACGCAAACGCTTACAATGATCTTGAACCTGTAGAGTAGAGACTGGGCATCGGCCAGACAGCCGAACTCAAAGTTATCAGGGTTGTACTTCGGTACATAGCCATCTGCCCCCGTACAAAGGAAAACCTTCTCGATGTTACAGATAAATGAGCCTCCAAGGTTCTGCACAGGGTCCACCATGACACGGCCATAGATGATGTCACCTAATTGGAAAACAAAAACTTAATTTAGCATAATCTTAATGAGGGAACCTAATGGTCAAGCCAAGACAGGAAAAAAATTAGATTCAATTCAACTGACCGAATCTGTACTTTTGATTCACTATGTAGGAAGTGAAAAGGGCATCGTCTGATAATGTTAACTGATTTAGGATTTAATCTAAAAAATTTAAATGACTTCTCAGTATAGTAAGAAGAATTAGAGAAAAATATCTACTACTATGAATTGCTATAGCAGTGAATATAAGATTAATCCTTCAGCGCAGGGGTTTTCAACTGGTGGTCCGCAGCAGCAATGCAAGTGGTCTGTGACATACAGTTTCACTACTGAAATCATTTTATTTTTTTTTCTAAACATTTCCAGATGATTTGGGCAACTTTATGAGAAATCTACAGCTCTCCCACTGTGTGACACACAGTGGGCTGCAGACTACTGCTTAGTTAGAGTGGTGGTCTCTGGGATAGACCCAGTTGGGTGCATAACTTTAAAAGACAAGATATAAAATAATGAGCACTCATTTCTGATCTGAACCATATAGTATCTGAACATGTCAAAGTGAAATTTCTTATTTTTTACCTTCAGAAAATGCAGTATCGCTCTCTTGCCCAAAGCCCATTGAGCCGTCTGATAGCCACAAGGCCCTCTTAGACAGCAGCAGCATCTGTGTGTTCAGGCTGAACTCTGCTGCTACCGGGTCACTCACCTGGAGCCAGAGATAGATAACATAGATTTTATTTCCTAGTAAATATGGAGAATAAGGTTAGAAGTTGTTTATGTTGAATAGCTTCCCTATAAATATCTTACTGTACTACCACAACACAATCTATTTGATCTATTCCTGAACACACAAACTTTAAGGGTGAACACAAGGCTAGTCTCTGCCCCAACTAGCACTGTCTGATGGATGTTCCTTATATGTAATTCAGTACAACAAACCACTTAACATTAGCAACATGCAATATAATTAGATATATTTGAATGAACTGCTGTTTTTATATCAGTATTGCCAAAACTTTAATAGGCTTTTGCGGTTCAAAAACCATGGACTAAACAGGTCAACTCTCTTAATGTGTGCTACACAGTATTTAAGTCTGGTGGAACTACAATTTACAGTTCTGCAAGGTCAAATCAGATCTTAAAGCAAAAATAACCCACATCAACTCACACTATTATTGAGTATACATAATGATTCCACCCTGGTAGAAAAAATAATGGCTTCAGCTCCATCAATGCCAAAAGTAGAGCGCGCAAAATCGCAAAACATTTCGCGGGCGTAAATGTCAAACCCAAGAGCACAAAATTAAGAATCGAGTGTGTGGATGTTATAATATTGCGTGCAAACTATATTTTTTCTCTCTCTGTCTTTTTTCCTCTTGATGTGTTAAATGTCCTCGCACGCAAAGTAGATTATCGACGAGTGCCTTTTTTGTTCAAGTGTGCTTTCCACGCGCGCGGTTTGAAAGAGGCGGGTTTGGCAGTTCGATGGCGGGGTATTGGTAGTTTCTGCCTGCGAATCCTATTGGCCGATGGCTCCTGGTTTTGTGATCGGGCTGCACACTACAGAAAGTTCCTACAGAAAAACCAAAGATGCTGTAAATGCAAATATAAACAAAGCCACTCTCCAATCTTGAATTAAATGGAGGAGTCACATGGTATCAAATCCTGTGGACTTGGAACAGAACAGTAGTCCAGTTGGTCTGGATGGTGGACTTAATGACAGCAGTGCTAACATTTTTTAACAGACCTGTTGAAAGCGTATGTCCAGGTCAAAGGTTACTGGTTCCCTGGGGTTGCACACCGGAGGAAGGGAATACTCCAGACTCGGGGGCACGGTGCAGGGCAGCAACTTCACTGTGTACATACCAGAGTAGTCCCTCACCTGCAAAAAGCACATTTTTCCCATTTAAGCTGACATCCACATCAGCTTTATACTAGAATAAAGTTTACTTTGACAAATCTTAGCAGTGTACTGTTTAAACAAACTTTATTTAGTGTAATGCTACATGTTGCATCTGGCTCTTAGTATTAACTTTTACTGTCATTCCTTAACAAACAAACAGACAAAAAAGTTGATCAAGGAAGCTTTGAGAGATCAGTCAATCTCCATGGATGTGAAGGTGTAGTGTGTAGTAGAACTATGCTTTTAATTTTGTACGGAGAAGGAGAAATTACAAACAAATCCATTTTTTTGCTCATTCACAATGACTTCATACATTGTAATGAAAAACTCAAAAACAGATGATTACTGACAGCAAAGTCAGAGATGAAGGTCCACTGCTGCATGGGCTGGTTGTAGGTGGGCTCACTCCTCACCAGGCTGACGTTAAAGGTCAAACTAGGATGGTCCGCACATATAACCATGGAGGTCAAAGGGGTGGCTGGAGAGACAGAATCAGTAAGGCCTGTTAGTCCTCAGCTTAATAGAGACAACCACAGAGATGGAAACAATAGATAAAGAACCAGCTGGTTACTTCTTAAGAGGCCATCGTAGACACAGGTTTTGCTTCTGAATGCTAGGACAACTCTGCTGTGTAAGCAACTCTTTCTGAACCGCAAATAATGTATCTGGAGTTTCACAAACATACCAGCCTGATACAGGGACAGCATCCCATTACAGCCTTAGACCTCGTCACCCCTTTTGAATCGTAAGTTAATAATTCAGGTTTTGATCATATTTAAGGAGTTACTATGATATCAGAGATAAACTTTTACTTGCCATTGTTAAGACTGTAGCATGTCTTATTTGAAAACTTTATATAATTTATTGATGTAGTATACTTGAATATAATAAATATAATATACGAACTTTAAAATGTCTGTCGTTTCATAATAAACTCTATTTTTATTTTGTGTTTCACAAAATACACTCTTTATGGCAATATTTTTTCATTGTTTGGATGACAGGCTGCAGTAATCACAGAGAATACTACAGCGTTATATTTGGGCCTTAAATCTGAGCGTGCAGTGGAATTTCCTCTAGCAAAATCTCATGTCTGTGCGCGCCTAGATCTGCCTGCCCTCGCACTCTATGGAACAGCAATGGTGCCACAATTCTCCTTAAAAGGCACCGGCACCTTACTAGAGCACTGTTTAAAGATCTGCTGTTTACTCCGTAAAAAGGGGGCGTTTGACCACAAGTCACTAGAGCGCTGCAAAAAGCGGTGTTTTCAATGGCATAAAAAGCAGCGGTATGCTACAGTGCCACAAATAATGGCATTTTTATTGCATAAAACACAGGTGTTTTACTGTTAATTGGGTAAAAATATTGTCAAATTGTGGTAACTCTGGCATTCCATGCGAGCATGCACAGACACAAGATTATGTTTGCCATATTTACAGAAAATGTACTATATATTGTCATATATATCGCTCTAGGGAAATGAAATTAAATTTTGGTCATATCCCAAAATCCTACTTGTAAACTTTATTAATTTAGTAATAACTACTAAATATGCAATAATTCATTAATAATGCAATTTAACTGTATGGACTGGAAACTCATTAGCTTATGGTATGTAAGATTTGATCATGAATATTACAACCCATTTAATCCATCCAATCTCATTTCACAGATGCAACACTCACCAGGATGGCTCCAGACAAAAAGTCCCCTGAAGCGTGCTTCTGTACGAAAATTAACCACTAGGCGGCCTTGCTCGTTGATGCGCATGCTTGTGGGATACAGCGATCCTGAAAAACAGCCGAAACCAACACAGCATGATCAGGATATGATCGCTCACATATGACAGGCATAAAATCAGCCTTCATTAACCAGCAGTGCAGCATTCAGGGAAAGGCATTGCTGCAAGCATTGCTCAACATCATTTGCTTTGAACAGCTACAGTTTAAGGAGCAGTATAGTTTGCTTTGAGACTTATAGCCAAAATGTAAATATTTAAGAAAGAGCAATTCCATAAATCACAGTCAGGGCTTCTTTAGTGAGTATATTTATTTTCTCAGAACAAGTGATAAACGCAGGATTGTATAATGACTTGTAGAATTCTTATATTTCGTTTTAGCATTCAGCTACAATACTAAGAAGCTGAATATTTAGCTAGATTTCTGAATCAGAACCTTGTAACTCGGCCTCCGGTGGGCTGCCGATGCCGTCCCTCCACAAGATGGCGGTGTCGTACACAAAAGTGAGCCTCAATTCGGACTGAAGGTCGAAGTGCTGCCAGCCACCAGCGCCCACGGGGGAGTGGAACACGTAGGACACATGAAGTGGCACACGCAAAGTCACGTAGGACTGCACCAGGTTCAGCACCTGCAAAGGGCAGAGACAGACAATTCTGGCTTAATCTACACGCCTGATATCATCATGGTGCTGGAGGTACAATACAGTCGTTGTGTTTTAATGTGTATCTAGTACTACGCACATTAGTAATTTTGACCAATCAAAGCAGTTCTGAGTCCTCTTCACGAAGCATATTACTGTAAACAGGTTTTCCATCCTACCTGACCTACAACTACTTCCAATCTTGCCCCTGTATAGACCAGGGCTGTGGATGAACAGTATTTTTAGATAAGGAGGTATCTAAGTGGCAGCCATGATTAATTCTTCAATTATTTGTTAAATAACTCCTTAAGGAGAACCTGACTATCATTTACAAAAGTAAAAGGAGATGCTATCCCACAATCGCATGCTGCAGCAGCATTTAAAGTGAATAGTTGTTATTTATTGTTATGTCTGAGAAATTTGCTTTGTAAATAAAAGTTATTTACTTTCAGGAGTGAGTTTTACTTATTACGCATTTGCCATCTTTTGTCATAACTTGCTAATAAGCTTAGTTTTGAAGCTGCATTATTCCTCAATTTTGTGCACTCTCATGTTAGCAGCCCTCAACAATTATATAGTCACTACTTATGTAATGGTAATTATTACTTTTTTTTAATCAAAATGTTTTCAATTTGTGTTTGCAGGGTGACCATGCGCGCACACTGTACGTTTTGGGGACTGGAGGCATCTATTAAATTTTTTTTTTCTTAACATAGTAGTGACATCAGACTGGTAAAGTAACCACTGAGATACTCATGATCAAGGTACCGTCCCCAAGTACTCCTCCCCACGTGTTGCCCACTGCTCCTTCACGGATGGGTCAAATGCAGCGGTCACATTTCATTATGGTGCATTGTGTGCTGTGCTATGGCGTGGTGTGTTCACGATGACAAATAATCACTCACTTTCACTTTATAGTCTTTATGAAACAGTAGTATAAGCAGTACGTGGCAAAGAAACTAAGATGCGATTCTTGTATTTCTTCTTAAGAACATTGTAGTTTGACCAGGACAAGGTCACATCAATTACATTCACTTTTCCTAACTCCTTAGGAATTCTCCTTGACACCATTTCTTATCCTCATGACGTTTTATTGAGATCGAGAAAAAATAGTTAGGAAAAGACATAGAGCACACCATGTACTATATATTTTCCACTCCATGGCCACAGCAATCTGAAATAAGGCTCCTTGTTGAATTTAATTAAGAACAGTGAACGCTTTTCAACGGCTTATCAAATGTTAACCTTGGCTTTAAAACAGCAAATTCCATTGAATATATTTGTACTCCAAAATCACCTTTTAGATTAATATTTATTCTCTCTACTCTCAATGCGCTGGGTATTCAACATTTAAAAGAGTCAATATCCTTTCACATAATTGAACAGATCCTGGGGTTTGCATAAATGTGTTCAACAGAAGTTCCACCACTAGATGGCATATTAATCTTACTTTTTAAAGACAGGTGCCTACTAACATCTTTGTTTATTGTTGTAATTATACTAAATGCAAGCGTCAGAATGACTGCACATCATCCTGGCATTCTCTCTTGACCTGATATTTACTAAAAAAAAAGTTAAGAATCTTTATCTAGAAAATGTACACAACAATTAACAGCCAGTGGCAGTGCTGTAAAATCCCATTCAAAGTTCAACATAAAGCCTCTTCACGTTAGTTATTTTTAGGTTAGCTGATGGTAAGACCAATAAGATCCCAACTGCCAAAAACAGCTTTGAGCGGTCCACAAACAGCTTAATTGTCTCTTTATCCTCATAACACCAGAATTTCCGATTTTTCACATTGAAAGAAAGCCTGAGTAACGCTCTAGAAGGAAAATCATGCTGTGAAGTCCATACCAACACAACCTGGCCTTTTCACCCAGCTATCCCTTTATGACACTTGTCTAGTTTAATTAACTGCAGAGAGAACTAACAGGAAAGGTTTCCATGGTGAGTCTAAATGAATGGACTGCGGAGGCATGCGTGTGGCCAGCGTGGAGGGTGGTTTAAGGGCTGCCCATGTTAACCATACAGCTATAAAACAAAAGCCCACAAGAAAAGAAAAACAGCACCAAAGTCCTTTTATGATCCCAGTTTTAACAACCCTTAATGTTGGGAAAAGACAAACAGTGGGCCTCCCTGGAGGATCTGGTTGTTCACAAAACAGAAGGAAGTCACTGCCTGTGAACTTTTAACGGTTAACAGTGGTTAACCAATGCCATAACAAGTTGGCGTATTTTTACAAGAAGGAGTTCACCTTTATTGCCCGTGTGAGATGAGTAGATGCTGGGAGTCGGCGTTGGTCTCTTAATTTAATCTAATTTCAGTTCACAAGAATCCCTTTTGTGAACTAGAGTTACTAGATAACGTCCATTACTATGTGAATCAGTAAACCAAGAAGTATTTTTAACTTTTAAACCTCGCAATAGATCTACCAGAGCCTACACTATTATTTTGATGGATTACATACAATCACATATTAAATAATAAGTGCAGACGCATTTCATAGAAAAAATTATGTTAATGGAAGTGTGAAAATTACATCCAAAATGTGCATTAATCTTTGATTTAGGGCTTAAAAGTGCTGCTTGAATCAGAGTAATAATTAATTTTAAAATATGTTTTTGTCAAATCTTTTCAGAAGGTAGTTACTTCAAAACTACTCTCATCATTCAATTTATCACTATCCACACTAATCTCGTTTGTGACCATCCTATGCAGTCTTACCAAAACCAGCTTGGAAAATCATCTTTCGTTTCCTTGACCACTTCTACTTTTTCAGCATAGGAGTGCAAAATGTCAGATCTTGAAAAAACTTTAAAGGGACTCCAGTGACACAATGCAGTAGAAACAGACCAGAAGTGCAGCTGTAAGTGGGCACATAATGACACCAGGTGAAAACCTTCGGAAAGGAGGCTCGATTTTTCAACTGAAAGTTACAGCCGACCTTTGTGAGAAAAATGAGAAAGAATTCTAATAAACTCTAATCATATTATATCGCTGTTGACTTTACTCTTTTGGTTTACCTAGAAAAACACAATTTCATATGCGTCATAGATAGGGAAAGTTTTTTCACTTCAATATGCCACTCGTAATATATATAACTAATTTTAAAATGCTCCATCTGCTTTCTCAAAATAAAGGCATGATGATCTTTTATGTTGTTTTCTCAAGAACAGTTGAAAGGGAGAAAGTCACAGGATATCAGTTAGATGTGTATATTTGGTATGTGTCATAGTTGTCAGTTTAAGATTCATTTGTATGAATGTTGGAGCTCGTCATCTCTCTATGCCCATCTGCCCCCTCTTAACACTAAGGAAGCAGCAATCTAGTACTGATATGGGGTATCGGGCTAATACGAACTTAAGTAGCAGGATCTGGCATCAGGAACTGAAATGTTTATATCACATTCATTTAAATGTGATTTAATGTATCATGTTTGTTTGCATTACTTTGTAATTAGTGATTTCATGTTTACTTTTTATTGTCATTTAATACTTTTATATGCTTTATTATTTGAATTTTACTTCTGGAGACATTTGTTGCTGGGACAGGGAACTTGTTTTGGTAACTTTCTGGTAACCTGAATGGACTTCTTGGTTAAGTTGCTAATATTAAATAATTTAGTTCCTTAATTACCATTATTTTATATTTTATGTATATTTGTGACATTTTATTGTACAAACTAAGAAACGTTCAAGCAATATTGCCTGATGGTGCCTTACACATAAAACAATGATCCCACTTGTATCGGATCAGTACTTGGTATCAGCCCATACCCAAAGCTAAGGTATCTAAAAATGTAAAAAATGTTTAAGTAGATTTAAACTGGGGAAGACTAGCTTTATTTAAACTGGGCGGTGGTATCCAAAGTTACTGAAGTGGCCAACAGTAAGTGAAAATTGATATTTGACTTTTACTGTTCTGGCAGACTGCAAAGTACATTTAACCACATTATCATCCCTGAGTAAAGTAGCCTTGTAGCCTAGTATTGGTAAAAATGTACAATATCCCACCTGTCCATCAGTCCCAATGGTCCCCCCACAGTCGCTGAGCAATTCTGACATGCCATAGTAGCTTGTGAACTCCCACAGGCATGCTTCCAGGTGGAGGTTCCGGTAGAAGCGCAGCGTCCTCTCCCCCCTCAAGGTGGCGCTGTACTGGTAGGGTGCCGTCCCCCCGATGGCATCCAGGTTACGCGTTGCATCTGTGATGAAACCATGGCGGGTTCGCACCTCGGTGTAGTCAAGCAGGTTGGAGCAGCGATGGTTACCCACCCGTGTCCCATCCGGACTCAGCGTCAGCTCAAAGTTGGAGAGCGGCCGGGTGGAGACCACCGGCAGCATCCCTAGGGGACACGGTGAACAGACAAAAGCATACATGACTTATGACAATTTTCGAAATTGAAAACGGCAGAAATATTCTACCTGAAGGTTTATCCAAATTTAATACAAAACATTTAAAAAGCATTTTATTACGCTTTGATCCATGAGGTGTTCCATTACAAAAATTTTCTCTACGTTTGAAGGTTGATGCTTAAAATAAATGCAACATTTGATGTAAATTCAACAAAAGAATTTCTCCTTCTTGAATTGATGAAAGATAACATGTATATCTCACAAGTGATATCGTTAAAAGTGATCTCACCCAAAAAACCAACAAAAACTAAAATGATAAAAAAACAGTTTATCTGTGTGTCTAAAATTTTTTGAGTCCCCAGAAAATGCTGTGAACTTTGCTGGGCATTTCAAAGCTAAAGAAAAAAATCTTTGATTTAACAGCTAAAATGATGATGGTGTCCCATTAGATGAGAATAAAACCAAAAGCAAGTAACTCAGGTTTCCTCACCATCTATGTGTGGCATGGTAACGGTCAGCTTGATCAGGTTGGGGTGGTCTGGGTCCTCGGGTCCTGTGTAGCGTAGTTTGGCCGAGAATGGCTCAGCGCCCACTGCGCCCACTACTCGAGGCTGGCATAAACCTGGCACAGCACAAAACAATGGGTTAAAAGTAAGTGTGATAATGGCAAAATAATTTTTTACTTGAATGTCTATGTAGTTATCAAGACCTTTAAAAAGAAGCATTAAAAAGAGCATTTTCTAAAGCCCTACAATTATTAGTGGAGTTCTAATGCTGGGACAGCAGTGTGAAAACAGATTCTCTAAGGAGTTCTCTTTATAGGCAAGCTTCCCAGAGCCAGATTATTCCCCGTCCTACACTGAAAGGAGGATTTAAGTCCGAATCGTTAGGATATTGTTAACTAAGCTTACTGTTTAGACAAAACTGGCTTTTACTCCCAACATTAGGCTTTTTGTGTGGGTTTCTCACACACAGATTAAGGGTAACACTGGATTAAATTGCAATGTGTACGCAGATTCTCCACTGGTAATCTCCATTGAACATTTTTAATCCTTGATCTGTGTTTGTGTGTGTGTTTGTGGAGCATTCTCCCCCTCCCACCTTCCTCCACACTGACGGAGACTATAGAGCTGCTGAGCTCCAGCCCCTCATCACCGTTGGAGTTCACAGCCCGAGCCGCACACTGCACCCGCGAGCCAGCCTGGAAATACACAGAGTCCAGTGCAATGCTCTTGGAGGATGTGAAGAATGTATCAAAGTCCACCTCCCTCATGGAACTGGTGACGCCGTCCGGGCCTGTGGGGGCGCTGACCAGCCAGCGGTAGCGCGTCAAGGTGTTGTTGATTAGCTCCCCCTTGCAAATGGAGCCGGTGCGCTCAAAGTCTGGATACTTTGGGTTGCAAGCCTGAAGATGGAGGGAGAAAAGAAGATGCTTTAAGAACATGGAGTGCTCCTGAGTCGTTGATAGTGGCAGGGTGAGAAATGAGTTAGAAACTGTGAAGCCTTATGTTTCACATATGGTTTTCACAGTCTTACTGCGATATTAACCACAAGGGGAAAAAAGTTAGTTCATAAAAGCCTCAGACTATCTGTCATCTATTTTGTCACGCTGAGATTATGACACAGACATGTGCAGACCACTGGCAACAGAGTCTGAAAAACATTTTTATTTGAGAAGATAACCACCCCAAAAAGCTCCTAACTCCTTTCCCCTATAATAATTTAATTATGATAATAAAAAGCATTTGTCATAAATTCATAATTCTGGAAGTGTTTTATAGTTTAGAAATGTAAGCTAAATATTAAAAAGTTTATGAGTAAGACAAATATAAATAAGAAAACTAAGTTAAATTTAAAAATGCAGTAGCAGCTAAAACCATTTAAATTACAAAAATATCTACAAATGATGCACTATTGAAAGTCTTAAAGAACACTTTTCACTACTTAGCAAGGAATTGCAAATGAACTCACTCACAGTCACACTTTACGGGGCCAATTTACATTTTTGCCAATCAACCTATAGTGCATGCCTTTGGACTGTCGAAAAGCGGAGCACCCGGAGAAAGCCTACGTAGATACGAGGAGAGCACGCAAACTACACACAGAAAGACCCTACGACCGACCCGGGGATCGAACCCAGGACATACTTGCTGTGAGGCGACCACCATGCCGCCTATTCTTCGGCTTCTTCTTCTTCTTCTTCTTCTTATTATTATTATTATAAATAAAATAAAGCTTTACATGAAAAGGCACTTCTTTCTGGAACTTCAGAGCCTATGCCTGCCACAATGCAATAACTGCCACAATCGTAACACTAAAAGCCTTCTGGAAGCAGGGTTTAGATCGATTTTAGATGAGCGAGTCTAATATTCACCGTGACACAGATGACAGGGTAGCCGGCAGCAGGCTGCATGTGACGGGTGCTGTGGGTGTCGTCATACTGCAGGAGAGACACGACCACCGGCACAGCGGGAAAGGTCACATCAGCCATGCTGTTCATCTCCTCAATGTAGACAATGGCTTTGGTCATCTGCATGAGAAAATTTAATAATACGCAAAGCAGCTCCTGTCAGTTTCTGTCATTCCAAATACAGCAACATACGCAATAAAAAAGTGACAAAAATGAAATTTAAAGTTACCATATATAATTACTCTGAATAATCTCATCTTGACGAATGTTGAGATAATGTACAATTCTGTACACAGAAATATTCTAACCCACTTTAGATTTAAAACCTTAACACTTGTTTACAAGGCCAGCCACTCAAAAGAAGATGAACACATGCACATGCGAACACAAACCTCTAAGAGAAGGATCTGGAAGACTAACTGCACTGTGTTCTTATTTTACTGGTTACTAATAAAAAAAATCTCTCTTGCAATCATCTTTTTGGGTAGACACCTAGAAGCTGTTATGCATGTACAGTGTTCTTTAGAAATGTAAACCTAGCTGGTATTAACTTGCCAAGTGACTAGCATCATTTGATTTAAGTCTAAATGTACAGGTATGATCCCTTGATGGGCTACAAAGCACTCACGCTTATTCATGGTGCTTTGAGTAGGAGAGTCAGCCAAATGTCAAATATCTATATTTTGTTTTATACGCCTCTCCAATCATCTCACTCCAGGTTTAACATATGGCAAATGTAAAATATAAAAACTGTGTGCACTGCTCGCTGGGCACCTGAATCTCAGCCACCATGTTTTCGTCTGGCTTCAGGTGAACCATAAAGGCTTCTCTCATCTCACGCACACCATCATAAAGAATCTCAATCTCCACCAGATGCTCAGTCTCTCCTTCTTTAAATTCGATATCTGGGAGAAAGGAAACCCACTGATGAACCAGCTTATATAAACACACTTTGCCACACCCAAAAACATAAATTTAGTGGAAACAGAAGTAACAACATTTATTACACAGCTAAGCGAATCTTCATATTGTCCACAGTAGAGTCATGTTTTGTTCGAACTCACCCTCTGACACGGGATGATAGTCCTCTCCAGAAAATGCTGATCCGTCTTTGGTATGAACACGCACCACAGACACTTTGGAAGTGTCTCCCACCCGCTGGACTGGGACCCTCACCACAGACACTTGACCAGCCTCTGTGGGTTCACTCACACTGAACTTGGTTGCTCCAAACCTGATAATGGCCTCTGAGAGAGAAGGGGAGCATGTACAGAGAGGGGTATACATCAGCAATCTGAAGAGGAAATTCCAAAGTATCAGTGACAGCACTGGTGTAGGTGGTCTAGTGGTGGGATTTTCTGTTATGGACCAAAAACTTTAAAAGGCTTTTAAAAACTGAATGCTTACTGGATTAAAGCATTCCCAGGTGACATGTATTTGTGTAATTAAGGAGGGAGTTGCCTAAAGTCAGTAAAACCTTATATCAAGATGTGCATAATTATTATGCAGCTTCTTTACTATAGGCAAAATGGGCCAAAAACTTTAACTGACAATGAAAAGTCAAAAGTTATAAAATGTCTTTCAGAGAGATGCAACACTCTTGAAATAGCTATGCTTTTGAGGTGTGATCACTTGTTGCAAAAAGTCAACAGGGTCGTAAAACACAGGTGGAGAAGAAAAGATGTAAATTAACCACAAAAGTCTTGAGAAGAATTAAACATGAAGCTACCAGAACCTAATTCATCTCCGGTGTCACCATCTTTTAGAACGGCAACATACCTGGAACGTCCAGAAGTCCCACGTATTCAGTGCTCAGAGACATGCCCAAGGTAAAGAAGGCTGAACCACAACCACCACTGAACAAGACTCTCAAGGTAAAATGTTTAGATTGGACCAAGAAATATCAGACGACAAATGTTTTATGGACATGAAATGAGAGTGACTCCTGGTGGACCAGATGGGCAGAATGGGAATTCACATTGCAGACTGAGTGGCGATACCAGGTGTAAAATTAAAAAACTAATACTCAGAAAAACTCAGTCTAAGCTCAAAGAATAGACCCCTTATGCACTGCTTGAGTCCCTTATATACATGACGTCCCTTATGCACTGCTCTATTTTCTGCAACAAATCTCTCCGACTCTGCGACTGCAGCAAAATCTGCAGATTAGGTCAGAAACTCCTGACTGAGAATCAAGCATAAAATCAGACAAAAAATCATATTGTATGAGTCAGCCTTCAAGCAGCATCATGATGAGTTTGCGATGCTTTTCCAGTATTGCTGCAATGATTCTGCTGAATACGAGAGAGAGTTTTCTCTTACAATTTTTAAAAAACCTTTTAAACTCGAATATTTATTTACTATTTAGATATATGTACAAAAAAAATCCAGCATGTGTATTTGTGGATGTGGGTGAACCCGCACTCAGAACACTTCAAGTATGCTGTACTATACCACACCTCTGTTGCTGGTTTGCTTTGATTCCGTTTTGACATTTCTATTTCACAATCCCTTTATACATAACATATTCCACCAAGACCTTCACAGGCGATATAAACAGAACACGGGCAAACTTCAGCAAGAGGAATCAGAGGAACTGGCTGGTGTTTACATTCACCTACGCTCCTGTGTCATGTCCGCCCACTACCAGCGGTTTAATATCATCGGTAAACAGGTGAATTTATAGCTACATGCTCTTTATGTGACAGAAAGCACAGCTCCTCACAGGAAACATGTCACTAGGTGACATAGTCTCTGTGGGAGTTCACACATGTGCAGGAAAACTTGATAATTTAAACAGTGTGAGAATACTATTATCTCTTTACAGACAGCATCCAGCAGGTTTATTATAAAATGAGGACTGAAGGGATGATTAGAGCAGCAACTGGCTGTTCAGCTTTCACTTTAGAGGGCCAAGGTGCTTAAAGAGGCCAGTGGCTAATATGGCCTACAATGCATACAACATTTTAGTTTTTTTAGACTTGCAGGCTGCCATTAGATTCCTCTCATTGTTAGCCACGTCAATGTCTCTGGGTTAAGTGCCACTTGAAGTGATGTCAAAGGAAGCATTAGCGAACGTTTAGCATTGCTTGAGAGAGAGAGAGATTTTTTTGGTACTTCCCTGTACTTTATACTAATACTTCTGCAAAGAGAAATGTCAGTAGAAATCTGAGTACAGATAAAGCCATCCACATATTTATTCTGATATTTAAATGTAAAAATGTTCTACTTCGATCAGATCAGAAGCCAGCGAGAATGTCTTTAAATCCAAGAAACAAACTACATTTTTAAATGAGTTATAGGATTTCCCTTAAAAACCGATTAACATTAAAAGAAACTGTAAACGTGTGAAAAATTGATTTAGCTACTCCTAATTTCACTTTCACAAATGGGATGATTTAGGGTTTAAAATGCAACACTTTAGATATGCCATGTTTTTTTATGTAATGGTGTCAGATATGGATAACGAAACACGAAAGCGTCTTACTGTCTGCTTCATCGTTTATCCGGACGAGTGTCTCATTCTGAGCTCCTATAGAGGCTCCAAATGGAGAGTCGCTTTTGGGGCTTCCCAGCACCAACCTCAGCTCCTCAATCTCCTCATGCTCTGTGTCATCGACTAGAATGAGAGTACAAGGCTTCTCCACTTCTCCTAAACACACACAAAAACCCACAAAGACTTATGACACAAAACATGTTCTGTTTTACTGCTTTCAGGTGATGAGAAGAATCCTGGCTCTTTGTAGTCTAAAAACTGAACTGAAGCTGACCTGGAAGAAAAGTGACAACTGAAGAATCCGTGTTGGGCCTCTCGCTGAAGTCCATCATGACTTGAGCCGATCCCTGACGAGTATAACACTGCACGGTGGACCTAAATCTCAGATCTCCACTGCGGTATATAATAGCTGTGATCTTTCCGTCATTCTCATTCCCTGTGTAAGTCGACTCCCTGAACTGCATCTTAGGCACTGAGGAGACAAAGAAGAATTGGTTAGTAAGTTTTTTTCATAGTTTTATTCCACACAAAAATTGGTTCACTCCAGTTTACGAAACTAGCTCTGAGCACGAACTCAGCAAAAAAAAAAAACAGGTTCAGAAACATGACCTTTGGTTCCTGACTAAAAAAAAATAAGTAGAGCCTGAAGAACCACCTTGAGAAAGCAGAAACGTTCTTTACAAGCAACAAACAAACATGGAAGTGAAGTAGGTGATGCCCTGGTCTGTAGCAGGTGTCCATCAACAAAAGATTTCTACAGAGTTTAAATCTTAGTTTGAAAGTGGCTAAAGAGGGAGTTGGCTATATTTAGATTTGGAGGAAGAGTTTAACAAATATGGGATTTGCCAAAATGCCCACTCAAACCTGGTTCCATATCAAACCAAATCCGGTTTGAAGGACTAATACTTACAGTCTGAGACTGAGTCATTGATGAAGATTGTGGTTTTGCCCGGCTCTCCCAGGACACCGTTCATAGGCATTCTGAGGACCAGTTCAAACTTCTCTGGACCCTCCAGAACGGGTTGACCTAAATCGTCCAGGATGGTAACGCGGAAGGTCTGCATGGTGACGCCTGGTGCAAAATCTAGGTTCTTACTGATTCCAACATAATCCTCGCCAGCTGTGGAAAACATTGAAAAAATGATTACAGCTCTTGGAACTGTGAGATTGAATGAAGTACAGTTTAGCTCTTTCAACCAATCCAAAATAAGTCTACCTTGAAAAATGAACAAATGCAGTAACGTTTATACTCTTACTGAATTTAAACTTCCTATTTAAGAAACAATATTTATATTATTAATCACTTAAAATTTTACATTTGTCTCGACAGGGAGTAATACTTTGGCCAAATTATATATAAAGTTCAACCTTTTTGTCTCTTCCTGTACAAGTTTCTTAAACGTTGTTTAGTTTTAGTTTAATATTTTATAAAGTTGATTTCTGCATTTCCTCAAGTACTTGGAGCATGCCATGCACATAATTTTTATAATTAGTTATGTAAAATATACATTAAGTGATTAAGCACATTATATGCATGCTGTGGCTGAAAATCAGATAAAATATGTGCTGATATTATTTTATCCGTATGCTTATAATACTGCTAAGCCGTAATACTACTACAGAATCTGTAATGACAGTCAGTAATAAATGTTTCAACATATTGAATGTACTGAAAACAAATAGTTTAAAATGAATAATTTATTACTAATATTCAACTAGATACTTAAACACACAACTGGTTGCCTTATATCAATAAATTGCACATCAGTTTGCATCTGTCATGTGCTTAAAAATCCATAATTTATAGGATCACTTTTCCTAGCGCTGCTGCATAGAAGGCAATGACTAATAAAGAGAATGCGATGATTAATTTTAGAATAAACTGCAGGGAAAAAGTTAGAACAACTGTGTGAACTCCTTGCTCACTGGAGAATATGCTGTTCTTCTTTGGAACCTGATAGCACAGCTTTGAAGTCTTGACTGAGTTATTCATTTGCTCAGGGTTTGAGGCCCACACTGCTGATAGCGAAGCCTTTACTCCCGGTTCTCCCATGCACCACTGAAGCTGCCGTGTGTGCATGTGCTGTGGCAGTGTGGGTGCGAAACTTAAGATTAGATAGTACAGCGACAATATTTGCATTTGTGGGGGAGCAGGTAGTCTGGGGTTAGCTCTGAACCAGATGCAGACAGTGATGAAAAAAGGCAGGAAGAGTGGAAGAAAGACACTTACAAGTTGCCCAGACTGGTTTTATCTAGGCACTTGAAAACCTGAATCATTGTGTGTGTGTGTTTGTTTCTATATATGACTGTGGGGACCAAATGTGATGCGTGTGTATACATGATTGTGGTGAGCAAATATTATGTTTGTACGTGTTGCTGGGGAACAAATGTGAAATTCATTTATTCATTCACTCATTCATTCAATATTCAAACCGCTTAATCCCAACTGGGGTCGCGGGGGGACCGGAGCCTATCCCAGGAAGTTACGGACGCAAGGCGGGGGAACAACCCTGAGCAGGCGGCAACACCCCGCAGGGCACACACACACACACACTCTCGCTCACACCTTACAGGGCAATTTAGTGTCGCCAATCAACCTATATAGCATACTTTTGGACTGTGGACGGAAACTGGAGCACACAGAGGAAACCGAAACTGAACCAA
The DNA here is from genome assembly GCA_032718565.1 of Distichodus sexfasciatus. NCBI lineage: Eukaryota > Metazoa > Chordata > Actinopteri > Characiformes > Distichodontidae > Distichodus > Distichodus sexfasciatus. Next base: position 2,573,503 of record JAVGVS010000015.1, read on the forward strand.
CAGATGCCACACCAGTTTTTCTGAGAGATGAAGGATCGGTGCGTGGAAGTCTGCCCTTTTATCTATTTTATCATCACATACCTTCAGCTGAAACGGGGTCGGTTTTCCTGGAGCGCACCGTCACCGTTCCTGTCTGTGTGAGGTCAGTTCCGGTTCTCCAAACCCGAACTTCCACGTAGCTGTCGCTCTCGTCCACACGGTACACCATGTCTCCAAAATAGAACACTGGCGCTGTTGGAACATTGGCGTGAAGGTGATGAAATGAAAAACACTTCATGGTCAGACCCATCATGATAATCAGTTCAAAACCAGCCCCAAAAGTTTGGCTGTGTGTACAGCAAAACATTAGCACAAAGCTTTAATATGAACAAGAAATATTCTGACACTCTATTCTGAATCTAAGAACTTTCTTCTCAACTGAAATGGAAAGAGTTGGGAATAAATGGCACCCCAAAAGGGGAAAGTGTGCCATATTGTAACTTCTCTGCAATTACATGTTAATATATGTCTACCGTGCTTTAGACAAGCACTTGCAAAGTGATGCAAATGTAATCTAACATCAGCTTGCAGGCGGTGTAATTGCTGTGCAATCTGATGCCTTAAAGTAACACCAAACTCCTCAAAGGCTCAAAATGATTATATGCGACAAAAACCTCAGGCTACGAATCTGTTTTTTCCCCCCTGTACCACACTAAGAGTTCACAGACTTCAACTTTTTTTTGGAGAGTCTTGAGGTAAAGAAGAGGTCTGACAGAAGGTCCTGGGGCTGAGACAGACACTCCTGTCTGGACTTGTCCGCTCTCAATTAATGCTGAAATTCCTGGGCGACAGAGTGCTACTCGGATTCCATCGTAACTCGCGAATGTGGGGCGCTAATGTGCCGTCTTCCTGCGAAAAGGCTGTTTTAACACTAGGCTTGCAAATGTGTTTTCTTGAGAGATGCGCTGTCATCTCCTGGAGGCGGCGGACATGGCGAGGGTGTTGACGGAACATACACACCTACATGTCGATGAGAGGAAGCACAGTGAAACCCAGAAAAAATAAACCAAGTCGGCAGCTCGTTCGTTCTTCCCCCGGCCATCAGCTTTGTGGGTTTTTGAGCATTTTCTCAACAGCTGAGTGTGCAAGTGAGTGGGTTTATTTTTCTAACCTATCACCAAGCTACTGTCATATCAGGAAGGAAAGAAGTCATGCAAGGAAAGATGTTTGTTGACATGACTGTTAAAACTGCACTTTTTCTTATCAGGGTGCTTGATGACATCCTATATAGTGGAAGTGACCTAAACTGACCCTGCTTCTGAAAAGAAAAGAAAAGAAAATGCAACAAATCACATCTCTAGAATGATAAGTTGTTCAAATTGGGCTGGGCCATAAGCCCATATTCTGCACTGTGAATTACCAACACAGCAAAAGATTCCAAAAGACGATTTCTTCAATTTCCACCACCTCTCAATGCAAACACACCACTGTAATCGCCCTAGACAATCTACCAAAAGTTGGCTTGACGACAGTTTTGAGAGCTCTTTCTTTCTTTTCTCTCAGTAAAACAAGCGGTGACGAGATGATGGGGATACACCATACAAACATGTCAGCAACATGTTCAGACCTTCCTTAGACACATTTCCACTCGACAATCTCAGTTCTCTACCCTGCATGCAAATATCTACTTAAGGCCCAATTTTGTGCTACAAATTTGAAACGGCAGCAAAAATCCACAAATTACCTTGAGGTGAAAATGAGTTACATTTTTGCAAGGTGTGGAAAATCTGACACCCCTAGGCGAACAGATCCTTTAGCAAGGCTTTGAGGCAAACCGGTACAAAATTGCTGTTGTGGCGACAATTAGATTACAACATGTGGGATGCAGAATAGTTTTCTCGCCCTGTTTTCCATACGTTGTGTGAGAAGTCTTGGCAATGTCGGAGTCTGTCCCTGCAGACAAGCCAAGCACAGAAGCCTGGCAGAAAGCTCAGGGCTGGCAACTAATCGCTACTGACTGCTTTGGCACGGGAAGTTTTGATGTGTGTGTGTGTGTGTCCTGTAATAAGATAATGGGAAACAGCGGGGATGCAGCACATTCACTGAGAGGTAAATCTGCTGGCTGAAGCTCCCCAGCCCCACATATCCACCCATAAGTCACTGTGTAGAGTAAAAACTGCAAAAAAACCCCGCACCAACACCCCCAACATCTAAGCGCCCTTACAGAAGAAACATAAAAAAAACATAACTTACTAATAAAACTTAATCCGAAAGGAACATGCAGGTGTGATCCTTGACATGTTAAGTGAGGCAAAATGTGGTAAACATCAAATTCTAATCTTAACACAACCAGTCTTAATCTATCAGGGTTTAAACAACCAAAAGACATACAGCAACTTGTAACATCAAACAGATTTACAGATTTAATATCCTCCTTGACTTTAACATACACTGCAGGTGTTAACATGTGGAAGTAAATTGAGTTAGATCAGCTCTGGTGAGTTTGTCATATAAAATTATCATGTTCTGTGGCTTCCCCTCTAATTAGTAGAACAGGATCTGGAATAACACGATTATTCCACTTAAAATAACCTTTCAAGAGGCTTTCATACACTATAAACAAGAATTTCTTCACTTAATTTCCATCAGACTATAACGTCATAATTTTTTTGTAGCTTCTAATCAAGTGTCTTACACCATCAACTGGAGAGATCCTTTCAGTTACACTTGAGTAACATGTTTCCAGACACACAAAGCTCTTTGCATAGAAAACAAGGAGCCACTTCAACCCCAAACAATGGAAAATGTCAGGGCAGATAATTCAAATATTGCCAGTTCACTCACTATATATTAGGATGGCACAGGGAGGACAGGCACTGAGGCAATTACAGAGGGCTTTGATTAGTGGACCTGAAAGTACTCTTTATCATTGTGCAACACACCAAGTGAGGTGCACAGTGCACCACAATGAAATGCCAGCCCTGAATTAATCCATCCAGGTAGAAGCAGTGGTGTGGTGCCATCAACGTTGCTTGAGAGGCCATGATCTCGAAGTGCCTCCTATTTCTGGTTTAAAAAGTATATACGCACTAACACATGCTGGTCCACTGGTCATACTTGGTTACAGGACAAAAGGTTGTGGGTTTGAGACTGACTGTATCCTCCACCACTCAGAATAAGCAGCAGTCTGTGGCTATCCACTATGTGTTCATGCGTGTGTGTGTGTGTGGAGAGGGATTTTTTCTATTACTTTTTAGATATTTGCATTATATATTTATTATTCATAAAGATGCCCAAAATCATCTGGAAATGTTTTGAAAGCTAAATAAACAAAAACAAAAAACCAAAAAAAAAAAAAGTGATTTCAGTAGTGAAACTGGATTGCATGTCATGGACCACTGCAATGCCATTGCGGACCACTAGGGGGCAGCGGACCACTGGTTGAAACCCCCCGATATAATCGATTATGGTCTGCCACTGCATCAATGCAGAATTGTCCACGTCTGCGGCGTGATGCATCGATTATGTGATTAATTTTAACACCCCACTACCCAACCTATTAGGCTACTCCAATTAAGGAGTTTACACAAAACACTGAACATATAAGAGACTGATCAACCCCATGAGTCTTCTATACAGATGATATTGCGATATTGCAGAATGAAGTGATTCTATCATGGCAGCATATTATTTACTGCATACTGACCAACATTTGCAGAGTTCTTTAGGTGTTATTTTGGCATTACGTTGCAGGGATGCTTCTACAACTGAATAAAGAGACATTCTCAAGCATGAAGAAACCCACAAGTAAATCTTTTGGAGCAGGAATCTTTTAAGGAGCATATAAAACCTTTGGCTCTTCTTCTTGGCACACGCTCTGCTTTTTGCATTATGCTGCACAACGGGCTTGGAACCCCCAACCAGGTCATGCACCCGTACGCTTAAAAGAAACACTTGCCAATAGCTCATCCGTTCCTCAGAGAGCGGGCAGAGAGGAGGGCCTGCTTCACCACTTTGGAATGAAATCTTGTTATAAAAAAAGAGAACTGAAAGCAAGAGGCCAGGGAGATGTCAGCATCTTCAATCATTTCAAAGACAAACGAGAGGTGAGGAGGTGTATGCGTGCCTGTGTGAGTATGTGAAGCGGGAGGGGGGTTGGCAGAAAGTCTCCGAGGGGTGCAGGATGCTGTTCATACATTCACACTTGATAATGCTGCAAACTTTCCTCAGCGTTTCCATCGAGCGATGGCGTCTTTTTGTCAGACACCCGGATTTGACAGAGACGCTCTAAGCAGGAGTACAAAATGCGCCAGGCTGTAAGTGTTCTTTTGTGAGTCGCTCACCTTTTCACGGGAGCCCTCAGACAGATTCAAATCGATTTGGGGCAGCTTTAGACAGAACGTGCATTACACTGACACATTTGTGTCAACAGCAAAACACTACCTTGCAAAACCTTCTCGCTTCTCTCAAACAGGGCCCAGCAAAGAGAAACATGGTTTCAGTGATCTGTAATGCTGTTTCACTTTTCAGCATGAGACCTCTACAACATTACATTTTAACTATTTCTTTAATGAATTATCTATCTTGGGTTTCATCTACAGGGCCTTTAAGGGTCCACACCATTGTTACGAACTTCAATATTAGTTAAAAGCAGAATAAAACTGTCTTCTGAATTAATGGTGGTGGACTACTGTTATATATCACATATTCCCACACTTGGTCTCATTAAAAAGAACCAGAGATTCTGGAAAAGATGTGGGCAGCTGCATGGGTCAGGATATGAGTGACCTTAAATGACCTCTCTGTCTGGTCAGTCTTAGATAACTGGCTTTCGTAGAGGGTCGGCAACCACAAAATCAAACTTTACCTATAAGAGGCATGGTACACTGAGTTATTTTTTTAGATTTATAACAAAATTGCTATGTGTAAGATGATAATGGTATCTATCATTTATACAGTTTGAAAGCAATTAGTAAATAGGTTCATTTCAGTTTTGAAAGCAGAAATATTCTGTGTAAAATGCTTAAGAGATGCTTAAATATATATGTACCGTATATATTTTCACAATATTTGTAATTGAGGCATCATTTTTAAATGAGATTAACATTTTGATTTCTTAAACACTTCACAAAACTGTAATAAATATTTTTCTTCCTAGTCCCTATGTAAAATCTGGGTGAACAAGATCAACCCCTTTGGCTCAGTCTTTTGCTTAGCCCCAGTAAACGCTAGTTTTTTAAAAATCATGGCAGCTGCCATGGTCTTTGGAAACATTTACACTGAACCTCTTCTGCAACCGAGTCGATTTCCAAAGACCCAAGGCAACAAAAGCATAAAAGAATTTTAAATGATGTCTGTTTGTTTGTGTTTTGTTCACTGTGCAAAGTTTGGATGCCACATGAGATCCTGGTATTCTGGAGAATGGACCAAGAGTAAGACAAGATCTCCCTAAATTACTACAAGTAGAAGAAATTTTTAATATAATGTACATTACATTAGGTGTTTGAAAAATTATTTATGTTGAGAACTGGACTTATTCAACTTATTCATAGACTGAGAGTAACAGTGTGTGTTCTGGTGTCTTGGGCTTTAGGGAACTGTATCTAATTATATTATTTCTTTAATTAATTCTTCAAACATTTCTTTGTGCACTCAATCCAATCCAGTTAACATTTGAATAAATAACTATAATTAGTGTAATTAAAGGTGTAAGTCAAAGAAATATACTGAATATTAATACAGTATCTCTACAGATAAATTCCTTTTCTAACCTTATGAGTATATTTGTGCTCCCTTTGTACAGGAATAACACACATACATGAGACACATAGCGCTAAAACCTAGAGAAATTACCCTGTGTTGCCACCTAAGTTGTGTTTTTGTGCAAGTTTTCCAAGTGTGCTTTGAGATCAGGTAATTTCTATTCTGGCAAAATGCATTTACTCTTTCATTATAATAAGCTACAGAATGTCCCAGCTTGTTAATATTATATACCTCTGTGACAGAAAATTTACGATACACGTGTCTAAAAATCTTCACTGAAAACACATTTCTTATGAAATCAGGCAAAAAAGTATTCAAAATCAATAAACAAAAATAAATATTTACTCATTAACAAGTTGGTAATCAGATTTGTCTTGGTATTTCAACATTAAATACATAAATGAGGAGCATAAAAAAGGTATAAGCCATGCATGTCTAGCACATGCTATTCCAATAATATAAGCAAATAAAGGGATAGAAAATGCACAAAAATGTCAAAGTTCTCAAAAGGTTCAATTAACCAACTACTCAATTAATAGATTTATCAATAGAAAATGTTGGTTGGCGTCAGTCGTAGAAATTAGAATTAAATAAAGAAAATGAGCAACTTTCACAAAGAGATTCTAAATCTACCATCTATAAATATTTATGTTATCTATATGATCCAATAAAAAACATTAGTAGCTTCAAAATTAATGCTATCTATGCACTATTTTTGAAATCGAAAGTTTCATGCCCCATCAACAAAATACGCAGCACTTTCAGAGGAAGCTCACTAGCCAATTACTCCCAGTAAGCTACTAATAATATCAAAGACATGATTTATTACAGTAATATAGCTACAGCTTCCACAGGAGCAGCTTGTCCTTTTGATGAAGCAAAGGTCAGGAGAGGAGTCAGTGCACATCTGTTCCTCTCCTGCCAAGTTGGGCTGAATGTCTTGGAGGAGAAAGCGCTAATAACAGGCTCGAGACGTCCTGCTCAGTACCGACTCCCCAGATGTGAGCCATAGCTCCGGTGCGCTCCCTAATCACACTGTTTTATCCATGTGCGCTTCCCGGTGACTGACATCAGATGGGGTGTTAGCGTGTCTGATCTTGACATGCAAGCATCCTCATGTTTTATAGCTGGCATAACCTACATCTGCAAGCGGAGGAGATGGAGCCAGTGCTGTAATTACAGCGACATGAAGGTGCATGTCTGCTCTGTATGACATTAAGCCTTACTGTAAATATAAAGATCTTTTTGCTAACTTCGGAGAAGACGGAGGGTGTGCGTGTGGTGCTATACTGTAAGTGCATGCATTTTTTTAATCTACTAATTGCTGTTCTCTTCAACTGACCCATATAACCTAGAAAGTAAAACAATACTGAAGTTGCTTTTCCTAATCCATTACACAAATAGATGTATTTTTACAAAGCTGAAAAATATATAGAATACTGGAGACAAGAAAAATGTCAATGTGTTTGCTCCAGTCTTTTTGCCTGTGACATGAAGGCTAGGAAGATCTTGATTAAAATGCACTGAAGTGAAAGGGGGATGATAAGACTGAGGGATGATAAAAGAAAGAAAAAGACGAGTGCGGGCCAAAACAGATTGAGATGCGTGTTCAGTGAGGTGGTCTGAGGTGGCACACGCTAAATGGCAGATCATTTGGGAGTGCTGACTAGTTGTGGGAAGCAATCAGACATGAATGGAACAGCACTGATGCAGTACACTGTGAAAGGCTGTAAGACAGCTCAGCCAAACTGTTGAGTTTTCTAAAGACAACAATGGAAAAGCCGTCCCCTTCTAAACTGTAAACTGGCTACAGACAGTGCATACAATATTGTGAAACCCTGTTACTTATTTAATCTGGATTTGTTAAACAAGAAAAGTAATCATAGAACATGCAATAAATAGTTTCTGCCTCATTTGTTTTGCCCAGCAGTCCATGTTTTAGTAAACTGCAAAGTCTGTATAGAAAATGTATTATTAACCATTATGTCTCTCTTTCTAAACATGCATTTTATCTATTACTTGCTGCTCTCTTAACCTCTTAAGTGACCTATTATAACATCAAGAAGTTAAAAGGAAGGCTGCTTTTCTTTATCATAGCCGCTTTTTGATCACACAAATTACAGAGTTAGCAAACTGTAAAACCTGTGCAGGAAATGCCTTTTCATTAGCCATGTGCATAGAGCAACTTTTTAGTTAGTTATGGTCAACTCTGCTGCTGCATTTATTTACTTGCTTACTGTATGCCGCTCAGTTAAGGCAACAAGTCGTGGAATTTGGAGATGTCAGTAAGTTAACAGTCTGCATTGACTCAAAGCCTCATTGAGTAAAGGCAGGTACAAGGGAAAATTCCAGGTTTCCACACACTAATAATGAGGTGGTTGGGACTGTCACCTTTCATTACTCACATGTTAGAAAGTGCATATGTGTGTGTGTGTGTTGGTTCCATTTTTCATCCAAAAATCTGTCCCCTTGACCCTTGAGCAGAGTGAATTTTAATCTCTTTCACCAGATACACCATTGCTGAGATTGCACATCATTTATTTAAGTTTGAAAAAAGAATGTTGGGCCCACCAAATAGAAGTTAGATTTCATTCTATTTTCTGTAATAGGCATATGAATGAGAAACAAGTGAGGCCATGTTTTCAGTTCTGGGAGCCCCAAATGGTTTTCATCTTCTGTACAAAAAAAGAATTTAGGAAATGCTTGGCCTTTAGGAAGAAACTTAATAACAGGGAAGTAAATACCTGAGGCCTTTGTCAACTTAACAGTCAGACTAATAAAACTCATAAATCATTTCCAAGTTAGTTTTTTTGTAGTTGGTCATAGTTTTTGTGTTTTCGATGATGCACGCTGCCCTCATGAGAACCGAACCCAGCTCTTGATTCGAGGCAGCAGCCCGGTAAGCCGACATGAGTCTGGGTATGTTAGAAACAAACGATCAGGTTTCAGGTGCATGTATCACTGTCGGAGCTAAAGGAACTCTGCTGTCAGACAGCAGCTTGGAGCCACAGGCTTTTCTCCCCCCACGTGTTTTTCACCTCAGCTCTGAAAGCCCTCCACTCATTCATGAGTCGAGATTGGAAAACAAGATCACAATAAAAACATACATAAAGAACATTGCCCCACCCAGTGTGCTCACAACAGACAAAGTCACCCATAGGAAAGAGAAGCAGGACGAAAGGCATAAGAGCCTCGTGATTGTCACTTTCCTCCTCTGGCAAGACATCAAGCTGGGACGGAACCGTTACAGATGAAAGGCAAACACCTTTTTTCTAAACGCTGGCCTTTGCTTGGCAGATTAAAGCCAGCGAGAACTTTCACACTTGAAAATATGCCCAGAATTCTGACTCATTAAGCCAAATTTTGAAGGATATCTGCAGTTTTGTAAACACATGAAGATAAGTTCAGAAAATGATAGCAAGAAAAGACTTTTAGTATGATTTCTCAGTTGGACTTCTTGTCATTCAGCCCATTTTTAAGAAATGTAAGTCACTGAGATCAAATTAAAATCTAACAAACAGGTTGCACATTTGAATTTGTGGCTGTGTTTCATAATTTCACAAATATTTCAGTATAACATTGGTTAATATGGAACATTACCATACCCCAGGCTACCAGTTTAATCTGGGCATTCAGATTTCACACATCTTTGGTTAAAGTCTTCTTTCTTATTAACAATAAAAGGTTTACATGTCATCACACAACTCATATTTATATTTTGCCCTAGTTTAAGCCAACCTTTTCCCCTTCTCTTGAATAAGGCTGTATAATCTAGGGTCATCAATTAAACTAAATAAATTAAACTCTTTAAAAATGTGAAATGCTGTTAAACCTGCTTAAGCAAATCTGCTTAAGCAAAACAAAATGACCCAGGTTATTGTCCTTAAAGGCATGTGCACAAACGCACATTATTTTCTATTTGTATCTGTAAAAAATATATGGAAGTGAGTGGGTTCCAAACGAAAATGTATGATGCACCAGAGCTGATAACTCTACTGAAGCTCAATTAGCTGTGGAAACACTGAAAGGTAGATGTGGCCATGGTAACGATCTTACTTCAAAAAGTGAAAACGAGGATTCAGCACTCTGCACTGGATCTCTCACCTCCACCATGTGCGTAGTGTAGTGGAGAGGACAGGCCTCAGGAGGAAGGCAGCCAGACGGGAGAAGAGAGGGAGGGAAGAGAAGAGAAGAGAGAAGACCCAAAGGTGTTGCTGAACAAAAGAGGCACCATGAGGGAGATCTGATAAAGAACAGCCCCCCTAACTACGCCTCGAGGTGTGAGATAAGGGAGCCCTTAAAGGCATGTGCACGCACACAAATGCTTACACATACACGCGCACACATTATTTCCTATCTGTATGAGGTCCTTTCATTGACAGACTACTAGATCTAAATAACACTAAAACTTCTCTACCTTTAGCAACAAAAAGAAATCTTATCTTTCTGAATAAAACCTGCTTTTCTATAATGTTTTTCTTTAAATATTTTGTATGTCCGCACACACAAAAATCTGACAAAACTCATTTTTTTTACCATTTTGAGGTTCCTACTTTTCTCTGTCACGCACATCTTATTTAGTATCTTTGTAGGTTTCTTTCTTTGACGCCCATAGTACTAGATCTAAGTAATACTACAACTAAATCTAGGCTTAACCTCTGTAAGCACCAGCAGAAAATATGACCAATCACCTACAAAATGTCCTCACAAAGTCATAAAAATCAAACCAACCTCAGCTTACACACCCACACACACCTGCTTATGCTACTTCGATCCCATTGTAAGAGCAATCTCACCTTCACTAGAAGGTTGTCCTTTATTTTCGCCCTAGAGTGTGATTTCAACCCTCTGGACTATTATTAAAAAGGCAAGTTAGTTTTCCACTTCACATACTGGATTCGAACCTTCCAGGTGATGCCTGAGCTCAAGCACTTTTAAATTAACTAAATGACCACTCACATCCTAATGTGTGCTTGTACCTCTACCATTATACATGAACAAAAAACATAAATGAAAAGGAAGGGGAAAAAAAATGTTGATAGCTTGTTCGCCGAAGCGTAGCGTGTTTAGTCTCTAAGGGATCGCACTTGCTGCTCACTGCTCAGTCAGACATAAAAATGCCCAAAACACCATTTTGGAACAACAGTTGCTATGTTATTGGTGAAAATAATCTATTCACCCTCACCTCAGGTCTGTCTCTTCTATTCTTTGCCTTCACACTTCATGAATTATGGGTAGAAAAAATCGTTTCAAGGTTCACAGTTGTGTTCAATAAATTCCATGAATTTAAATTAAACATTCAGTGTAATCTCTCCTTCATATTCCCGAACCGAACTCAAACAATACCTCTGACAGCTCCTCACAGAGCTGCCGCAGACGATAAGGAGCGACAGGAAGACTCGTTTTGACATCAAGCACCTTTGCGTTTTAAAGGGAATGTCTAATTAAAAGGACTATCTTAACAAGACTCTAGTCAACACATAAAAGAGACAGAAATCAGAACCATCATTTCCTCTCAGGTATAATAACACTCTGTAAGATGCCTGCTATGAGGCGCTGCAGCTTTGTTAAATGCCTGGAGATGCCTCTGTATAGAAAGCTAACAGAGAATACAAGAATTTTTTTTTCAGAATCTTTATCTGGACGGCTTATAAAGATACTGCCTGTCCATGTCATTCACACTCCTAAAAGAACTGATATTCACATTCCCACAATGATGGGCTCAAAGCAATCTCTTACATCATGTCACTGTATATTAACAAGAATATCAGCAGTGAAAAATAATGATTCACTGAACGCATCTCATGCAAAATTCAGACACTCCGAAAATAGAAAAAGTATCTATCTTCAGTTGGAAAATTGATCTCATTTTTCCAAACGACCTTTAACTTTCAAATAGTTTCGATCTTTTAAGGTAAATATATACTGAATATGTCCAAGTTCTAAGGCTGTGAGGGCTGTTAATATCAAGTTTACAAAAAATAAGCTGAGAATACTTAAAACACAACATAGCAATATTTAACATGATTTCAGATGTTAACATGGATTTGTGCAGTGTATGAATTTTAAAATGAATTGGATTAAATGAAATGTACAGTTTGCCATGTGATTAAAAACATAATAAACTATACAGCTTTCTTTCAATGTACCCAGAGATTTAAAAAAAAATCTTAAGTAAACACTTCAACTGACTAATTTCCTTTGAACATTAATGACCCGTGACCCGTGCTTTTCTTTCCAGAACACCTTTCATCCTATTTTCAAATTTACAGGGAGAAAAAAATAAACCACAAATTTAAATACTGGAACAAAGTCTGTTTTTAATGTGGTTGTAAGACAGCTACTTCTATCATAAGAAACATTTTGACCACATGCTGCTCCTATTGTTCATTAAATACTGCTAAAAAACAGACCTGCATGAAAACTACTTCATGTAATGAACACGATAAAGAACAGATCTGGCAACAGCCTCCAAAAACAATTAGGAAATTGTCAGGAGACTTTGTTGCCAGAGATTGCGGGCATGAAGTCACAAGCGGTGATTATTTAGCAGCTTCCTTGCGAGACATGCAGACAAAAAAAAGAACACTGCCAATGTCTGGAATGTAAGCCAGATGAAAGTCATAAAGTCAGAAAGTCAAAACAAGAAATGGCTTCCATATAAGTAGCAACTTCTACCAAACAAGCTGTTTATTTTTCGTGTATTTTTTATTAATAAATGACATATGCCCCTGGTATAAATAAATGCAGATGTATCTCTAAGAACACTAATGCATGTAAAACTTTTCTACTAGATTTATAATAAAATATTAATTTGAGATATACAGTATTAATAAATTATAGGTGATCCCATACTGTAAGCGGACATTGGCCCGATACTAACTCAAATGACTGATCTGTGGGAATTATCTATTAAATTAAACTGTTAAATGTGCATTAATGTGTTTTGCATTAATCTGATTGCATTAACTGTAATTTAATTTTTACATATTGTCATCAATTAACAGCACTGTATCAGCATGTATTTCCTGACCAAGTTGTTGTTGCAATTCCTGTTAATTTAGTCACATACAGGTATAATGTCTAACCACAAGATTCTGAAGTGCATCTGGAATCTGTATCTGGAATAACTGCAAAAATGGCATTGTATAACATCTTACGGCCACACTTGAACTCAATGAGCTCTACAGAACCAATGTGAGGATCAGGAGTATGCCCCAATATTTTGTGTGTGTATATACAGGTAATCTGTATTAGCACTCAAAAACCCCTAATCCAGATTAGACGTGTCTGAAAGTGAGATGCTTGTCTGAACTGAGGTGTGATCGTCCACACGGATGACAAACTGAAGCTTCTTACCATCATCTGCGTCAGGCAGGATGGTGATGCGGGTTGTGGAGAACTGCTGTCCCAATCGGCCCCCCATGGGCATGCTGAGGGTAATGTTAAAGCTTTCCTCTGCCTCGTAGAGCGAGTCGTCGATTATCACCACGCGACACTGCTTTTCTGTCTCGCCCCTGTCAAAGCGCAGAACGCTGACGTGTTCCTCCGGCCTCGTGATGTAGTCTGAGTAGGACAGCACGGTGGTGGGGACGGTGCCAAAGGCTGTGCCTGTTAAATGGGAAGAAGGGATAGTACTTATCTGCTCCTGAGCTTAGGTTGCAGAAAAATATCATGTCAGCTATATAAAATATATATATGTTATTTTAACACAAATTTACTTAAGATATACACAAGCTAAAATAATATAGATTTTTTAGTCATATATATATGACTAAAAAATCTATATTATTTTAGCTTGTGTATATATATATATACACACACACACACAGTATACACAGTATGTGCTTGTGTAAGTGTATGAATAAAACAAAATAAACACTTTAGCAAAAGAAGTGTACAAAAAAATTTAATACCACAATTGCCCCATTTGAAAACTGATCAACTGTGAAATGAAGTTAATCAATTTTGAAAGGAATTAAGAGTATGAATAAGAGATGATTTCAAAGCGTAGCGCATAACTAAAATAGACTGAGTGAAGATTAAGATTACAATTAGGAATCGTAAGACAGAAAAATATCAAATAAGAGACAAAAGAGGATAGCTTGATTATTAAACTAGAGATGTCTGTGGTACCTTGCTGCGTGAAACAGATAACCATCAGCTCTTGACTGACATCACCAGACCTGCGGACAGGGATGAGAAGCTCCCCAATGTCTTCTTCAATCGCGTAGGCTGCTGAAGGGATGAACACCGTGGACTCTGGAGGCGGAAAATCTCAGTGTTAAAGGTCTGCAGTTAACTGAAATTGTGAGCATTCTGCCGGTTATAGTGCTTAAGAGTAGAGATTCGATATAGACACGTTTTACATTTTTGAACTTGAAACGATGTTGCAATGTGAGGTGGTTGCGCTAGGAAAAAATCAATATCTTTCCTTCAGGATGAACAAGGTTTTGGAATAAGATACAAGGGGCTGAAAATACATAGAGCGTGATGTTAATCATTCTCAGCCCTTTTCCTCCAGGCAACTCTAAAAACTAAACAGAAATTGAGAAGCTAAAGTCTAAGGTGGAATTTTTAAAGGCCACTCTAGCAAGGCATGAACCAGGGCCAACAAGAACAGCAGAGAATTCTTATGCTGATGTGAACTCAACCTCCTGCTGTTGTGTGTTTGTAACCTTTGCTGCAAATCCACATTTGTCTTAAATATATTCAACTCCCCCCCCTCCCCCCCACGACCTTCAGAAAATACTGGAACATGTCTGTGCGAGTGTAGTTTTCCAGGAATCCGGTGTGAGATAAGAATAGAATGTCATACATAAAACATCCTAAATATTTTATTTTGAGTTGACCAATGCGCAAAGTCAGTAAAGCAAAACACATTTAGTTTTTACAAACTGGTACACAGATATTTAGCCTTGCAAAGGTATGAAAATCTGTTCTGTGCACACAATCAAACTAAAAATGCCTTTTGCTAATCAAGTCCTGAATTCTTTGCTCTTGCTATATGTTTTTTCACACTGAGTAAAATAACCCTTACCTCAAAATATGTTAGAGAAGAATAGGATTCCTTTATCATCTCAAGGAACGAGACCTACCGTGATGTTTTTATCATTTTCCCCAGAGAAACTCTGTTTACCTGACTTTAATTGGGCTCCGGTGGCACTCTGGAAGCGGCGAATATGAAATTCTTGCGAATATGTCAAGTAAACAGTCTTTGTAACTATATTTGCTTATGCTGGGAGGAAAGAAATACCAGTTTTGTTCTTACAGTTCTTATTCACGCAACATTATGAAGTATGATGTAAATTACCAACCAACCAACGCTGCCTTACATTTGGAAGAAATGTTCTGTGGGTGAATGAGGCCATTGCAGCAGTTGGGTGTCTATAACAATAATGCATTCAAGTGGCAATAAAATTAACAACAAAAAAAACATTCATGCGTATAAACAGGTATGCATGTAAATATATGAAAATAACCACAATTACATTTAAAATATTCACCGTTTTAATTTCTTATTTCCATCTACTTTACTGGCAGTCAAATATTCTTTATACATCCGAACATCTCAAAATTTGATTTGAAAAACAGGATTTGAAATTTGAAACTAGGTCCGAAATGGAAATATCACTGTTCTGACTTTTCATCAAAGCTAATAATCTCAGTTAGGTTTCATCCATTAGCATAATGAGCATCTCTTGTTGACGTGGAGATGAATTTCACACAAGACAGATTTAAAAGTAATTCTACTTTCTTGTGTGCTCATCCTTTTTATCCATCCTTTACTTGACGTTACACCTTAGGGGTCAGATTTAATTGAACTCTGCAGGTCATTAAAGCCAACTGTCTGGAGATTGCAATACAAAAGTTTTGAGTTTACGACAATAAAAAAGTTATCATCAGCCAGAGAATCAGATACAAAAAGCTAAATATATTTGTGAGAAAATGGAGAATTTAAACAAGTTTCATACATATTTTAAGGGACAATTAGCTAAATTACCTTTGTGCAGTGACCTATAATTGTTCCATTCTATTTCTGAATTAAGAAAAATGATCTGTCAGTGCACCAAGTTAATTACACCTGACAAGACTACTTAAAAAACGTAATCTTCAAATAATACAGGTAAATCTCAAAACGGCTCCAAAATCTTAACAGATTAACTCCTCATATTCAAGAAGTTTCTCTTGCTAAGATGAAGGGAATGTTATGTAAGTTTACATGTGGGAGAGGTTTTTTGAGCTGTGCTCCCACATGAAAACCTCCAAAACAGTCACACACTCACCATCTCCAGGATCCACAATCTCCACTGTGGCTGTCTGTGGAAACTCCAGAGCTCCCATTACAGGCTCAGAGAGAACGATCTGGAAGGTCTCGGACTGTTCATAGAGGTCATCGCTAAGAATTCGAACCTTCCAGGTGGCAGTGGTCTGACCTGGGTTGAACTGGACCTGCTTCTGGGCTTTGCCTCGAAAGTCTTTGTCCTTCTCAGCCGTCCCGTCTTTGGTGCCGATACCTGCCGAGGACGGTCATAAAGTATGCATGAAATGGAACTTTCTCTTGTCAAAGAGGTGAAGGGTAATTAAAAAGGAAAAATTAATCATGAATCAGTCCCTGTGAAATGAACCATCATAATACATTCATTTCACACTCGTTTAAGTTTTCATTGCAGCTTTTGCAATGCGGAAAGCCTCAATATGTAATGCTGTTGAATACATTATGATTGTGTCATAGAGGTGCGTAGCCACCTTGTAGTGTCTTAATTAACATGCATGACAAAAGCATTAATATGCTCTTTAAACTTAAGTCATACTCCTGAATAAAATTGTAAGGTTTATTATTAATATATAAATTTATGCTGTTTTTGTGATAATTATTAAATGTGTTATAATGTTTTGTGCAACTTTAATGTCAACAGATTTAATGGCACTGATTTGATTTATAAAGAACAGGAGGTTGAAAGAGTAAAAACTGATTAAACTTTTCAATCAAACAATACCACTACAAACATAGATGCAGTTAATTGAAATGTATAAATATTATCACGTGAACATTATCATTTAACGCTTAGCAGACGATAAAGGAGAAAAAACAAGTCGATGTTTGCTAAACACTCAGGAACTTAAAAATGAACTCAGGATCTAACAAAAACACATAATGCCACCTCTGATTGGTAGCGTAATGGTTAGGGAGTTGGCCCCATGATCGGATGGCCACCAGTTCAAGTCCTGGACTGGTAAAGGTACCACTGAGGTACTCATGAGCATCATACTGCCCCAAACACTGATCCCTAGGGCCTGCCAAACAGCTGACCACTGCTGCTTCACGGATGGGTCAAATTCAGACGTCACATTTCATTGCGGTACACTGTGTGCTGTGCTGTGTTTACAATTACAAATAATCACTCACTTGCATATATTAGGATATTAACTAACATGTTCAACCTCCCTAATAGTGTGTTCAGGTCCACCTTTAAATGTTTAAACACGTACAATATTCATATCCGAAACTTTTGCAAAAATTCTTCTTAGCTATTAGATCGTCGTCGTTTTCACACAAGAAATCGGTTCAGCTATTTGGTGTGCACTTAGTAATGTAAAATAAAATATATAGTAGTAAGTAAATCTGAATAATTTATACTTATTACAAGCAAAATGGAGTGAGATATTCCTGTACTGAATAAAGAAAAAACTGTCAAAGCACAAAGATAATATACGTAGCAATAATAAAATTCACTCGGTCATTATCCGAACCACTTAATCCCAACCGGGGTCGGAGGGGAACCGGAACTATGGGCGGAAGGCAGGGTCCATCCCTGGGTAGGCGCCAACACATCGCAGGGCACACACACTCACACCATCACACTCTCAGTCACACCTTACAGGACCAATTTAGAATAGCCAATCAACCTATAGTGCAAGCTTTTGGACTGTGGGAGGAAACCAGAGCCCCTGGCAGAAACCCACATGAACCTGGGGAGAGCATGCAAACTCAACATAGAAAGGCCCACGGCCAACCCGGAGGCCAAACCACCGCCTCACTGTGAGGAGGCAGCGCTAGCCACTGCGCCACCGCGCCGGTGCGTAACAATAAAATAAGACTTTATCAGACCATGGATACGTTATGTAAGCTTACATCTGCAGTTTAAACACAAAAGGTAACTATACATTGCAATGCGCTCATTATCATAGCCAAAATCACAGTTTATGCCTTTGATTAAATTGTGTTTTCATAAAAAGTAAGAGCACTGACCGACATTTTTTGGATTTTTAGATATTTAAATTGAAGGTGAAATTAAACTGTAGGTCACTTAATATAGATAGTTTGAAACAAAATATCCTAAAAGGTATTAAGGAAAGAAAAAGTAAATTTGACCACCTGCAAAGTGTTTACTAGTGCTAACATCTCTCCCTGTTTGTGTGTCAAAGCTGTCCTCTCACCAGACATTAGTCCCTAGGACAACATCTGTTACAAATGAGTCAACATGCAAAATAAATGTGATAATATTGTCAACCAGTGACAACATCTCTCTGCTGTGTAATCGATCCAGCTGCCTCAGAGATTCTGTCATCTGTTGTAAAAAAAACCCGCTTTAACCTTTTCTCTGCTCCTATCGCAGTATTTCATGGCAGAAATGGTCATAAGAGACACTGTGAGGGTGACCGGCCCCACCTGAGGCTCCACTTGACGCAACTCTCCGGCAATAAAGCCACGGTAGCTTCAAAGAGAAAAGCTTTGACGTCCACTGGAGAGACAGATAATCAAGATATCTCTGATGACCAGAGCTCTTGGCCGATGTCCCTCAATGCATCTGACAGACATGAGCTGTTTCTGAGAGCCGCTGTCTGCCCGGGTTATCGCAAGCAACCTCGGCCAACGGCGTGCCAGCTGGAACACGGCAGGGGTGCCAGGCTTTTTTTCTGTCATCCAGCGAGGCGCCTTTCCACGCCGGCACAGCAATAAATAAAACATGCTCGCCTGAACCACTCCGACTACGGTCATTTGCAAAAATGGAAGCACGCAAAGCTTACGCAAAATAAATCAATAACGTGAGAGTCGAACATTGTTCGTTTTGCGTCAAGTTAATTGAGATCAGCAAAGAGGTTTGAAACATTGAAAATGTGAAATTTGGGAGGCGTGAGGATGTACCTGTCACACAGATTGAAAAATTGGGCCCCTGGAAAAGGGGAGGTGGGGGGTGGGTGGGGAAACAATTTTTTTCTTTGAAGCAAAGGAAGAAAGGGGCTCTTTGATATGGAAGAACAGATGCTGAGGAAAGGACGAGTTCTGCCTCGGCCTGCCCACACACGTGCCCGAATAAAATAGAATTAGCTCAACAGGGCCTGGAAATGTCTGTCTTCAAAGCGCAAGCAGACAGCCAAAGAGGAAATCAGCGCTTTCAAATCATGACGTTCTCGCAGCAGGAGAGAAGGAGGAGGATAGAGTCGGAGAGTCCAACAGCAGGTTAGCAGCTTTGTACACAGTCTGGGAGGGTCAGCGGTGGTCTCTGATCAGAGTGGACAGGAGCTGAAAACGAATCGCCGCCTCGGCAGGGGATTCTGATCTTTTTAAAAACCCACCTGGTCTACCAGTTGAGGTGGTATCGACCTATATAGGTGCATAAATTTTGAAGTTATACAACTTTCATCTTTATATAAATTATCATGCTGGTATAGACTGTGGTTTCTGTAGCAATGTAGTTTTGGAAGTTATATGCTGGTTAAAAGGGCAGAAGGATAATCAAAAATTATACCGCACATTAAAATCATCAATGCTAATCACATTGTTGAATATGTGCATTTAATTTAGCTTTACTCTCAGCTTCATGCATGCCATGCCTCCCCATGACAACCCATATAAAACTTGCCAAACTTCCTGAAAGAACATTAAGTTCTTCACTATTTCGTGCTTCAGAGGAATCTTCATCTACATCTCCCCAAGAGATCAGATCTTACCATTTCTTGGTTCAAAAGATTAGGAGTATGATAATTGAGAAAGTCAAAAATATATAGTACATATATTTATATACAGTACTTATGGTCTCTATCAATCATTATTCTGGAGTAAACATACTTACTGAACCTTCACAGCAAACCCCAAGTGCTTAAAGTGGAGTTAAACCTGCTTTTGTCATGTACTGGTGGTGAAAGTCATTCATGTCGAAGCACAGAATTGTCGGTAAGTGTGTGTTAAAGTCCAGCCTCTCTTCCATGCAGCAGCTTTATGCCCCCGGGTCATTAGTGCTGGCCTGTGAGCCGCAGTCCTGCCCGGGGGACGCACAGCTTAAAAGTCCTGCTGCTTTATAGTTTGGCCTCCAGCAGTTTCCTTTTCTACAATGCATTCTGCACTAATGCGTCACAGCAAACCGTGTTCTTTTGGAAAAGAGGACTGGGGAAGGTAAATCGGAAAAAAGTCGGTTTTAGCTAGTGTCCAGTTTAAGCTAGTCTAGGAACAATTAATAAATATCTTGGAACCTCTCAAAATGATTTACAGAGAAAAAACATCTTTGCCAGGCTGTGCATGCTGTATTTTGTACCAATTTTACCAGCATCAAATCACAGCATCATACATTTTTAAGCATTAAAATCTATGCCAGTCAATAATGGGGGAGCTTTTGAAAGGTATCCCACTACAGAATTCAATGTCCCTTTGTTATGTATTGTGTTAAAATACTTAACAGTATTACTTCAACACTGTCTTACGTTTTACAAAAGTATAAATGTTCTGCTTCTAGAAGAAGACAATTCTGTGTTATTCTACTGTAGCAACTGACTGAATATATTAAAGTATCCATGAATGTATATTAGCATTTGCTGAAGAGGCACATACTATACTATAGGGGTATGTAAACAAAAAAGATTCTCGTTCACTGTTCAGTGGAAGCACTGCCATAAAACATTATCTTGAAACCATATTGCTAGCTATGTGGAATCATTAGGCTACACATTTCAGCAAAACCATGTCTGCATACAGCCAAAACAGTGAAGAAACATTAAATCATGTAAAGTGTTTTCGAAGCAGCACTACACATATCTATACCACCGGCAGGCAGCCAATATTGTTTGTAGTCCGAAATGGCATACTACACAAATATAACAGAATGAATCTTACAGTCTATGAGCAACATTAGATAATGTTGGTGACAAACAAAGCTGCACTGCTGTGATGTTACACTAGTTGCACGTTTATTCAAGGACTTCTGGGAAATGCACCAAATTGCTGTTATTTCATTTGAGAATAAATTACAGTGCGAAACACATAAATGCAGTCTGTTAATTAGAAAAGTGACTATATTCTGATAACCTTCTATTTAAGTTGCAATTGGTAACTCAAGTGGTAAATTGTATTCATATTTTGTGTTGAAAATATGTAACATTGCATGTATTCTGTTATGTCCCAACACTGATGGTGGTGGTGTTATGTCTAGCAGCAGTGCTGTTGTGTCTACTCAAGTGAGGAAAAAATAAAAGGTCATAAACATGTACTTTGTGGGAAACTTAAAAAGGATATTCACCAAACCGAGATTGAACGTAATTATTTAATAAAAAAGCCATGTAGATCTCAAGTATTCTGGCATACGCTAGGCGAAGGAGAAGGTCACTCCATAAACACTGTACAAGCAAGTATGTTTTTTCGTAGTAAGAAACTGCATCAAACTTTTGTGTACACATATGGCCACTGAAATCAGTCCCTAAACAGTTCATAGTCAATAATTGACCTTTTCACTTAGTTGTCATGGTGCTGTCCTCCAAAAGGGAGAGGTGGTATGTTGCCCTAAGGGACCTGAAGAAAGGGGGTATTGCAAGGGATTTCAGTGGATCTTACTTCTACTCTGTGGTCAGAGGTCTGGCAAACTTTTCTAGCTGAGACTTGGTGTTGTGGAGAAATGGAGACCGCTAAAAGTGGTATAAAAGAAAATAGCGAAGATTCATAGTGAAGTTTCCTCACTTTTTTATGGGCCTTCAGTTACATTTCGGGTATATTTTAGAAGGGGTTAGACCTCAGACCTGTGGCTAATTTTCAACAGGCAAACTATTACTTTGGTTTACAATCTATTAATTATCTATTATTTAATCACAAAAAAATGTTAAATGAATTCTAAATAAATTTCAAATAAATGCAGTCCCTTAATGCCTTGTAAACGCTACACAGAGTTGTCAGAGCGTGGTACTGTTCACACTACGTGAAAACCCTGAGCACAAGCCAGACATTTGTGTAAGTTTTAGAAGGACTGGTCCATCTGGTCTTTAAAACAAAGTTGTATCTCACGAAAAATTATGCGAGCACAGACACAGAAAATTATGCAAACCAGTTTTAAAATGGACACCAACAAAGAAAAGCTTTATAACTTTAGTCAAGGATTGTTTAGTTTCAAAAATCATGCAGAAAGAAAAATGAAAGAATATCATTTTTTTGCCCAGTGAGCTGAGGTCATCTTTGACACGACACAAAAAACAGCTCATACTGCAAGAAAGGTATGTAGGAGTGATTTTAAAATTATGACTTCCTTAAAATGCAATATAAGTACCTTTAAGCCAGAAATCGGCCCTTACTTAATTTAGATGAAAGTCATATTGAAAACATTTGCTTTATCACAGTAAATACAAACTAAAGAGTAAAATACAAGTGATGATTACCATAGTCACAATGTAGTATAGGGAAAATTAATTTAATTATTTTTATGTAACAACAGGAGCAATGATATAAATGGTGAAACTATTTAAAGGCAACATCAGATAAGAGGGGTGTTACATGCTGATCACTTACTAATGAAGGATGTTTCGCCCAGGTATCCCCTGCGCTTCAGTGTCACCTCCAGGACCTTGGCATCCTCGTCCACCTTGTAATACTCTCTCCCCAGAGAGATCCAAGCCCAGTTTAGTCGAAATTGCTGGTTCTTCAGCTTGTTGCCTCCTGCACACAACCACAATCATCTCTCAATTCACTGCTAATACTTTCCTTCTAATCAAGCAGCCATGCATCATCTCTAGTTAAAAAAAACCTTTTCCTCAGGGCATTTCATAATTAGAGCAAAAGTCTGTGCTGAGTACATCATTAAAAAAGATTTTTAAAAAACATCAGAAAAATAAGCAGACATTTTTATATAATGTAGTGCTCCTAAGTCTATTTAAATTTGTAGAAATTTTATGTAAGTAATGAACAATTATTTCTGGTATTTAGAGTGTTAAATACCAATATCATTAATAAAAAATCCAACTAAATCTCATCCAATTATTACAACTCATAAAACCTTTGAATGTAATTATCTTGGAATCTGAAAAATTAAATGTTTAAAAGGTTTTGAACAGATCTGAATTCAGGGTATTACAACTAAGTTAGTTTACTGAGTACAAATATAGTCAGTCAGTCATTATCTGAACCGCTGAATCCCAACGGGGTTGCGGGGGAACAAGGCGTGGACCAACCCTGGGCAGGCGCCAACACACCGCAGGGCAGTACAAATATAAAATGACTATATTTTAATGGACTTAATTTGATCAATTTAATTAAAAGATTATCATTAAAGAAACATTATAGATTCATGCGTTATTATCTGTGGCAAATTGTGGATAATGGACCATAAAAATTGATTACAACTCAAAACAATTGAAAAAAATCCAGACTGTGATTATTGTTTATATGGATGCTGATATTGTTCCTTGGCCTGTTTCAAAATTAATCTATCAGGTCAGTAATTTGTCAGTTTCACATCCCAAGCTGTTATATCCTTCTGTTTCAAATAACAGTCCAAAGGATATTTTCATTCACAGATGGTCTTATTTTGGTAGCATTTGGGCTGAACTGGCTCATTGACTACAGTACCGTATCTAATATAATCCACTGAAAGTTAATACAGCTGACCTCTCCCACTGATACAGACACCTGATTTACTTCTGCATTAACCGTGTGTTATCGCTCCAGAGCTGAGAGGGGACGCACAGGACTAATGGCTCCTTTTCTAATTAAAACGAGAAAAGGTCTGTGAGCTTCCCATCCACTTTCGCCTGGTTTATCATTCCTGTTTGAAGTGCTACTCAAAGCCTCAACTGACTCCTGCGGGGCATCCCTGCCAGTTACAATCTGCACCCAGACATCAAACACATAGACATTTACGGCTTTTAGCAGAAACACACACACAACCCTCAAGATAGAACACTTCCACTCATAAAGGAAACAGGAATGATACCGACTGACCTAGTCAATGCAGGCAGAACGTGTGTGTGTGTGTGTGAGAGAGAGAGAGAGAGAGAGAGAGAGATGCTCAAGTGGAGAGAGACATTCATACATTGTCATACATAGAGAGAGAGAGAGAGAAAGAAAGAGAGAAGGGGGGAGGGAGCGAGAAGCAGGTGGGCAGACAGATTCCTACAAACAGAAAAAAAGAGAGACATAGACAAAGAAAGAATGATAGAAAACAGACTCTCAGAAAAAGACAGACAAAGAGACAGGCACTCATATAGAAACTAGACATGCACCAATCCAACTTTTTCGGTTCCGATACTGATGCCAATACTTGGGCTTATGGTATCGTCTGATCCCGAGTACCAATCAGTTTTTACATTAATAAGTTGTGTATTTCTCTGTGAGGAGGAGACTGAAATTATTCTGTTAAGGAAGTACTTGACTTAAATACTGTTTTCCTAACTAAAACAATGTAATACTTACACACCCATATGTAAGTATTAATAATTTTGTGGCGGTCCCAAATCCTCCTGCGCTAAAACCATCAGGAACACAGAGATTGTGAGCGAGAGCTTTTTTGTTGAGGAAATTAAACAGTATAATTGCATGATTTGCTTTTGGGGTTGGGGTTGTGTTGCTTGTTCTGCTCACTGTCATATCAATATGTATGCATTAGCATGAATGTCGAACAATAAACAAGCTTTACAGCAGTGCCAGTACCGATGCATAACAAATTGAGAGTGCATGCATACGCAAACATAGAAAAACCAACAATTTACAGATCGACGCCGTAGACCAGCCCAATGCCACTGATACCCGATCCAGCTATTTGAGTCGTTATCGGATCGATATCCGATCCAAGTATAAGATTGGTGCCATGGTGCCATCTCTAATAGAAACTCAGAGATGGAGTGAGAAAGAGCGAGACAGCAAGAGACAGCGAGAGAGAGACAGAAAGCGAAATAAAGAAAGACTGACTCTTGGAGAGAGTGGATAGGTGATTCAGAGGTCTGTACACAGACCCAGAGTGCACAAGTGAGTAAGAGGGAGACAGAGAGAGAGAGTGGGGAGGAAAAAGACTGAAAAGAAAAGAGGGAGGGAGATATTAAAAGTACATGTCTGCTCTCTGTATTGTTTTCAGGCTATCAGTTGGACGCAGTTTGTTAGAGTTTGGCAGCGCTACACACACTGCAACCTCTTCAACACTCCAACCCTGTGTCCTCCCTCGGTGTCACGCTCGGTAAACCAGTCACGTCACACTAGGCCCATTTCCCTTTCATGAAAAGGGCAAGATACACACGTTCGCCCCGGCGTCTGTGTGTGAGTGTGTATGGGGTGGTGTGGGAGGCAGGGAGGGAGTAAATACTGCCTCATAGCACCTGTTCAGAGCTGTTTTATATCTTTACCGGCAGGTCTCTTTGAAAATAACTGAACGTGACAACTGGAGTGTATTATGACAAATGTGTGGTTCAGAACAGAAAAACAATAGGTCTGAATGCTATGTTGCAGAAGCATTGAGAGGGGGAGAAAAGTATGGGGGGAAGTATGCCAACCCTGTAAGTAGGACAAATACAGTTCAGCACCTATCAGAAGTAATCTCTTTTGCTTGAGAGTTTTGAAAGTGGCTCTTAGATCAATCCTGACAAACACTTTTTATTGGCTCTATCGGCTCTGGGCTTGTAGGAGAGCAGTTCTCCTGAAAACCACAAGAAAGCTGCCTAATGCCCTGCCAGACAACAGAAACAAAGTGGAAATGATAAAAGTCCCAGATCTGAGATGAACTATTAGGCTCACCCTCAGTGTCTGCTATTTGCAGAATAATTGGCTTTGTCAACAGGCTTTTGATGAAAGAGAATTCAAGATTGCCAGAACGGGGAGATTTTGGGGCTGACGTGCCGTCTGCCGTCACAGACGCAGCGTACAATCTTTCTGCAAAACATGAGCTGAAATGGAAAAGCATTCGACGCCACAAAACTTGCATCAATTCATTCCTAAAACAGCAATGCTGAAACAAAAAAGCCATACAGTACCGACAAGGTATGTGTCTAAAAAACAGGTCTATTAATCACAGTCAAATACTTGAAATAGATCCTGAAGTTGAAGTGGAAGTTCTAAGCCACAATTCCATGGTGTCAGTTGAACTAAAGCGGCTTTGCTCTGTCCCCCTTGCCAACACACCTAAGCCAGGTATTCTGTGCCCTGAGACAAAGCGTATTCGGTGTCAGGTTAAGGGCAAAAAATGTGAACTTCTCAGGGGTCATTAATGGTAATTCCTTTTGATTTTGTAAATTCTAAATCATGCAAGTCAGTTTAAATCTTTTGATATAGCAACTAAATTGTGTAAAGTATATGGCATGCAAGTAGGTGTCAAACCAAACCAGTTAAATTGACCAACATCAAACATGTCAATCACACGTCAATTTTCCATTTAATTACTTATATATGCTATTGTGAATCACGATTTATATTTGCATATTTGTGTGGCTTGTGATTCATTGTTTACATTTTGTTCTCATTTTACCTATTTTACACTAGAATTTAAATTTGAAAGAGTGCCATTTAACTGACATGTTTGTGATTCTTCAGTGTGCAATCTGTCATCATGCCATAAAAAAATCAAAGCAACCAACCATCTCTTCTAGATGAACTGGTTAATAATGGCATATTTTGAGTTTCATGCCTGTAATGCTTGTTTCTAAAATGCTACTTCGCCTGGTTTGGGACCCAAACTACCACATACTATGCTTAACTTAAGACACTGACATCTACAGGGCACTAATGTCTTCAAATCTTTTGGTCATTAAAATAGCAATAAAGCCATCATGTTGCTGCTTTCGATCTTTTCAAGTACAACTGCAGCATTATATATTGCAGTTGTATTTGAAGCAGAACTTTGTGCTATGGTGTGTTCACAATGACAAAATAATAACTCACATCCACTTAATTATATACCATTGGTCTCTGCTGGTCTTGGATACAATCTGAAAGTGTCTGAAAAAGCTTTGGAACACATGCTGGATGTTTTTTTAAATATATTACAGCAAATTCATAAGTTTATTTAAGTATAAAGCATATCCGATATGTGATGACCAAATGGTCGGTCACTTGGAACAGTTGGTTAGGGCCACCTCATGATCGGAAGGTCGCCGGTTCGAATCCCAGACTAACAAAGGTAAACACTGAGGTACTAATGAACAAGGTACCATTCTCAAGCACCGCTCCCCAGGCACTGCCCATGTCAGCTGCCCACTGCTCCTTCACGGACGGGTCAAATACAGGGGTCATATTTCGTTGTGGCGCACTGTGGGCTGTGCTGTGGTGTGTTCACAATGACAAATAATCACTCACATTCACTTTCACTCACTAATAAAATGTTTTTTTAATGGATTAGCTGAATCTTGTGAAATGCCAAAAGCAGTTTGCTGTGCCAATCTAGTTTTTCAGAAGAATACAATTTTCATGAATCACAGCCTGAGACTGAGACCACCAAGTTTAAGTGGTCATGCATGTTATCTCTCAAACAAGACAGTCACTGGCTGGATTCTCTGTACAGGACACAGTCTAGGTAATCTCCTTATAAAGGCAACCTCTATAGCCGTGTCACTTCATCCTTCCCAGTAAAATGACAGGACTAACTCTTTCTCGTCTGACAGGCGTTGGGCTTCAAAGGCCTTAAAAGCTTTCATTGTGGTATTTATTAACCAGACCAAGCTTCAAAAAAGGAGGAGGGTGCCCACCTCAAACTGAGCCGCCGAGTTCGACTTTCACAAACGGGACATTCCAAGACCATTTATAGGTCTGTCTCATTCCGTGCCACATAAAATATAAACAGTGAGTGCAGACTACGGTTAGAGATGCGCTTAGGAGACATGAACCCATAATCCGTGCATCACAGTGAGTCTGATTTCACAAAGACTTGAATCGGCTCATTTCACTTGTATAGTCCATCATATCCACACTTTGTTTACCAGCGTCGCCAAGGAAGTGATATTAAAAACTTTATTCTCTCTGGACCACCCTCAGCGCAGACTGTGATTTTGTAGAGTTTGTTATAATCCACTAAGTTGATCCACTTGAGACTCTTGATCTATAAGAACACTCTTTAAGAACTATACAGTTAAACTTAGTTTTCAGTTTTTTTCTCCCTTCGAAATTTCTCTGTACACTTGACAGTGGTAAAAAAAAAATAAACCCTTTAGAATGGCATAAAACATTTCTTGACAGAGGGGCTAACTACTACCACAAAAACTCAGCCATCAATATACAGACAACCAATTAATTTTATTTGCATTTTAGGTCTATTTTTAATTTCAGCTAAACATAGCATTAAATATGGTTTTAGTTACTGGCATCAGTCCTCAATAATTACTGTTCTGGTTTTCCTATTTTCTAAGTCCCAAGAATTCAAAACTAGTTACCATTTTCACTGTTTAAGAAACAATGGGCCTAGATTAACATGTTTTACCCACCTATTGAAAAATCTCAACTTATAAAAAAATTAAAAAGAACATTGTTAACATTCTTCATGTTCCCTTCAGCATAAAAAAAAAAAATCTAATTTCCACCAGTCTTGAACACCCCATTCTCATTATCAACATTTTTGCTAATATTACTCTTGGACAGCGAATGGTAGCTTAAAGCAAGTGTGATAATTCATAGTCTGCTGTTTTTATTAATATAAAATTAGATGCCACTGAGTTAAAGATATTTTAATATTTATATTTGCCAGGCAAAATATAATTTACTTGAAGACACAAAGTACAAACACCTAAAATCCATTCTCGGTGTATGATTGGCCCCACGGGCTGAACTCTGGACATCCTTCATGTAACTCACTTCTGTGTTTAAGTGTCAAAGTTAATGTGTAACTGTGTTCAAGTTGTTAAATGGGTCTTTAGTGTCTATTTCTTTAACCATACACTTGCATATCCCTTTTTCTAATTTAATCCATGCTATTGTACCAGTGAAGCAAAATACATTCAGTTTTAAAATTCAGTGCAACATGTCTTGCAGACGCCAATCACTTTGTCTTTGCCAGTTTTGCTTAAACCTGTCATATATGAGCTGCATGGTGTTTAGGCACTGAATAATTTGACAGATTCTACAGTTCTTCTGGAAATATCACTTATTTCATGCTCCATAAGCATAAAGTAATGGAAAACTGATGCTATTATTCCATTTTGAGGTACAGATGTGGTGTGCCATTAAACACCTCATTTGTGAAGTCCACAAAGGACATTTTCATGATCAGATTCAATCAAATGTAATCCTGTTTTTAAAAAGTTTTTAAAAATATTTACAGATGCATCAGAAACAGTTTAATCAAAATGAACGAAGTGAGCTGTAGCATTTTTTTCCTCTTCACAAAGATTTTAAAAGTCTTCTCAACATGGATTTCGCAGTCAGTCTGTGTCTCCATAGTCTGCTCTGGTTCTGAACGGTTGATAATGACCACATGACCGCTTTTGATGGACAGGATAGTTATGAGGCTATAGTGTGCTGTGGGATCTGTGCCAGTTCTGTGCCCCTCTCTCATCTCTGTGTGCCCAGGTTGCCCATATTTGGTCAGCTGGGACAGCGAGGGCCTCCCAGTGCCTGGTGGTCCCATTGACTCAGGCGGACAGACTTGCAGAATCTGCCAAAACCTTCCCTGCTAGGCACCATTGTGAGCAAGTCAAAAACAAGTTGCTAAAAGAAACTAATTTAAAATAGAAATACATATTTAAGATTTATTTCTAGACATATAATTAACTGCATAGCATGGGCAAATAACAGATTTTATTTCAAGCCTTTATTTTTCAGCAAAATATGTGCAAGTGGAGGATGATTTGACAAGGAAATAATGTAAATATTTATCTGCATGGATTGAACAGTCTTAAAAAAATAATAATACAGGAAATAGATGCATTCACTAAACTGCAAACACTTTCCCCATCTTTTATTAAAGTATGCGCTGAGGAAGAACACTGATGGCAAAATTGCACTGAAACACACAAACTGAATGTGTCAGTATTTCCGCTCAGCTCAGTCCTGGTATGTAAGGGGTAATTTTAATTTTAACACTTCTAACAAAGTCTCACCTAAGGGGCCTTTACACGTCCCACAGGGATCAGAACATCCCCTCATCACCGGTTGTGTTAGTTATCACGCAATTGGCAGTGGGGCTGCAGTGCATGTGTTTTACCTTTTACAGCCCAGTGATTTGAGGCAGTGTGTTTAGCATTACTTTCTTTGTCATGTTATTCCCCGCATCTGCAAAATACATTCTGATATTTATCTTATGTTTCCATAGACTCAGGAAAAGCACAAAAACAATTGCTCTTCAAGTTCAGTGTATTCAGTTCAAGCAGGTCTGGTCCACAAAGGCCTGACTTCTAGATCAGGACAGGTTTGACTTCCAAAACTGGTGAAGGATGACTTTTATCACAGATAAGAAAATAGCAAAAACCATTGTAGATTTTTAACTTGTTTTTGTTGTATTTATGCTGGTGACACTGACCATAGATTCTGAATACTGCAAAAAGAGATTGTTTGGCCTGACAAACAATGTCACACAATGTGGTGTGAATGTTAAAAACTGATAGTTTTGTTAGTTTTTTACTAGGGGTGTAAATCAGTTTGATCAGGATGAGGTATAACAGATTCAATGGAACTGTCACGCGCACTGCCTCCCGCAGCCGATAGTATGACCTGGAAGTGGTCAGTCACGGTTCAAAGAGTATAAAAGGAGTCATTTCCTTGCGGCGCATCGCTCTGTCATTGAGTCAATCTGCCTACTTTTCCGACCCTGTCGGCATCAACTGTGAGTAGTCTCAGTTATTTAGTTTATCTCTTTGACTGAGGGTGTGTTGTTAGAACGCAGATTTATTGTGGAAATCCTAGCTCTTCGTGTAAGAGAGTTCTTAAATCAACTCGCGTGGCAATCCTACCTACTCAGGCTCTCAGCCGCGTTTGGGTTAACCACCACGCTGCACGGGCTAATGGTTAACAAGTAGCAGTTCGCTAAATCCTAACCAGATCACTGACGGACTGTGAAAGTTCGGCGTTCGGTGCATATCCTAAGCAGATCCCTGACCGAATTGTTCTGCAGTCTAATCATATCCTAACCAGATCACTGATAAACTGCAGACGTCTGTTTATTCTGCTCATATCTCTCTAGATCACCGACAGAAACAATGCAATCCTTATGAGACAAAAACACAATCACACAAATTCGTAGCAAAAAAGCAACTGAATTTTAAATAGACGTTTGATTTATGAGGTACGGCCTATGGTAACCAGTGTTACTGCACCTATTAGGGGTTGAGATGAAACCAGTTGACATCTCCACACTTGCTTGGCCAGGGGCGTCACAATACGTATGATGTCAGATCAATGTCTCGTTACTGATATGAATGTTGATCAGTGTATCGTTACACCCCTAGTTTTTTACCAGCATTCTTTAATAACAACAAGAATACCGTAATATTACCACCAGCCAACTGCTGAGTGTTCTTCTGGCGGATGAAAAAGAAATCTGATGTGCACTGATGCTGATCTATCCCTTTAAGCTAGTCTGCCAAAAATGTTATGGACAGTTTTAAGCTAGTGACCAGCTTGTTTTATTCATTAGGGATGTTCGCTAACGTGTGTGTGTGCCTGTCTGTGTGTAAGATCCCCTAGAGCTCCTGTTTCAGCACAACACCTTAATGTGTGCCTAGCTGAGGAAATTGGGAACAGCAGGGTGGACGACGTGAGTAAAGGTCATGCTTGGTCCTGGGAGTTTGCGACACGCTCCACTGCCTGCACTTCCAATGTCCACTGATGACATACCACAATGGCTGACTCCCACACACACACACACAATCTTACAGTATTCTAAAGGCTCTAATCCTAATTAAATGTAAGCATTTTCAATATTTTCCGTCACCACATTTGGCCAATGTGTACAAATCTGAACACATGACATATGGCAACCACGAAACTGGGCACTTTAAGAAACTAACATATCTTTTATAGTTTGCAATGATTTTTGGTCCCCACTAGGGAAAAGCAGATGGAAACACTTTTTTTCTGAAACCTGAAATGATTTTGTCTGACCTCATCTGGGAGGAGAGGGTCCGTCTCTTCTCATTAGTGCCACAATGTAACTGCTGACGTCGGCATTTTTCAGAATTGCTTAATCTCTAAAAAACTAAGTTAGATCATCAGAAAAGTAAAACTTATCAGTTCACTCATGATGCTAAAGAAAGCTACTTGTGGTCTCAGCATCTCAGCAGTTTTAGAGATATAAAACAAAACACTGATACCAGTCCATGGATAAAGTTCAGCAAAGAGAATATTGTAGACTCATTTTTAAAATAGATTTACACCAGTAGGAGTCATTACAATCATTCTAATGGGAAATTTCTACTCTCATGAAAAGTACCTAAAGGACACCACTAGGCCAATACCCTTTAAGGTATGTTAAAACTGATATATTCCTAATGGTTTTTAATGATTTTCTTTACAGGGATAGGCCTATATCTATGATGCTAGCACTAACATTCTCCATTGCTGTGTCTTCTGCAAAGCAGCACTGACCCAGTCCATAGAGGAAGGTGTTCTTACGAAGGTCAGAGCTCTGTGTATGCCTGGAGAACACCAGCACAAAGGCCCAAAATCCTGTAATTTGGTGCTTAATCCTATTAGCATTAGCTTGAGCATATGCGCTCAATACTAGCACTTGGGGAACAGCTCAGGATTAGTCTACATCTCTCTACAGGTGTTTCGATCATGAATGAATTTCTACGCAAGTAAAAAGCATTTATGTGACACGTCATTGTTGGGAAACAGTTCTTTGAATGATTAAATCATATTTTTCACGCTTCAGAGGTTGCCTCTGGCTGCTGGTTTAGACCATGTGGAGATTAAAGATAAGATGGAAATTTGCAGAGCAAACGGCTAATATGTAACCTCTCTGCTCTCTAATGCTAAACTCGATGTGTGTTACAGTAGACTGGTGTAGTTTTTTAGTTCAACTATTAACATTGAGTTTTTTGAGCTGTTGATGTCCTACAATAACGTAGAACATGCATCACTGGTTTCAATTTTGAAGGCTTTGTGTCGTTTCCTGAGAAATACATATTTAACTCAGAGATGTTCACAAGTGATCACAAGTCTCAAGTCTTTGTACTCGAGTCCAAGTCAAGTTTCAAGTCTTTGAGGGGCAATTCCAAGTCAACTTTAAATCTTTTGTCCTAAGTCCAAGTCAAGTCTCAAGTCTTTAATAACTGAAGTAAACTACTCAGATGCATGCATTCTGGTCTAGATAACAATGTATTGCTGAATGTTATGAACTGAAAGCATGCAGTGTCATTTATTATTGGGGTGTTTGTGGCCTTGTGGTAGGACACTTGCTTCTGGACCAAAACGTTGTGGATTCGAATCCGACCTCTGGCATTACCAACACTGAGCAAGACCCTTAACCCTAAGTTACTCTCAGGGGAACTGTCCCTCAAATTAGGAAATGTAAGTAGCTCTGGATAAGGGCGTCTGCTAAATGGTATAAATGTAAATGTATTATTATACACTACAGTATATAGTGTGGTCACTTGGAGGGTTATTTCAATAGAATGTGAAGAAACACTATGAAAGCTTGGTTTGAAGTTGATAAATGTATTTTGAAATATTTGTGCACTTTTTTTGTTCTGCAACACAGGACACATTAACTAACATATTAGCAAATGTGATAACAAATGGCACTGTTCCAGGTGAGCTTGCTGCTGCCACGGTCAATGTTGTTTTGATATCTGTGGCTGCACGCATGCGTGATGCTGTGCATAATATCAAGGGAGGGAATTACACCAAGCCAACACTGGGCGCGTTCCTAAAATGGCAGTGCACACCTCACGTAAAAAAGGAGACTATTTCTTCTGCATTTTTAAAGCGCTCCATTGATTATAGTGGTTGCAGCATACGCGATTGTAACACAAAGCTTCAGTAACACATGCGGTAAAGCCTCCCCGTTATATTCAGCTCGCCATTGACTTCCCTAATGCCAATACATTGGAAAAACTGAAATAAATTAAGAAACAATAATTATATGAAATAAAGATTTGTGAGTCCCAAATCACGTCTCACGTTTGTCACGCGAGTCTGAAGTCAAGTCTTGAGTCATTGTTTGTGCCCCTTAAGGGCAAGCCCAAGTCTCAGACTCGAATGCCCACCTCTGGCAAAACTTCAACAAATGTTACTACCACCACAGAGTCCCTGAGCAAGAACCCTAACCCCAAGTCGCTCCAAGAAGACTGTCCCTGTAATCAGAAAATGGAAGCTGCCATGGATAGTATGCCTGCTAAATGCTGTGAATGTAAAGCAGGCATTTTATTAGAAAGCTCCCGGAGGTTCTTAAAAATTAAATCTAAAACAGCTTTACAAGCTTCTTTTCATGGATCATGTCCACTTTTTACAAATTAGTATTTTAATGCAAATATCTTATATTTGTATCAGATTAAAAACTTGCATGAAAAAAATCTAATCCATGATTAAAATTTTCCAGTGTCCTTTGCTGACTCATCTCCTCCTGCTATATTCCTTAAAAAAGGCAAAGCTATACTGTTTAAAAGTCTTCACACACTCTACTCATGCAGGACAACGTTTGACACCATTAAAACAAACTCTGACGCCTTAAACAAACTAAAATAATAACAAAAAAACAAAATTAGCCTTGCATTCAGCCTGCCGTCCATGCCAGGGTAAGTCTCAGAGACAGTGTGCCCTTCCAAAATCCAGAAGTCTAGCCTTATTTCTGTCTGCTGTTAATTAAAAAAGAAGACTAGATGGCAGACTTGAATGGACACAAGCTATTTAACAATGTTTTTTTTCCCCGGATTTCTATCTCAGGTCACAGCTGAATGCACTGTTCTTGATACTGCTCAAGGGTCTGGCATTGATTTGATTCTGTATTTGGAAAAAAAAACTTCTTAAAAAGGTTCAGATAATTAAACTATGTAAAGTACATTACTAAGTATGAATCCTCCGTACATAAAACTATATACTCCTAAAAAAATAAACACAGTTTATTGGCCCACAACTTTTAGTAAATAATTAATAATATTTTTATATTGCACCAATCAGATACACTATTGGATTTTCTCCAAAAAAGGACAGACTGGATATTGGGGGTATGAAAGTAAGAAACTGATCTGGTATTTGTAATATTCTTCAGTTCCACATGAGTGACAGAGTGTCGGCATGGTGGCGCTGTGGTTAGCGCTGTTGCCTTACAGCAAGAAGGTCCTGGGTTTGATCCCTGGGTCAGCCGTAGGATCTTTCTATGTGAAGTCCAAAAGCATGCACTATAGGTGGGTTGACTCTAAATTGGCCCCTTAAGGTGTGACTGAGAAAATTTGATGTTGATGTTATTGTACCCCTAGTTAATGTTAACTGTTTATAGACCATAAATAGTTTACAGTATCATCTGGCAAAAACTTTGCATAAACCTTATAAAAAGACTCACACTTTCCTGCATATCAAACAAATCAGTTTCTCTATGACCTTGATGTGAATTTAGAAAAAACTAATACTCAGTCTGTAGTACAGCAAGAAGTTGGAAAGAATACAGGAGTTAATTATTCAGTTTATTAATCAAGTATTCATAGTTCAATTTAGAATTTATTAATACTGCACATCTATCAGATGCAGCACATTTTCAAGCCCTAACTGACATCCGCACTCCATCGCCTCATCTCATAGCAATTGAGGTCCCACTTCAGCTCCTCCCTGCCCTCGTGTGCCGTTTACCGACACTAGGAAGTCCTCCCACAGAGTAACTTAATTACCAGCTTTTTGTCAAGGCGAGAGTGGGAATTTGCCACGGCACAGGAAACAACAACAAAGTGACTCTTTATCGGCGACGGGACGAAGGCTCTCTGCCGCTCACACATAAAGGTCATTGAAGATTAAAAATTTAAAGTGCCTTTCTCATTATCAGTCAATTATGCATGACCGTCGGGGCCGGGGGAGGGCCAAGCTTACCGATGTTAACATTAATAAACACACTTGGCCAAAGCTTTGGCCTGTTAATAGGGGATCGCAAACTCTTATCTATAATATTGGTCCATGTCTGGGCAACAACGGCATTCAAATGAGGACGGCTACTGCAGATGTAGTGATCAGAATGTTTTTGGAAGTTGGACTCTCAGAACTACTTCAAGAGAAACTATAAATGTAATGGTCATATCTAGCAGACATTCAGTGGTTTTGCATGACTGTATGTATTGGGAATCAGCAAATAAAATGTCAGTTGCAACGAAAATATCTTTTTAATAGCTCATCAACGCAGAATACATTCTTTGAAAGTTTTAGTTTTAGTTTTAAGACACCAGATGAGCAGCAAGATCTTCTCACATGTACAAAATGCAATAAACAAGTATCTCAAGTGTCGCCATTCAACTCAAAAATACAGAGATATTACTTTGGCCAATATCGCCCAGCCCTAGAGTTCTGTGAAAATAAGATGATATCAAAGACCTGCACACATATAATGCGGGATGTAACAAAAGGGACATAACAATGAGGCAGGAGGTGGTGCTTTTCCTTGACCCTGAATTGTCACTGTTTTTTGGCTTGTCAGGCAGAAGAATAGTGGAACTGTTCGCTGAATGCTGGCAGCCACAAGGACACAGAATGAAAACGCCTGGGCCCCACAAGCCACATGGGCCCCACGCAAATGGATTCAGTGCTCTATGTGTGGAGCTTGGTCCCCCTTTTCTCCCATGGGACCAAGAAAAAAGGTCGTCCAACCCAACAGGGCATGTTAGAACGGTATTAGTCCCTTGTTAGCACTTGTGGGACTGTGTCAAAATCTTTTTCCAAAAGAAAGACTTTTGGCCCCAACTTGTTCTCTGTCTGAGTTTCTCCAAAGCCATTTCACTAATAAAGAATCTGACAATCAGGGAACTGGACAAGAAGTAATATAAGGATTTGACTGTGCCAGGGAAAGTCATACTTGTTCTGTGTTCTTGTCATTTAGGCCATTGCGTAAGAAAGTCAGTGCTGCTCACAGCTTGCCCTGAGACCCTTTAAACTTTTAATCTCTTTCTGCATCAGCTCCAGGTTTCCTATGACCCTGGAACAGAATGCCGGGTGGTCAGAGACTTGCTGTCACTCCAGCACGGAGGACTTTTTCTCCCAGGGTTGGTGGGATACAGGGTTGAGGAAGAGTTCATGAGAAGAGGCACTCCTCAGTGGCGTAATAACACTCAAAATACACCCACTCACTTAAAAGCAGTGGTGTAGAACCCAAGTTGAGTAACCAAGTCAGCAAGTCAGCCTTTAATTCAGCCCTGTATAGAAATGGGAGAATGTTGGGAACAACAAAAGTTGTGATTTGTCAGCAGTTATATAAGTGAGAATGAGAAAACATTCTACTCCAATCCTGGCTGCGGATGTCCACAAAAAGTGGACTGGGACAGCAAAGTAGGAGAATATAAAACCAAATGGCTGGCCTTGGCAGCTTAAAACCGCCCACAGGGAAGCCCACAAATACATGGTCAATTTTTTATATACCCTTTCATTTTGATCCTGTATATGTTAAAGGCCATATCTAATCAAAAGCATAATACCACAATCTGGGTCTGGGGCGTTAAACTGGAGCCGGAGCCAGTCTGTGACCTTTCTGTGAAAAAGCACTCAGCTTCATGGG
This sequence comes from Distichodus sexfasciatus, assembly GCA_032718565.1. NCBI lineage: Eukaryota > Metazoa > Chordata > Actinopteri > Characiformes > Distichodontidae > Distichodus > Distichodus sexfasciatus. The sequence goes on from JAVGVS010000015.1 coordinate 2,611,095, forward strand.
GCGCCATTTCGTTAGAGAGCACTCTGCTCTGGAGCCTGTTCACCAAACACAATGGAGGCTCAGCTGGATGAAAGTGAAGGGAACGAAGAGTGGCCCAGAAATATGGTCTGAACATATTCACAGAAATACATCTTAATCTTCTGAAATAATTACATTTTCCATAACCAAGGAAATGTGACACTAAGGACAAGCCCACCGAAAACATAAGGCCTACTGTTTGACTTTTGGTCCAATTTAAAGAAAATTCTGCTACAGACTGGGACTTCCTCTAATTCCACATTATTACAGTAATAATAAAAAGTGTCAAGACACCAAGGGCTGGTTTCTTGCTTATGGATTAAGACTAGTCTTGGACTAAATTGAAGTACCAATGGAGATTTACCATTCAGTCTCAAAGCTAATCTAAGACTAGGCTTAATGCTTGACTGGGAAATTGGCCCCGACTGTAAGAGGAACAAGTCTGGTCTTGTACTATATATTATAAACTTTTAAAGAGCAAAATGTAATCATTAATTGAAGATGCTTATGAGTATACAAATTGTATACAGTTTGCTGTGTTTAAAATATTTTGATAAATCCTTTTTATAAACTACAGTTAACCGCCAGCACTTACTAAATAGTTTGAATACCTTCTTGAAATATATATTTCTGTACAAAAATTTTCAAAAGAGCCAAATTTGCTATCAAGTTTAATATCATCACCACTTGAGTTGGTAACTAGTTATATATTGCCTTCTATTTTAAAAAAGGTGAAATATAAAAATCTAGGAATACATTAATTAAAATTGATGCAAGGAGAAATAGTGTATGGGTAGAGTGTCAAAGGCTGGTTAATTGTAAGAACATCAACCGTGGTAGAGTTACACCATGGGAAAGGTTTCTTGTAATAACGCCTGCCAGTGCCGGTGAAAAATGGTTTTGAAGAGGACGGCGAATGCCAGAGACAGGCTGGAGCTTGCGCTAACGTCCATCACTGGGAGTGATCCTGGTGCTAAAAGGGAGATGCTGTAAAATGCTCATGGACTGCATTCTGGGAAAGGCTGACCACTGCTGTGTAGGGGCGTGAAGGGAGTGCGAGTCAGAATGCCTACTTTTGATTTACAGAGAGCCAGCTACACTTACAGTCACGGCAGATTGCCTTTCGCACGCTGGGAATGAGGAACGCCTCCTGATGACTCTTTCTTGGTCAGAGATGTTCTAAACCACCTTTAGCTTCTTGTAAAAGTTCTGAGCGTCCAACAGTTGCAGACTGAGGCGTTAAAAGTGGATTAGCGGTCAGAACGACAGATGACCCCCACGACGTGATTGATGACGCACCCTAAAAGACCCACAGCTGTCTGCTGAATGATTAGTTTTGAGTTTACTTTGGGGTGGACTTATTTCAGTTGTTGAGTGATTGAGTCAGAAGCATAAGTGGTGATCAAAAAATATTGTTAATCTCCTGTTTCCTCCTTGTATCCCCACGTCACCGTTAAAAAAAATCCTATGAATTTCTACCACAAACTGTATTTTGCAAAGCTATTGGCAAATGACACTCACTGTAGACCTTGGCTTTCGGAAGCTGGTCGCTGCCACGCTGAAGTACACAAAGCACTTCTATCTTTCATCTCCTCCCCTTCTTCCTCACTTGAGATAAGGCTACTCCAACCTTTCATTTCATAGCCTAAAGAATTCCCACATCCTGAAAGAGGGGGTGGTGGGGGTGAAGTGGAGGGAGTCGAGACTTGCAGGTTCCTCTCCCAGGAGAGGATACTCGAGAGCAGATACTCCTACAGACCTGCTGCCCCTGAGACAGCAAGGGAGCCCATGCATCTGTCATGCCTCTTTCATGGAACAGTGCCAAAACACACAATGAAAAAGTGTGTTAAACCACAAAGTGTGTGTTTTGTGTCTGTGCATGCATGTTTGTGTTGACACAAACCCAAAATGCATGTTCTTGTGTAAGCATTAAACACAAATTGTGTGTTCCAGTGTGTACAGGCAGGAATTTGTGCAATATGCATTCCTGTATGTGTGCACAAAAACAAAAAGAATTGTGTCTTATCTATGTGTGTGTGTGTGTGTGTGTGCACACGCTTGGGAGTTGGCTATGCTATACTTAAAGGCTTGGTATTGATTCACCTAAAGTTTAATCTACTACTCTCTTACATCCACCTGACATTTCCCACAAGGATTTTCTCAACCATGGTCCTGAACACAATTTGTATGACTATAAACCAACCGATCCTTTACGCCACACTACAAAGATCAGTTAAAGGAAGACTGGTGACATGTACAGCTTGGGCCATTAAAAGCATGCCAAGGCAATGTTACGGACTTTACTACCTGACCCATTTTAGCTAAATTTGTATGGAAATGCTCAAGAGCCTAACCTCAAGTATTTATGAGTCATGCTATGGCGCTTATAGGAGGCTCATGCTTTAAACATGTCCGGCGATTCCACTAACACTTTAGATGGGGACAAACGGATGAGGCTTTATAATCACTCCCAATGGGCTTGGAGCAGCCCTTTATTAGTCTTCCTTTCTTGGCAAACCCTGAAGTGCAACTTGGGCCGTCCGAAGGCAGTAAGTCACTTCGCGGTGGAGAGCTGGGGGTGGGGGTATTGCTTACAGCGAGAGAGACAGGGAGAGAAAGAGGAAGGTCTTGTCAGACTGCAGTCACGCCATCGGGGCCCTGCGGGAGAGGGACCTGGAAGGCAGCGGCTTGGCCCTGGCTGTCAGCACAGCCTCAAAGGCAGCAGGAGGAAGGCAGCAGGGAAGCCTGTGGGGTGAGCGGCTTTAAGCAGCCTGATTTATTGAGTCGTAGCATCAGGCTCAGTGACAGAGTGCCAACGGGGCTGTCGCAACACCACCTTTAAGGACAGCAACTGCTTTAGAGCTAACGATGATTGCAAAAAGTTACTAAATTAAAGTTTAAAGGGCATATTGTGCATGTCTTGAATATATTGCAGAGAAAAACTATTTCTATGATATGGCAGATTCTCGGCATATCTAAATTTAATCGTTAATCTGGTGGCCTAGTGGTAGGGCACAAGTCCAACCTCTGGCTTTACCATCTCTGGGTCCCTGAGAAAGACCCTTAAGCCTAAGTTGCTCTCAGGGGAACTGTCCCTGAAATTGATGTCTGCTAAATGGCATAAATTAAATATTACTTGCAGTCTGATTCAGCAAACTGGACATGCATTTGTTTGTTTGCACATTTTATGGGGTTTGAAACATAGGTTTCAGTCACTGAAACCGGCTATTTTTAAAAACTCTGGCCAAAGTGGAGATTTCTGAAAACTCCAGCTTTAGTGACTACGTGTGTACAGAGATATTTTTGAAAACGGGCTCATGTGTATGAAGTTATTTTTGAAAACAGAGGAGAAAAAAAACATCCATTTTTTTTAATAAATACCCGGCTATGTCTATATGGAGCCTCATTTTGTAATTTTGCTTATTATTGAAAAACAGAAACATGCCTCTAAAAAACTAAATTATCTGCTGGTGCAGCAAGACAAAATGACAAAGTAATCATAAAGTGCATACTGCATAACAAAAGTAAATAATATAAAAAAAATACACTTTATATGAACCTAATGTATTACATCTTTTTCTGCATTTTGCCAGAAAAAAATCTGAAAAAACCTAAAGTGAGGAAGCAGATGGCACAAACAGAGCAGACTGGTTAATAACAGCTCTACTTTAATCTCTGTTAGAATGGAATGTGGGCTCAGGTAAAAGCCCCTCCCCAAGCAGGAAGGGCCTCCACACTGCCAGGGCAACATCCTGGGGCAATCAGTGACTGCACACAGAATAATTTGGTAGGGCAAGTCCAGACCTGGGATTCCCCAGCTCTCTGAGAGCATCTTCCCTACATGCACGCTCGACTGGGAAACAGGGAAATATAAAAGCATGACGAAGGTCATCAGCCACTACCCGAGAGATACAGCTCCTCCTGGGAGTCTTGGACAGTCTTCTGCTGTCCAATCCAAGACTGGTCCAAAGTTATTTTCACTGATAAAGCCACCTTCTGAATGTTTGGAAAACATTTATCGTCGGGGGAATAAAAGGTGGACGTCATCCATGTGGGACTGCTTCTCGTCCAAGGGAGTGGGCTCACTCAATCCTGCCCCAAAACACTGGCATGAATAAAGAATGCTTTCAAAACATTCTCTCGACGTCTCTCAAAAATCCAGGCACAATCTGATGATTTGAAGTTTCCAACATAATGGGGCACCAAGACACAAAGTGGTAATAAAGTGTCTCAGAGATCATTACAGAAATGATGGATCCGTGGCCAAGAAACTCCACAGATCTTAATCCCATTGAGAACCTGTGGTTAATCCTCAAAAAACAAGTGCACAATCAGAAGCACATAAAGCACATAAATTACACTCAACTCAACACAAACTAAGAAGGGATTACCATCAGTCAGGTTAAAATGCTGAAGCATCAAACACAAATTAAGTGTCAATGACAAAATGTTTAGTCAACACTGTACTAGAGCTGGGCGATATGGCCTAAAAATAAAATCTCCAATTTTTTCACAATAAATCCGATTTTCGATTTTAATCGATTTTCTCCTCCCCTACTCAAAATCAAACTACAGATGGCAAATAAATGGTTCAAAACCACATGTCAATTGTGGCAGAATAATACGACACCTCCTCCTCCAGCTCTCTACCGATTCTTTGACGTGTTTCATTATACAGCTGTGGCAAGTCAAATTCAGAAAAATATTTGCGGCTTGGAAACACATACTTCGGGTCAAAAACCTTTGGCATGTTAATGAATCCCGGCTTTTCCACAGTATATATGGGCATCATGTCTTTTGCAATATACATAGGGTCCTATTAAATCTGTTTTGTTTTTTTCCTGAATTCCGTTTTTCCATATTTTTTACTCTGAATTCTGTGTTTTATATTATAATCATATTTATTCACCTAAAAAGTATCTAATTATGGAGGGGGGGGGGCTGTCACATTTAACCGCGCACTCGATTCTTAAATTTGTGTTCTCGAGTGTCACATTTGCGTGCGCGACTGTGAAATTTACGCCCATCCTGAACTGTAAATTCAAATTAATCGATAAAATCGATATATCGCCCACCTCTACACTGTACTGTATATTAGCAGGACTAACTAATGATATACTTTATTCTAGTTCTATACTAGCATTCCATTTTGTTCAAAGAGTTACACTGTTACAGCGTCTGAAGAAGGCCCAGAAACAGAGCATCTGAAATTAGGAACTAGGTTGTTTATGATACAAATGGTACCACCGTCAGCAGTGTGCTTCCATGCTACAGACTGAAAGAGAATTAATGAGTTTATCTGAGGAGAGAGGCTTTTCAAAGCGACCACCCTGTGCCCAACGCAGCGGTACTAAACGTCTGGCGCACAGTCAACAGCCTGTGAGTCTGCACTAAGACATCACACTTCAGATAAAAATTGCTTTTTGGACGAAGAAATTCCAGACAATAACAATCTGGTGCAAATTTTAATATCATGCCTTATCCACAGGACATGTATTGACTGAGGTATTGAGGGGCAGTTGATAGCGGTTAGGGAGTTCGCCCCGCGATTGGAAGGTCGTCGATTCAAATACCGGACAGATAAAAGTACCACTGAGGTAAATGATTTCAAACACTATGATAACACATATAGAAACTACAACATAGTACAGCAATCAACATGCCATACAGCTCAACTCTAGACTACAGAAACATAAAGCCACGATAAGCAATGCAGTGGTAGTGTGTAAAATGTCCTGTTGTGTTCTGAACAAATAAAAATAAGCTTTATATTTGGAGGGAAACAGCAAAATCTGCTCATAATCGTAAGTAGAGTCACTTTTGTTTAAGCTGTTGTTTTAACATCAGTCCCTGGGTGAACACACACAGCCAGTATTGCTTCAGGTCACCATACTGAGTGAGTACAAGATAGTCAAAAGTTCATTATTAATGCAAAGCATCGCCTCTGCTTTTTTAAAGTACAAACTCCAACAAACACTGACAAGACCCTGGAGGGCAACAGCTGCTATCTGGAATGGAGCCTATAATCCATTCCAGACTTTTTTTATGGGCATCACAATCTACAACGGTAAAATCAGCACCTTAAAGCTTTACTGAAATCTGGATGCCTCTGATGGACACACTTTCTTCTGCCGCTTGGGCTGGCCTGAAGTGCAAAAGCAGCAGTTCTGGAAACAACCCTGCAAGAAACTGTAATTATCACAGCCTTAACGGATCGCAAATTGAAAAGACTGCATGACAAACCCTTTCCAGTGAGCACAAAGTAATGGTTTCACAAATAACAGGACACTGACTGACGAGACAGGAGGGAAAACCCTGATCTCTGAATGTCAGAGTGATGGAGAAAGTAGATTGTGTGAGTCCTAGTGACTCTGCGACAATGTCCGTGATCAACCACCCCATTGCCTAGTCTAGGCTAGGCTTAATTCTTGTTCAGGAAGCCAGCCCACAGTGTCTATTTAAGGTTCAAGAAGTTAAAATAGGTTCTAGATAATCATGCAGTATGGTTCATCTTGTAGAAATCAAACCTCCTAAATCAGTTTTTTAACCTTGCTTTGCAAAAATGATTTGCTAGCTGAAAAACATCTTTAACACACTATGTCAGTAAAAGAGTAATTGGTTCCAGCACATCTTTAAAATTTACATGTGCTCCAGTTCCTTAATAAAAATTAAGATAAAATTCTTGATTTTAGGGGGAAAGATTTAGCACTCACATAAGTTGCACCTAACATTAGACATTAAGTGGAATTACCATTCAAGAGTAAACCTTTTAATGCTGCAACACACTGGTCAGGAATTCCACTTACTGCAAATGTAAGGCAAGCAAACTTAAATAAGAATTCGCACAAGTAATATAAACAAGCAATTTGACAGAATCAACCAGATCCATCCAAATAACTTATACCCAATATTGGTATTACACAGGTGCATCCTTAGTATTTAAATAGCTGTTATATTTTGACCATATCTGGATATAAATGCGCTATAGACCCATTTACACCTGGTGTTACAGTATCTAACTAGTACATTTAGCACATTACAATTTCTTCAGTTTTCATCAAATGCACATCATATGGCAGTCAATGCTACATGTAGACAGAAAATATTTGCCTCAAAATTTGAACACAATCTCATATCTACAGTACTTCAATAGGTTTTATATGATCTAATCACAGTATGTTCATATTCTTTCCAGGAGAGTTTCACTGCACTGGCCTTTTCCCAGAATAAGAACGTTCATATCTAAAATGACATCACTTAAAATTGATAGGGGTATTTCTGCAGTCAACTGATAACATGTGAAAGCCCAGCCAAAAGGAACAAGTCACCAATGGTCTTGGCATGGTCTCTGACAGTTTGGACAGAAACGCTGCGAGACGTAGCACACGTCATGGTGACCCCCGAGCGTCTCCTGTTCCCCAGTGCAAAAATAACACACTGCGGTTGGCTCACAACTGGCGCTATTGACAGGGTAAGAGGATATGCGGTTTCAAATCTAACCCTTCATATTTTCGGAGCGCCCACACAACGTCACTTATTTTTTGTGACACTTAGCACTGAGCGCTGGGTTTTTCTGCTGTGCTTGACCTAATAAAACTAAATAATATCTGTCAACAATTCCTTACCATAATGTCCTGTGTTTGCTTATTTTCTTATGAAGTTGTGATAGCTAAAGTTTCTTATTTCAAAGACAGAATTCTCTGCATTTCTCGGCGCACGATCAGCAGAACAACAGGAATCCCATCCTGGCCCTGAGAGCCGTGTGGCGCAGACAGGTAGAGAGGCAGACAAAAAGAAAGTCAGCGAGAAAAGGCAGAAAGAGAGCGCCAGCAGGAATGGAAAAACAAAGAGGTAGGCGCGGGTGGGATCTGTCAGTGGGGACGTCTCCGGCGCGGATTAGGGATTGGAGGCAGACGGGGCCTTTAGGCTTCACGAAACAACAAGCACAGAACGGAGGAGCTCACGTGGGATCGGGCAAGCTCAGCTCCTGCCACAATTAAGTAGACAAACATGCCAGAAAAAAGCCGCAGGCAACTTTAGCCGTCGCCCAACTGCATTTGCTTGACCAGATCACTAAACCAGTTGGAATGACCCGGGAGAGGGTCAGGAAGGGCGTTAAGGGCAGCTTGTTGGATTTCAGTGAGTCTCCTTCACTGACAGGTCTGACAAACGACACGCTGCACCACCCCACCTGCAAGATTACGATATCAGTCAACTCCTATTCTTCACGTAATCCCACCTCCTTGCCACTTTTCAAGGCCCAGCGGGCAGACTTCATCGCCGGCCTGCTCGGAAGACAGCCTTCCAATAAAGACAAGGAACGTCTTTCATTCTTTCCGTAACATGTCAACGGCACAAGTGAGAGATATAGGGCAACTTTCTGTAGTTCTGCAGCACTGGTTTGCCCCTCTTTGAAGTGTGATATATTAACTACATTTCATTTAAAAAAATACCACAAAAAATACCATACCAAAGATTTCATTTGGTACAATATATTCCAAAATTCTAAAAAGCTTAACTTAATTCAACTTCAAGAGAAAATATTCAACACCTTAATTTGTTCATTTTTGTTTATTAGGCTCAATTATAAGCTTGTCTGCTGAATTGTTCATATTGAACTGCTGCAGATCTTATTCACATTCAACACAAAAAGACAATTCCAGAACCATAATTGTAGTTTTTAAATGCTGCATGTAATTTAATTGCACAGTCTCTTTTTGTACCTCTAGTTTAAAGTTCACATTTAGTCTATTTATATATTGCTTATTCCATATGCCTTATTTGTTCCTTATACTCTGTAAAACTGGAGCCACATTGTCTTGTATCTCTGTGTAATTGTATTTAACTGAGATAACAATTTAAGTTTACTTTTATTTTGAAAGGACGTTCAAAATAAAACTGGCAGGACGTTCACTTTTTAAAGTCAAACATTCACACCTCTGAATTACAAGACAAACGTCTAATACAATGTCTCAGTCCATGTCTCTGATTATAAACCTCCAGTGAAGTTCTAGAAGACTGGCATCAAACTATCATCTGACAAGTCAACTAACATGACTAACTGCGCTGTTATATTCATGTCAAAGTTTGCAAACTTAATAAACTAATTTCATTACACTGCCCATCAGGCTCCAGCCTTTAGCTTTCAGGGCAGTCCTCCAAAAGCGTAATGCTGCCAACTTCCCAGCTTTACTCTGGTGATCATTTTAAACTCCTTTCATGAAATGATGTTGATTAATTATCTCTACTGGGTGAAATCTGGCTCATGCCCAAATTACAGAGCACTGAAGGTTATTAAAGACTTAACTTTGACCTGTAGTACCTAGCTGAGATTGAAGGATTATTCCATACGGGGAAAACACTCTGTCTTAGAGAGCTGGTTTTAGCTCGTTGCCAACTTAGAATGATAAATGATAAAAAGCCATTTTATTTGTGACTAGTTTAAGTTGTGTTTTGAAATCTGCCAAATCCCGGTTTTGGTGCAATGACATATAGAGTTCAGATTTGAACTAATCTAATGTGATCCAATGTGTTCTTGCTACTCGATGTCAGTTTTAAAGTTGAAATTGATAAGCAACTGGCACAAAGCTGGTTGCACCAGTGAAAAATTTATTCCAACTATTTCCCATGCCCAGCAAAAAATGAAGGTGAATGGTGAGGCAAACTAGAACACATTTAAAGCACAGAAACTTTATAATGGCAGATGTGAACAAGCAAATGAGACCAAAACCAGCAACATGGCGGACTGCATGCTCTTTTTGAAAGTTTTGCTACTGTTAAAAACTTTATATAGTTATAGTGTAATATAGTTGTCCTGGGTCCTGTCTAGGTCTGAACAGTATCTTGTCCTAGCCATAGGCCACATTTTCCAGGTACTGGACCATTCCATTATTGCTTGGCTTGAAATCTTCAGAGCTTGGTTCTTGAACCAGAACAGAACAGTTCTGCATTAATGGAAAATCAAAATATAAACCTGTACTTCTAACTGTGCTCCTTACTGCTTAACATAACAAGGTACACTTCGCACATACACAAGTTAAAGTGTATTTAAATAACACAAATATGCACAGGCACATACAAAGATGCCATAAATGGCCAAAGTATTGCAACTCGTTTCTTTTATGGCTTCGTTAGTTCAAGCATCTTTCTTCAGGAGTGCAAAGAGCTGTGGGTGCCATTGAGGGAATAGCCTCAGGCCTGCAAATAACACAACTGCTCTGTCTCTGACCTCTGCTATTGATCAATGAACTGAAGAATGTGTATTTTTTTCAGCATTACAAATGTCTAGTCTAAGGCCTTTTCCATCTTGCATTTCTGTGACAGTTCATAAGCCAAGAGGCAATACACTTTGTACAACTTGCAATTCACATTTCACTTCTGGTTGTATTAAAGGAATTCATAAATTATGATTTTTCATAATTATATTTAGTTTTTTATTTAAGTTATTGTTTTTCAGGAACAAATACAATATCATTAAGAAAGAAACTCCATCAATGATCTGCAGGACATAAGTCTGCAGAATTAGTCTAAAATAAATTGTCATGGTTCTAACTAAACATGCATCTTTTCTAAATTTGTGCAATGCGCGATCATGTTTTAAGGCAAGAAATGAATGCAGAGAAAGAAAATTAATTATGAGGAATTAGCAGAATGTAAACTGACAGTGGATTCACTGGTGATCAAGCTTTGCAAAAAGCTTAAAGACATAAAGTACTACAACATTTACTCAAATCAGAAAAAACGCCAGCTTTATGTTTCTGATTTTTTAAATGTTTCTAATATTTGAATATTTCTCTAATATAAAAAATATATGAACAACACTGTCAAATTGACAAAATTTGAACTGCTGCTGCTTTAATCTGTCATATTCCTGCAAACAATATTTGCTGCACTTCATTTAATTCCCAAATGAAATATTAGGGTTATGTATAAAGCTTGACAAAGAAAATCCACTTAATGCCCCGGCAGTCAAATTCAGTTCGGTTTTAAGCCCAGACATGTTTATGTCTTACATTGTAAGATTTCCCAATTGTGTTTTTGCAACTTCAAGGCACAACTGATGATAAATAATAGGTTGTGGAGACGACACAGATTCACCATGCAGCAAGTTATTTGAAAAGTTCATATTTTATAAGTGTACTTATTTGCCAAGATTCACCAAGTTAACTGACTCATGCATACTTATTGTTAGACTTTTTTGCTAATCATGCCATAAAGTCAACAGACAACACTGAATTAAAAAACAGGTGCAATAACAGGCAGTAAAAATGTTCCACATGTGCAAATAATCTAATCTTATATTAAAATTAGAGGAAAACTTAGATAATTTTATATTGTTTTCCACTGTAGCGCGGCAACGATGCTGAGTGATCAACAGCCATGGTATGTGTAGGTCGACCCTGCATGAAGTCATTTATGGGACGGCTTGCATGTCTGGACCTCTCCACATGCCTTTTCTCTCTGTGAACAACTGGCTCAGGTGGAGGTCATCGTTTCAGTAGTGTTAAGAAACCCAACGTCTCGGGGGAGAGATATGAACACTTAGCAGCGAGTACTAATCCCCTTGATCCTATCATGGCTGATCCTCTGGACAAACGCAGAGGGTGAGGAGTGATTCTGTCCATTAAGAAGGTCCTGACCATTAAAGAAGGCTTCAAAATAATAGGGCAGGGCTGATTAAATGTTAGCGATGTAATCCTTGCAATCATAAAACTGTTTACAGCTTCACGGCACTCCATTACACGCATACACACCTCCACAAAGATTTTTCTCCCATAACACAGTAAGGCTGCTCGTGGTTATAAGCTTGTATGGGCTTGAAGACAGAATCTGGATCTTAAAAAGGCATGAGCTGGGTCCACCCTGGCCTCCCACATGTACGACAAAGCATCTTGAGCTTTTGCAGATTAGCATCTGACAATTAAATATGAAGCTCTCAAGCCTCATTGGGACGGTAGGAATGTTCAGATTTGAGCTATACATGCGCCAAGTTCAGTGCGTCACAGACCTTGTGCCAAATTCTGTAACACGCAGCCCTTTGAGCAAGTCAGTGACTCAGGTGGTAAATGCTGTAATCTCATTAACATGAGTCGTCAACAAATGCTGCTCAGACTTTCTCCTCGTCAAATAAAACAACGGAAAGAAATTGTCTACTGAACGAAAATTGATTCGATTCTTTAAGAAACCCAGAGTCTCAATTACTAGAAATCACTGCATCGAAGCGTCGCAAAATCTGTATTGCTATAGCTCAGTGAGCTCAATGTGCTTCACAATGATAATTATTACCATCACACAACACGCTTATGCTGTGAATGCATCAAGTGAGGAAGATGTGATTTGGACTGGCACTGTCCATCATAAATTAATTTACTAGTTGAGGTAAAGACTAGAGATGAATGTGCAATAAATATGTTAATGGCCAAATAAGCAAAAAACATACTTCTGATATTCTCTAACAGGACTTGTTAAGATGTATAAATTAGCTGGCGATTACTTACCTGGATGACTGTTGTTGATTTCAGTCTAGCTTTACATATTTTTACAACATTGCTACACAACAATTGTGGACTACAAAGCACTGTTGTATGTCGCTTTGGATAAGAGCGTCTGCTAAATGCTGTAAATGTAATTGTAAGAAAACAGACTGAATATGAGTAGTGACTGGTAATTATGTCATTATCGTAGTTCTTTCACATACGAAAACAGCCACACAAAATAAAATATGCTGCAGTCAATTTGCTAAATCCTGAGTAACATTAATGCTAGGTTAGGGACACTGCATTTCTAACAACTTCCACTGAATATTATCTTCTACCCAAACAGACAGGAGTGTTGCACCTCCCAGTTGTTACTGATTTGCATCTCCACTGTGGATTTATTCTTTATCTCATGAATAGCACGGACATTTTCATTTGTTTTTATGTTCACGACCAATCAAAAAGCGGTGACAAAGTCAGCACAGCTGCCACTTTGGCTCCAGGGACATCACTAGGATTGAAAGACAAGGGAGGCTTAACCCCCAGGGTTGTAGGAAGGAATTAGTACATAATTTTAATTAAATCATGATAGCTAGACTTATTATTTTTAATTTCATAGTTTTCCTTTTGTTTGTTAAGTGCGTATCTGCACTCAATGATATCTTGTATGAAATGTATGGATATATAATTTTAAAATAGTATAATAATTACTATATTTTTAGAGGGGCTTGGGATCATTTTAAAAATAGACCTAACGATGTCCATGGCTCCATCAGAACCATGACAGCGCTAGCATGGCTGGGTACAGGTTGCTTGTAATGGAACATTTCTTTGAGGTATGGCACAGCTCCTTGTGCGATTTGATAAATAAAATATTTGATGTCTACTGGTCTAACAGAAAAGGCATTCAGAGAAAAAGCATTCAAACCCTTTCAAACACCTTAATTAGAGGAAATGTCTTGGTCCACCATCTCAAGATGGTTTATCAAGACACAATTATTTGTGTCTATCTAAAACTGTTTTGGAATCCATTCAGCCGAAGGAGCTTTTGAGTTTTTATACCCTTGACCAGTTTCAGACCAGTAATGATTGCACTTCAAGTGCTGTGTTTTGTCATTCAGGGCCATAGCCTCTCCAGCATTAAAACCGCATCCATGTTTTCATCTGCAGTTGAATAAAGGACAGTCGATGTTCGCTGGCAGCCAGACAGCTCGAGTGAGGCCCCAGATTCCAGATGGTGGGAGGTGAGAACATGCTCATCGCCTCTCACCACCCCGGTGCTCACGGGAAAAAAGGGGGCCATATCGGCAAAGTGCTTTGTGTTTTTGCACAGGCAGAAGAAGAGAAGAATGGCCATGCTGTCAGGAGGGACTCTTAAACCTAAATGCCATCGCCAGCGTCATCGGAAAGCCTTTCAAAGAAGCAATCACCCCCTTCGCACACCTAAAAGTGGGAGGCTTTTAATGTTTTTAAGTGGGCCGCACATCAAAAAGAGAAAAAGAAAAACAGCATAGCACAGTTCTAGGAGGGAACAACCGAATGGTCAGCGAGGCGAAGATGTGTATGAAAACTTTTCCTTTATAATTGTAATATAAACTTGAGGTTTTTTTCCACATTTACACACAAACTGGTCATCATGAATAAGAGCCCTTTCATGTGATAATTTTGAGTATTATAAAAAGCACTGACAAACCAGTTTAAATTGTGTTTTGAAGCTTTGACCAGCTCCACCATCATCAAAGGAATAAAAAGCAAATGATCCTCACAAAGAAGCTAAAAAATCTATTTTTAATTTTCTTTCTCCCCATTAATCCATTTTAGTAGACAATCATCCATGTGTTTTGACTTGGTGGCTCATGCATGAAAGGGTTATGGAAATGTTACTCTTATAAAGCAGAGCCATTCCATAAACAGTGAAATCCTGAGATATGCTGGTAGTTGACATTCACTTCCAGCAGCTGCTTGACTCTAATGTTATGTGGCACTTGACTAAAAAAAGATTTTCAAGACAACCAAAAGAGTGGCTAAGTGCACATGGCAGGACTGTAATTGAACATTCATTTCAATCAGTGAGTTGTTAATGGCTTGAGAGAAGGAAAATGATTAAAAACAAACCATGACTGTAATGAGATGCCAAGTTTTATACCACAACAAACCCAGATGTCAGTCAAATGTCTTTCACCAAACGGGACATGAAAGAAATATCACCAGACTCGATATACACGTCTCCATTAACTCCAGTCCTCAGAACAATTCAAGCCTTCAGACACGTTTACATGCAGATGTATAATTCATGCATCCAGACACACAGGCAGAGACACATACAGTAAGGCCCTGCTATCTTTATGTGGTACTTCCCTGGCCTTATCTGTGAGCTTATAACAAAACCTAAACCTTACCTTAAACTCAAAAGCCAAAAGCATAAACGTGCAAGGTTCGTGCAACGACCTAAAAACCTAATCACACACAGGTTTTGCTGACACTCACGACAAAAATTAACCCTAATCTTAACATCAGTCGCCAAAAACAAACCCTTGACTATGTTACTATTCAAATTTAAAGTGGTCATATTTTCCCCTCAAGATGACCAATCCTAACGTCCATCAAATATCATCCTCATGAAGCCTCAAAAACCAAATTTTATTTTTTTTTGTTCTGTAATTTGAAGACAGTTATGTTCTTGCAACCATCTAAAAGCCTGATTACAAACACAGAGCCTGCTCTCTTTATGAGGTCCTTCCATTGGTATATTACTATACCCAATCCTAACTCCAGAAATCAAAACCAGATCCCCCCTTGACTTGTTTGACTTAAAATATGCACACAAAATATACTGTCAAACCTCACAAAATCCTCACTAAGCCACATGAATCCTAAGTGTTTCTATCATGTAAACAATGTCCTCACAACCAACAAAAAGCCAGGTCTCTCTCTCTCACACACAGACACACAGACACAGACACAGACTGTCAGGCAACGCTACACTGATGAGATATTCAAAAACTGCTTAGCCTATTAATATTCCACATGTCAACACTTACATACAGAGTAAGGAGGGTAGAGAGAGCGCGAGAGAGACATAGAGAGAGAGAGATGTATGGGAGGGAGCGATCTGTCTCCCAAGATCTATAAATATCTGGGAAAAAAAAAACCTTACCATTGTCTTCAATGGAGAAATAGAAAATGTCACTGGTGGCGTTGTCTCCATCTCTAAGTACATAGCATACGTGCATGTCATCAATGTCAGCTGAGGCAGAAAGAGACAGACAGCAAGTGAATACATCAGTGTTCCTGCCAGCAGAATATCTTCTTTCAGTGAGAGAGTTTCATGCAATACATTACAATACCTTTAGCATTGAATAAATACATCCCTAATTTGTCCAGCACTGTCTAGCATTTCATCTACTATCATAAAAAAATCAAGTTTAAAAACTGAAAATTGGTGTGTGTAAATCTTGTTAATTCCTACTGATATATTTTCCATGAAATGTAATTTGGCAATACAACCTGGAACATCTATTTTCAGAGATTCAAACCTTCATAGTTCTGATGTCTGATGATATAAACAACATACAATATACTACTCTGAGAAAATCATCATGTCCTAAAAATCTCACATTCCCACTTGTAACATCCCTTCATGTCAAGAATGACATGAAAATTGGAATTCAAGTGAGTCCTGGGTCCTATCTCTCATACCACCTCCTGAGCCAAAAATTGTAGATCACACTCTTTGTAGCCTGGGCATTTTTTGAGAAAGCACTGCGTTTACAGACAAGGCCATCTTCGATATTTGATGTCAAAACAGATCCCTTCAAAGAGGCTAGCTCATAAAAATGTAAACCCATCATTTTCAAATGCCCACCAGGGAGCAGCAACTTTATTTACAGCTGGTTCCCACACGGGTGAGATGCCCTTGAAATATTAAAATGGCATCCTGAGAAAAAAGGAGGTTTTAGAAAATGGAGATATGGCGCAAGACAGGACGTCTCTCCTGCTACTTTTGTTGACAGAAATTCTATCTGCTTGCACGCCTGTTTGACCCAAGGTTGGCACTGTTTCTTGGCAAAAATATCTGCCTTTGTGCTAACTGACATTATCCTCTTGAAGGTAATTCTATGACTGGACAGAAATGCACAATCAAGTGATAACCTAAAATATAATTGCTGCAAAAAAATCTCAGGACATAAATGTCAGGTAAAAAGCGCTTTTTATGCTACATTCAGAGAGGGAGAGAGAGGGGTTTAATTAAGGTAATTATAATATATGAGTGTTTAAAAATGCTTGAAATTTACCTTGAGTGAATGTTGTAATAGTGGCGTTTCCCTTGCTCAGGTCAATAAGATAGCCATGCTGCGCCCCCACCGTGATCCGGAAAGTCACAGCCCCCTGGGTGGTGTCTCTGTCCACTGCCTTCAGTGCTTTACTGGTGATCAGGAACCCCAGGTGGCCAGTGGACTGTGTTCTCAGCATGGTACCTCCTTTGTTGACCACAATTTGTGGGATGCCATTGTCCACAGACAAAATTGTAATTTTCATCAGCTGTGGTTTGCGGGTTTCAAAAACTGTGTCAGGGAAAATATAGAAGTCTGTGTGGGTCCCGTCAGTAACGGTGAATGAGAAGCTGTCAGAAGCAGACTCTGTCCCGTCATGCTTGTAACTGATCATGTTCTCATTGAGGTCCTGTTTGGTAAAGGATGTCACAGGCCGGGTGTTGTTGAAAAGCAATTTGCCGTGGACGGGTAACTGGGTAATGGTGAATTTAAGTAGCCTGTCAACTGTGTCACGGTCTTCCACCGTGAGCTCAAAGGGGGTGATTAACTTAGACTTGCCTTCAGTAACAACAAGGCTGTGAATGGTGACCACAGGTTTTTTGTTGTCTACATCCGTTATGGAAATGCGGAACGTTCGAAACATGGGGTTGAAGCCATCCGTCACCTCAAACTCGAAGCTATCCATTTTGACTTCGTCGTCAGCAGTGTGGATGTAATAGATTTTGTTGCCAGCCAGCTGGAGCTGAGTAAAGGAGGTGATTGGCATGCCCAGAGTATCCGTGCACTCAAGGTGGCCCCTTGACGGAGCTCGGGTAATGGTAAACACCAAGTGCTCATCAGGGCTGTTCATATCACTAGTGCTGAGCAAGTCTGTGGTTAAGGTCACTCTGCCCCCTTCTTTCAAAGAAACCCCTTTGCTAACAACATCAGGGAACACTGCATCTATCCCACCTACTGTTACATAGAAATACCTATCGATCAATGGATTGATTCCATCAGTTACATCAAATTTGATAAGGTCACGTATTCCTTCCTGTCCATTATGAACATAAATGATTAAACTCTGGTCCAAATCACTTTGTGTAAAATTCATTCCAATGGTTATGTTCTCTAGTGTTTGAAATGGTGTTCGCTTTTGTAAAATACCCTGATTGGGTCCATAACGAATGATGTAGGTTAGAGTACTGTCCTCCGAATCCAGGTCAGTAGCTTTTAAAACTTTACTGTTGATGTCTTTGACTTCTCCAATTTCTATTTCCAAGCCATCATTAATTGCCATCCTTGGAGTTTCGTCATCCACTGGGATAACCATAACAATGACACTTTTTTCCACTGTGAATTTGCCATCAGTAAGAAGGACGTGAAAACTATCCTCAGTGGTTTCTGAGTCATCATGCTCATATACAATGCTGGAAGCCTCTCTGATCTGATCTAGCGTAAAATTAGTCACAGGAACAGTGCCAGAAGTTAACTGATTCAGAATGAAGCCATGTTTAGGGGGTTTAGTAATTATAAATGTCAACTCATCTGCAGGGATATCTGCATCCACTCCGTTCAATATTGGTGTGTCAATGACAACATTCATGCCTTCCATCACGACAAACTCCCTCATGTGGATCTCTGGCTTTTCGTCATTGGCAGGGATTATCACAATGGGGAAAAACAGCCTTTCTGAGAAATTAATGCCATCTGAGCACCTGAACATGAACCTGTCCTCGACTGGCTCAACTCCTTTGTGAATGCTTTGTACATAGTAAATATGGTTCTCTTTGATGTCTTTGATAGTGAATGCGCTAATTGCAGTTCCTGACCTTGACTTTTCAGATCCCGGAGCAGGAGAAATGTTTTCCAAATAGCCAGACGTCGGCTGAACAATGATCGTACACAGAAGGTCATCGTTGGGGGTGTCGACATCATCAGCACTGATGTGCAATATTTGAATTACATTTTTCTCCCCCTCAACTACACTAAATTGGGGGCCCACAAACACCTCAGGAGCTTGGCTGTCTATAGGCAGAATAGTAACATGGACTCGAACACCCTTGATTTTATTGCCTCCCACAGTCCACTCGTCCGACATATCTGTGAGCGTCAGATTAAAGTAGTCTTCCTTGGTTGTGAGGCCAATTTCTCCACTTGTGTGCATATACACTACTAAGCCACTGATGATGTCAGCCTGTGTAAAACTATCCGAAGGTACTCCATTTACCAGTATTTCCCCAAATATGGGAGGATCCTCTACTATAAAAGTCAATCTAAGGTCATCAGTGTCTTCATCCCGCCCCTGAATGACATTAGTTGTGATCTCTGTTGCTCCATTCTCCAAAACGTCAATGTAGGAGCCTATAGTGCCTTCTGGCAAGCTTATGGTTGGAGCCTCGTCATCTACAGGCTTCACAGTTATCTTAATGGTAATAGTGACAACATGGACTCCATCACTGACATCAAGTTGAAAAAAATCATTTGTTGACTCATCTCCATTGTTAACGTAGGAGATCCTACCACTTGAAATGTCACCCAGATTGAAAGTATCCCCTTTGGTTAAGTCAGTGAACGAGTATTGGATGTTACCGTGAAGAGGAGGTTGGATGAGAGTGAAGGTTATCTTTGTGTCATCTGTGTCTGCATCTGTAGTGTCAAGCTCAGAGCGTGTGATAACATACTTGCCTCTCTCTTGAATGGTGAAGCCCGTGTTGGTGATTTGTGGGGGCTTGTTGTCAACTGGCTGTAGGAAAATGGTGAAGATACCATTGACGCTGTTCCCTGCTGTGTCTTCAACAGTGTACTGAAACTGAACTACATGTGGAGTTATCCCCAGCTCTATGTCTGGAGGCTTGTAAGCAATCTTGTGGTGATTTATCTGTGCTTGAGTAAACTCTGTGACCTCTATGTTTGGACTCTCAGTCAAAACGATAGTTCCCAGAATAACAGGGCTGTTTGCATCTGTGTCTGTTGGAGGCTGGGTGATTGTATACTTCAAATCCCTATCCTCAGAGTCCAAGTCAGTGTAACGTAAGAATTTCTTACGAAAGTAGGTGAGCTGGTATTCATGTACAGTCAACTGCAATGTTGTACCAGGGTAAATCTCTGGGGGGATGTCATCTATAGGCAGAATTTTAATAATAAATGAGTTCTCGCCTGACTGATTTGGCGGGTCATTGTCATCTTCAACTCTGAAAATAAACTGATCCATAACAGTTTCTGTGTTGTGTGGTCCAATGTGCCTGTAAAACAGCTTTCCGTCAGTTATGTCCTGCTGGAGCCACTCTGTCACTACTTTTTCGTACATTTCATCATCAGAATTGAACCGCCATGTGGAAGGGTCCTCTGGAGCATCAGACTGACGGAGAAGCACCTCACCTATAGTCGAGTAAGGAGGCTGTATAATAAATTTAATAGTCGAATCCTCAGAGTCAATATCTGCAGCGCTGAGCATTAACAGGGAAATTGGCATCATCTGATTTTTAAACAGCACCAGACCTGTGTTTGCGTTGACAATGGGCGGCTCGTCGTCCGTTGGTACCACAGTTATGGGGAAGAGGAACTCCACTTCATGCTTGCCATCCGTCATACGGAAAATGATGTTGTCACTGTATGTGTCGCTGCCGTCATGCTGATAGATGACAGAACCCAGATCAAGGTCTGCTGGGGTGAAAAATTTCCTCCTGGTGCCCAGCACCGTGAGCTCCCCATGCCTTAGCCCATCAATCACTGTGATCTTCACACTTTCTAAATTGTCTTCATCACTGACTTGCAGGTTCTGCACACTGGACAGCGACCTCGACTGGCCCTCATAGAGCAGCTGCCCTGTGTTCCTTGTCACGACTGGAGCCAAGGTGTTCATGGGCTTAACAACAATCATAAAAGCAAAAGGGTCAGAGATAGCACCCTCAGTGTCCACGACCACAAACTCAATTTGGAAAATACGCTCTGCATCTGAATCCACAGATGGGGGCTTGTAGGCTATTTTAAGGTCCTTTAGATCTCCCTGATAAAAAGATGTGATGGGCAAATTCCTATCGTCTGTGCTAACAATGTAGCCTTCCTCAAACGACAGTGGAGAAGTAATGTTGAAAATTAAGTCGTCATGTGCAGATTCAACATCCTCAGCGGCCAGCATGTCAGGAGTTATAGCGGTCATAACAAACTGGTCTACTTCCATCATCATCATAGCCACAAAACTCGGTTTGGGAGCTGTATTTTCCTCCCCTTCTTTAATTCTCACCATTATTTGAAAAAACTCCTGCTTTATGACATTACCCTCCTTGTCCTGTAGTTCTACATACATCGGTATGTAATCTCTGTTTGGGGAGCGGTGGGCAAAAGTGTGCTGATAACGAAGATTGAGTCTGACAAAATCATCACAATCAACCATTTTGCCTAATTTGCCTTCATCAATGAGCTTCCCATATCGAGGCAAAGCGCTGGCGCTTGCAAGACTAGTGACTTTGCACAGATATGTGTTCCTATCATATGTGAACTCAAGAATTTTCTTATCAATTGGATTGCTCGTGCCAAGCAGTTTATCCACAGTAAGGGGCATGTTTTTAGTCAAAATCTCCAGCTGAGTGAAGATTACCTCCACTTCCATCATGAAGGGTATGATCACCGTGTCGGTTTGAGTGTCATACCTCAGTTGTAACCTTACCCTGTCTTTGGAAGGACTTCGGGATCCGAAGTGCGAGTACTTGACATCGTTGGGGCCGAATTCGCACGGAAACTTTTTAGGGGAAAGCTGGCCCGGTCTCTGGGACAGGGGATCGTTATCCAAAACTGTTATGGTGCACTTGTCTCCGGGCTGGACCTGTATGACCAAATCGTTAATCGGATCAACAAAAACTGACCTGCCGAAAGGAACACGTATTCCATTGTTGGCCACCAAAATAGCATCCTCAGAGAGTTCTGACCTCAAGCCATAGGTCAGTCCCAAGCTATCCAGAAGCCTTGCGGGCGCGGCGTGCGTGAAAGTCAATACAAACACAAACACGGGCGTGAAAAGAGATGCGGCGGACTTGCGTCGCCGCGCGGGTTTCCCTCCAGCCATTTGCAGGGCGAGTCCCAGCGAAAAGTGGAAAGCGGAGCGAGCGACTCGACGGTCAAAGTTTAAAGTAAAGCAGCGCGATGCCGAAACAAAGTCGCACGCGCCTCCGCGCTCAGGTGCACCATCCTCACGGAGACACCGCGCTCGCGCATAAACTTCATACCTTGCGGAGCGGACTGAGGACACGCCCATTTTGCCCCTCATTGGCTGGCATTTACGGTGGAATGCGACCGGCAACTTACGATTGGGTGCGAGTGCTGTCACTCAGGAAGACGGGCGAGAAATACAATAATAATAATAATAATAATAATAATAATAATAATAATAATAATAATAATAATAATAATAATAATAATAATAATTCATTAGCATGGTATTTGGTAATAGATATTTTATTTTATTTTAATTAAACAATTAATTTAAGTTTTAAATAACAAATAACAATTTAAAAATAAATCAGAATTAATACATTCTTATACCCTTTACTTGATTTTCAACCAGGAGGCCTTGCTTGGAAAATTTCGGTACAAAATCAAATGTGGGATTGAAGGACGACAGAAGGCGCAGTGCTCCATCTGGTGGTAAGGTGAAATAATGCAGTATTTAATCTATTCATGAGACATTGTGAATATTTATATTTCTATTTTTTAGTTCTGTTTAAATTCATTGTACACACATGTTTGAGACAGTGAAAATATTACAGTCTTTGTAGAGATTCTTATGACTGTACAATTACTCAAAAACCTCTTCAGCTGTTTTGCAATATACACCAACTTTTGTTCATTTCATTCCTTGACTGCTGACTGAAATTCTTCAGGCAAATCACTGCAGTCTACGAATTGAAATGTATTAACAGAACATTTCCAATTATTCAGGCCAAGTGTTTCTGAGGGCTATACTGTAGTCTGTGCATGTGATGCGTTTTATTGAGTGATAAGTTATGCACAGATCTCAACAGGCCTGCCACAGAAATGAAGGTTTGAAGCAGATTGTCCTTTCCTGTGAAGAAATGGCATTATAACAATAAAAATAAATTTAAAAAGCACAAACTGTGAACCTGAAATAGTCTTCCATTTTAAACATAAAGGTGCACTTGAACTTTAACAGCTTAAGGTATATTTATTTTAAAAAGCTTTACTGTAGGTTAGGAGTACAACCACTTATATATTGTCTGAAGGATGCGTTAATGCCTAAGGTGATCCAGAAAGACAGCAATACATGTCAGATTGTCAGATTGTTGCTGCATTCAGAATTAGGTTCTTTATGAGTAATGTATCTGTATGCTTCAAAACTGTTTCAACAATAAAGTTAAATCAGGTGTGGTTAGACGCCATAAAACTTCAGCTGAGAAACTGTGGCCATGAACAATAAAACCTAGAAATAGTAATAAAAAACAATATTGTTAATAATAATAAAAATGTATAACATTGTTAAATAATATATATATATATATATTTAAATCTAACTATTGTTTTATACCAGAACATGTGAAACACACCACAGCACAGTACACAGTGCACCGCAACTGAACGTGTCCATTGCATTTGACCCATGCATGAAGGAGCAGTGAACAGCTGACAGGTTCGGCCAGGGAGCAGTGCTCTGTACCTTGCACAAGAATACCTCAGTGGCACCTTTACTGGTCTGGGATTTGAACTCGTGACCTTCCGATCACGGGGCCAACTCCCTAACCGTTACACTATCACTTCCCCTTATACATATACATATTTTCATCCATCCTTAAAGAATTCTGTGCTGTCTGTGTCCCCAGTTTGGATCAGTCTAAGAAGATGAAGTAGGTCGACCCTATGGATTTATTATGATATCTGCACTTCCCTTTCGATCATGGGTCTCCATAGCCCTGGACTAATCTTTAGGCCAAGTGTTTCTTCACTAAATTACTGTTTTTCACAAACTTTTAAAATGAAAAATGTGTTTCTCTTTCTTCCTACTATCTGTCATTGTTAAACACCTCCAGTGATCATGCTGAGTTTAACTGGTATTATTATAATACTCCCTTGTAAACCCTTCAACTATGCTTAATAAAAGAGTGAAAATGATTTGGATGGGAAAACATCTGTGAGTCTAGATATTCATTTTACAAAGAATGTCCACAGACAGAACCCATTATCTTTCTTCAGCTGGAGTTTTTGTCTCACTTCTAATTCTGTTCATTTTACAGATGTTCCTTGCAAATCAATAATTGCTTTCTGTGTCTCCACTCATGGTCTGTACTTATATTCTTAAATTTTCCCCGTACATTTTTCTTGAATTGGGGGTTTGCGGAAATAGACATGCAGCCTTGGAAATAAATTCTAGTTGCATCACAGTGTTAAAACTGCAGCTTTTGTTGTGAATAAATGAAAGCCATTTTTCATCTTGAACATTAATGCTACTTCAAACAAAAGGAAAAGTAATTTGAGGCATCCGCTGATATCTAACACATTGGGTCCTGTTATTACCACCATCATTTCCAGCATTGCGCACTTACCCATCATTTAAACTATGATTCAGAACATTCCACTGCCCAGTCAATACCATTCCAAAACAGAGATGACTTAGCCGCCAGCTGACATTTTTCTTTTTCTAAAGGTACAATTCCCCTTTAACTATTGTTTTGCTCACTTTATTAATGCTGCTGTATTTAAGAATACAGAACATCACCTATGACATTCCAACAAAGAAAAGGCTGGCTTTTACAACAAACATCCTACATATGATCATTTTGAAACACAGACTAGGTCATTTCTACACATTTTTTCAGGATTTTATGAAGTCTAATAGAGATAATGATTACAGATGTAGATCACCACATCATTTTGTATTTTAAAGTCTTAACATATTCAGAATATTTTTGTCTCAGCATTGGCATTACTTTTATTTTAAAAAAATAATCATATAAAATCAATGTTGCTTCCATTCCATAAGCTCTCGTACATAAATATTGATCCACTGGGCCAAAACATATGGTTGGTAGTATAAAAGAGTTCAATTAAAGTAAAGTTACCTGCAGAAGTAATTTCTAGTAACAGAAAAATAGAAAGTTACTTGCAGAATTTGATGAGAATATTCATGTATAAACTTAAGCCCTGTACTGATTCTTCTCCATTGAATCATAGGCTCACATAATGCTATAATTCACCATGTATGCAAATACAATTACCACAACCACAGTGCAGTTAGTGGTAATAAAGGTCAGCGTGTGTCACAGCTTCTCTATCTGGCGGATGTTTTGGAAATGTGGGTTCCTGTGGTTACCTCATGCTGCAGTTGTCATTCGGTCTTTACACAGCAACAATTGCTAAGCTTATCGCTTCTATTTTGTACCACAAAAGCTTTCTGTGGTGACAATGGGGGCCACGGCTCTCTCTGATCTCATTAGGGCTATTTTAGTTAATTACTTCACCAACTGCGAGGGCCTTTGATGGAGCAGGCTGACCTCTGAGGGGCAAAGAAGCAGCCTATATGCTGGAACTTGTCAAAACAATTTCTGTAGTGGCCAGGTTTAGATATGAGAGACCAAACTGCAGGATGGCAGAGGTATGAGAAGAGTTCTTGGAACTAATGCTGGAAATCACAAGACAGGAAGATGTTGGGGATGTTTATTTATCAGATTCTAAATAGGAGGCAAAGTAGGCATAAGTGCATGAGATATGTGTGTATGTTATGAGACTTTATCACACTTTGAGAAATTAGTATGGTTCCTGTCATGGAACTGGTAAAAAATGCATGCAGCATAAAACATCACATCTATGCAATGAAAGTGATATTTTAGACTAAAATAAAAAAAAACTGTCAAACTGAGAAAAATGATATAATGTGACTGCAACCCACTGACATTCCCATTAATGTGGTTCAAAGAATTACATTTTGCAGTGTAGAAAAGTATATTGAGTAATATTCAAGAAATATATATTAATAATATATAAAACAAAGGCTTTTCTAGATGAATACTAAGCAAAAAAATGGGGCATTAGTTCGGGCTACCTTTGTGTACTTCAGAGCTATTCAAAACTATTATTTTGGAAAACAATCATAATAATCATCATGATAACATATTTAGCATTTTTCACTAAAAGGCAATAATTTTCCCTTTTTACATTTTCAGCAGTCAAAAATAAAAACAATAAACGTATAATGTAACTCGTGTTTCTAAATGCAGAAATACACTAGCAGTCAAAAGTTTGGACACACCTTCCCATTCAATGTTTTATTCTTTATTATCATGACTATTTCCATTGTAGATTCTCACTGAAGGCACTATGAATGAACACATATGGAATTATGTAGTAAACAAAAAGTGTGAAATAACCCAGAACATGTTTTATATTTTAGATTCTTGAAAATATCCACCCTTTGCTTTGATCACTGATTTGCACACTCTTGGCATTCTCTCGATGAGCTTCATGAGGTAGTCACCTGAAATGGTTTTCCAACAGTCTTGAAGGAGTTCCCAGAGATGCTGAGCACTTGTTGGCCCTTTTGCCTTCACTCTGCGGTCCATCTCATCCCAAACCATCTCGATTGGGTTTGGCCAGGTGACCGTCAGGAGGAGGCCAGGCCATCTGGTGCAGCACTCCATCACTCCCCTTCTTGGTCAAATAGCCCTTACACAGTTCATTCATAGTTTTGATGCCTTTAGTGAGAATCTACAATGTAAATAGTAATGAGAATAAAGAAAAAACATTGAATGGGAAGATGTGTCCAAACCTTTGACTGGTAGTGTATATTAGATAAAACAATAAAATCATTAATAAAACGTCCTGGATCCTAAATCATATATAGAAATCCTCAGGCATGAAACATGAAGTTCATGGATCAGGTGTGAATAATAAATCAGGGAGATTAATTCAAAGAGAGAAATGTAAGCTTTTCTTTCTTTTTCTTTTTGATGGACTCTCTGAAGTCCTTTTAAAGGTTACTTTTCAAAACTAGTGTTATGTGTTACATTTTAATATTTTTTCAGTAAAATTTTTCATTTCTATACCCTCTTTATCATCAAGCTACTATGGCAACTCAGCAAGTCCTCTACTGTGAATATGAAAATCGCTGGCCACCTGAACATTTTAATACATACTGTGAGAATGTTGTATTTAAAGCAACTGGCAGGTGAGATCTCAAAGGGTAGCGTGAATTTAAAAAAGGGTGACTTATTTAGTTATATAAGGTTCTTTCCTCCTTTCCCTAGCTTTTCCATCTGTATTATTGCCTTTTCAAGCCTTAGGGCAGAAATCATTTATTCCCAAGTTTTGAAAATAATACACTTTGTAAGAAAAAAAAGATGGTAATGTAATACACAGTATGATGTGGTACCAATAATTCTTTAAAATCACCTTTTAAGTACACGAAGTGGCAAATCTGCCGATCAGATTATTTTAAGAAGAAATTAACAGTGCAGAATCAAAGCCTCAGATATAAATTTCTTTCTAAATTAGCAGCTCATAAGTATTGCCCCATGATATTGGGATGACTAAAATATTTTCCCTATTTCCTGCTTGGTTTTAATTGACTGTAACACTAATCTTTTACCGAGCTGCCCAGTGTTCCTGAACTCGAGTCTTATTCCACCAGACTTAACAGTAGGTATGAGATGCCCATTACATGATCTAAAATGGTCTGTCTCTTAGGAACAGCAATTTAAACTAGTGTGTCAAGCAATTTAGGTTTTTATTTCCTGCCGTTTTCATATGACTTGTTACTCTTTCTCTCAAAGACTTATGTGTCATTCTGTATTAAATCTATATTTACAGCTTTTAGCAGAGCTACATACAGAGCAACGTACATCAGTGCTTTATAGTCAACTTTTGTTATTCAGACTTGAAAAACACAAATTTAATTCAATAATGGTTCAACCAAATTACTGCCAGCTAATTTCCAACCCTTAACGTAAAAAAAAGTTTAAATTAAATCCACCATAATTGATATGCTATACCAGATATGACATCCGCTATATTATTCACAATCCTAAGCCCTTGTGGGTAAATTTGCAGTTTTCTTTAATTTTAAAGGGATACTCCACAAATCCAGATCAGTGTTCAGTGACCCCAGATGGTTCGAAAGAGCTTTGCAGCATGTTTAAGACAAGGCTCATGGTTGGCATGGAAATCGAGCAAATGATTCAAAACAGCAGGGACTTGCATTGAAATTTCAGTGCTGAGCAGGTAGAGGTTGCACTGGATGCCACGCTTATGTCAAACCATTCAAAGTTCATGAAGGACTGAAAGGAACATTTAACAAATCACTTCCATGTTATTTCATATTTGCATAAAGGTTCTTAAGATCATAACAAAACTATAGTTGAAATGTGGCAACATCAAAAAAAACCCAAAACACATAGATGATGACAGTTACATAAGACCAAAAACAGTCTATACTAATATACTAATATACCAGTTCCAGAATGATAATAGTATCATGCCATACATGGAATATTTGTATTTCAGACTATTTGGGCCTACACTCGAACATCTGTGCAACTACAAGATAAGCCCTGAACGGCTTCTGTCAGGCTCACAACTAATAGCCAGTTGCTTGGTTTGGATGTATTTTTGGGAAAAAAAGATAAAAAAAGCAAACAAACTACTTACCCAGATCAATTAAAGTAAATATCAAATAACAATATATTATAAATTATTTTCTACTTTGCTCTCTTATTTCAGAAAAGATGATTATTTATTTACAATAATAGTCAGTGGTATGCATTATAGAGCAGATTTGTGAATACATTTTATAACATACAGCAAAAGATCTGTAAAGGATTCATTTTAGCCAAAAACTCTAGATCATAACTCCAGACAAATCAGACTTCAACACAACATATAAAAAGTAAAGTAACATCTTCCATGTTCTATAGTTGACCACATAGTTAACAGCTGTTACATTGCAGTTGGCAGTGTTGAATCAGAAAGTATTTACAGTATCTGTAGGGAGTCATTTAACACACTGGTCTAATGTTGTTTAGTTGTGCATGATACTTCAATACTTTCTAGACATTGCTAGGCCTTTTTCCAGGTATGTCGATTTCAACGTCATATTGTCCAAAGATCTTATACTTCAATTGCTTCTTTACACTTGACTCTAATCTCCAGGTATATCTGCATCTGAATTCCATTTCTGCATTAATTATACAGGATAAACTCTGGCACTGGACACATTTGTCTTCTGTATTAATATTGAGCATTCTGAGATCCTTAGCAAAAAGTAGTTTATTCAAGTGTACTACGAGTATACTTATTATGTACTAAAACTGCGGCAATATACTTGAAGTTTACTTTTTATATACTATATTTTATATGCTTAAGAATAGTATAGTGAAGTATACTTGACTTATACTGATAAGTATAAAGAAAAGTCTACTAAAGTCTAAAAGTATACTTTTGTAATCTTAAAATGACCTTATAAAGTATACTTAAAGTATACTTTTATAAACTTAAAAATGTTCCAATTTAGTCCGAAGAAGTATTAAATTAGTATACTTTCTAGTACACTACAAGGTACATGGTACATGGTCTGTAGTATACTTGCTATACTTATACTTATACTCAAGCATACTTAATAAAATGAACTTCAAGTATACTACTTTTTGCTAAGGGGAGTCATTCTCAGCTGTCATTCTCACATGTATTTGGTTTCCGTTATGTTTTAGTTTGTTATATTTTGTCATGGTTTTTGACTGATTGACACATTACATTGTGCTGCATGCTACTTTTGATGCAGCCTCACTGCAACGGAGTAACAGCCCAGCAGTAAGAGACTGACCTAACAGCTAATGGCAGTGTCCAGATTGGGTGAGACTGTAGTTTTCATAAGTTACCGCTAGATGGCGATGTAATAACAAATGTGCAATGGCTTTATAGAAACATACAGAATGCAGTTCTGAAATTGAAAAGCATGGAATGCTGCAGTTTAAAATGACATGCAAAAAGCTAAAAGAATGAAAATATGGAAAACAATCGAATCCTCTTAATTCAGCTTTAATTACCCAAACTTGGAGTAAGGACATCTCTAAGCATCCCAGTTTTCTGAGAAATGAAGGAATTCATTTGGTGATGAGTTCCACCCATCCTGAGTGCCTCCCATTTCCATTTCCTCAACAAATACTGCAGTGTTAGAGTGGAATGGCCAATGATACAACCCCAATTCCAGTGAAGTTGGGACGTTGTGTAAAACGTAAATAAAAACAGAATACAATGATTTGCAAATCCTTTTCAACCTATATTCAATTGAAAAAAAAATGAGTGAAGAATTGCAAAACAACAATAAAGTTTATCAGTTTGAACATAGATATCTTGTCTTTGTAGTGTATTCAATTGAATATAGGTTGAAAAGGATTTGCAAATCTGTTTTTATTATTTATTTATTTTATTTTATTTTAACGTCCCAACTTCATTGGAATTGGGGTTGTATTAAATTACCAGAAAACTAATGGGTTGCCTACTATGACTCTTTTTTTTCTTTTCTTCAAGGCCAAGTCAAAGTAATCAGATATTACTGCAGAGAGTAACTTACCTCGTGTCAGCATTTCAACAAATATTTTTTGACACTAGAGATCTTCATGTCTGATTTTGAAAGATTTGTGCAGTAAGTTCTTATTTTTGTGGTTTTATATTTTGGGGCAAAATGTGCTCCAAAATGTTGTCCTAGTTTGTAAGAAGCAACACTATGATATAAATAATACCTTGCAATAATTCACCCCGTCCTAGTGTGTGTTCTACTGATTTATTGATATTTAACTCTGTACAACTACAACATAGCTGTTCCCGATAAGGACAATTTAGGAGCAATAATTTCAAAAATACAAGCACTTGTACATTTTGTGATCTTTTTTACTGACAAGCTGATACCATATCACTGCAATTACAAAGTCTTCTAAACTGAAGCATGCAAAAGAATCATTATTGTTGCAAAAAGCAAGACCTGAATGACCATGCTCACCGCTCAGCTATAATATTATGGCTAACACCATGCCTAATATTGAGAAAGTCCCCATTTTGCAGTCAAAACAGCCCTGACCTGTCGAGGCAAGAACTCCACTAGACCTCAGCAGGTATGCTGTGCTATCTGGAACCAAGATGCCAGTAGCAAATCCTTTATGGCCTGTAAGTTGTGAGGTAGGTCTTCTATGGATTAGGCTTGTTTATCAAGACATTCAATAGAGATCTATAGAATTTGGAGGCAGAGTCAACACTTCAAACTCACTGTTGAGATCCTCAAAACATTCCTGAACTATATTTGCAGCGGGGCAGGGCATATTATCCTGCTGAAAGAAGCCATCAGGGAATACCATTTCTATGAAGGGGTGTACTTGGTCAGCAGCAATGCCTAGATAGGAGACTGTGTAAAAGTTACATCCACATGAACAAGACCCAGCATGTTTCCCAGCAGAATATTGCCCAAAGCACCACGCTGCCTCTGCTGGCTTGCATTAGTGTTTTCTGCTGTAAAGCTGTGCAGAACAATATATGAAACATGCAAAGGGTATGCACCTAATTGCCTAATTCATTCATTTTTGTACCTCATACATAATTTGTATAAGGTACTTCTTAAGGCTATATTTCACCAATAACGTAGGTCTATGCAAGGGTTCAGTTGAAAATAACTTTGAAAAGATTCCCAAAAAGCAATCATGCATATAAACATCTGCAAAATCACAGTGGCTAGCAAGCAGTAATTAAAATCATTTTCCAGACTTGCAAACAGCATTAAACTAAACATTATTTTAATATGCAGCTTTGGTGTTGAGCTGAACTATGTAACAGAAAGATTCCTAGCTTCCTATTGCTTCACTTGCATATTTAGTTATATATTTGCAAGGTTTTCATCTAAAAGTGATTCATAAATATGTGTATTTGCATTTTTATTTTCTCCCTGTCTAAACCATAAACCATGCAGACTTTTCACCAAGGCTGTGCCAAGCCTTGACCGGCAGTGACTCTTGCAATATTAACACCCATTTGGCAGACCTAACAGGAAACAAAATGTCAGTTCAAACAGCTATTCACAGTTCACACATAAGGGATCAGATCAGAGTCTGAGCTGTTGGAACTGACATGTTCTCTGTGAGCCTTGTCTCTTCTCTACCTTCCCAACTCCTACGCTTAATGATGCAATTGTAAGACACAGTTTTCATCTGTTTGAGATTGGATAAATGATGGCAGACCCTCTGGTGCATTAGACTCAACATTGCACATACAGGTCATATATAAAGCTGTTTTTTTTTAATCAAACTTATAATCATAAACTATATTTATTGTTTCCTCTTACTGTACAATAATTTTAATGATTTTGCTTTCAAAGACTTTGTCCCTTTTGTCTAGACTTTCCACAACTCAGCATGGCCTCGCCATTGGTCAACTGAAATATTCCTCATCTGATTATCACATGTACCACATGTAAACACACCCTTGTTTTCTTGTTATGTCATTGAGATACTGAATGAAAGATAAGAAAATCAGACAGGAACTTGACATTTCCCAGGAAATAGGCTTAGATAGCATCAGCTTCCAGGCAACATGTACACTAAACCTGCACGAAATTTGGAAAATTGTGTTTTTAAAACAAGCCAGAGAGCCGAAGTCTAGTAAATCACAATTTAACTGATCAACTGAAATTGTAGTGCTAATATACAGAACAAAAAGTCCTGTGCTATATATTTCTTTTTCAAAGTCACAGGGAAATTTACAGAAACTTGTTTGCAATATACTTTTTACTCTAGTACATTTGTACAGTTCTCTAGTACATTTTCACTATATTTCTTCTTTGCTTTAAAATACATCAGTCAAAGCCCATTGCAGCAAATAAGAAAATAACTTGTTTCATGTGAAAGTTTGAACACTCTTTTAAATGGAATTTAAGATTCACCTGAATGCAGTTTCTAATATTATCACATAGTAACATTTCTGACAATATAATAAACATTTTTGCCTCTGATGACTTGCAGTATTCACTCTGACAACATGATTAATATAACTGATTTTAGGCCTACAGTACATTCTATGTTTGTCCTGTGAATACATCACAGAAGTGCACACCAGCTCTGAGGTCAGTGTTAGCTTTGTCCACTGTGTAAAATCCAGCTGTGTAATTATTTTAGGTAAGTAGTTTGAGTCAGTTTGCACCAGTTTGGGCCCCTTTGAACCAATTCTAACTGCTTTTGGAAAGTTTGAACCAGTTAGAGCAAGTTTGAACTTGTTTGAACAGTTTGAATCAGTTTAAACTAGTTTGTGTCATTTTAAGCCAGTATGAACTGGAATGCAAATACATCTGGACTGGTTTACTAGCAAATTCAACTGCCCATATATAAATTGTATGTCTAAATGTAATATGTAATATGGCATAAAATTTTGTTGAACTTGACTTAATGGTTAGAATCAGTTTTGAAAAGTTTAATTAATGAATGTCATGTTCTGTTTAGAGAAACTGTCAAATGAAATAACAAAAAAAAAGAATATTAAAGTTGAGTGAAATAAAGTGCTCCATGAATTTGGATAATGTTTATTAATGAATTTGGACAATGTTTCATAAACATATTACTTTGTTGTGTTATGCACCTGATAAAATATGTACCCAAGAACTCCTCCACGCCAAAACATATGTACCCAAGAGCTCCTCCACGCTCACATTACATCACTTTTGCTGGTAGAATTGCAAATGTTGTGGGAGTATTGTGTTTTGCTGTACATGCCCACTTTTTACAGACAAGACAAATTACAATTATCTACATCCTTCATATGCACGTGTGTCAGACGCAGCTGGACACGGCTGGTAATTACGACTGGTGCCAGCCAGTGGTAAATAAGCTAAATTGGGGTACTGAAAATAGTCCAGCGACACACAGGCAGCTAGTCTTTGTCTGCTTTCTGTCTTCTCACGTTTGATTGGAGATAGCAGCGAGTGTGAGGCTAGTCCATAAGATATTTTACTTGGGGCCAACCTAAGCCATGTTTTAGGATTTGCAGCATGGCTACAGCTCAGCAGAGAGAAAAAAGAGTTGTGCAATATGAAATCAATTTGATTTGTATTTCAATCCAGCCTGCTGAATCCTGTACCAGAAACAACAACAGATATTATTTAGGTGCATTATAGGTCATCTCTCTAGAATCTTCTCATAATTATAAAAGCATGAAGTCATTGGACACATTTTTAAGATTTTAACTAACACGTATGAGAGAAAAATTAATGTAAGCAGTATTTATACTGCTCAGGGATATATTGTCTTGTGTTTTATATGTTATGATTTATGAAAATAAATATCTTGACTAAGGCTAAGCTGGTCATCCATGTGAGATATTTTCGATGTACAAGACAGTTCATGTCCAGTTATAAAACACATGAGAATTAAGACAGATTGTGATGGTGGCAGCCTAGAATATTTGGCTATGTACTCAGTTTTAGCCTGGCCATGCCCAGTTCTACCACCATTGTGACCAAGACCCATAACTGCATATTGCTCCAAGATTGTCTGTTTAAGTGAAAATAAGTGTGATATCACATAGCAGACTCTCTGGATAAGAGTCTGTTATGTGATATACTGTAAATGTAAGAGGAAAACATGGATTGTTGTTTTATGAAATATCCCCTTTGAACCCAGAGGCAATTTCTTAAAATATGTAAGATACTGAGACAATGTGGCTATTACATTTTGAGGTCACATTACTGGCCACATGACCATTTATGTACTTTTACCAATGTATTATTCAGCAAAAACAACAGACACAAAGAAAATCTTTCTGAGTGTCACACGGAATTTTATAGCATTTGTGCAAAGCCTCCTTTTACTTAGAAAAGGCAAAAATAAATCTGACAGGGACAGGTGAAACTAAGGGAAGGTTAACCAATTAGAACACATGGGGCAGGACAAAGAGAAATGACTGAAGTACCAAATTAGACAGACACAAGACAGGACAGGGGTGCCCTCTAGTGGCCAACTGAAGAGCAGTCTGGAGGAGTCGTGACATGTAGACCACATACAAAGGTTTCTGCATTAATTCAGGCATCAGCATGAAAGAAAATTAAATAATATACAATCAAATGTGCAGCATTTATTTATTTATTTATTTATTTAATTATTTATTTATTTATTTTACAAAATGCATATCTGATCAAACTAGAAAAGATAAGTTGATGGGTTAAAATTAAATAGTGTACAATAATAAACACACATCCCCATTACACTGAGTTAAATGGGAAAAAAAAAAGCTACATTCTATGAGTGTTAGCAAATCAATTATGAAACAAATATTTGCAATACATTATTAAATTTGAATATATCACTTGTTCTGTTTTTCTATTCTATTCTAAAAGAATTTTCCTAGTCTTTTTTCACAGCAATGATTACAATTCAACTTGAATCTACCCTCTTGCTAGAATCAAATTAAGCCTTATGTTTGAGAGTGCAGCTCTACTCATTAGTAGTCTGAGTGTTGGAAAAGAGTCTGTCTGTCTGGGCTCCATCCATTACCATCTGCAATGAGAAAGCGTCCTCCCTGTATGAATATGCAAATAAGGCCAAACTGATGAATAGTTTCAATTAATCCACATTTTGCACATTGCAACAGATGTGAATGGACAATCAGATTTTCAGAGGCAGTCATCACCAATCATGATCGATGAACACTTCTTGAATGATTTGGCGTTGTTTCGAACTTTTTTTTCCTATAACAATGAAATAATTTGATAATGACACATGTGACAAAACACATACCATTTCAAATAAGTGTAGCAAACTTTGGACAGACGTTGTATGACAGGAACAGGGAGAATTCCTGTCCTGGCCATATTGGCAATGCTGCAGTTGTCTGATTATGGCCGCTATGTAAACAGTATCCAGACCATGGTTTATATAAAGTGCAGCACCATCTCTTTGCTTACACAACACAAAGCCTTTTCTGTCTCCAGTTGCAGTCGTTCTGTCAGCAATTGGATTCAAGGCATCAGGAAGAAAACGAGATCTAAACATTCCTTCCGTGGAAAAAATGCAGTGCACTGGGGCGACTGATAAAGAATAAGGCCCCTGCAAGATCTTAATTGACCAAAGATTCATGCTGTTGATTCTGCTTTTAAACATTTAACACTAAAGCAATACTTCTGCCACAGATTCACAATGTAGGTCTGTAATGAGCAAAACAAGTTCTGACCTTTAGAAAAGCAGCAGACATGAGCTTGTTAATTCAATCCATCAACCATAACATAATGCAGTTTAACTGTTCTGAACTTTGCTTCACAGAAATCTAATTTATTATAATACATCATAAGAATCACTCAATTATATATTTGCAGCCAGTTTTAGTTTGCATGCTTAGTAAATGGGCCTTGGACCATTGCTTACTAACTGACCAACTTCATGCCATTGATGCTGTCTAGACTTTAATCTGATTTCATGTGATCACATGCAGTGTTGTTTACAGAGATATTCGAAACATGATCAATGCATGATAGTTTTACATGAAAAGGAATCAAAATTAAACTATTAAATATTTTTACTGAGCAAACTCAGTAACTTTTCTGTGTCACAGTAACATGAATTGTGTAAGTGGTCAGTCATTACATTTCTGATGTTATAATTCAATATTCTTTAGTAATGAAATAAGATGAGTCCTAACTGCCATCACTTAGACCTAATTACTCACTAATGAGCAATAATGTGGGGAAATATTACCACTTATGACCCCCAAGAGTATAACTTGTACTTGCAAAGTGCTCAGTTGCTAAAATCTCTCTGTTGAAATGTGTGTAAGGCACAGCAGAATAATCAGCCAGAATAAACTCAATTTTGGATGGCTGCATTATTTATTTATTATTTATTTATTATAACTGAAGTGGAAGGTAGATGACAGCAGAATTTTTTAACAAATGCTTGAGTATTACAACATTGCACCTCAGGAAAAAAATGATAGTAAAGGTTTTAAAAATAGCTATTCTCCTACTTTAATACTGAAACGCAGGTTCCATTTAAAATACCTAAATATGTATGAACTACAGTGAAAAGAAACAATTATTTAAGGTGTGCATAGTATTTCTTGGAATTTTTTCTCTTCCTTTCTTACCAGCATTCCAATAGAAGAACAAAACCATAACATTGGAATGCTGACCGGTATGACCCACCATGTTGGTTAATACATTTTTGTTTAATATGGGCTTGGTTAAGGATGGAAATGCAGAATGTCTAACCTAAAGTGTTGTTTCTCAGCTCTAGTGAGTAGCTGATGTATGCTGGCTTACAGCTAAACCTGTTGTCCAATATGAGTGAAGAAGACATGAGCAGACATTGTAAACTAAGAGTGACTTCACTAGCTTTGCTGCAAGTGACATTTATGCATGTAGTTTTCCAGACCAAACCAGCAGTTATAAATCACTTTGGAACAGCAGCTAAAGATTAAACAATGTGGACAACAGATTTCAAAGATCACTTCATCAATAATCAGTAATAATTTTCAAGAACATTGTATGATATGAAGCTTCCAGAATAAAGCTGGATTAATTTTAACATTGAATAATTGTATTAAAGCCAACTGTCATATTATTGCAATTAAAAAAAAGAACCTCAATAAATCAGACCTTGTTCAAGTGTTATTTTAACGCACAAAGTTAACATTTCGGTCAGATCGTAAAAAGACAAAGAAATGCTTTTATCAGGGGCTAATTTTATACCCACCATTATATTCTTTGTGCACTCTATCCTGATCATTTATAGACATTTTTGCTAAGAATAATGTTGCTACATTTCTCATGGGAGATGTAGCCCAGGAAACAGAAGGAAATCAAAGCCCACTGTCATTTAAGGACGGTCCAATTTAATCACACTTGCAAATGCAAATGGCCATTTGTCTTTTACCTGCACATTGTCTGCTGTGTGAGCTCTGTAAAAGGGATTCAAGCCCACATTAAAGACAAGCACGCTGAATTTTCATGGTCATAAACCAACTGTAATGTTATGAATCTGTGTGGATCACAGATATTTACAATTTTACACATCTGTTAGTGTTTGTAATGCATTATTCTCCACTCCTTCTATATAATTAAAAAGACTACTTAGTGTGTATTTTCATTGAACAATACACTAGAATAAAAACTCACATAGCAACATTAAGAACTTTGGGAAATAATATCACACATAATGGGGGAATGAGAGAATGATTTTATGTCATTTTTGCATACTTTTTATTTTGGATAGTAAAACAACCAGTGAACTAACTTCACTTGACATGAACTAAATGTGTACATTTGACATGCCTGATATATTTGATGTAGTTTTGGTTGGGGTGATGTGTCGTGTACAAGTGCATGGAAAAGGCCCTTAACACTAGGTTTTTTTCAGAAGATTGTCACTGTAATGAGGCCATGTAAGTCACTTTGAATAAAAGTGACAAATGGCATAAATGTAAGTGTTTGTGTTGAGAGAGCTAGTTTAGGCAAACTGGGGGCATTCATGCCCCTTAAAGTAGTGTGCCTATAAATTTTCCATCAAGTATGTCGAAACTATTTTACATATTTTTTCATTAAATTTCTTTAAAAATATATCTCAGAATGCAATTTCCCATTTGTTATACTGTCCCCTTTAGCAAGTGGGAAAGACAGGAGCTCTTTGGACTGTACACATGATTGTATTAAAGTTTAATACATGACTTGTGAAGCAGATAATGTTTATAGACAATTTAAGGATGAAAATTATTTATTTGGGTTGAAAAGGTTCTCCAGACTTTTTGGCACCAACCAAAATGGTTCTTCCATGAAATTCATTTGAAGAAGTTCTTGCAAAGCACTAGAAGAAGATCAGTTTAAAGGTTATTTACAGAACCCCCCCGCCCCAACCAAAAAAAGAAAAAAAAGGAATATGTTATATAAGAGATAAATTGGCACTA
This sequence comes from Distichodus sexfasciatus, assembly GCA_032718565.1. Classification (NCBI taxonomy): domain Eukaryota; kingdom Metazoa; phylum Chordata; class Actinopteri; order Characiformes; family Distichodontidae; genus Distichodus; species Distichodus sexfasciatus. The sequence continues at coordinate 2,649,763 of JAVGVS010000015.1, forward strand.
TATCTCATTATTCTTCATTATGCAAGTTTAATGTGCTCCTTGAAATTGAATAAAAATATACCTATTGGGCTTGGGCTTAGGCTTAGTGATGGACCCAGTGTGCCATTAGAATGCCACATACATGTAATACATTCAGAAATAATTCGAAATAGTATTGTGAAATCAAAAACCATATACAATCTATGAGCTCTTCCATTCTATTTTGGTTTATATGAATGTTCTTATTCCACAATATTATTGTGACCTTGAGAGTTTTAGTGTATTTTTTATTATTATTGTCATTATATGAGAGAAAAAGAGAGAAATACTGTTTCAAAGGTTTTATATCTCTGTCTGTCTCACTAAGTTGCAAATGATAAGACAAGCTCCAAACTCAACAACAACAACAACAACAACAACAACAACAACAACAACAACAATAATAATAATAATAATAATAATAATAATAATAATAATAATAATAATAATAATGTCCAACAAAAACAAAATCATCTTTTCTCGATGTCCTTACATGCTGAAGCGAGCGCACATGACGCGCCGAGTCTTGGCATCTCCCTCTCGCGTAATTGAATTACCCCATCAGTCACATCCTGGACTTCTTGTGTAGACATCGTCCACTGTGCTGAGGGTGTGTTTGTGTCTGTGTGTTTCTCTTCTCTCCTCTCCTCGTCTCTCCAGATGTGAGAGGGTCTCCGGGCGCCATGGCGCAGCTGTACTACCGGCGCAGCGGCAACTCGTCGTACCGGGACCGGATCCCGCTGCGCGTGGTGCGCGCCGAGTCGGAGTTGTCCGCCCAGGAGAAGTCGTACCTGAGCGCGGTGGAGAAGGGCGACTACGCCAGCGTCAAGCAGGCTCTGGAGGAGGCCGAGATCTACTTCAAGATCAACATCAACTGCGTGGACCCGCTGGGGCGCACTGCGCTGCTGATCGCCATTGAGAACGAGAACCTGGAGATCATCGAGCTGCTGCTGAGCTACAACGTGTACGTGGGAGATGCGCTGCTGCACGCCATCAGGAAGGAAGTGGTGGGCGCCGTGGAGCTGTTGGTCAACCACAAGAAGCCCAGCGGAGAGAAACAGGTCTGTGCTTAGCTTTAAAAGTTTGCTGTCACTGACACATGCCCTCTCTCTCATGTTGGAAGAACACACATTTAACTGATTTAACTACTGTATGTCTTGTGTCAGTCAATAACAGTGGCCTGCAACTTCTGTAAACTTAACTACAGTAAGAGTATAGTATATTCTTACATAGTTATTTAGAGTGGGTAGTATTGTAGTAGTTTGCTTTCTCTCTCTCTCAAATGAAAGAGAGACCCTGAGATTTTGACACCGTGACCACTTTCTGTACATTCACTGTACATTCATCTAACTTGTTAAACAGAAAAGTTGACAAAGTTGAATCATTTAACTAAACGTGTTTACTTTAAAGTTGCAGGTGTTAAAGATTCTGTCATATTTTAGAGGAAGAGAGAGAATATTCTGAGACTGCCTCTCTATACACCCACTGATCTCAGAGATTCTGAGAGAGTGACCTCTAATTTCTATCTATCTATCTATCTATCTATCTATCTATCTATCTATCTATCTATCTATCTATCTATCTATCTATCTATCTATGCATCTATGCATCTGTTCATCTTTCTGAGAGTTGCAGATGAAAATAACTCTCTCTCTCCTCTGTCTATCTTATAAACTCCTGCTTAGCCCATAGTTATGTCACATGATTCTGCTCAGTGTGCAGCCCTAATACCAGCGTATTACACTTTTCATCACAGTATTACAGTTTTCATACATAGAAATAATTATTGCCAACTTATGAAAACAATGTTGAACAAAATTGTTAGTCACGCTATGTATAAATATTCATTTTCCACAGTTGGATAATACAGCCACACCACCCTGGGCTTGGGCTTGGTTAGTACTCACTAAAACAGCTTGGGATTGGCGCTTTTTTACGCTTCAATATCAGCTGCTTAGCACTCGCTTGTAGTGAAAAGGATGGAGAATTAACATAATGGTCTAGATTAACCGTTGTTTAATGACTCATTTTTGAGCCCACAGCTGTCAGTGTCTAATACTGTAGTTAAAGTGCTTTTAAGATCAGGGTTTACCAGCGTTAAACCCTTTTTGATTCGCTTTCCTGACAAGTGTGATCACCAGTTACATTTGGTGGGCTTAGGTGCACACAAGCACTAGGAATTTTTTTAGAAACACTGAAAGTTTCTTTTCCTCTACCTTTTAAGAATTTCTTAGACTTCTTTTCAGGTGGAGATTCGACAAGTGATTCTTTTCTAGAATTTTGCATCAGCCCTGTTGTATCTATAGAGGGAAACAGGTCTTTTTAAAGGACTTAGAAAACCTACTTTCTTCCCAAGCTCTTCCCAAGCCTTCTAAAGTATTGTATTTTATAGAAGTGCCAGTTTCGGAACTGTGTATGCTCTTCTGGAGGTTCCTTTAAGGATAACTAAAAGGACCACCACCTAGGTGGCAGGAGTCCTCGGTTAAGGATATTTTACTGTGTAAAGCCCAGCAGCAGTTTTGTGTTTAAGTTTAATGCTAGTTTTCATGCTTTTTGTATTTGTGCTAGATTAGCCTTACAAATGGGGCTGCTGGGTCACTGAATCAATATTTATTTTTGGTTGTAAATATTTCAAAGCTCAACAGGCCAAATGCTCAGTAGCCATTTTTTTTTTACTTTGGCCAAGCAAAGCTGTCTATCTGAAACTCTTTTAAAATGTGTTCTCTTAGAATGTGTAGAATGCATTAACTCTGGTGGAGTGGAGTTGCTTATTTTCAGACCATAAACAACTTGCCACTTTTAGTAGAAAGTGGTGTTTAGGTTAAAGTTTTATGAATATCATAGCAGAAAGGACGTTTAGTTTAGGGATTTTATAACTGTGATCCATTTTAATATGAGTAAGTTACTCTAACTTTGGGTTTCTTGCATGTTGTAAAGATATTTGAGAAAGTAGCCTCAGGCATCACTCAATCACTATCATACCCCTGGGACTCCAACTTCCAAATCTTTAGACCATCAGAGAACTTACCTGAGTTTGTCCATTTACTCTCAATACAAGGAAATACAGGAATGCCTCTCCCATCTTAGATTATGTGGCATCAAAAAATAACAACTCAGCACATCACCACACAATCATTCTTCTGTGGAATATTTGAAAAAAAACAACAACACCCCAATCCAGATTAACTGAAACTCTACCCATTTAACATTCACATTTGCTCAGTTGGTTTCCCTTGAATGTTCTTTGGATGGGCATGATACAGAGAACGGAAGAACTGGATTACCGTCAAATTAAGGAAAGGACAGTGTGATCATCTGTAAACCAGCAAATTGCCCAACCCAGCTCTGATTCTCTCTCTCTTTCTCACCCCCCGCTCTCTCTTTTCCCTATTCACGTAGCCTGTTTGATATGTAAATCACGAAAATTAACATGTCTATAGATCACAAGAGGATGAGGGAGCAGGTTACTGGCTTTGATTCATCTGCAATGGGGAGATGATGCTGATGGTAGAGATTCTTTTTTCGATGTCAGTCACATGTCTGATGGGATTTTTCACTTTGTGGTGGTGGTGTTGTATTTTACAGTGATGGTCTCAAAATAAGTGAATATCCTCTCTACCTCCAAAGGGCATATCATGAGACTTTTTAGAAAACAGTTCGAAGTGTGTAGAAGTCAATTTACAATGGTTTTTTGGAACTTATTCCCTCAAGATTTTCCTCCCTTGCAAGTTCCACAGCTGAAGTGACAAGGACGGAACTCGCAAGATCTGCTCATTGCCACCTCAGTTCTCGCTTCTTTACTTCTCTCTCACAATCACATGCTCACACTCTCCAGAACTCGAGAACTGACAGGCAAACATATCCTCTCTCTCTCTCTCTCTCTCTCTCTCTCTCTCTCTCTCCATCATTCGTTCTGTTCCTGTCTTACTGTCTCACTCTCTGTGTATCCTCTCTCCCTCTTGTTCTTTCTGTAATGTTATATGCACAGACATCATCTTTTCTGTGACTGCTGTCTTTATTTTCCAGCCACTTTGCAGGATGTCAAAAAACATTTTCATATGAGAATTTTCAGTGCTTATGAAGACAAGTTCCTCCCCCCAACATTTTTCTATAAAAAGCAGCTAAAGTCAGAATATGATAATGTGCAGCATGTATTGTATATGAATCCCATTAATCCTTGTCCAATTCTAAATGCTGAATTTAAAATGTAGCAGTCTAAAGCTGCACTCTGTGATGTTTTGTAATAGTTGTACATGAACAAGACTTCAATACATTATACCAGAGAACTCTGAACCTTTGCTGACCATTTTTTAAAATGTGTATTTGCATTTTAATTGCTATAAATACATAAGCTGTTGGATTAGTGTTTGTAACCTAAGGTTACTTCTTACTTCATTTCACTGAGTCAAAATAAGTCAGTTCATCACCCAATAAAATGTTAAGAGCTGGCATCATTTGTATATACATTGAATTTCAGAGGTGGGTAGTAATGCGCTACATTTTCTCCGTTACATTTACATGAGTAACTTTTTGGATAAATTATACTTGTAAGAGTAGTTTTTATACAACATACTTTTTACTTTTACCTGAGTATATTTGTAAAGAAATAACACTACTTTTACTCCGTTACATTGAGCGACATTCCGCTCGCTACTTTTACTTTTATTTTATTCATCTGTTATCCAATGCACGATCTGTTTGTTTTGTTGGAAAACTTCCTCCTAAAGATGACCGTTCCACCAATCAAACAGAGCTTGGGAGTTACATTACCACACACGAAACACGCACGGACACACACAGAGATACACACACACATGCACGCACACACATACACAGACAGACAAACAGACACACACGCACACTCTTGTATTACTATCTGTGTGATGTCTTTCCATAGACTCCCATAATGACTAGATGTATATAATTTTACACCTACACCTAACCCTAACCTTAACCTCAGTAACCAAAAGCACATCTTTTAGTTTCTCAAATAAAACAAGCACATTTTCTATAAAGTCATTTCTCCTCATGGGGACCTCTCAAATGTCCCCACAAAACCCCCAAAAAAACAGATAAAAGTGATTTTAGGGGACAAAAAGGTCCCCACAATGCGATAAACACATGAACGCACAAACACACACAGATAGACACACACACACGCACACAGACAGACAGACACAGGCACACACACACATACACACAGACACACACACACGCACGCACATGCACGTACATACACAGACACACAGACGCATACACATACATACACAGACACAGACACACACGTACACAGACACACACACACTGGACAGTTTATGCACAGACAGACTTGTTCTTGTTTTACTGTGTATTCTCTGCCTGCTGAGCCTTTTGTTTAACCATAAAAAGTTATTAATGTTTATCGCATTATTGTACTGCTTATTGTGGCAGAATTAGTTTTTATCCAAATACATTGTACATTGTTATTTTATATTTTTGCATATTTGATTATATGATAAACCAGTTAATCTTTAATTTACTCAGAAGTTACTCAGTACTTGAGTAGTTTTTTCACCAAGCACTTCTTACTCTTACTTGAGTAAATTTTTGGATGACTACTTTTTACTTTTACTTGAGTAATATTATTCTAAAGTAACAATACTCCTACTTGAGTAAGATTTTTGGCTACTCTACCCACCTCTGTTGAATTTATGTAAAATCCCCTTTTGACATATTTAATGAATAAAACAACAAGCAAGGTTTTATATTTAAAAGCATTGTTTTACACAGCTGATGAGAAGCTAGTGGATGAAACTGTAGTGTACAGTGACACTTAGATAATGTATGTTTGACATTACAATCACTGTTAGTCAGAGTTTGTGTATACATGACGTCCACATGTTTCAGCCTTTTATCAGCTCTGCTTGGCTGTTTTAGACCTGTCAGCTAAAGAAGTTTGGATAAATGAGAAAATATTTACCACAGATTATGACCCTTTGGACTCCGTATGTATACTCAACTCCTCTTTTGCTGATTTTCCAGGTATGACATCATGTAAATTAGGACACATTCTAGGTCAAATACGACATTGGAACCATTCAAGGTAACACAGATAAACCAGATATTATTGTGGAACAGGCTGACTTGTGTTTTCTGCAAAGGTATTAGAATATTGTTTAAAAAGCATTGACTTATTTAAATTTAAGCATTGTATTAAAGACTTTTATGTGGTTGCATTTGCTTTTGTTGCCTTATCTGTTTACTCCACTACCATGAAAACATGAGTTTACTGATATTATAGACAGTACAGGCTTTTCTTAAAAGGCATCTGGATAGTGATTTTTAGGGGTGCAGACATGGATTTCTAATCCCATTATAGAGAAATGAGATTTGATAAAGCAGGGGTGTAGCAGATTTGTTAGTTGGTGGTGTAACGGTAGGGTGTTCACCCTGTGATCAGAAGGTTGCAGGTTCGAATCCAGCGGTAAAGTTACCACTGAGGTACTCATGAGCAAGTTCCGGCCCCAAGCACTGCTCCCTGGACGCTTGTTAGCTGCCCACTGATCCTTCACGGAAGGGTTAAATGCAGAGATCACATTTCGTCGTGGTTTGTTCACAATGACAAATAATCACTCACTTTCACTTTCAAAACTGTCTCGCCCCAACAGTTGGAAACCACATTCATCCAGATTGATCACATAACTATTAACATTTGAAAAATTTCAAGACTTGAGACTTCTGTAAACCACTTAAATAATTTATTATCTATATCTAAAAGCAATAACTACGATATTACTTGCTATGTAGATGTACATTCAGATCATTCTTATTAATGTCTTAACCCTTTCATGCATCATGCCCTCCTAAGTAGCGCACTTTCTAAAAATTCATTTATTTGGGGTTCAAGCACAAAGTGCTTATGGACCCCTTTTGTAATCGTTCTGTTTCAGTGTAAAAGCAGTTTTGACTTTTCAAATATAACTCTTCTCAAATGCTTAACTCTAACCAGGTGCCACCACTACTGCTGGACAAACAGTTCTCAGACTTCACCCCCGACATCACACCCATCATCCTCGCCGCTCATACCAACAACTATGAGATCGTCAAGATGCTCCTGCAAAAGGGTGTGTCGGTGCCCCGGCCACACGAGGTGCGCTGTAACTGCGTGGAGTGTGTGTCCAGCTCGGACGTGGACAGCCTTCGCCACTCTCGCTCTCGTCTCAACATCTACAAGGCCCTGGCCAGTCCCTCACTCATTGCGCTGTCCAGCGAGGACCCGTTCCTCACCGCCTTCCAGCTGAGCTGGGAGCTGCAAGAGCTCAGCAAGGTGGAGAATGAATTCAAGGCAGAGTACGAGGAGCTGTCTCGCCAGTGCAAGCACTTCGCCAAGGACCTGCTGGACCAGACACGATCCTCCCGCGAACTGGAGCTCATCCTTAACTTCCGAGATGATGTCAGTCTCCTACAGGATGACTCCAACAACGAGCTGGCGCGTCTCAAACTGGCCATCAAATACAGACAGAAAGAGGTGAGACCCAACTTTGCCACAGCTTGTTTTTGTTCTTGGGCCGTAATCAGTGTCTGCATGTTATCAGGATGTTGTGGCTATGTTGATTTTTTGTCGTGTTGGTTGATTTGGTAATTTTTAGATATAGATTTTTTACATTTCTGCAGCATCAAAACTTATATGTAATATTGCAGTGATGTAGGTAGGATGCAGGTAGAAGTACTGCTGAATTTATTCACAAAACAGCTCAACATTCACCATAATCTGAAATCTATGTGCGTAATGATAGTGAAACCAAATTTGAATGCAAAAGCACCTAAATGCAATGATATGAAATGAGAATACATTGGTACATCTCAGCCATTTGACTAATATAACCCTCATTGTATCTTAAATACTTTTTTAGAAGAAGCAAAGACAAACATCCTTTGCTAAGTTAGCAAATAATTTATTTGGTCATTTTCATAAGCGTTTGTTGCTAAATAGTATTGCGTATCTGGAAATGAGCATGAGGTAGCAACTTAAGAAGGTTTGTTTTTGTTCTACATGATCTGGGGAAAATTGTATAGGACACATACACACACAACTTATTTACCTTTGTGAAGTTCTTCCGTTATCATCTTTAAATAATACCACACCTAACCCAAACCTTAACTTCTGGAATAAAACAGCAAACATTTTGACTTTTTGTTTTTCATATGAAACTCTAAACTTTTCTATAAAATATTTTTTCTAATGAAAACCTTTCAGCACCAAATCAGTCAAATTTATCACTCTCTTGTAATCTGCAGAATTACAAGGGGAAACTATTTAGGTAAATAAAACAAAACAAAACAAATTAGGCTATAAAAAGGTTGATATGTATCCTTTAATTTTTTTGTGTTTACATGGTTATTAGTTTACTAATTCAATGTCTTCTTCAGGTTTCTATAGCACTTTTTTCTAGAACCCAAAGAACTACATCCATATCCTAATGCTGATAAAAACTGAAGAAGCTTTCTTTAATGCATAGGCATGTCTACCGTTATCCATCAAATGCATTTCACATATTAATGGCCAGAAATGTTAAATATTAAAGAATCACAAAATATCCTCTAAAAGCTTGTATGTGAGCGGGTGCACACTGTAGCTATACTTGTGACTAAATCTGAGATGACATTCAGTTAAATACTAGATAAAACAGCATAATGTGCATAATACCAGCACAGATCTTATTAGAATTCTTATTAGGATGATAATATCATCTGTTAGCGAGACTGTTCTTGTAAATCAGATCCACAGACTGGCAGTGCTGGCAGAGTGTTTTGCTATAACATGTCTCTGCCCCTGATGATAATGGGATTCTGAGATTAGAGGCCCTAATGATGTTTGTTTCCAGTGAAAGAGATTGTATGACAGAGGAGATTAGTCATATAATCCTAATGTTTTAAAATGTAGAGATTTCACTAGTATTTTCAGAATGGAGTTTTAATAGGTAGAAATTATCATTTATCACTAATACACCATCCTCATTCCTTCTGTTGTAGTTTGCCTTTTTAAACTTTTGTTGGCTTATGCTTGAGCTGGTTCATTATCATTAGAAGTTAAAGTAATATGCATAATCTGCATAAAATAATCAATATGTAACTTGTTAACCCTGCGGTGTGCTGGCACCTGCCCAGGACTGGTCCCTGCCCTTAAGTTCCTGGGATAGGCTCCGGTCCCTGTGCCACCCTGGTTGGGATTGAGCGGTTCGTGTAGTTACTGAATGAATAAATGAATGAATGAATGAATGAATGAATGAATGAATGAATGAATGAATAACCCGTTAACTCTTGGAAAATTACACATAAATGATATTTTATATTTCTTTAAAAGAGACGAATTTGGTTAAAATGCATAACTACCAATAACTGCTTTGAAAATACAGGAACTGCTGAAAATTACAAAAAGAAAATATATTTGAAATTCTCACTTTTAGCACTGTAAGGTACCATCCCCAAGCACTGCTTATCCGGGCGCTGCCCATGTCAGCTGGCCACTGCTCCTTCACGGATGGGTCAAATGCAGAAGCCGTTGTGGTGCACTATGTACTGTGCTGTAGTGTTTCTGCAATCACAAATAATCACTCACTTTTATTGTTAAAAACTTTGCACACATTATGCAAACTCAGTCTTACACTAAAGCCTTACGCCAAAGATTTTCTGTCAAGCGCACTCATTCAAGCCAGATCTCTAGCTGTGTTATTTGTTAGTAGTTCACAACTGTTATGGCTATCCTCAAACAAAAAAAAGAAGAAGTTAAAATGTGCAGGCAAATGTTGTATTATGGTGACATTATGAAAAATCTAATTCTAAATCTAATATAAATATACTTAAAGCAGTATCTGTAAAATGTGTATTAATACAACACAAAGTGTTATTTACATTTGTTGTAATTTTGAAAACAGTGTCTAAAAGAGAATAGCAAACTGCACAGTTCATCCCATTTAAAAGTATCACCATTAGGAAAAAACTCTGCTAATTCAATATGCATATTACAAAGAGGAAGTAGCCTGAAGGATGAGAGGGTGTGTTTATTTCGGAATTGGAATCAGGATCCACATCCTACAGCACTAATTAGGCCTGATGGAGAACACTTAGGGCCATGCCAGTCGTTTTAAGGGTGATGGGGTCGGAGCTGAGAAGCTTCTAACGAGGATTTGCTGAGATGTAATTCGCTTAGGCTCTCGTTCACTTCCACCGATGACGCCCAGTTAATTACAAGAGGGGGGTCTCCGGAGAGAAGGCGTAAAAAAAGACTATATTAGAAACAAGTGGTACACAGTTTGCAACTGCCATTGCAGATGGTCAAGGTCTTGACAAAATGGTTAAAAAATCCACTTTTAGTGCATGTTTTGGGGCTTGTTGCTTCAAATTGCTTCTTGATAGGGGAGTTGTGGGTGGGAGACTTTAACAGAATGTCAGCAGGAAGCTCAGCAGCTCAGCAGGGTTGAAGGCAGAAAATGAATCAGAATAAAATTGGAGTAGACAGACAGACCTCCTGCCTCTCAGTCCATTACCACATCATCATCGGGCTTACCTTCCACGTGAAGACCGTCCACGTGCCACATGTTCCTAGGTCCTGAAGTACGACAGGCATATAGTGAAGAATGAGTTTACGTACTGTTGTGATATTTCTGGTTTTGCAAACATGGCTTCTAAACAAATTACATCATTGATAATTAATAACATTAATAAAGCTGTTGAATTAAACAGGGATTTAATGTTGTAAATGTAGTACATTTTGTTTACACTAATCAAATTTCAAGTGTTGTTCCTCACCACATCCACCATAAAAACACCCAAAATCAAAGTCTGCAATACAACAGATCTTTATAGATCAGTTTAACATGGTCACCAGTTAAAATCAACTTGCAAAGCCAAGCCTCCTTTCAGTAGCTATACGTAGAATCGTAAAGCAATTTCATGCAGGTCTTTTGTGCAGACTTAAAGCAGTTGTGAGCTTTTATGCTTGTGTTCAGATTTAGGTTTTAAAATATTGTTTTTTTTTTAATCACACTACATTTAATGATGCAAATAAAATGTTCAAGTAAGTTTACCTTAAATTGAAGAAAGAAATTCTTCCCCTATTGCTCAAATAAGGTTAAGCATTTATAACTGGGCTTTTAAGATTTCACTGTCTTCCTCTCTTTTGTCACAATCAGTTTGTCGCCCAGCCGAACTGCCAGCAGCTGCTGGCCTCGCGCTGGTATGATGAATTTCCTGGCTGGAGGAGACGACATTGGGCAGGAAAGTTCATCACCTGTGTCTTCATCGGCCTCCTCTTCCCCCTCTTCTCCCTCTGTTACTTGGTGGCACCCAAGAGCCACTACGGCTTGTTCATCCGCAAACCCTTCATCAAGTTCATCTGCCACACAGCCTCCTACCTGACCTTCCTGTTCCTCCTGTTGCTGGCCTCCCAGCATATTGTCTTAACAGACCCCTGCCGCCAAGGCCCAAAACCCACCACCGTGGAGTGGATGATCCTTCCGTGGGTCCTAGGTCTGATCTTGTCTGCATCTACACCACATAATGCATTGAAGTTAATTTTTTTCTATATCAGTGTTTCATGTGGCCTCGAAATACCACTTTCATTTATGACTAAATTCAACTGTTTTTGAACATTGTTAAACCAACATTTACCAAAATTGATCATTATGACCCATTTTAAAATCTATTTTAGGCTATGTAGTTCTACCAAATAGCAGACAATAACATTTTGCTGAACATGCTAAGCATAAGTGAAGGAATTGAGTTTGGCTGACACCTATAAAGGTAGGAAGAAAATGAAGGTAGAAAAAGGTAGAAAAGAATGAATGCCTTCAAGGCCAAACTCTTTGGAGTCACACTGAAACAATGTCATTCATCAGTGTCCGTGGAAAGATTATTTCACCAATCAACAGCCAAAAGATTTATTTCGAAGCATAGGTGTATTGAAAAGTATTGGTTGGAAAATGTTTTTTGAAGACACAGAAATGAGGTTGTGAGCCTAGAGGTAAAGTAATATATAATTCAGGTGGGAGCCCCACCTTAAATTAGAGTTGTACTATGGGCATCTGTGTTAAAATATCTCTGCTAACACAGTTTTCATGCTCATACATGCATGAATAATTGAAGCTGACAGTTCAAGATCTGGGGAAAAGCAATCTCTGCTAGTGATTTTGCATTTTGACAGAATGGCAGAGCTTGTGGCAATGTCTGGAGCCAGCTTTTCACTTATCATTGTGGTGCACTGTAAACCAATATGTTTTACAGCATATCCAATGTCCTCATACTTATGGGAACCATGTGTTAAGGTACATGTGCATGCTTTGCCTTTTGAGTTTGACCTCATGTTTATAACAACTCCAGTAACATCATTTTTTAAAAACACACTGGCCAAACTGGCTGTATGCTCTGATAGGTTTCATATGGACAGAGATCAAGCAGATGTGGGACGGCGGATTTCAGGATTACATCCATGACTGGTGGAACCTTATGGACTTCGTTATGAACTCTCTGTACTTGGCAACCATATCACTCAAGATTGTTGCTTATGTCAAGGTAATTTACAGCAGGTTGATTTTTCTCATATGTGCATTGCAAAAATACTGTATGTAACACCATCTTGCTATTATATAAGATTTCTCAATTTGACACTTTCCAAAACCCATTTACTGTATTTCTTTTTTTTTTTTTTTTTTTACAGAAAACAAATATCCTTACTTCATGTCTCTGAGATTAATTAGATTTCACTGTAAAAAGATTGCACTTATTTTTGAGATTATTGATGTCCAAGAAAGATTTAAGAAGCGCATTTTAAAGCTGACTGATTTAAAACTGAATGATTTTTGATAATGAGGTCTTTACCACTATTTAAACACATTATATTATTACCAACAGTACTGTTATTAATATTATGACTAACAACAGCATCATCAGTGATAACTACAATATAAAGTGACAATAATAATCACATTAATAAAATTTTGTGTCCAATGACAGTACAGCGGATCCAAACCCAGAGAAAAATGGGACATGTGGCATCCCACATTGGTGGCTGAGGCTGTTTTTGCCATTGCTAACATCTTCAGCTCTCTACGCCTCATCTCGCTCTTCACGGCCAACTCTCACCTGGGCCCACTACAGATCTCGCTGGGCCGCATGCTTTTGGATATACTTAAGTTTCTCTTTATATACTGCCTGGTGCTGCTGGCCTTCGCCAATGGCCTCAACCAGCTCTACTTCTACTACGAGACCGAGAGCACAACCTGCAAGGGCATCCGCTGTGAACGCCAGAATAATGCTTTTTCAACGTTAGTCTGAGTGGCTTTTACAGTTAATGAACCTCTTGTTTGACTCCTGAAAGACATCCTTCATCCTAGTTACCACCAGAGATAGGAAGTAACGAAGTACAAATACTTAAGTAGAATTTTCGGGTATCTGTAATTTACTTGACTTTATTTCTGTGCCAACTTTTTACTTTTACTACATACATTTTTAGCATGAATATTTGTAGTTTCTACTCCTTACATTTTCAAATCAGGCTTGTTACTCTTGTTTCATTTAATTTAAATGACGTTTATTAGGCCATTTTGCCATACATTTTACCAGTTCCTTATCAATAATGTGCGCCATCCAGACAACAGAAATACGAAAACTGAAACCGTACATAATAAACAGATGAATTGTAGTCTTTAACTGTACCATTATGTTAGTCTTGTCAAGGGTTGCTTTGTACTGATATGTTCTCTCCATCTCTAGGTTTTTTGAAACCCTGCAGTCTTTGTTTTGGTCCATATTTGGTTTGATCAATCTCTATGTGACCAATGTTAAAGCGGACCACAAGTTCACAGAGTTTGTGGGAGCCACTATGTTCGGCACTTACAACGTCATTTCACTTGTGGTTCTCCTTAATATGCTCATCGCCATGATGAACAACTCCTATCAACACATTGCTGTAAGAGCTATCAGATGTAGTTAGGCACATGTACTTTACAATTCACATATTTTGTTAACACGGCATGATACTGTTGCAGTTTGGACACTGAAAGAAGTAACATAACAAACCTACATTTTTCACTCTGGTATAAAGTCTTATGGTACTAAATTTTATATGCGTATTTATCGCTTATGGTCTTGTTTGCTTTAGGACCATGCTGACATTGAGTGGAAATTTGCCAGAACTAAATTGTGGATGAGTTATTTTGAAGAAGGTGGCACTCTGCCAGCACCTTTCAACATCATCCCCAGTCCCAAGTCCATATGGTACCTCATCACATGGATTAAGGTACATGTTTTCAAAAGAAGGTCAAAGAGAACTGAGACGTTTGGAATGTTAGGGGTGAGTCTTCCATGTCCTCCATTGCCTTTTTTAACCAAATTATTTCATTATCCAAATTAAACAATGGGTACTGTTAAATTTGGAATGCACTGTATTATATACTCTTATTGCTAATGTCATTCGCTGTTCTGGAGCATAATTTGTGTCATGAGATGTTTTTCATTGAAGATTTTTATTATTCTGCTTCAGGTCAGGTTTTTTAATACATTACTCGTGTTCTTTGTAAACTTGAACAACCCTTAACATTCAGTTTTGATTTAGAGATTGGATATATGTAATATAAATGTTAACATATTATGGACAATTAAAACATTTCACTAATGAAGACGTTCCTTATCGTGTTTTTTTGTGTTTACTTTTTCTTAGAGAAGAGCTGCAGAGAAAGTGAGACTTAATCACCAGTACCAGGTTTGTCACTTTTTAAATAATTTGCTTTATCATCATTTTGACATAATGCTTTGACCAGCAATTAGTACAAGCTCAAAGACTGTATTTAAATAAGTCCAACATCCTTTAACACTTGGCATGAAATAAATGTCCAGTATTCATATATTATATGAAGTAATAGAACTTTGTGTCTCAATTTCTAAATAACAGTGAAACATTACAGAACTTTTCTAATGGTGCAACTAAATATTTTCTCCAAAACTGATTTTTTTTTAATACTTAATATGTAACATTTATTTCCCATTATCACTGGATCTGTACACAGGAGGTGTTGAGGAACTTGGTGAAGAGGTACGTAGCAGCAATGATAAGAGATGCCAAGACTGAGGAGGGACTCACTGAAGAAAACTTTAAGGTAATGCAATATGTCTTTTTGAAGAGATTTTTTAAAATCAGTAAAATATTTTTCCTGAAATTCCTATTAAAAAAAACAAACAAAAAAAACCCCAAAATCTGTGGAAACTGAGTGTGCAAATATGCTGGGGTAGCAAATTAAAAAATACTTTTTGGATTAAAAATCCTGTAACAAGTCATTTATAACCCTTTTGCAGGAGCTGAAGCAGGACATATCCAGCTTCCGCTATGAGGTGGTCGGCATGATGAAGGGCAGTCGTGCGTGGCTGCCTGGGTCACAGCTGGTTTCACCACCATCCAGTGGTTCACGTCCAGATCACTCACTACAGCACTACATAATTCCTCAGAACAACAAGCCTGGTTCATACGAAGACAGTTCGCAGTGCATGCAGGAGTCCCCATGCGCCCTGTTCAATGGCTCTGTGGGACCCTCGCTTCAGACCCCCAGCAAAGAGAAAGCTTTAAATGAATTTCCCAAAGATTTCTCTGACTTTGATCTATTCTGTAAACCCGAGTCAAAACCAAACCACTGCTCTGAGACAGACAACATCTTCTCATCATCGGGGATAGATAGAGAATTGGATGTCATCCAATCAGATTGCAACACAGAGGAGAAGCACGAGCTGTCATCATCTGAGGCACATGTAGAAGACAAGAATGAACCAACATGCCTGTCTGAGGAAGAGGATGGAGCTGAACTCCCAGAAACCGAGTCAGCTGCATCTCCCACGGCAGACCAGACCTGCTCTCTTTCACCAAAGGACACGTAACTTGATCGGGTTACACGTAAGCTGAGATCACCTTTTAAGGTCAAGAACAAGCCGGTTGTCACAATCGTGCACTGAGGTTTGGCTGAGCTTCAAGTTGGAGCTGGCACACGTCTGAGGATTTGCTTTCTTCTGAGGTCTCAGGGAAAGACCAGAACACAGAACAATTTCTTCTCAAAAGATGTGTGAATATGTAATTGCCACTTTTTCATTTATTCATTCTACTGACACTTTGGTGCATAGTGTTACACACTACTATACAATTACAGGGACAGTCCCCTGCTGCTTAAGTGCCTTGCTCAGGGGGTTCAGTAGCAGGAAGGTCAAACACCTAGAGTTTGGAATGAATGTATGATTTTCCAAAAGCAAAGCATTCTACTTAATAAACCTACTTTCATCCATCATATTC
Organism: Distichodus sexfasciatus; assembly: GCA_032718565.1. NCBI lineage: Eukaryota > Metazoa > Chordata > Actinopteri > Characiformes > Distichodontidae > Distichodus > Distichodus sexfasciatus. Next base: position 2,666,087 of record JAVGVS010000015.1, read on the forward strand.
ATCTTTAATACGTGTTACTGGGGACATGTAGCTGTTGGCGATCCTGTTAAAAGATATTTTTAATGTAATCATTCTCCATTAACTCCATTAACCCATTAATTTGGGAAAAATACATTTTATACTCTCATTTATTATGAAATTTACAGAATATCCAAATCTCCAATTTGCTTAATAAAAACTGTAACATATGATTGTCGCTGGTAATATATTGCTCACAACAATGAAGTTTATGAATTCTGAGGTTTTGTGATCTTTTAAGTTTAATATGCTAACATGGATTTGCAAATATGAAAAGTAAACAGATTACAAGTATTACTTTACAGTACCCAAAACTTCAGAATTCAAAGGCAATGCAAAAACTTTTAAAAATACTTTTTAAACGATGTCAGCCATGTACAGTATTGCTTTCCATATTCTAGACACTTTAACTGTTGCTTTCCAATACAGATCCTGTCAAACAGTAACCTCCCTTTCATCAAGTAGAACCTGATGAGATCACTAAAACCTACAGCACCAACCGTTCTCAATGTTAAAAAAATACTTCACACTGTTTTCTGTTCCGGTGTTGCTTTTTTGCACAATGCTTCACATTATTATAAAATATCATTTAAATCTTGGACCAGAAAAGAATCAGTAAAACAGTTAATCTACCATAAATATATTATATATTCATTTTCAGTCCTGAACCTGTAATGATTATTATTACTCTTCAGTAATCATGCAACCCCTATGCACTCATTTTAACATTGTAAAGATGCCTTCAGTATATCATGCTTGGAAAATGTCTGTCAACATTATCACTTAATCCTATGATTATCATTATGCTGTGCATTATTTGGTATGATGGAAAAACAAACACTGCATACTGATAAAATAAAAAAAAGATTCAAGCTTTATATACATGGGGATACTGTGTATGTCTTTGTTTGCTATAATCAGTTCTTCAGCAATTTGTTTTCTTGCACTATCACTTATCACACAAGAGTTCAATTTCAAAATAAAACTTCAGGTTGCGCAAGTTCTACAGATTTATTACCAGCTTAACAAAATGTTGTCCTTATTTCAAGATGGAAACATTAATATCTTTCAGTGTCTACTTCAAAGGTTTTAATGAATATGCTTGCCCTCTGTGTTTATACTTTTGCAAACTAGGACCAACACATCAACTTGTAACACTGAAAAGCTGCTTATAGTCAACATATGTCAGCTACTTATTCAGTACAACCTATCAAGGGTTAGGGGTGTTGCCTGAGGGGACCTACGTTCCTGGGATTTGACCCCACAATCACTTGAACATTACCATTAGCTAAAGTCATCAGCAATTCTCCTTTAAGAACCAAACCTCCACCAACCCTCTAACACAGAATAGCATGGCATGGAAACTAAACTACGTCAACAAAACACACAAAAACTAGTAGAAAAAACTAACTTTAAAATACTCTGCAGTTTCACACAAAGCACTACTAGAAGGGCTGATGGAAGGAACATAGTTAAGATGAGGACTAAATAAGACAGTTCCTTATTATATCCTTTGGGTTATGCTCTGATAAAGAAGTGACCATGTCAGTGCATCTTTTAGGGGTCTGACTGCTATACACTTTTAGATCTGATGTTCTTTTTTGTTGTTCATCAGAAATGTTACAATCAAAAAGTAGAAAACACTGAGAGTACTCTCTTTCAAAGGTTTCATTCTTCTTTTTATTTCATATTAAAATTATGATTTAATATCTCAAATGAACAGCACACAAACTACAAGCCTATTAGGTCGTTGGTTTAGTGCAGATATTTACTACCATTCCCCTCAGTCTCTGGACTCTGGACAGAACATGGACTGTAAACACTGCACTCGAGGCTGTGCATTCCTCTCCAGCGGCCATAAAACCTGAGAGAAAGATTCATATGTCGAAACATGTACACATTTCTCGTCACAGTATGTTCAGTGTACTTTAAGTCTTTTGTATTTTCTTGCTGTTTGTCAGTTATTTTTGTCTTCAGCACTTTACGGCGCAGGCATGCAGCTACACATTGCTGGCAAATATTAATAAAAGCTGGAATCGAATGTATATAAAGAGGAGGGCATTTAGAGTTGACACTTTAATTCTTGGTTCTTTTATATTTGGCAAAATGTACTGAACTTTTCTTTTTCTAAATCTTTTCTGGAAGCAAGAAGACGAGTCCCACTGATCCATAATATTGGTCTGACCTGTTTACACATGCAAAAGTCTTCAGAGGTCATCTCTTTGCACCGTTTTGGGCAGAACAGGCATCTTGCGCCATATGTCAAACACATTTCTGTGAAAAATGTGCCCGTGGCTGGAAATTCTGATGTTGATTTTCCACAAGAGGGAGCCACAGATTCTAGAGCTTCTCCTCCCAACCGCACACACACACAATCTTAAGGATGGTGTGTGTTTGTAAGATCAAGCACTATGTGATTACATCTCTAGCATGTGCAACTATATCACACTGGTGTTGTTTGTTGGGAAAAACTCTTTTCAGTTTTATTTGCTACTATTCCTTTAATTTCATTTCTTATATTTGTCAGGTTTCCAGTAGTCAGTTTTTAGTGGGGGGAAAATAATGTCTATTTTCCTGGCAAGTGGTGCACGGTCTGAATGATATATCACCACAGAAATCTTCCGGACCAGAAGAGAGTAATGGCCACAAGAACATTGAAAAAATGATTTCATAAGATTATTATGAATCTTTTTCACCAAATTTCAGCAGATTATAAGGACACAGCATCATCTATTACAGCACAACTGTTTGCCTGCTTGACATAAAATCAAGGAAGGAAAACCTTTATCAAAGATCTTAGACAGAATAGGAAGAAAATATTAAATAATAATAGTCTAAATGGCATAACCTAAAACTTCCAATTAATTTTTGGCTAGGAAAATAAGATGATGCAATGCATCAAAATCACACCAAATCTGAAACAGCCTCCCACCTTGAGCTCACATCCCGTCAGCCCCCTCCCCAATGCATTTAACATATATATGTGCAAAGGTAAGCCAAAGACCCAGAAGGCTTGCAGGAGAACAGGAGAGTGTGGTGGAGTTGCTTGACTGCTTTCTGGAAGCAGGGCTATAAAAGCAGCGTCTCCCCCTGCCCGAGTTCATTTCTCTCCCTGAACTCTTGCTGGAGGAGAGGTGAGGATGAAGCTCCTTTTTGCAGCTGTGTTGGCGCTCTTTGCTCTGTCCGCCCTTGATCAAGTGGACTCTTCTGCTTATGACAAAATAGTGGCCCACAGCCGCATAAGGGCAAAGAAGGAAGGGTAAGAAAAGACTTTACATCTAATTAAGTGTATTAGCTAATTAATCTAGCAAATTATCCAAAAAGCAGAGTCAGAAATATTAATGTAGCTAATCAGTTATTATTTGTATGCATTTATTTATGCATTAATACATTTATTTCCATTCGCTAATTAAAAAAAAAGATGAATAGTCTATAGCACTTTTTCGGCACTTGCGGCTTTGATGTGTTGATACACTTTCGACCGTTAGTTTGTGTTAGTAATGGAAATTTGGTAGCTTAATTTGGATATTAATCAGTTTGATTTTACAGATGCAAGGTTATGCATTAAACAAATGTTAACATTAAATCCTAGTGTATGGAACAAAAGATATAGAACTCCATGGAGTTCCATATTTTAAAGGAATTCTTTGTCCTATATGCAAACCCTATGCAAATCCTTCCAAATCCTGCAGTGATTTCATGCTGTTTTTTCCAATCCCTTGCTCCTTTCCTGCTCAGACCAAATGTCTGCGCTCTCCAACAAGTGGTGGGCACAAAGAAGAAGTACTTCAGCACTTGCCGTAATTGGTACCAAAAAGCCATCTGTGGAAGACAAGCGTAAGTGGGATGTTTTATAACTCCCTGAGGCTGTTAAATAACCTGTCTGGCAGGACAACTCTGGAGGTCAGAGGTGAGAAGTTAGAGAGCCAGTTTGGAGGGGTGTGCCCAAAACTTTCTCATAGACTTCACACCGTAGAACAGAACTGTACATTTCCCAAACATCTCTGTGAAACAAGCAAGCAGTGTCAGTTTTATTTAATGTGCATGAGTTTATATGAATGGAGGAAACAACTTTATTGGCCATATGACCAGCTGCATGCTGTATGCAGCAGATGTGCTTATTTCCCATGAGTCTCTCTTTATTTAGTGCTGCTACCAGAGAGAGGTACAGAGTCTTAATTGGAATAAAGAGGGAAGGACTGCAGGCAGGGCTTTTCTTGTTAATGATTAAAGCAAACCACAAAGGCTTGGAGCACTGCGGCTCTGTTGAAACAGATCACCTTAAAATTGTTGCCTGTGGCAAAGAACACAGCTGTGATGAGAGCAAAGAATCATGGTCACAGGCTAGAAGTTCAGGAAAATTTCTTGACACTCCCAAAGAAGCATGGTGACAGATGACTTCTCAAACACCATAGGTAACAAAATACGTAGCCTGAAATGTACAGTTAAGATTGCTCTATGCAAGGCAAAGTCCCAGTAACTGAGAGAACTGTGTTTTTTGGAGGCGATCATGGTCAACCACAAATGTTGATTCATGTTGAGCCTCTGGTTTCCATTTCTTTTTCCATGGTTGGGTAGAGGGGAGGGAGTTAGGGGTTTACAGATGAAGACTGACTCATGTACCCTGGAGCAGAACGGCCACAGGGCCCTGTGAAGACCGCTCCAGGGTTTTTATGTCCTACATTGGCGCCATGTGGAGCATGGCCAGACCAGAAGTTCCCATCAGCAGTTCTTCATTTTCAGATCTGCCATTGACTTTTCTGCTGCTCTTGCACTTTTGAACCATGAAGAGACAAGCACAATGCTCCATGCCTGGGGTTTCTGTAAACTCAGCAACCCAGTTTTTGATGGAGGATTGGTAGTAGAACATCTGCTTCAGAATATAATTAAGAAGCTCCTCCTCAAACATTTTGACAAATCAGGGCTATGGGGTTCACAAACATCTTTAAATTGCCATGGTTTAAGTTTTGCTTTGCAAGGCAAAGAATTAGAATGGACTCTGCAGAAAGAAAACCAGTTGAAGTTGGCTGACCAAGTCTGGCAGTAAAGGCAGTCCTAAGTGGTCTCATTGGTCACAAACAAAACTGGCCTTTATGAACCAAAATAAGGTGGCGACCAACTAAAATATTTTTTTTAGTAGAAGTGTTACAAGGGTAGACTCTATTTTGTTGTAGAAAATGAACACATCCACAATACAACACTGCCTGGTTTGCCTTTATACTAATGAAAGACATCAAAAGACACTGACTTGTTGAATTACTCTATTAGAGATAAAAATAAATTTAAAGGAATGTCCCTGTCTTAGAGATTGATGTTCATAGCATTAACTTCTAGTGAAAACAAGATGTCCATTGACCATGTGATTATGACTCCCTGCTAAATATATTATCATGTGCTTCAGATCTGGATATATACATATATCACCTTGACAGTCAACATAATTAAACTACCAGCACTGCCTTTTCCATCACTAGGGAAAAATGTCCATAAAATGTAGAAGGAAACTCTTAACACAATAAACTGCTGATGTAGCAGAAACCCAGCAGCTCATTAAGTCAACACTAAGTCAGGCATTCCCCCCTTTGCGTGGGAGAAATGTTTAAGACACTGTAGTTCTTCTACAGTGAAACGTCTGGAAGAATAACAGAGACGGTGGTGATCTCATCGTCGAACCCCTTCTCTGCCTCAAAGCTGCATCAAAGCTCCAGTACAGAATGGCAGCCAGCCATGACCTTGAAGGCCTCTCTGAGAGGGAGTTCCTGGCACGGTTTCTGTTTGGTGCTTCTGGTTCCTCACTGGTGTTAAGATCTTGGGGAAAAATGTAGAATCCATTTTTACTTCTAGGCACTTCATTGTTTACTCTCATGGAATCATACACCAGTTTCCTCTTTTTAAGCATGCCTCCTCCATATAGGCCTGTCCCTGGACAAAAAGGTTCAGGTTGATTTGTGTGCTTTCACCGAGCCAGGTGTTTTAACAGCTAGTCTGAGGAAGTAGAGGGAATCATTTGCAGATGTGAGGTTGCATGCTAATCCCGACCCCCAACCTACCACATGTGCCTCCACAAGCTCACCGCGAACCTGAATCCCTCCACTAACACCACACAAGGATAAATTGTCAGGCCTTTCATGTTCCATCATGTTCTAGTCTCTGAGACTCTTTCTTACTGACAACTTTCCAAGTTATTATTTTCAGTTGTCAGCTGTCAAAAATGCACAATAATTTAATGTTTCAATTGACTGTAATGTTTCTTATTTCTTTTCTAACATTCTATACTTAGGACATGCTAATGGATACAAAAGCAAGTCATAGGCAGAGTAATAAGCTATGTTGTAGACAGTATATCATAATCTTAGAGCTCAACATTTTTTACACTCCCTTGAGCTAAAAAGTGTCCAAATTAATGAAATCAGCTGGGTAGGTTCTTTGATGAGTTGTGCCCAAACCTGACTCTAGGCAAACTAGGCTCTAATATCTAGCTGAAAACGCTTTGCATTAATATGTTATTGCTGAACAAAAATGCGCTTTAAATTAACTAACAGTTCCTAAAATATAAAGAAATATATTGATTTCTGATAAAAACTGAGATGGAAATCAGATTAAAATAAGCAAAAATAATATAAAAATAATAATTCTGTAACACCTGTGAAAAATGTTAATTTTTTGTCTCTGTACTTAAGCCTGCAGTAATAGCAATAATTTTTGCAGTGGTAAAACACAATAAATTGCAAAAATACAATTCATTCAAAGCAACACCTTGAGATCTTGTGAAAATAAATGTTGATCTTATATAAACAAAGGGAAAACTTTACTGAATAGTTTTACTTTGTGATCACTGCAGATCGCTTTAACATTGAACCTCAGATTTCCTTCACGGGGGAATTTTGGTTTCGGTCGATTATGGGACTGCCTAGCCCTGCCACAGAAATTCACCACATTGCTAGCATGGGTTGAACATTTCACATCAAAGATGCCATTTTATGTGCTAATAATGTTGTGGCAATGTTCTGCTAACAGGACATACTTTTTCAAACGCTGAAGCCACAATGCATGTTTATATAATTAGACAGTTAATAGTTGCCATATGTAAAGACGGTATGTTAAAGACCATAGGTCAACCCAATGTGCTTATTTAGTTTGTAATGATGAGAGACTGAAAATGGGCTCCAGACAAATGAGAGAGAGAACACAGATTTGGAAGACTAGTGCCACTGCACTAAAAAATTATGGTCCAGGATTTATTGGCTTAGGGTAAATGTTTGAAATAAAACATATGCAAGCTAATGTTCTGAGTTTTGTATATTTCTGCTGCAGAACCGTTCTCTATGAGTGTTGTCCAGGATACATGAAGTTAGAGGGTATGCATGGATGTCCTGCTGGTGAGTAACAGTCATAAAAACCTTTTCAGCCAGGAGGCTCACTATTAAGACTTTATGAAAAGTCTGTTCTGACTTCCAATTTTTTTTGTGTGAAAATGTGTGTTCCTAGTTGCTCCTATTGATAATGTGTATGGCACCCTTGGTCTGGTAAATGCAATTACAACACAGAAGTACTCTGCCATGTCCAAACTGAAGGAGGAGATTGAGGGCTCTGGATCATCCACTTTCTTTGCCCCCAGCAATGAGGCATGGGATGTTCTCAATGAGGTATTCCAATACTGACTGAAATGATGGATTAGCACCATGCAAATTGCTTTACTCTTTAAATAATAATCGATGTATTATAGCAAGACACAATTACTTTATTTACTCAAATATCATTGTTTCCCAAAAAGTAGATAATTCAAGGTGTAAATTAAAAATTAAAATCAAAATGATAAATACTCTTTTCTAGAAAATCCTTTCAGAAATTACAGTAATAACCACTCCAATAATAAATGAATGCCCTCTGCTGTGTCCAACAGGAAGTAAGGAATGCCTTGGTGAGCAATGTTAATATTGAGCTTTACAATGCTCTGCACTATCACATGACCAACAAACGTCTCCTCACCAAAGATCTGAAAAATGGACTGACCATCCCATCAATGTACAATGACCTAAGTCTGCACATCAACCACTATCCTAATGGGGTTAGTATGTCTGAGTGTTGTTAGTCTTTACACATGCACTTTATACAAGCACTTTTACTTTGGGGGGAATTATGTATGATGTTCTGATTGCTTTATGATTGCTTTTTCAGGTTGTCACAGTAAACTGTGCCAGGATCATTCATGGGAACCAGGTGGCCACCAATGGCGTGGTCCATGTTATTGACCGTGTGATCACTGCACTTGGCAACACCATTCAAGATGTTCTTGAAGTTGACGATGATTTGAGTTCTCTGAGTGTATGTTTGTGCATCCCATTCATTAGAAAGTGTAGTCTTCTTGAAGATAGTCGAATCGATGAATACTAGATCTTCCTGTTGCTGCAAATTTGATCTTTACTTTCCTATAAATTCACTGGTTAATAACTGTTGCACTTTCAAATTCTTTGCAGACTGTGGCTACTACCTCTGGCCTGATGGACAAGTTGGGTCAGCCTGGCCACTTTACCCTCTTTGCTCCCACCAATGAGGCCTTTTCTAAGCTGGATAGGGAGGTTATGGAAAGACTTATGGCTGACAAAACTGCCCTCCAAGGTAAACCACCGGAGCATGAGGAAGCATTTTTCCCCCAAACAAAACATTAAGCGCACAAAAGCCACGTTCAGCAGGCGAGGAGAAGCATTTATCCCTATGGATATAAATCAAACCATTGCCTTATTCCCTTTTAATGAATTGAAGGTCTTCAGAAAGCATGGTATGATGATTCCCTCATGCCACATTTACTGATACCTGTACTGATATTATGCTGGTGGTCTTTATACCATTTCAAAACAGATGGGTGACACACTTCTGTAAATTTGAAATTCTAAGACAATTGATGCAACACATATAGTGTTGCCAACAGGTTAAATTGGAAGTACTTCAATGGCTGTTTGGCTTTTTTGCCAATTATGTAAGCAGTTATGGAAAACAATAGGAACAATCAGTGTACTTACTGAGAAATCAGCAGAATTCAAACAAAGTCTAAAGGAAATATGATTGTAGGTACTTGAAATGTGCTTTTTTACATTGCTGCTGCGAACCTTTCCACAGTGAGCATGCTCCACTTTATGCCAAATGCAGCAAGGCAGGAAACAGCTGCAGATTTTACTATCCATTGAAAATTGGCAGCAGTGAAATTCATGAATTTCTCTTGTCATCCATTTCAGTTAAACATCAGAGTAATTCTTTTGGAGTGACTGTGGGTGTTGACAGACATCTTCAAAGAGCCCAAGTGCTCCCAGGGATACATAGGCTGAATAGTTGGTGCATGCAAACAATCTTTGAGATATACAATTTTGTAGTTATTAGCTAAGATAGCATTCACTAATTCACCTTCAAGGACAACCAACCAAATATGTAAAGATAATGGGACTTGTTCTTTTTCCATAAGAATTAGTATGACAGAAACAAAAATACACATTAATGCACATTAACAGTTTAAGCATATAAACACAATAACCATCAAATGATTTTTCCCCCATAGCCCTGCTCAACTACCATCTACTAGACTCCGTTCAGTGCTCTGAGGCCATCATGACGGGTACATCTTATGAGACTCTGGAAGGCACCAACATTGAGATCGGCTGCAATGGTGATAGTCTCACTGTCAATGGGGTTAAGATGGTGCTAAAGAAAGACATTGTTACCACGAACGGTGTCATCCACCTGATTGACCAGGTGCTCATGCCAGACTCAGGTTAGCATCTAATTATGCATCCATTTAAACCTGTACCACAAGAAAAAGGATCCAAAACTGTATTCTGAACAGCAAGCACTGCCCTTTCTTTTCTAAGCTAAACAGGTGATGGAGTTGGTTAGTCCATCACAGTCCACCTTCAGTGACATGGTATCAGAACTGGGACTGTCTGCAGCCATGAGACCAAAGGTTGAATACACACTGTTGGCTCCTCTCAATTCAGCTTTCACTGGTAGGTCACTTAAAATTGCAGCTAATTTTGTCTTACCTGTCTTAAGAGGAGCCTAACTCAATTGCTGTTTTAATTTCTTTGTTGAAATTAGGACAAAAGAGTCAAAGTTCAATTGCTGAATGAATGGTTTTATTGGCTCTCAACAAATTTCGAGGACAAGCTAAGGTCAACGTGTCTGCAAACCTTCACATACCAGGGCATTTCCTACTCATAAAATGAAGGGGCGGTGATAAGATCAAAACTCCTAAACGGTCTAACATGGCTTCAACTTGCAAACCCATGTATACATGGGTTATGTTTTTACTTCTATAAAACAAGCAATCAAAAAAACAATGACCAAGTAACCATTTGTAACCATTTGTAACCATTTGGATACCTACATTAAATTTTCTCTGTATTATTAAAGGCTATTGTCCTTGCTAAACTAAATCATTGGTTTTAAGCAGAACCAAAAGCACATGAAGGAAAAGTGTTCGGTGGAAAATTGATCACATGGCAGTTACATAATGCAGGTGACCGTAACCAATTAACAAGACACCAAGAAAGTAATGCAGGTGATAACAGAAATAGACATATATTGACTTTAAGCCCTACTTGAAAGTTTTAGTACAAGCAAAAATGACCTGATAAAATCTCTTTTAGCTAAAACAACATGTAGTTGAAAAATACATGTTGAAAATGGTACATTTACACACAATTATTATTTTCATGGTTATGGAATATTGTTTGATTTACTATCAAACATTTTTGCTGCGTTGTACCAAACCACTCTGTAATATATGCTTTAGTGTTCTGTTGTCTTTTTACCAGAAGTACAAGACCCAATACTGAACAACCTATCTTACTAACACACTTGATCTCACATGCAGTAACTGAGGCTTTCACAGGTTGGTGCATTAGAAATGAGAGAGCAGTTATTTTGAAAAGACCCTCAGGCACCCATTTGTATACTGCAAAAAATATCCTCCAACAGAAAATAAATTGACCTCCCAAGAGATAGACCTGCACCATTCTCCTTTTCCTCAAGAGTACACTGTATTTATTATTAATGACAGTGTATAAACATTCCTCTTTTGGCATTTACAGGATAATTTGGTCCATTTATGGTGCAGCTCAGAGGAACAGGGGAGTGCCCCAGAGAGGAGTAACTAAAACTGTCTGAGAATGTGTTTTCCACATACTGCAAAGGGAGTAAGGGTATAGAACTGTATTTAGCCTACAGGCACAGTATTGCACAAGAAAAAAATAACATAGTTTAACATCAATACATATCCAGAAAAGATCATTGAGAAATGGTGAAAATGCATAAGGTTTGAGAGCGGTAAGCGTAATGCAGTCAAGCAAAGAAAGAGACCATAAACAGTGTCCATAAATCCAGTATACTTGGGAGTCTTAGTTAGTAATCTCTCCCTGATGTGTTGACATAGAGGAGGTCATGTCCATGGACCAGCGTATCCTGAAGATCATCCTAGAAAACCACATTTTGAAGAACAAGATTGTGCTGAGTCAGCTATACAATGGCCAGCGTCTGGAAACCCTGGGTGGGAAGTTCCTCCGAGTCTTCGTCTATCGCATGGTTAGTATCTGTGCAGTTTTTGTTTTGCTTTGGAATTAATTTGCTATATTTTGAATATGTGCTATGCTTTGAAACCATCCCATTCTCACTCACTGTTTCCACAAGTATTATTATGTTTTCAGTATGTTTTTTTGGTATTTATTAAAGCTGACAGCTTTAAAAATGTTACAGAAAGAAAATAATCATATCAGTGCTATTAGCATAGTTAGTAATCATTGCTCAGTGTCTAATGTAAAGCAACTGGGTCATTGTATCCAAATACAGCAGGAATAGAACAGTTCCTCTAACGCACTAAACAAAATGAATACAATACCTTGGTCACAAAATACATAATGTGTTAAACAACAATACTAAAATTTAACTTTTTTACTAACACATCTTCTTTCTTACAGGCTGTCTGCATTGAAAACGCCTGCTTGATTCGAGGCAGCAAAGAGGGAAGCAATGGTGCGCTCCATCTTATGAAGACTCTGCTCAAACCAGCAGAGTCCACCATGTTCAAACTGCTAACAGACCATGGAGGCTTCAAGTAAGAGATTTTAAATATACAGCTTGAGGAATATGTTAGGTCAAAAGACTGTTGTGTATACATTTGTGCAATGCCTTATACAGATATGCCTCTGTTTTGGATATTTGCTATATTTTTAGTGGAAATGATTCTCATTGTTGGTCCTTTTATCCCAAAAGACATTAATATGGATTCTCACAAGTAAGTTCATATTAAAAAAAGAAAGACCGATAACCAGTCTCAAACCTAGGGCAGACACTGCTGGGAGGTTAACTCTGCTTGTCTGCTCCTTTTCAGGATCTTTTTGTCACTGATTGAGGCAGCTGGGTTGACTGATCTGTTAAAGCAGGAGGGAGACTTCACCCTGTTTGCCCCAACCGATGAGGCCCTGGCTGGGCTGAGTCAGAGAGATATCACCATTCTGAAAAGTAAGTCTGGATATGTTTGGATACTTTCACGTGCGCATTACATTAAATACCTTAAATGAAATGCAATAGATGTAATGTAATGGAAAAGCTAGATAATGGTTGTATGGAAAAAATCCAAAAGAAAATGGTACTTTTAGTATAACATTCTACATATTTGGGAACAACTATGCACATACCTACATGCAACAAAAGGTTCATTTTCTTAAATTGCAGTTAAAATGCATCTAATACTTGTCTGTGATACCCTCTTTGATTAGGTGACCCCAATGCCCTCAAAGCCATCCTTCTGTACCACTTCAATAACGGCATTTTCATTGGCGGAGGCTTAGAGACCGGAGTCACTAACCTGCTCAAATCTCTCCAGGGCAGCAATCTCAAAGTGCTTTTAGTAAGTGTTTAAGAATGCCAACGCTCCCCCATACTGCTAAATCCACTGCATGTGATTTTCATTTCCAGTCACAAGCCCTCAGTATAGGCCGAAGTGCTACCTCCCATCAGCAGGGCTTACTGCTCTGATGTGAAGGAGCTGTTTCATGAAACACAAAACAGTAAAGTAGCATTGTTCTGTGCAGTTCCATAATCATTTCCGTTGTGAATAACAATGATTTGAACCTTGCAGGTATGAATATTGAAAGTATTCTCTTAAAAATAGATGCTTGAATTTAAATAGATAGAATCTAAAAAGTTCTTTGACCCTTTCTGATATTGTGAAACAGCTAAATAAACACAGGAACATAGCTGACTTAATGTCTTAATCAGGCATTTGCAAGTAAATGAACTTAATAAGAATAAGAAGTCAGAGATTAAAGGTACTTACACAAACAAGTATGAACACACTGGAATTGAATAAGGAGAGGAAATTAGCAAATATTAGCTGAAATATAAGTCTGATAATGCAATGAAATTCTTTGACTGATTCTCAAATCTTTTAGGCAAATGACAGCATGCAGGTGAACTCTGTGAAAGTTCACGAGCATGACCTCATGGCCACAAACGGTGTTATTCATTTTGTCAAGAGCCTCCTGTTCCCTGAAGGTGTGGACCACATACAAAGCTGTATACGTGCTATGTAACATTATATTATCCAATACAAGATCATTATAAATATTAAATGTTAAATGTTTTTTTTTTTACAGATATTCCCGTTGGAAGCCAAGATCTCCTTAATGTCTTGAAACGTATCGTCAAGTTCATTCAGATCAAGGTAGTCACCCACAAAATTACGTGACGTGTGTAAGATAAACTCTGAAAGTCCTTACTTTTTTGCTTAAGTGCTTGAATGACTTCACTCAAATATATTAGAACATTTGTGTGCTAGGAAATATTATTCTTACATTTATTGGTGCCATTAAGTTAGAATGGAAACAGTTTGGTCTAAAGTGCAATCTTTCTCTCTACAGTATGTTTCAGGATACAGATTTCAAGAAATTCCATTGACATTCATAAGTAAGTTAAGAACATTCTCGATTGATATGACTTTTTTTTTATCCTTGTCTCTGAAATGTTTCCTCAAAATATTTTTTATTCTCTTTCAGAGAGAATCATCACAGGTAACAATCATAGATTTTGTGTTCACGCGTTATTCCACTCTTTACCACTACTATCATCAATAGGGATGCACCGAAAAGGCTTTTAAACATGACCGAAACAGAATGTTGTGATGGAACTCACAGTCTACGAAGTGATGTTATCAGTAGGCAAGGTATAAAAATTTTGGATAGCCCACTTCGATAGCTTTCTTATTAGATTAGAGTGTTTATTATGCAAACGCGCAAGTTAGTTTGAGCGCTCGCGGCTCTTACGAGGAACGCTACACGTTTAGTCAGATCTTCCCCTTTATTAAAAACAAAACTCGTATTTTCGCTGAAACCCCCCCTGCGTTCTAGTCACAATATAGCCATGTATCGATAATTTCTAGTGTTTGTTTCGGGCGCGCCGTAATCGCGTTAAAAATTGGCATAATAATTTCTTTTGGTGTTTCGGCCAAAAAATTTCATTCCGGTGCATCCCTGATTATCAGTTGAATTTGTGAACTTTGCGATTGGTTCGTATTGATTTCATTACAGTTCCTGGTGATGTCACCAAAGTGACGAGAGTTATCCAGGGAGAGCCCAAGATTACTAAAGTCACCCGTGTCATTGAGGGAGAGCCAACTTACACCAAAGTTACCAGGGTCATCGAAGGGGAACCAAGCATCACCAAAGTCACCCGTGTCATTGAAGGAGAGCCAACTTACACCAAAATTACCCGAGTCATTGAAGGTAACGTTACACTCAGCAACTAACTGAGTTTTCTCTACTGCATTTGTACAAGGTACTTTTCAACACAATCTTAATCGTCAAGTGTTCGCTAAGTTACAGTAGAATACTAATGGTAAAAAAAAATCTGAAATTGGATGCTGTACAGTACACTATAATTACTTGTGACTAAGTCAAGACATTTCAAAATATCAAAATAGTGTGTTAAAAGACTGAGCTATTCAGTTAGGTGTGCCTTACACAGAAGATAGATGTGCTCCAGTAACCATGACGCATTAAGTAGTTCAGTGGAAAGTGATGTAAGACCTAAACTCTGTTTTCTTTACAAATACTCCCCTCACATTTGAACATGTGGAAACGATCCTCTATGCCTAACATTGTCCTTCAACAGGTTCTTAGGGTTACACACCAGCTCCTTAAATCAACAAGAAATTCCATTTTGATAGTTGGGCTAAAGACCTTTTTTGTCGCATGTTTTTTTTTTTTTTTCACAAAATGGTACACTTTGTGTTTCCCAATAAGGTCAAATTCTACACGTTAAAATGTTTCTACTGCCTCTGTTCTCTTTTGAGAAAATGATGCTACAACCCTGATTCAGAATTAGTGAAAAGTATTTTTAACTTTTTACGAGGTATTAAAAAATGTCCAATCCATACATTTAGGTAGTGTCATCAATTTAATCATCTATCTCTTACTTGTCTCCAGATTTTCTCTCTCACTTCTCTAGCAAAATACAGCCAAATGTTTACACACTTGTTAATCAAATTCTCTTCTGCTCAGGATCTGAAGGGGAGTATGTGGAGACAGGTGTGGATGACATTACCAGAGTCATTCATGGTGAGATCCAAATTTATAACAACTTTATTTATCACTATGTTGTGTTTCATTAATTAAGTCTTATTTGCCTGTTTCATTTGCCTACAGAGGGAACGAGACGAGTGCCAGGAAGACGGGTGCCAGGTAAAGCCAGAGAATAGGAATTGGGCTGTAGTTCAAGTAGAAGTGTAAAAGATTACATTTGATTCACTTATTGCCATAAATACTACTAGGAAAGACATGGACATAGAGCATAGCCAGATTTCACAAGTTTCACAACAAAACCTTCCTCACAAAATGTAAAGGTTGCATAATTTGGTAAGATACCAGTTAGATTAGCAGGTATGCAGGTTGCTTTGGATGCTTATCAGTCTAAAAGTGGAAATGTGAACTAATTCTTATTCTAAATGCTGCTAATATTTATCCATTTAAATGCCCATTTTATTTCCCCAAATAAAAGTGAAATAATAGAATATTTTCTGAAAATGTTAGTGTTTATGTCTAGTCTACTTATATGAAAGATATACTTGTGCAATAATACATCTGTAAATACAGTGACTTTGCACATTTGCTTTTCTACAAATAGGACAAAAGCCTCTTTAAGCATTGTATCCATTATACTATGTTCAGATCCCTGGAGTATAAATGAGACAAATTTCAACATTTCCTGCTGAAATATCTTGTAAACTTGAAAAGAGATCTGTAGATTCATATAAGTTGTAATAATCTGTCATTTCTCTTAACTCTTTGTTACAGCTGGAACCAGGAGGAGAACCAGGAATGCAAGCCAATAGTAGGGCCAGTAAACACAGGATATAAAAGGACCCTGATGCATTTTGTAGAAAATAGGGGTTCAAAGGACATGGAACCACTTTTTAAGGAAAAGTGATGTCCATTTGTCAGACTTTTTTTTGGATTACTCCAGGTGGATTTTTAAACCAAAATGTAGAGACAGATGCAATATTGATAATCAGTATTGAGGAAATTTCTTTTTTCTTTTCTTTTGTGGCTCAAATATCTGGTCAGTGCTGGGATATTAACTGGTCCCTGTGTATGTAAGTATTCCTAATTTGATGTGTGTGGAGGGTTACATTTGGACAACAGACTGTTACAGAACACTCACTTATGATCACATGTGAAGTGTTGAAATAGAAAGAAAGAATAAAGGAAAAAAGAATGAGTGAAAGAATGTAAATTAGAA
Organism: Distichodus sexfasciatus; assembly: GCA_032718565.1. Taxonomy (NCBI): domain Eukaryota; kingdom Metazoa; phylum Chordata; class Actinopteri; order Characiformes; family Distichodontidae; genus Distichodus; species Distichodus sexfasciatus. Next base: position 2,682,887 of record JAVGVS010000015.1, read on the forward strand.
TGAAAGGAAGAAAGAGATACTTGTTATAGTTATAGTTATGGTTGCTGATTTGGTGATGCAAAGGGTTGGGATGTGTAAAAATTTAAATCAAAAACATTTTAAATCGTGTTGGATCGTTAACACCGTGCATGTGAAACCTATGTGACGTTTCTGCAGCAGATGTGTATGTAGAAATATATATGTTTGTTCTGCTAAGACTCTCCTTAAGCTAAAGTTGAAACGTGAATCCTGGTTTTGTTGGGTTAAAGTTAATTTCTGCATGGCCAAAGATTTTATGGTGCTCATGTTCAGTATTGTTTTTTGTAATTCAAAGAATAAAATGGTTTGCAACATTTTGATAAGAAACTTTCTCCTTGGCTTATTACACACCACCTCTGTTCGCATATTATCTTTACATTTGACTGGAAAAAACAATATAATTCACATTTTGTCAATAATTGTATGTGAAGTGTTGACACATCTAGACATTTAATTTTTAAAAACATTTGTCCCATCCCATATTTGTCATGCTTTAACTTAGTTCTAAAACTAAGTGTAGTAATACACATTTTTGTAATAGTATGGAGAATCACAACATAATCCAACCAAATCCAGCCACATTTCGTCCTAGGATTTATTATTGGCAGGAACAAATGTTGTGTCTGTGTCTTCTAAACAAGCATCACACATTTCATGCTTGGGCCTGATCATCAGTAACTTATTCAAACAGAACAAATGAGTTTTGATAAAAAATGCTATAATGAAGATCCTTAAACTGCAATAATATATAGGATTGAATCCTTCTGTCCTTAAGTTATGGAAAGCCAGCTTTTATAATCTTTAACATTCTCATGTCTAAACATCGTTTCCTGGTGTATATAGTTTCATAAAGGATCTCTGTAAAAACTTTGTATTATATGGAATGTTCTTTTGGGCAGAGTAAAGTTTCAGATTAGGTGGCACCAACTAAAAATGTCTTCTCCTGTGCCAAGAAAGGTTTATGGAACCAGTGGAAATGCTTCATTTTTGCATCTACTGCTGGTGAACATCTCTTTCTTTAATATTGTTGCACTTGAGTTGTGTGGTTGTGCAGCGAGATCCTTGCCTCCATTGCAGTGATATAACACAGCTGGTATTCATTTTCAGTAGTTAGGCATTTTTTGGTTTACAGACTTCATTACACTTGTGAAGTCGCATACAAACGCTCCAGTGTCCAAAATAACTGAAATAATTATATTAAATGTATACTAAATTAACCTTAATCAGAATTTTGCATGCATCCTATTCAACTGGTAACCATAGACTCTGTTTGTAAAACACACCATTTATACAGTGCTTTATAGTTTCAATATATACTTTATAGATTTAACATGTCCTATTCTCATTGAACAATGTCAGATTCTCTTTGTTTGCGTGGAAATGGCCTAAAGATGTCTACTAAATTTATTTTAGCAAATACGCAATGACCAGAACATCACCATGTCAGCAGGCACTGTTTTTCCACTGATAAAAGTTCTGGCAAAGCAAAAGTAAAGTAAATATGTTGTTTATATCCACCATGAATTGCACAAACCTTAAAGCATTTAAAACACTTCACATTTATGCTCATTAAGTCTTTTGTGGGTTCCAATGGCATCTGTAAAAAGATTAACACCCTCCTTTGTTTGAATTAAAATAAACCTTTCTGCTATTAAAGGAAAAGTTATGAGGAGATTTGTACTTACTTTGATGCTGTTAGTATTAAAAAGTGTTTGATGTATATAGTGTTTGTTACACTGCCGTTTACTGATAATTATTTCCTTAAAAGGGCTTAAATGTTTTAGTTTTGTTTATCAGTGTGATATGAGAGTATGTTCTGCTCCCCAATAAATACTTACTGCTGTTGCGAGTCTGTGGCGAATTTGATGGCAAACCTTCCTGACCTACAGTCTTCATTCATTCATTCATTCATTATCCAAACTGCTCAATCCCTATTGCAGGGCACACACTCACACAATCACACTTTCACTCACACCTTGGCCAATTAAGAGGTGCCAATTAACCTACAGTTCATTAATCCACACAAACATGGGGAGAGCATGCAAATTCCAGACAGAAAAACCATACGGTCGAACCCAGGACCTTCTCACTGCAAGGTGACAGCACCTAGAGTCTTATTTTGAAAGAATACTTGTCATATTTCAGAATTTTGACACTTTATCTTACTTCTATGGTCCCAGTCAAGCAGTCAGAAAGCCAAAAACATCTTCAGTTCTTGCAACATGGCTAAAAACTCTCAGTGGATTAACAGACTTTTACCTCACTGAAAAGTCTTAAACTGTGTTGCAAACCATTATGAGTTGGTTTTGATGCCAAACCATCATGGCAAACCAGATTATTTTGTGTTCTGAACTCTTGACAAGATTGGCCAGCATAAAACTAGCAATTGTCCATTATAAATCATCTGTAAAACCTTTAATTCAAAAATTGTCTGTGTACTTCAGTAGCTAATTTTACTAAATCCATGGATGAATGTTCAAGCATGAAAGAATTCAAATCCATTCTGATATTTTTTAGCAAGGGATGACAGTATTATAAATCATTCTTGAGTAATAGTGCAGACAAAACACTTCTGTAACCACTGACAAATCTGTGTAATCACGCAAGGGCTAAACTTGCCTTCTCTTGGGATACAAGCACAAACAATAAACAGTAGTATGTGTAATATGTTCATTCAAACAAAGAATTGATTGTCAGCACCGATTGTCTTCATGAAGAATTAGAGTCATTGCACTTTCTATAACGACAGTAATGAATGGAACTCTTGCACAGCATGCCTTAATAAAAATAATAAAAATCTACTGAAGAGGGTCATATTAAATCTCTACTGCAGGCACCATCAATAAACTTCACACACACTGTTTTACTTTAAGTATTTGTGTGATGACACTTGAAAAAGGCTGGCTGTAAGCCTCCAAATCTGTGGCTCCTGAGCTGTTACATAATGATTGTCATGAAGAACAAATTAATCTCATTTATTTGCCATCAAGTCGTCTAAATAAAGAGGGCCAGCGCCAAATGTTGTGCAAGTTTTTGACGTTCCCTGTCACACAGACACTGTCCAGCAGAGCTTATGTGACACTGATCCCATCAGTTTGTCCTTTGTCAACAAAAAGGGAATTCAAATTAGTCATCGCAATAATATTTGCACACGCTTGAGAATAAAAAGTACTCAGAAATAAGTTAATCCCCTCATACATGTTTGAGTCAGTCATATGATTCCAGATAGAACTGGAGGTTTGTTTTTCAGCACTGCAGCCAATCATCAAGCTTGGAGTCAACACATGCTGCTTTCTGGAATATATCTATCCCTACGTGGAATAACCTTTATCCAGCTGGAACAACGTTTTATATGACTTGAATGCTTTACTGCTTTGTGCTTGAATGCTTGCATGTTACATTTGAACTCATGGAGGATAATGCTTTTGTAGTAACTGCATTGAGCTACAGACTAGCTCATCATAAGTAATAATTAACATTTATTCCAAGAAAAACAAAAACATTGTCATTGCATTTTGGTGCTTTATTAGAACAAGATGTCAGCTCTAGATTGACGACTAACTGTGATCATTAAAGACTTTGTGCTTTGCAATTTAACATATAAAGAAAACCTAATTTATAGTTCATTGAGCCTGTGTATGTAGGCCTGTGAATATTTCATAATCGTATGGATGTGATTAACATTTGCAGACGTGCCTTTAAGAACGTTCAAATTTGATCCGTGTGGAAGAGCAACTGTTTTGTTTTTGTGTACTTTTTTTCTTGTCTTTTGGTTTTATTGCATTATTTGGCACACATATGCCCTGGGAATCTTTAGTTCATGGTATGTATCTGTTTCAGAATACTGTTTCTCCACAGGGTAGAAACATTTTGCATTTTGCGTTGTTGGTGGGAGATTTAAACCATTTCTCCTCTAAACTGTTCAACAAGCAAGTATTCAACTGTGAGTTTTTGAAATGTATTAAGAAGTCTGGATCTCAAACACATTTCAGGGGCCCACATCCTAAATTCTACAAAAATAGCTCCCCATGTAAGACTATTCCTAGTTTCCCCCTCGAGAATCGCGGTGAAGTGACCATTATTTGGCTGCACAGAGGCATGGAAACGTTTAGTGTGAGTATGTACATAGAATAAAAAAATGTATAGCCTTTAATTTACTTCTTCATTATGATTATACATCATTATGATAATATTTTTCAAAATGCACTTATACCCAGACCCCACCCCAAATCTAGCTCAGTTGCCTATGTCACCAAATTGCTTGGCTGTGTTGCATCTGGTGTTTTGCCGAGAGAGTAGTGTTTTGGAAGAACCCTGACCACACAGATGGATTATGTATGTTCACTCTGTATAGTTTTAAGGGCTTCTTCTCCACATGACCACAGTGCCACAGAGACCCAGTGGAACAAATGTGCTATTTTCCACTGCAGCAGTCAGGATTCAAAATAATGGAGTAACCATTCCAGTACATCTGCCTGATTATATAAATCAGTAGTGTTGTATCTTTTGTCCCAATAATCACATGGAGCCTTAGTCTGTTTTTAAATAACATGATGCCTCAGAGATCAAAGGGGATTGTCGTTGTCTTTGCTGTAAACTTTTGGCCAAACTTTATAAAAATGAAACATGCTCAGTATATCTGCATTTGGATTCCCATAAAAACATAATGAATTTCTCTCTCTCTTTCTCTGGAAAAATATTTTAAAATGGCAAGTCAAACGTTATTGTTCAACCTGCAATAATGCAATTCCATACTGCATAATATGTTATCTCTCCCCATGTTTGTGTAGGTTTTCTCCGGGTGCTCTGGTTTCCTCCCTCAGTCTAAAAGCATGCACTGTAAGTTGACTGGTTACTCCAAATTGGGTCCGCTTTTGTGAATGAGAGTGTGTTCGTGTGCATGACTGTGGCCTGTGTTGCGCCCATGGTCCCGGCATAGGCTCTGGTTCCTGAGGCCCTGACTGGGATTAAGCAGTTCAGATAATGTATGAAATAATTGTATGATTACAATAATTTAAAATGTAGAAATGATTAGGGAAGCTTTTGTAATATCCATCCCATTTTAACTTGTTAAAACAGGTTCTTTAGGACTTTTCCATGCAACCTGCATACCCCTTGTGCAGTGCCAAAATCTTCTTGGATGGGCGTGACTCAAGGGCCTAGAGATAATATATAAATCATATATACCTGTACCTTGGAAAATGATCGTGCCTGAACTTATCAACAAAAGAATTCTATCAAATACCTTTTCCTTTTTTTAAGCTCCCATGTTCAAAACAGACCCTGTCTCCACAAACAAAAGGAAGAAAGAGCAGAACTGGGACATATAAGTAATAGAAAAAGTAGCACATTACCCACGCTACTTTGCAATGCAGCTGTCAGGTGATCAGAACTTTGCTGAGCCAAATTCCCTTCTTGAGAAGTTCATCAGAAACAGTCATGCATCACATCACACATCATATGCCACCTGCCTCTGAGATCATTACTGCTATCATTGTTGCTAAGAACAATAATAGTTCATCAGAAAATGAATAAGATGCAAATATGTAGATAATGTTCAAAGGCAATTTCTTACAATTTTCCCTGTTGCTTAATATTTTTGAAGCTAGATGGAAGTCAGAATGTCGCAATAGCAGACCAAAAACAAACCACTTTACAATTGCCTTCTTCCCACACTAAGTTTGTCTTTATTCTGACATTTGGGAATCTCTGTTGCTGGAATCGGTAAAGGGAGTTTAGTCTCTGAGTTATAGTGTGCATCCATCCAAGCCTTTTAATGGTTCAAAGGAAAATAAAATGTGCAATATCAGAATAAAAATCGCCGGGTTTCTCAAAGTACAGCAAGGCAAAGGGCAGTAGTACCATATTTAAGGCTCAGCAAAACATTTTCCTGCTGCATCTGGATATTCTACTCCTGCAACTCCCATACTAAATGTCATCTTCACACACAAGACATCATGATGAAGAAGAACATATGCATCACCTCCTGTCTTGCTGTGTGAAACTTTTCACATCCTGTGCCGTTTGCTCAGATTCGTTTTTGAGTTAAGGATGGAGGGCCTGTCACCTACAGACTGAGCAGATTTTGCAGACCTGAGCACTGGCAGCAGAATTCATGCTGCCCCCAAGGCCAGGAGGAGTGTGTTTTGGTGGGAGGAAGAAGACACACGGTTTCTTGAGCACCCAGAATTTGTATTGCTTTCCCAGATGCTGAGTGATGAATTAACCTCTATTTTTTGGTTTTAAGGTTAGGTGGATATTATGTAGATATTATAAGGTACAGCAGTATCTATTATTATTTGTCCCTAAAACAGCTCTAATCTCTCTATTTAAAATAAAAGTTGAATACTTAACCTCAGTTAAACTGCATTATATCACAAGTGCTATAATGTCTTTAAATCATAGCTTTTCTCATGTCTTTTTTGGTTAAATTTCCCACTTCATAAACTTTTTGTTAAAAAACAGTAGACAACTATCAGCCTGTTTATTCCCTTCTGTTTGTGTAGAAGATTTTAAATAGTCATTTGAGAGTATATATCTTTCTCAAAATACTAGATAAAGGTGAATATTTTTTCAAAGGGTAAACCACACATCCCAAAAAATGGTAAAAAATTGGTCTCTTTATGCAGAGACTTTTACAGCAGTCTGTATAATTGAGTCTTTACAAGAAATGTCAATGTTATTTCTTACCATTTCTGCTCATTCCATACAAATCCGGATACTGGGGAGGCCAAGTGGAATATTCTGCCCACAGTAATGGTTTGTCATATACAGTAAATGCCAGTAACATTTGTGCATGCATGGAAAGATTTATCAAAAAAAGAGAAGTCAAAGCGGAAACCGTACCACATGGGAAAGTGCCATAAAGCAAACACATGTTTAATGAATCCTGCATTACTAATCTAAGATGTAATGAACTAAACAGGCACTTTGGTGGCCCTAGTGGGATGATGCAAAGTTTTGAAAGACCATCATAAAAATAAATTGTAAAATAATTTGGGCAGGATGTGTACATTGTTAAAGGCATTATAAGCCAATTAATTACTGAGTTTCCTTGATAGATCCAGAATGTGGAGATAATAAAAACTGGAATTAGAAAAGAATTTGTTAAAAGTTAACAAAAAAAACAAACAAAACAACAATGTCCCTGGAAGCTTCATCACTCCTGTTCAAGAGCTGCAGTTGTTTATATATCCATGTAACCTGTCAAAGTGTCCGGGGAGACTGTCATAAAGGAAAAGTTTGCACAAGTGAATGACCTGGAAAAGTCTTTAGTGCTACTTTTCTTACTGAAGTAAGAAACTTGGCTTGAATTCCAGTCTTAACACGTCAACAAAAAGTGTGTGAAATATTTCATTTCTGGAGTTCACTACTTGGAAAAGAACACTCAAATATTTTTTCTCCTCTCAAAGTTTTCAGAATATATTTAACTTTTAAAAGAATAACCCTATTATATAACCTATTATTGGTTGAATGCAGGATGCACTACACCTATATGTCTTTTCCTAGACAGACAAATAGGCAAATAGATAAATAGATAAAGCAGATAGATAGATATTAGACTGATATTGCTTATGTAACCATTGCGTACATTGTCACTCCACTAAATTGTTTTTGCAACAGTATAAGAGTGATGAATAAATAAATGTTCATAATCTTTTTCATTTCTTTACTTGTTTTCCATAAAATTGTTTCCTTGCTCTCAGGTCTATACCTGTTCTGCAGACATACCAGCATGCTGATGGTCAGGAAAACAAGACCTGACATAGCCACAGCTCAATTTCCTTTATTTCTAATGTCAGATAAAATCAATCGGTACCATACATGATTGTTATTTCACGTATTCAAGTGTGACCGTGTTGCAGTGGAATGAAATTTCAAAATTAGGAATAAATTGCTCTGAATTGTTAGAAAAAATTTAATCACGTCATGTAAAGGTCACGTACAGGTCAGCTTCCTTAACATCTTTCAACAGCCAAACATTCTTTCCCTTTTCAGAGTAACAGCAGTTCATCCCAGACTATTGGCCTCACCATACTTGGACGCTTACTCAGATTTGTTAAGGGAAAAACACTCTAGAAGCTTGTAAAAACTGCTCTTACAACACAGCTCTCTTTCAACCAATGTGCATTTTAAAAAGGTCCAGGGACCCAGAAGAAGTCAAGTACATTCCAGCACACCTGTTTAAAAGAGGGCAAGTTCTACATCTCCAAGCTTCTTCTGAGAGTTCAGTATACTCATAAGGCATAGCCATAACATACATCATTGTTAACTGATGGCCAAGGCAAAGGATCAGACTCCAGTATTTATATTTAGAGCTTGTAAGGTCTTCTGTATATAATTTAGTTTAATAAAAATGAGAATCTGACAAACTGAATCAAGCAAAAAAGGGTTCCATGAGGAGATAATTGATGGTCTTCTCTTTAGGGAAAATATAAAACCTTGTACACAGATGTTCAATTATTTTTTTTTAGCATATGGTTTCTTCAGTGTGCTTATCTAAAGGAAAACTATTCTTTCCCAAGCATATTTGCTATTTTGCCTATATTTAATTCTGGATTAGGAATGCTTTTAAACCCTTTGGAACAACAGAGGTAAAATGAGTTGCAGCTGCAGCTGCAAGTTGAACACTTTATAAATCTGAACTGTAAAATTGTCATGGTTGTTAATCAATGGTTGTTTTTTTTTTGTTTTTTTTTTTGCAATATTCTTCCCTAACTGTGTGACTGCTTAGAATAACACCAGTTTGTGTTTTGCTGCAATGAACTGCCTTAACTTGAGGGACGACTGGATTGCAAATTTGGGAAAGCCTGGCTGGGCAAGATAGCACTTTGTGGTTTGTGCTGTTTATTTAATGCTGAGGTTTAAATTTGAACTCGACTTAGCACCTACACCAGTGTCTGTTTGTTTCTGGATATAATAGGTCATTACCAGTCGGGATTAAGAAATGGTCAGTTTAAACATAGGATCAACAGGCTTGTCAGTTGTGGTTAGGAGACATGGAGGATAAATGCAGGTGTGTAACACAATCACAAAAGAAAAAAGAAAACCCTCAGGCACAATGCTGAAACCAAAGAAAAGCAGCATATATGGACAGGAACAAAGAGAACACAACGGAAGCACTTTAGCACACAAACAGAAAACTTGAACAAAGAGGTGGCCAATTTAAATAGGGAAACACAGGTGAGGCACATTAATCTAACAAACCGTAGACACTCCATAACTGGAGAAAACAAAAGAAAGGGAGGCCACTAGTGGGTGAGTGAAGAAGTTACAGGCTATTTTATGTTAATAAAATATCTAAATAAATGGAAGTCAACTACTTTTTAACTACTGATAAAGGTGCTTATCAAATAGAAATCACTACTAAATTTTTCCCTAGTTCTATGTCATAGATTACAAAGTCAAGAGAAGACAAAGACCTGCACCCGCACAATTTGGTATCCAATACCAAATTGGATAAATTTATAGTTTGATCATTTCCCAACAACTAAGGGGAATTGAAATTTCTTAACAATGAAAGGAATATACTGTACTAGTGTTTCTCATAACTGTCCTAAAATTTCCAAAAGTCTTTTCTCTATTTTTCTTGCAAAGCGAGCCACGTAGATGGGGATTCCTGCATTGCCTGGGGCCAAGTTTCCACTGCGGAACATGTGTCTCGCCCGTTAGGACCTGCACTATGCAGGAGTACAGCACCACTCTTACTCCGATAATGGAGTCTATAAATGAGCATGGGAAAGACAGAGATTTGACAGAACTGAAAAGCCAGTAAATCCCTTAGGGTTTAACTTTTGCAACTGTCAAGCAGCCATCCTTATACTAATGAAGTGTAATTAGAAGGTGTTATCTTCTCTCTCTCTTTTATCTGCCTTGATGAAGTATTATTAAGAAGCATTTTGCCTTCACATAGATATTCTGCCCTCAACACAGATATTTTCAAAGACACCGACTATCAGAGGAAATCGTGGTGCTCTACAGTATTGAGTGCATTGTGGTTCACTTATGCAACACAACACAACACAGATGCCACAAAAGGGTTTTGCTACAAGTGTGCAAGAACGAGATGGTGTCAATCCCTTCGTTGCTATTTGTTTTAGCCATGGGAATTTCACATTGTTGAGAAGTGATGCTAGACAGAGCAAAGTCAGTTTTAAAGCATCTAAGACCACAGAGCATGGTTGTCATGGTATCAACTGTGAATGAAATCACACACTATTTTGTTTCAAAGGAAGAGAAAATGAACAAAACAGATGTGACTTTGCAACTGCACTCTTATCCTGCAATGTGTCTCTGTTAAAGTTTGAAATCATAGGCTACAAGACACATCATTGTCAGCCTCTTATTTTTTTCCTTAAAAATGGCATTTTGCCAGATTACAACAAAATTCTCTGTAAATTGTGGTTTTTTATTTCATTGTTATTGTTGATTTTTTCAGTTTTCTAATTTTGGAATGATTATGATAGAAAAGGTTACTTTGTCTCTATATGTCTCAAACAGTTTGTCATTTAAGTTTTAAATTCCTGCAACACATAAGGAGAACAGAATATCTGGGCTTGTGAATGTAGCTTGGGGTGCACTTGGGTTTGAGGTCTTGCCTGCCTAAAGCTCTAGTGTTGAATGACAGCTGAGAAAGATGTCTGTGCCAGATCTTTTTTTTTTTTTTTTTAAAGCTTGGGTAGAAGCGCATGGGTTTGAGATCTAAAGTAACAACACCGGCAACACACCCTTTGGCTTTCTTTCAAAACCATAAGATTCACACCTGTTTGTGTTAGTGATCACACCAGACAATCTCCCTCAGATTCCTGGATTTGCATAGAAGGAAAATGTCATTACGCAAATCCCTGTTTGTAGTTCTGCAAACTGACGTGACAATCAAGTCTGACCCAAAGCTGACCCAACAAATACATCATATTGTTTTCCCAATCCCAAATCATGCTGGACTGGCTTTCTCGTGGAAAAAAACATCTGGAAGAAAGAAAGGGCCAAGTCCAGCATTTAAATGTTTAGTAACACATCCCCAATCAAATGAATTGACTGATCAGTAGTTCATGCAGAAATTAAAATGATAAACAAAAACGAGACAAGAATAAAAAACACATTTTGAGTAAACAAGTAAAATACATGCAAATAAAATACAACCATGACTATAAAGAGTGGAGTCAGTCCAGGGTTAGGGCTTACTGCATATGTCTCTGAAAGGCAAAGAATGTCTGTGACTGAGAACAGACTTGATACAGAGATTGCTCAGTGATACCTATACATTGCATGATAACTCATGTCACATAGTTACAAATCTGTGAAAACAGCCTGCAGGAAGCTTTAGTGTTTATCTACACAAGTCTCTGACAGATTGATGAGTGTTTATGTTGCCTCACGAGGACACTTTGGACTGCCCAAGAGCAATCCCAACATGCCTAGGTACAGTTATCAAGCTTGCTGACGAGTTTGGTCAACATTTCAGCACTGCTTGTGGAATCACAAACAGCAATTATATAGAATTCAGCAAGAGATTGTAGCGTTCTTGTTGGACCTACATAAGTGAAACTTGGAACTTGAATGAATTTCTTTCCCCAAAAGTTTTTTCTTACAATAAAGAAGTTGAAATAATGGGTTTGAATCAACAGTATTACAAAATAATTAAGAAAAAGACATCTGGCATGAGAACCACAAAACAATAAACTGAAATCTTCCCTTTTACAAACAACTGACCAGAGCACACCTACATGGGGTAGGCTCAACATTAAACTAACAGGCACAAAAAAGGAGACGACTAAATAGGGGCTAACTAAGCTGAAATTGATGCACAACAGATGTAACAGGTGTAACTGATAATTAGACTAATTCAACCAATTTGAGATAACAAGTGGGCAGGACTGAGGAAAATTACTGACATACCACATGAAACAGACACAAGATAGGACAGGATGCCCTCCGGTGGTCGGTAATTCAGCAGTTACAGCTTGGCAGACTTTGGCCATTCTAGATGTCAGTTTGTTGAGGTAATCTAATGAGATTTTACCTTAAGCCTCCTAGAATACCTGCTTCAAGTTGGATTGTCTTAATTGACACATCTTACTAATATTTGATCACACTGCTCCCATAATGGCTCAGTAGGGTTGAGACTGTGATGTAGCAGCAGTCTGTGTATCTGTTAAATACTCTCTGTATAGCTTGAAGGTGTGCTTTGGGTCATTGTTATGTTGTAGGACAAAACTGGCTCAAATGCTCTCCAGAGGCTATGGCATGGTTTTACAAAATAGAGTGATTGCCTTTCTTCTTTCACCCAGTACAAATCTCCTACTTTACCAGCACTAAAGCTGCCTCAGACCATCACATTGCCTCTTGCATTGCTTGACAAATGATGTGACGCAGTCCTCCAGTATCTTTTTACTTAGAATGTTCTTCTTTGTGATCTAAACGTTGTCTGTCCATAACCTTTTTGTCCAGTGTCTGTAAAAAGGCAGCATTTGTTAAATAACCAAAGAATGTGTGTGTGTGTGTGTGTGTGATTGAAGATTTTGTCTGGATAGAATATGTCAGTTCCTGGCAGTACTCCTCAAACCATATGGTAGCCTGATGTCTACTGCGCACAGTTGTGACAAAACAATGGATGAGGCTGTGAACTGAGCCATCCCCTGAGTCCAAGCATTACAGACTGTGCTCTAACCTCTTTGCTTTCTTTAGAGACAGATCTAAACACAATGTGCCATGAAGGCTTTGATCTTACAGAAACCATGTACTTCCACTACAGCTCATTCGAATATTTCCCTGCCATTAGACATCCACTGTTACACATGGATGGATGTGCTAAGTAAACTAAAATGAACAGAATTTTGGATTGTAGATTGATGCTGATTAACACTGCAGTTCATTAGTAAGAAATAAGTGCTGAGTCATAAGTGCTTTTCTTTTAGAGAGAATAATGGCTGAAGATGATTTTGGCTGAATTTAATAAAGTTTGTTTAATGAAGTGTGTTTCTTCTATGCGTAATAGCATCTTAACATCTAAACAACTGCATTTTCACCCCAAAATGAATTAATAAACATGTTTATAATAAAGCTGAGTATATTGATTAAAAGGTTTTCTAAAAAAGAAACTTTGGATTTCTTTCCATTTCATTTAAATTTCCTTGATTGTGGATTGTCTGTTAAAATCTTTTTGGAAGTGGACATTAAAAGTGTGCGGAAAGCTCCCAGAAAATTAAATAAAGACTTCCTTTGGAAAATTCTTGGCAATTGCTAAATGTTCCTGCGAAACCCTTGATGCATTAAATTCCCAGTCTGGCAGGAGGAGATTCCTATAAAAGGAAAATTACATTTACAGGGGAAATCTCTAAAGTAAAACATAACACCACATGATCGTCTAAAAGGGAACTCTGAAGAACAGGCATTTTGTCTAAATCTCAATATATTCTGTGATTACTATTTGAAATGTAAACTATCTGAATGTTTAAATAACAGCAGTGACAGAGAGGTCGCAGACTTGATTTATTGGCATTCTTTCACAAACTCACCGAAACACTTAATGCAACTGACTGGAAAACATCTTCAGCTCAGTCTAGATGCATTATATTAATAATATTAATGATTTATCATCATTAAATTGTTTAACTTAAAAACTTTAAGTTATGAGCAGAACTACTTGTTAATGTAAATTAGCGGGAAGAATATTGCTGATCCAAAAGTTGTACCCTTGATAATTCAAACATGGACAGATGACTTTGCAGTGATCATAGACATGCTAGGGCCTTGTTATACTGACATGAAATTCTCACTTTTTGTCTAGACATTTGTTTTGAACTTCAGATAAATGCTACAGCTGTTTTACACATTCCTCAGAGAATGTATAATAGGTAATCTTTGTTGCTGCTTTCTTTCCTGAAGTGAAAATGTCAGCCAGGCAGTACAAAATGCTGGTGAAAGCATGTGGTCACTGAAGGAAAAAGACTGAATATGTTGAGTGTCATCTGTGTAAGAGTAATAGGAAAAGCTGTGTGAGGCTACTACATCCCCACGAGTACCTGTGTATAAAGAAAAAGAGACAGATCCAATGGCCAAGCCTTGCGGAATGTTTGTGTTCAGTTTTTGCAGGGAGGACTGGGATCCTTGTCATGCCACATGATATTTCCACATGCTGAAGTAGGATGCAAACTATTGCCAGGCTGTAACTGCTATGCCAAGATTGGAGAGAGTAGGCAGACGGGCCTGTGGGTTGACCATGTCAAAGATTGCACAAGAAGAATCATATCAGACGACATGTTGGATAATCTAGCTGAATGCAGCTCTTCAGAGACAGCAGAGACTTAGTGTGATTGCTGTCTGTCAGTACCAGCAAAACATCCTCAAGAAAAAGCAGTGAGAAGCCAACAAACAGGTATTTCGCTGATCAGAGGGAAGATTTTTCTATTTGCATGGATTTTTTCATAATAGAATCATCATAGACGTTCTCTGCTGAGATAGATGGAGAGACATGGTAGTGGTGATTTGAGCAATAACAATAATGTAACAAGAGTTAAATGCTGATTCTTACAGCTTCTTTCTGTAAAATGATAATGAAGTTACATCATTAGCAAATTTGGATAAAATACTGTGATAATAGTTGAGAGTCTTTGTTATAAAGCATTTTCCTTCATCTTGTTTCAGCTGCTCTCAGTAGAATCTCCAGTTACATTGCATGACCTATGATAGACATTGAGCCTGGGGAGAAAACAGGCTTTGGCCTTAGAAGACAAAGGGCAGAGAGGAAAGAGAGGAGATCATTGGTAGCTGATTCTACAGTTGACAGGCAGGGGTTAGAAGTAGAGTTGTAGTCAAGAACCTCTAAACTGAGAACAAGTCCAGACCAAGACCAGAGTGTGTCAAGAACAAGGCAAGATCAAGGCTCTGAAGGGCCGAGACCGAGACCAGGGTGAGGCGAGACCATGTCGAGTCCGAGGCTGGACCAATGCACATTTTACATTACATGACAAATAAACCGAACATGCAAAGCCTAAACATCCCTCAAAAAGAGCTGAACAAAGCAAACAACATACACTAAGCAACACTGAATATGTTTATTAAATATTTCTCTTAAATACCTATGAGGAAATTGCTTTACCGGAAGCAGTTAAATCAACCCAAAGATAAGGGGGTTGTTGCTAAACAGCCTATTTGTCCGACATCTTCCCCAGAAAACACTGACTTCACTTGTGTTCATATGTACACATATGCGTGCATGAAGGGGCAGGGCAGGTAAAATCGGCAGTAACACCATTGGTTGTACTTGAAGTGAAAAGTTATCCAGTCCGAGAGTAAACAACTCATTAATAGTAATATTCTCAGAGCTTTGGTCTTAGTTGGCCTTGAAATAAAATCCAGCATCCTCTTTTCGAGGAGGATGACAAGAACTAGTACAAATACAACCAATTTACATGCAAGACCGAGACCTTCAAAAACTGATCCCAAGACCGGCCTTGACACCTGAGTACTGCAACATTAGTTAGGGGCTAGAGAAACAGAGCTGAGAAGTAGTTTCAGAGATTATGAGTAGGTGTGAAGGAGATGTCTAAAGTGTAAAGAACCTAAACCTAAAAACGTAGAGTAGTAGTAATATATTGAACATGATCTGGTGAATATTAAGTTGAGAAAGTTGCCTTCTTAGTGGGTCAGAGGAGATTCATCAAGAAACAGACCAACGAATGACATAAGCATAGAGTCCACTGGTATATCTTCTCGCTTGGAAGATTGAAGTCATCTGGAAATGAGCTCAGAAAGACAGTCAGCTTGTCAGTGAAGTTTCCTAGTGAGCCAGGGAGACGATAGAGAACAATGATGTGGTGCTTAGTTGGACATGTTACAGTAGCAGAATTCAGAAGATGAGATACTGAGCTTAAAAAAATTGAGACGTGAAGCATCAATTACATGAGAGAAGCAAACCTGCACCCCTTCATCTACCAGTAGAGCAAGAAGACCGAGAGAAGGCAAGGGCAGAGATGAGAGCAGTTAGAGTAGCAGAATTATCCAGACACCAGAAGTTCAAACTTGTGCCAAACCAGCCATGTAATGGAAACTTCTTCTTCTTCCTCTTTCGGCTTTTCCCTTCAGGGATCGCCACAGCGAATCATCTGTCTCCATTTAGTCCTATCCTCTACCCTCACACCAACTAACTTCATGTCCTCTTTCACCACATCCATAAATCTCCTTTTTGGTCTTCCTCTCAGTCTCCTCTCCATTCCAACCTGCTTGCACACGCTTCTTCACCTCTTTTCCACTCTCTCCATGGCTTTGGACCGTAGACCCTAAGTACTTGAAGTCCTCTACCTTCTTTACTTCTACTCCCTGTAACTTCACTGTTCCACTTGTGCCCCTCTCATTTACACACATATATTCTGTTTTGCTGCGACTAATCCTCATTCCACTCTTCTCCAGCACATATCTCCACCTCCCTAGCCTTTCCTCTACCTGCACCCTGCTCTCACTGCAGATCACATTGTCATCTGCAAACATCATAGTCCATGAAGATTCCTGTCTAACATCACCTGTCAGCCTGTCCATCACCAAAGCAAACAAGAAGGGGCTTAGAGCCAATCCTTGATGCAGTCTCAAACTCCTCTGTCACTCCTACAGCACATCTCATTGCTGTCTCACAGTTCTCATACATGTCCTGCACCACTCTAACATACTTCTCTGCCACTCCAGACCTCCTCATGCAATACCACAGCTACTCTCTCGGCACCCTGTCATATGCTTTCTCTAAATCTACAAAGACACAATGCAGCTCCCTCTGACCTTCTCTGTACTGCTCCATCAGCATCCTTAAAGCAAAAATAGCATCTGTAGTACTCTTTCTTGGCATGAAACCTTACTGCTGCTCACAGATGCTCACTTCTGACCTAAGCCTAGCTTCCACCACTCTTTCCCAAAGCTTCATTGTATGACTCATTAGCTTTATTCCTCTGTAGTTGCCACAATTCTGTACATCTCCCTTGTTCTTAAAAATTGGCAACAGAACACTTTCCCTCCATTCCTCAGGCATCTTCTCACTCGTCAAGATCTTGTTGAACAACCTAGTCAAAAACTCTACTGCCACCTCTCCTAGACACTTCCATACCTCCATCAGGGCCAACTGCCTTTCCCCTCTTCTTTCTCTTCAAAGCTTTCCTTACTTCATCCTTACTAATCTCAGCTACTTCCTGATCCACAACAGTCACCTCTTCTACTCTACATTCTCTCTCATTTTCCTCATTCATCAGCTCTTCAAAGTACTCTTTCCATCTTCCCATCACACAACTGGCACCTGTCAGTACATTTCCATCCCTATCCTTAATCACCCTAACCTGCTGCACATCCTTTCCATCTCTATCTCTCTGCCTCACCAACCTGTACAAATCATTCTCTCCCTCCTTACTGTCCAACCTAGCATACAGGTCATCATACGCCCTTTGTTTGGCCTTTGCCACCTCTACCTTCAACATACGCTGCATCTCCCTGTACTTCTGTCTACTCTCCTCAGTCCTCTCAGTGTCCCACTTCTTCTTAGCTAACTTCTTTCTCTGTATATGCTCCTGGACTTTTTTGTTCCACCACCAAGTCTCCTTATCTACTTTACTCCTTCCAGACGACACACCAAGTACCCTCCTACCCGTCTCCCTAATCATATCAGCTGTATCTGTCCAATCATCTGGGAGCACCTCCTGGCCACCAAGAGCCTGTCTCAACTCCTCCCTGAAAACCTCGCAACACTCTTCTTTTTTCAGTTTCCACCACCTGGTCCTCTGCTCCACCTCTGTTCTCTTCATCTTCCTCACCATCAGTTTCATCCTACAGACCACCATCCTATGCTGTCTCGCTACACTCTCACCTACCACTACCTTGCAGTCACTAATCTCCTTCAAATTACAATGTCTACATAAGATGTACTCCACCTGTGTGCTCCTCCCTCCACTCCTATAAGTCACCCTACGTTCCTGCCTCTTCTGGAAGAAAGTATTTACAACAGCCATTTCCATCCTTTTTACAAAGTCTACCACCATCTGTCCCTCTTCGTTCCTATCATGGATACCAAACCTGCCCATCACTTCCTCATCACCTCTGTTCCCTTCACCAACATGTCCGTTAAAGTCTGCACCAATTACCACTCTCTCAACTCTGGGGCTACGCTGCATCAAATCATCTAGTTCACTCCAAAAATTCTGCTTCTCTTCTAGCTCACATCCTACCTGTGGGGCATAACCACTAACAACATTGATCATTATTCCTTCAACTTCAAGCTTCAGACTCATCAGCCTATCTGACACTCTTTTCACTTCCAGAACATTCCTAACAAACTCCTCCTTCAGGATAACTCCTACTCCATTTCTCTTTCCATCTCCACCATGGTAGAACAACTTAAACCCTTCTCCTAAGCTTCTAGCCTTGCTACCTTTCCACCTGGTGCCCTGAACACACAGTATATCCACCTTCCTTCTCTGCATCATGTCCACCAGCTCTCTAGCTTTACCTGTCATAGTTCCAACATTCAAAGTCCCTACTTTCAGTTCCACACTCTTGCCTTTCCTCTTCTCTCTCTGCCTACGCACACGCCTTCCTGCTCTCCTCCGTCGACCAACAGTAGCCCAATTTCCACCGGCACCCTGTAGGTCAACAGCACCGGTGGCGGTCGTTGTTAACCTGGGCCCCGACTGATCCGGTATGAAATCCCTGTTTGTGATTCGCATGTTTGATTTGGCTTATGTTTTACGTCGGATGCCCTTCCTGACACAACCCTCTGCATTTATCCGGACTTGGGACCGGCACAAGGAATCACTGGCTTGTGACCTCTTATGGTTGCATTATGTAATGGAAACTTATGGCTACCATATTAGTATTAGCCAAATACAATGACAATGTTGCTCAAGTCTAGCATGAAAGAAAAATCTGGACATCAAATATGTTTAGCAAGTTATACTGCTGTTCGTCCTCATTTCATTCCTCCAACGTCTTTTCTCCACATGTAGCTCACAGTCAGTTGTCTGTCTCTCATTAATGTTTAAGTATGCTCTTCATCATTGCCTCGACAGGTTCCACTGAAGGAATTGGTGAACAGATCTGTCTAGCTACCTAAGAGCATGCTCGGTTTGACGTTAATTTCCATATTTCAACCTTGTGTGTGATAAAAGTATTCTACTTTCTCAGGATGTTTTTGCTGTTGAGGACAACAAGATGCAAATTTTCCCACTTTATGTTGCCAGGCTAAACACTATTATTAATAATATAAATCAACTGGTAGAAGTAATTTGACAACTGATCACAGTCCACTTATTATTATTATTATTATTATTATTATTATTATTATTGACAAGAAAACATGTCCCTTACGGTAGGCTGACATCCTTCTCATGTGAGTCACATCTTTCTCATGTGATCTCATCCTTGTATTTCTCATAACACTCATCACGGCCATTACACCATAATATATTCCATCATACCTGTTTTTCTGTGTTATTAGAAACCATTCTTGACTAAGTAATTACATTGTTTGCCATCCAGTATCCTTGCTGGAAAAAACAATTTGGACATAGCACAGATTTTAAGATGGTAATTTTCAAGTGTTGACTAGTTTGACACTGTCTGCTGGTTCAAAATACAGTTTAAGTGAGTTTGCCAAGTTGTTGGCCCATCAAAAGTCATTTTAAGTATTACAAAACACATCAGACGTTAAAAAGGTTTTTATAGGCTAGGCGTAACTGTTTTTCTTAGTAGAGTAGTGGCTCCAAGCAACAAACTGTTTTGGACTTTTTAAAGGTCTGATCTAATGTCCAGTTGCATTGGGACAACACTGTTAGGTGTCTCCTTATATGAACATCTATGTGTGATCGTGTTAAGCAATTTAAGTAATAAAATTATATATTCTGAAAACATGGTGGCCTTGATTAACCTTAGTGCTCATCTTTCAGCGTGTTGTCTATTTTTTGGATACAGAAAGCTGATGACAATTCCAGCATCAATGAATCATATTTTTACAGGGTGGCAAAGTTGCTCCCATTCAACATTCCTGATATTTAAAGCTATAAGTCATAAGTCTTTGTGTGTGAATCTGTTTATTCCTGTCCAAATGATAAAATGTTATGATTAACACAGAGAGACTACCGAAAATGAAGCCACTGTCTGGAATTTTAGAACAACTTAGAGTCCATATCTGAGTTTTCAAAAACACTACAAATGGAAATTTGAGGACAAGTTCTTAGAAATTGTATAAGCTGTTTTGTGACTACAGGACCAATAGGCATTATTTTCAAGCTCTTGTATGTTTAACCTTTTTTCTTCTGTTTTTATTTTTAATGACATAATGACATATAATGGCGCTTTTCACATGATTAGTTTTTACAAACATCTGAACAAATCTGCGGCTCACCATACTCTCAATTAAATGAATCATCTTTCCAGATCCTTGGATGTGTACTGAATCAAGTGGAAAACAACTTATCAAAATTCTTCCATCTGTTTTCCTCATAGTGCCAGATGTAATGCAGCCGAATCATTTATTATTCAGCAATACAATTTGGAATGTATTGTTATGCCTGCAGAACACAACCAACACAATCAGGTAATTAGAAAGGTTCATTCAAGTTTAACTCTGTGTGTTGCCATCTATGACCTGTGATCAGAGGTGGACAGTAACTAAGTATATTTACTTGAGTACTGCACATCAGTACAATTACAAGTACTTCACTTGAGTAGTATTTTATTTGGAAACTTATGACTTCCACTTCACTACAAGTACAAATACTGTACTTTTACTTCACTACATTTCTATCAAAGTTCTCGTTACTCATTAATTTCAAATCTGTGGATAAAGTGGATGTTATTCCCCCTTTTCTAAAAGGTGATTGGTTGTTTGGCAGTCTATCAGTAATCAGTAGGGTTACGTCACGTCTGTAGACTGTAGCTATAACACCAAGTTCAGACAGTCCTGCTGCTATCTGTCTTGATTAAATCATTATTGCTGTTGGAAATTCATGAATCTGGAGGTGCAGAGCTTGGTTTTACACAGGTTGGAATGTTGATTTTATGTTGTGAGATGCATTTACTATTGCACTAACTATTGCACTGTCCTCCTGATTAACATACACATATATGTGTGCACACACTGCCAGGGCTGGGTCAGAACACTACCATGCTGTTTTGATGGGGATGTGTAGTCATACAATTAATTAATAAAGTAAACTAACGACTAGTTTTCTTTGTCAGTTCAGGTTGTGTTTCATTCTGTAACATTCTACCAGTTCCTTATTCTACAGCTTCTACAAAATAGTCAGAGGCATTAGGTATTGTAAGTGTTGTGGCAATAATGCAAAAATGCGGTGAAAGAAGATGTACTTTTAATACTTAAGTATTTTTAAAACAAGTACTTCAGTACTTTAACTTAAGTAAATATTTGACTGTACGACTTTCACTTGTATTGGAGCAACATTTGACTACTAGTGGTATCTGTACTTTCACTTAAGTAATGAAGTTAGCTACTTTGCCCACCTCTGCCTATGATTGACAACTTGTAAAGAGAAATGTAGAAGTTTTCAGATAACTATGGACAAAAGGAATCTGTGCAGTTTTACCACCATTACATGCCACAGTAGATTACAGAATGAGCATTTAATTCAAAATGTTCCTGCTGATACTGGCCAGTTCAAAATTATTTTTAACAGTAACACTTAACTGAAACATTGACAGAGCTCAGTATTCCTGGTGACAAGATTTTGACAGTTCACAAAGATTACATGCAATTTCAGGATTCTTGAAGGGCTTTATGAAGATTCCATCTTTTACTCATGATACTACTATTTGACAACACTATTTGGCAATTGCTGCAGATTTCTTGCATGACTTCACCTCATAGCGAGGCTGGGACTGTGTGTATATATGATATTTGTATGTGTTATCTGGCTCTTTTGAGACATGTTGGAACAACAATCCATGCGTTGCTCTGTCATGAACTGAAGAATCAATGCATCTGTCAACAGATGGGTTAAATTTACTCATCTGGATCTTTGAATAAGTGGCTTTGCATGTAGAAGCACTTTCCTTTGGATTGATATATAGCGTAACGAGCGTTAAACAGAAAACTTGCCATATGAGAAAATAAAAGTCCACAGCACATTATATGGGAAACATAAAACTCTCAGTCACAGAAAGCAGTTGTATATAATATTTTGTTAAAAATGAATTTAATTTTTTATGTTTGTTTCTCCTTTCTATTGAAGATACAGATTAGGCCAACATAGACTTTCAACATTAATTTTAGTAAGACCTCTTTAAATGGAGAGTGATATACAGACTAACTGCAGGTAATTATAGTGTGAAAATGACCTTAACTTGCTTTTGAAACAGTAAATACAGGATAATTTGTAAGGAAAAAGTGAAAGATTGTCTGAAATTACACTAGTTCAATTCATACTTCAACTTCCATCTCTGACAGATTTGTGTGACTTCAACTTGTACAGCACCTGGTCCAGGTGTTTTACTGTAACATTCTAGCACATTCTTACATGCCATCCAAATATATTACACAATCCTTTCTTGTACAGTCTGTAAATTCAAGTGCTGTGCTATACGTTTGTAATACGTGTTTAAATATGGAGTTTATCTGGATTAATGTATCATCAACTGTAGCATTTTTACTGTCTAATGACATTAAGTCTAATGAAAGTAATGTACTTCTTACTCCAGTAATTTTTTTATTTTGACAGTTGTTAGTACATTCTACATTCTAATTCTGTCACAGAGGTTAGCGCTGCTGCCTCACAGTGAGAAGGTCCTGGGTTCGAACCCCGGGGACGGCCGTAGGGTCTTCTGTGTGGAGTTTGCATGCTCTCCCCGTGTTCGCATGGGTTTTCACCGGGTGCACAGGTTTCCTCCCACAGTCCAAAGGCATGTAATGTAGGTTAATTGGTGACTCTAAATTGGCCCTGTAATGTGTGAGTGTGATTGTGTGAGTGTGTGAGCCATGCGGTGTGATGGCGCCTGCCCAGGGTTGGCCCACGCCTTGCGCCTGTAAGTTCCCAAGATAGACTCCGGTCCCCCCCGCAACCCCAGTTGGGATAAACTGGTTCGGAAAATGAATGAATGTGTCAAATAGCATTCTAGTATTGTATTCTTTTAGTTATTTCACCTTGTATTTTCTTGGTAAGGAATCACTACTCTCACTTAAGTATAGATTGCAGGTGCTCCGCATTCCACCCTAACACTCTTAGACATTTTCTACTGAGGCAGCTAGGCTTTTTTTCCCCACTAAACCTTTTTTCTTGCTCTACTTCAACTGTGGCATCATATTTAAACCATAGCAGCATTGCCATCTGCTGTGTCATTTTTGTACAAGACTCAATCAACAGCTCTTTTCTGTTACTTCTTTGTCTGTATTTATCTCTCCACATCAAATGACAATAAGAAATCTCAAATTTGACTGAGTTACTGCATAGTGCTTAAAATGATTATTTGTTTCAGATATTACAAGGAACCACTTTAGAGCTCAGAATGTTTCCTAAATATTTGGTATTTTAACATGCACTCAATTCAGATTACCATTAACTGACTAGGCATCTTTCACGCAATCCATGACCATTTTTTCTTAGAAACTACTGCATGCAATGGGACACACACATATGGCTCACATGTACTTACTCACTTCAACAACATATTGTATCTTAAAGCCGAAGACAAACATGCCCAGAAAATTTCTAGGCCTACCAAAGTATGGATGAAATACTTGAGTTCGATGAGAACGCTCGCTGTGTTGGCAAAGAGATTTGTGTCATCTGACTTTGAATATAAAAGTGTCTGCAGGTGATTTAGAGTTTGATTATGGATCTTAAAGTCGCCAAAGTTTTTAAAAGTTTCATGTCACTTTAACGGCTGATGTTTGGATTTAACTGTGGATGCCCATATTCACCATGCAACTTCGACTTATAAACCCATCAATTGATGATTCTGCAATTTTGGCTTGTGAACTTGGACGTCTATTAAAAGGGAAAATAAAAGCCAATATAAATTTACTGTAGACATGGACAGCAGTTGGGCCTGTTTGCTGTATTCTTAAGTATGTTCTATCTGGTTAACATGTGTGTGGAGCATTTTGGAATACGAGCACAGAATACTTGGCCAGGGCTGCTGTTGGCACCATGTGAACCCATGTGGCACCAATTAAACCATTTAACAAGTCTAATTAATTTTTCTATAGCACTATTTTTTGGAAAGTTCCATGTGAATTGTGTCATTTATGCAACACATTTTATTACACTTAATTTGTATGTCTGTTCTCAATCTATTTGTTTTTGAATGTCATCTCCCCATTTGTACCAGTTGCATCTTCACGTGTTTCAAAACTTTGCCTCAGTGGACTTTTATGTCAGCTGATATCAGACATTTGGCATTGAAACTACTATTGTGACATCGTGGTTTATAGTTACTAGTCATGATGTAGATTACAGGATCTACAAACATGTATCCGAACGAGTTTTGTGTAACGAATAATTAAAATCGGTACATCTGCTCAGGGCTGCGTTTCGTTTGCGTTCCTTGAACACAGTCCCTGACGTAAATTCTAGTCTACATCCGAAACGGCTTGCTACATCCTTTGAAGTACCCTAGCTTTTGTCCCATTTACAGACTGAACTAGGGTTCTGACACTATATAGGGAGTAGCAGAATGTTGAAGGTTGTTTATATAATAAGCACCTTTTATAGGCAAAAAGGGCGTGCACTAAATTTAACAAATGCAATACAATGTTCAAACGTTCGAACGGCCACTAACATCAGGTAACCTTCAACAGGTAAACAAGTAGAAACCGGGCTTTCAGGAGACCGAAACTTTTGAAACAACTGAATCGAGAACAATTTTCGATATTTCTAAAAATGAAAAATATGGACCTCTGGTTCCATCAGCTGGCCACATTTACGTATTGCAAATGAGAGAAGCTTCCGTTACAGTATAACATCTGATATCAGACCAGTTTTCCGGCTCCCATAGCATCCAACAAAATTGACGCAGCTGGTGTTCTGTAATAAGACTTATCATAACACAACAAATATAAAAATAACAGGTTCTAAGATTCTTGGCCAAATCCATAGTTATAGAAGTACTTGTAGTGAAATGTAAACCTGGCTTACTCCTGTTCAAGACCTTGTAGACAATTTGTAGTGTTTATAGTATTGATTTCTATAAAGCTGCAGTATGCAACTGTGCACCTTATTAGCCATCATATTTTTTTTGGTTGTGATTATTACAAGATGGATCTGACTAGCTTAATTTGTAGTGTGTGGTGTTAACTACTGTTTTAGAGCGCTGAGAGGCTGATTAATTCTCATGACATTTAAGAAGCTAATGAGCTATAAACATAAATCAGCTTGAGTGTAGTCCTTAGGTACACTTGAGGAAAACGCACTTATTCTCGGTAGCGTATCGGCAGTGGGACCCATAGACATGGCCTCGTGGCGTTTAGAATAGGCACAGCGCTGCGAGAAAAACGATTTCTCAAATTTTGCTTTTCATTAGTGGGCTCCACGCAGTATTTTGCAAACCACTCCAAGACATTATGGTCATATGCAGGTTTATAATTTTCGTCTTGAGTAATTGTACATATAGGCAGATGATGCTTGTTAACATTATCTGCTAATATGTTTGTTTCTCGTTTATACTATTCCGTGTCGTTTTCGCTGCGCTGCAGGGGACAGTCTCCGCGTCTACGTCACGGGTCGGGATCGACAATATATGGCGTTAGACTGCATTCCAAAGTAAACCAGTTTGCCGAGTGATTTTCACGTAATCGATATCCCGTGATCAGGGCGTAGGGTATAGGGGACAGCGTGTAGGGGCCGAGCGAATTGGAACGCACCCCATAGAGTCCCAGCAGCGCTGTCATTGGCTTTTGGATCAGCGCTCGAAAGCAGCCAGTCTCGAGTCCATTAAATTCAATCGAACTGTCAGAGAAGACCCAGAGAAGTTTCACCATATTCATTTCCACAAAAGAAACTCATTCCTCGGTAAGATCTACTTGTTTAAGTATTTACAGTCCACTTAAAAAATACTTATTTGCAAATACACAGCAGTTGCGCAGAATTGCTAGCAAACATGCTAACGTTAGCTGACAGGTGAAACCAAACAGAATGTTAGCCTCGTGCTAATGTCAGTCCGAATCGATGTCTTTTAAAGGAATGTATTCGTTTAAATGGTCAGTTTAAACGTTTGAGACTTAAAATTAACTTGTCAGTTGTAATGACTTGTAATTTACTAACTTGACTGGGATAACACATTATCCAAAGATAGCATGTTTCTCTTTACATTTTAGAACGGACTAACGTTAGCTTTCAATATAAAATAAAGACTTGTCTTACATTGGTATAATAGAGCTATTAGTTTATGTCAGCTATTACTAAGGGCATGCGTTGAAAGATGACATCATGCATCATGAGACAGGCAGTTGCGCACTCAACCCTGTCCCATTAAACTTTGTCCTTCTTTTAATCTTGAAATCCCATTTCCAGGAATGGAGAAAGCAAAGCAAGATGCCTTTGACAGAGCAAGACTCAAGGATGGCTATGAGCGGGCATTCCAGTGCATCAACCGAGGCCTGTCAGAGGACGAGGCAGGCCACAAGGCCAAGGCGGTGGAGCTGTATCGCCAGGGACGCCAACACCTCCTCCGGGCACTCAGTGTGCCATCTCGGGGTGACGAGTGTGTGGGGGCTTCTTGGGATTCGGCCCGACAGATGCAACAGAAAATGCAAGCGACTCTTGACAACATCACAACCCGGTTAGCCGTGCTGGAAGCCATCCCGGACTCAACGGCTACGTCTGCAACCAATGGGTTGCCCAGATTAGGATCAGGGACTGCGTCTGCACCTCAAAATCTGTACCCTGCACTTTCCAAACAGGGGTCTGAGAAGACAGATCCATCCAAGGCACTAGCCCCTACCCAACCTGCAGGAGCTGTGGGTGGAGTGGAGCCGGAAACTAGCAGAGCCCCCGTTTCCCCTGCGACACCACACACGGTATCATGTGACCAGCCGCCGGCTTACTCCCCCAAAGCTGCTGATGGACACCTCAGTATTTCCTACGGAACCTCCTCAGGCGAACTCTCTCTGGTTGGGGATGAGTTTTACAGGCACACATCCAGCACAGCGCCATCTCCTCAGAGTCTTGGGGAGGATGGAGAAGAGCTGTTTTTCCTGCCTCATGGGGTGCAGATCTTTTTTGTTACCCCAGAAGGGCATGTGAGTGCCCCTTCTTACCCTGGCTACCTGCGAATAGTCAAATTCACCAATGCATGCCCGGAGAGCATGTCCAACAGACCGCCCGCTTTTCTGCAGGTAAGACTGTGGGATGGCCTTGTGTAGCCTTAAAATACTTCTTTGTCTTACTGATTGCTTAAAGCTGTTGTTGCAAATTAAGGTCTTCTCAAACAAAACATTTATCCCTGCCCACCAAGGAAAGTCAGGAAGAAAAAGAAAGCAACAATGATTTGCTAACATGAACTATAAATTGAATATTGTAAGTCAGTGTCACAAATATACACTTATACTACATGACATTTAACTCGATTTTACTCCCGATTCTCCGTTGGCATAAGGCACTTCTGGTCCAGAGATTTCTATAGGGAAAGTTGGTGCAGTGTGAAAAGGACACTCACTTTTGCAGTCATTTTAGGTGAGGAGTGGTTAAACGTATGAATCTCCTGACTGGAATTAGAACACAGTCTGCTAGTGTTAACTACTTTGTTGTGTTCTTTAAGCATTCCAAATGCCGATTTGAAACAAAAATCAGCACAGAACTGTAATCGGTGCGTATTCACCTCTGGATCAAAAGGTTGTAGGTTCAAATCCTAACTCCAGCACTGCTATCATTGGGTTCCTGAGCAAGACCATTAATCCCAAATTGCTTCAGAGAGGCTGTCCCTGAAGTTAGGAAAAATGGAAGTCGCCCTGGAAAAGAGTGTCTCCTAAATGCTTTAAGTGTAAGTGTGGAAAGTGTAATCTCTAATGTAATCTGTAAATGTAAACTGAACATGTGAAGACCTTGTATGACTTTCAAAATTCTTGTAGCGTAAACTTAACACTAGTTGCACTTGCTCCACACTCTTTTCTGACACTGAATATGACCAATTAAACCAATCAGTTCCTTTTATTATGCGCTATAACATACCAGAGTTACATTCAGGAATTACAAGACATAGCAGACATGAGAAATGTCTCAGTTGTCGTAGTATCTACTTCAGTGAAAAAAGATCTGTGTTTTAGACATTAGTTCATTCCACTGAGAGTCCTGCCTGTGTGTGCCGTCCTTCAGGCCTTCTCCTTAATCCAGTTTAATCCTTACAAGTCATGGGATGAGCTAAGTGGTGTGACATGGAAGCTGTCCAACTGAAATGACTCAGAGCCTTTCGCTGTCATATGAGGAATTTGAGAGAGCTCTTCCTGTCTTATCCTCAAGGCTCTAATGATAACATTTATCACACAAGCAGTTTCCTGCAGTATTTAATTGAACATTTTGTTAGGATTGTCTGTTCTGTTGTTCGATTTGGGTTATATTCATTAATTGTCAAAAACGTCTATAATTAAGGTTGTTACATTACTCATTCACTTTTTATTTAACTTAAGTCATTCATATCCTTTATCAAGATATTACACTGTGCAATCAAAAATTTTGTTTTCAGAAATAGTGCTTTTTTAAGACTTTACATTTGCATTGACATTTGTGGCACTTGGATGATGCTCTAGAGGGATGTACATCACTTCTTTGTAGAGAAGCTGTTCTTCATAATTGTATACCTACAGCAGCTGCAATTCAACTAATTTGCCCCCAGCTAAATTACTTACCTTTCCAAATCCTGTCGGCATACAAGTCAATATGTCAACATAGCCAAGATTAAATATATGAAAGCTTTATAAAATGTTTTGATCATGAAGAAATAAGAGCGTAATGTAAAGTCAGTTGAAATGAGTGATTATTTGTGATTGTGAACACGCCACACAGCACAGCAGTTAACCACAATGAAATGTGACCTCGGCATTTGATCCATGAAGGAGCAGCGGGCAGCTGACATGCAGCGCTCAGGAAGCAGCGCTCAGTGGACGGTACCTTGCTCATAAGTACCTCAGCAGCCCCTTTACAAGTCTGGGACTTGAACCAACAACCTTCAGATCATGTGGCCAACTACATAAGTCAATCCACAATCTCTTCAAATGTTCAACATTTTGTTAAGTAACTTTGTTTTAGACAGCCTCCCTGAAACGTTATTCTTATTATCTTTAAAAATATAGTGAGACTCATGTAAACATGATAGTGGTTTACTAAGGCCTTATCAAGTACAGCTGCAACGTTTGAGGCTTTACTTAGCAAGTACAAACTGCAGTGTTTCAGAAGGAGAAGATTTGGCTTTGTTAACAGCTTGTGTGACAAAACTAAACTCATCTTGTTGTAATTTCAGGTATGTGACTGGCTCTACCCCTTGATGGCCACAGACTCTCCTGTACTGTTGTGCAACACAGGAGTCTACATGTTCCCCGACATGATGGCTCCCACCGCTGGCTCTTACGCTGGACTGGTCCTGTCCTCTGAACTGCCCAGCTCAGAGCGAGAGCTCTTCCACAACCTCCTGTCAGAGATGACAGACCTGCGAGTCCAGGTGAGCTGCCCTTTGAGTCCAGTCTCACTAACACAGGGGCCAGACTCCCCAAAGTTCATAGGGGCTTTTTAGTTTTGTTTCTGTGTATGCTGGGCACAAATCACTGCTTTGCCTATGGATGTTTTTTCATATAAATATAATAGATATGAATATGTGTGATTGATGTGATTATGCAATCCGTTTAAACAGCTTTGCAAGTGTTCTACCATGTTTGGGTATGGCTATAAAACAATGTGGCAGATGAGGGGTTGAATACAATCTGTAAGTGTTTAAGCAAGGCTGGAAACACGTCCTGGATTATATTTGGACAATTAGCCATTTGCTCTTCATATCATTTTGTCTTAACCCAGCAAATACAGAAAATGCATTTTAAGGAGTTCATTAATAGTGATCAAAATAGTAGTTTATGATGAAGTTTATAAATATTAGATGCAATGAAATGTTTAACTAATTTAATTAACTCTATTTAATGGCAGAAATGAACATTTTGTCCTGCTCCTAATGGATTAACATCAGAATGTTTTGTGGTTTGTCACTGCATTTGCAAATTTTGCTTTTCATTTATGCCATGTTACCCCCTTTTCCTGATCAGCATGTTTTTCTGCCCGTATGAAATAATCTCTATTGGTAGCAACAAAGAGGGACTGTGTGTGAGCTTAAAGGCCACAATTTTTTTTCCAGTAAATGATTTCAGTATTTATATTTTCTGACAGCTCTACCGTCTCTGCATCTGTCTGCTCCAATAACGCCTTGCTCTTTTCACAGATTTCAGGTGCATTTGCAAGCTTGAGTGATTTATTTAACCAGGTACTATTGAAGTACTATTGAATGACCAGTGCCTGCCAATTTTAGGCTATTCACCAATTCCTAGTCCATTTTTTAAAATGATCTGTTTATAAAGCTTTCAGACAGTGAATGATTAGTGTAGAAAAGAGGCACTTGCCATTTCATGTGGTACTTACAATACATTTAAGCTTTCTGTTGCTTGCATTGCACAACAGCACTGGTTCACAGGAATGTCCCACCCTGGGCCCAAATGCAGTGAAGGGTAGAATCAGCTTTGCTTCAGGCTGGCATTGTCCCCTTTCATTAGGCCTCAGTGCAATAAACTGGCACCAGAACAGTAAAAGGCTAATTAATTAGACTGTCCTTAATGCTTTTAGTCTGCCAGCAGCACCGGTTCTCTTTTCACCTCAGGCCTGAGTCTGAATGGGAAGTGTAATCCTTGCTCATTGACTGCATAACACTCCAAGTGTTTTTCAATTAAACATTAGTAATGTGTTTATAAATATACACACTAACTGATCACAGTGCATCCGTCATTCAAGGACACAACAATTTTGGCGCCTTTTCACTGTGTATCGGAATACAGTATGATACTAAAACAGTCTAAAACAGATACGTCCACAATTTTATTAAGCTTGTTTTGCAGTTTTTTCTTTACCACTGCATCTTTTGTAATGCCAGAAGACCACAACCATCATCAGCTTGTCAAACTGATGGGCACTGATGGGAAAACCATATAGTGCCAGAACTTTTTTCACCCAAGCCGTGCAGTGGAAAAGCGCCATTTGTAAATGACAGTAAATAATCATTTTTCACATCTAATGCAAATGTTGCTGAGGCCAAGCGTTACTTGCTTTAATCTGGGAGTGACTACAAGCCCTCTCTTTGTTTTGGGAATAACAGTTCGTTGTGCAAAGTCATCTGTCTGCTGACCGATGCACAAAGCACCATGACCGGACAAGCACAAAGGATTCAAAGAACCTTTGATTGAAATGGAAAAATTTGGTAATTGCAATTTGCACAAGTTGACCCAAGACAGTTTCCACTGAGTTGCCCAGTTTAGCCTAGTGGTAACCCACCCATCGTCATCCGACACCGTTTTGCTTTTTAGCCAGCGTGAAGGCTTTGGGTTGCTGTAACGCATCATGCTGTGTTTTAACTGTTACATACCATCCTGCATTTTCAAGCCGTCGGATGGGGCAGCAGACATTGACCTGGCCCAGAAAGTGCCCATGGGGCCTCCGGAAGTGGTGGCACCTCCTGCTGTGGAGGAGGAGAAGATGCTTCCTGAGTGGAGCGAGAAAGTGGCTCATGGAATTCTGACAGGTGAGACTTCTGTCCTTCTGAACTGTCAGGAAGTCTGTATATCTTGAGGTACTGTTTAACTCAACAGATGTGTGACTGAGATAATCCTGTTTTTACTACAATAATGTTCGTAATATGACCGTTTTTCCTTCGTTATTTCCTCTTCTGTCCATTTTGGGAGTTTAAGTCCTTCCTTTCTTTCTTGTCCATAGCCCAACTGCAACCCTCCTTTTCTCTTTCAACTGAAACTGTTATTCCCTATTTTGGCCATTAGGGGGTGTCTTTCTTACCCTTTTCACCTTTTTGTCCCGTTTACTGTTTTTTCAGCATCCATACAATTTCTTCAGGAATTGCCATCTATGGGCTTTATATTTTAAACACTGAACATAGCTGACTGCATAGCTAAACCTATTAGCGGTTTATTTTTTATGTTAATCTGGAAATTACACTTTATTAATGTACCTTATCTTTGACAGTTTTCGAATATCTTCCAAATTTGAGAACTGAAAATCTTCTTACTACTTTTGTGTTCTTTCTCAGGGGCTTCCTGGCTGAGCTGGGGATTAGTGAAAGGGGCTGAATACACAGGGAAGGCCATCCACAAGGGAGCATCCAAACTGAGGGAGCACATCACCCCAGAAGACAGACCTGCACACGTTAGCCCCACTGTAACCAAAAGCCTCCAGGTAGCCAAGCAAGCCACTGGAGGTGCTGTTAAAGTCAGCCAGTTCCTAGGTAACATATCTTGTACCACTTCATGGAACTGGACCATAGTCTTACACAAATCAAATTACATTTGAAACATAATCAATGTGTAAAGCATTTCTTGAGTACTACGGCATCTGACTGTGAGTGAGATCTGGAAGAATGTTTGGTCCTTGAATTTAATGTGTGGGAAGCATAAAAACACAAGGATTTGAGCTGTTTTGACAAGGGCCAGATTGTATTGGCTAGACGACATGGTCAGAGCATCTCTAAACATACAGCTATAGTGGGAGCTTCCTGGTTGGCAGTGGTCAGGACCTACTCAAAAGTGATTCAAGGAAGGAAAACTGGTGAACCAGTGACAGGGTCATGGGTGGCCAAAGCTTGCTGTTGCATGAGGGGAGGGAAGGCTGGCGTATGTTGGTGGATCCAAAATAAGTACTACAGTAGCTCAGTTTGCTGAAAATGTTAATGCTGGTTCCTATAGAAAGCTGGCCTACTCAGTATCATAATGGTCATAATGTTAAAACTGATCTATATATGTCTGTATGTGTACTATTGTTATTTAATTAAACTACAATGCTTTTCAGAGTAGTTGATGAATTAACACTCATTACTAGAATAACGAAAAGATGCAGCCCTGGTAAGAGACAGACTGGCAGAAGGATATTGCAGACTAGACTAAAACCTGTGTTACAAACTATGGTCATATTTTTATTATACAATATTGAGGTTATTACAGTAGGTTTGGCCCTCCAGTTCTCTGGATTGTCCCTAAATGCCTGTCATATTGTGTTCTGTTTTAGTGGATGGGCTTTGCACTATCGCTGGGCATGTGGGCAGAGAGTTGGCCCCACATGTAAAGAAACATGGAAGCAAACTGATCCCTGAGTCCATGAAGAAAGACAAAGAGGGACGTTCCAATATTGATGGTGCCATGGTAGTTGCTGCAAGTGGAGTTCAAGGTAAAAGGAAGCAGACTGTCGTATTTAGAAAAACATTTGCATGAATCATTTTCACCCTCCAAGGTGTTACTATTAATATGTTGGGGTATGCCCTACTTTTAAATTAATCCACATAATTGTGATTTGAAAATTGTACTGACATCTGGTGACAGACTTTTTCAGAGCTGACTTGCCTTTGTGAAAAGGTGTGCGATAAATCTAAGGTTTTAAATCACATGACACTCAAGCTTTTTATACCTTACATATGTATGTTCTGTGTTGTATTTTTCTCAGTTTGATCAGTATGTAGGCATGTCATTCTTTACTAATCTGATGTTTTTTAGGATTCGCAACAATGTGGACAGGCTTGGAGTCAGCAGCTAAAAACATAGCAAAAAGTGTCGCTACAGAGACTGTCACCACTGTCAAACATAAGTGAGTATCTTCTCATAAAGTAATAATGTTCTATAATTTCTATATCAGAAAATGTTTTTACATTTCTGAAGTGCACAAATATAGATTTGACTAACTGAATCAGTAGAATTGTGTATTTCTCTGCCAGCTTTGAGACAGTTCACTTGCTTTGGACACATTTGGACAAAAAAAAGGACACTTACACTTTATATTCTTATTTTGTTTACAGATATAGGGGTCTAGAGTGTGTCTCAGACCCCCCAAATGAGAAAAAGTAGCTATGCTCTTTCAGTGCTCATGACTACTATTAACTGGTCTAAAGCATCGCTTTAGCTTTGTGCTGATCCACAATTCACTGCTGGGGCACTTAATGGCACATCTTCATTATACTGAGCATCTCTCATTTTTAGCTGTGCACACAGATTTAGTTAAATAATTGACATGGCTTGACAGTAATGGCTTTCCGTCTTTCATCTAATTTTTTCTGCTTCTTTTTTAAAGAACTATGTGCTTTTATACTCTACATTTGCTTATTTCAAGGTTGTTTGGTGGGGTTGCAGCTAAGTAGTATTTCAAATTTTGGCTTTAACATTGCAATGACAGCTGAACCCAATATTATCTGCATGTGAATGACCAGAATAGGAAAATTTGTACATTTTTTCTTTAATAATTTCTGTGGGGATGCAATTTATCATACAAGTAATATAACTTGGCGCTTCACCTTTCTGACAGTACACTTTTTTTATTTCATGCTTTTATTTTCATGGTTTTTAAAAAAATATATAATGCATTTTGAATATAGTGGTATCTCAGTTCTCAAACCGCTTAGACCACGAGCATTTTGAAGTATGAATGATTTTTTGGCCAATTTTGACCTTGGAGTACAAATCTTGGAAGACAAACTTGAGCACTGCGTAATGTTCTATACGCGAAACTGCTAAATTGCACAGAGCGTAATATTTCGAACCAAGTCAAACAGTTTGTCACTCAAATAGTATTTCCGATCATAAAAGTAAATTCAACCATTTATTTTGTACTTAGACCCAATGCGAAATGAACTTGTACGATGTCCCTATCCCATCACAAAGGTGCTTTGTCATTTCACATGTGCAGTATGTAGTGTTTTCATATGAAAAGTTAAAATAAACGGAGTGCACTATTTCAAACAATTCACCACTCAAGCACTATTTTTGATTGAAATTTTCGGAATTAAAGCTTTTATTTTTTAGACCGGCCAAAAAAACAACCTTTCATGCATATAACTATTGAATTGTTGGTGTATTTTTTGGGGCAGGAAGCAGATTTTTTTTTAAACATTGACTCTTATGGGGAAAATTAACTTGGAACTTGTTGGAATTCAAACCGCCTTCTGGAACGAGCACCGAGGTGCCAATGTTCTTATGTTCGGATAATCCATTTGTTTGCCAATGCTATGAATGAAATCTTGCATGTGGGTTTCACTGCTTTGCATGGTCCTTAATTTGGATTTCTTCTGTCTCTACTTCCAGACTCTTTGTCATTTTAACTCCCCTCTTTTGTTCCCTAATGCGCTTATCTGTGATCAAGGTACGGGGCAGCAGCAGGGCTGGCCACCGACCACGCTGTCAACTCCGCCATTAACGTAGGCGTCACTGCCTTCAATATCGACAACTTGGGGATCAAGGCCATGGTGAAAAGGACTGGCAAAGAAACCGCCAACGCCATACTGAAGGACTACAACTTGCCGGATGAAACCGGGTCAGAGAAGCAAGACGAGCCCAAGGACCAAAAATAGAGAACCGGGCATCCTTCTGCTTCAGGTGGATAAAGCAAATTGTTTGTTTCCAGAAAAGGGCTGAAGTTCTATAGGAACTTACCATCAAAGGCACATATATATCCTTTCATTATAAAAATTATCACTGTTTAACTACTGATGTGCTGCTTACAGGTTATTACTGTATGAAGGAGTGTTGGCCCACTACCAATTTCTAAATGTTCAAACTCACTGACCTCTTGACCTACTGTAACTGTGGAGTGCATCTCCAGACTTGCCTTATCTTGCACCAGCTGAAAATTAGCCACTAGTGTGAAGGAAGAGCTGTGTCCTATACACTGTGTTATAGTTCAGGACGGGAAAGCGATTTGACCTTTATCCCATTTAAAATTAAACTTAAGCCAAAGTCAAATTTTATTTTTCAGTCCTATTTTAACGCCTTAATGTACGATGGCGTATTAGGGCCATTGTATATAAAAAAAATAATAAAACAGGGTTGGGGAGGGTGGTAAAATTACGAGAAGAAAAGTCAGAAATTCTGAGATTGTCATATATTAATCTCGAAAATTTGGACTTTATTGTTGCAAATTTATGACTTTAAAATATCAGAGAATATCCGAGTTTTTTCACGCAAATATGACAATCTCAGAATTATATATATCTCAAAATATATATACAATGGCCCTAATACGCCGTCATATTAATGTGAAATGTTTGTCTTTAATATTTTACTGTGTATCTAAGCTAAACTAAATGTCTATATTTAAATGCGTTATTTATAATTAAATGTCTGTATAGTCTTACAGCACTTTTGAGAAGATCTCTTTATTCTTTCAATAAAAGCTTTAAGCACCTTAACTCTTAGTATTAGTAAAAGGCTTTGACCCGAGTGCATTTTTTGAGAATTTTAAGAAGGCTTTCTTAATTTTAGCAAAATTAAACTGATATATTTGGGGGTGATTATATTACATGCTGGTTATTAAGGTAAATATGATGAAGTAAAATTTAATAATGATTTCATGTCATACACTGTTATTGATGCCCCAACAGTTATAGGTAGTTATTTCAAATTTGTATTTGTTTTTTTTCCCCCTCAACAGGAGTTTACGTGCACATAACGTTGAATTTTAAAGGTATGTTAAAAAATATAGCTAGCTAAACAGTGATTTTGGTACGCTTGCTGTAAACACTTTTATTGCTATAAATCGGGTTCCATTTTGGGCTTTTCTGACAAATATTTATACCGTCTTGAGCTGATATACCAAACACACCAATCTGATTACAGCCTCACAAAAAGTTCTGCAGTATAAGATTATTTTGATCATATTTTAAAGTATTAATAATTTTAAGACACGTTTTATCTGATGCAACTACTGCTACAACATACTGTTGTCCTCTGCCTAAGAAAAGCTTTTTAGGGTGTTTGTGTTAGTCTTGAATATATGAATGTATCAAATGTGATGTTTTAAAGCTTAACTAAAGAGAATATACATTATTGAACCTGATATAATGTACTAGACATATTATAGGCATTTTACATATTGAATATTTTCTGACAAAAAATAAACTTGGTTTTACGACACAATGCATTTGTTTTCTGTGTTCAGTTGTGAATTTTACACAGACTGATATGACGCTTTCTCCTAAGACCAGGACCTTTAGCCCCCAAAGAGCTTCAGGGCTTTGCAGAGCCTCGTGTTACTTGAGTTGCAGTGCCACCGCGTGGCACAATGTCAGACTGCATGTTAATCAAAATGTCGGAAAAGTGAAGGGGTCTGAATACTTTCTGAATGCACTGTATATTAAGCCATTTTTACCCTCGGGCATCCGTCTAATCCTCCAGCAGCAGTCATTAAAAAGTGAAAACCAAACGAGTCAGACGACTCGTTTTCAATACCATGCTCCTTCTCTGTCTCTCCGAGGCTGCTGTGTTTGCTCTTCCCCGTCACCAGGGGGAGATTTATAACTACATCTATAACATCCTGTCCATGCCCGACTACAGTCCGAATCAAATTGTAAATTGTGGATTGATTCTGAATCGAATCCAAATCAAATCATGAATTGATTCCGAATTAAATCACAAATTGAATTGTGAATTGATTTCAAAACAAATTGTGAATCCCTTCAAATCTTGATTTGTGAATTGATTTGGAACCGTAAATTGTCAATCAAATATCAATTGTGAAGCGAATCATGAATCCTAAATCAAGTGACTTGATTCATGGAACAGATTGTGAATTGTAAACTGATTCCAAATCAAATCATGAATTGAGTCATGAATCATTTAAAATCTTGAATTGTGAATTGATTTTGAACCACGAATTGTGAATCCAGTCATCAATCGTAAATTGTGAATCAATGCCGAAGTGAAACAAGAATCGGTAGTGAATCTTCAGTTGGATCATGAATCGATTTGAAATGGAAGTATGAAACGAATCATGAATCGATTCCAAATCAAATTGTAAATCATGAATTGATTTTGAATCGATTCAGAATCAAATCTCAAATCATGAATCAATTAAAACACAAAATGAATCGTGAATTGATTCCAACCCAGATTGTGAATTGATTCTGAATCAAATCATGATTCCTATCATGTATCTCTGGGTCTGATTTGCATTCGGGTCCGACAGTGGTGCTGTAATATTTGGGGTTTCTACTGGCACCTTCAGAATCACACTTTATACTGTATGCCAGAGATTGAAGAAATAATATGTAATTTAGAGGGGCAAAAGTAACATGGATGTTTATACATTTTAAGTATTGATGTCACCTAATTCATCGATGACTCACAGCTCTGCAAATACGCAAGACTGAAGAAATAATATTTGCCATTTATTTGCAAAAAAGGAAATAAATTATAGATACAATGAAACAGTTTAAATACAATGAAACAAAACAATGAGTAACGAGCACGGCAAATTTTTAAGTGCGTGATTATTTGTCATTGCGAACACAGTGCAGCACAGCACAGCACACAGTGCACCACAATGAAATGTGACATCTGCATTTAACCCATCCATGAAAGAGCAGTGGGCAGTTTTTGGCAGGGCTTGGGGACGGTATCTTGCTCATGTGTACCTGGGTGGAATCTTTACTGATCTGGGACTTGAATTGACAACCTTCTGATCACAGGGTCAACTCTGCAACTGTTACACTACCAACTGCCCCAGTGGACAGTGTACAATGCAAAATATACAATAGACATCACGTCGACTTCATCAATTACATATTATATATAGTTACTCAGACTTTTCAAGCAGCAGTTGAAGTAACTTTTACAACAGCATAAATTTTTATGTGTTGAGTTTTCACACACAGTTGAGTTTAAACATCATGTATTTAACCCTTGCCTTAGAGTTATTTTAACATTTTTTGGGCAAGATCATATGATGTTGGGGTCAATTAAATACTTTAGATTTTACTGTGTATACTTGGTATCCAATGGTATGTCTTTCAGAGTTACAGTAGGGTCACATAATACTGTATGATAGCTATCAGAAAAGGTGACCTATGTTAGAGCTTGTCTGTGGACTTCAGACAATTCTTTTTTTGATTGTGAAATACTGATGCACAATCTTGTTTTCTGAATAAAAAATGTCTGTACATTTTTTTTTACAGAGTTATGGTAGGTTCACATAATATGAAAGCATCTATCAGAAATGATGACCTCTATACTAGAGACTGTCTGTGGCCTATTTGTTTTGAATATGAAATACTGATGCACAAACTTGTTATCTGATGAAATAATATGTATGTCTTTAGATTTTTTACAGAGTTACGGTAGGGTCACATAATATGACAGCTATCAGAAATGGTAAGCTCTGTGCTAGAGCCTGTCTGTGGCCTTCATGCACAAAATTTGTTTTATTAATGAAATACTGATGCACAAACTTGTTATCTGAAGAAAAGTAAATATATCTTTACACTTTCTACAGAGTTACGGTCAGTGTTGGGGAGTAACGGAATACATGTACCGGCATTACGTATTTAGAATACAAAATATGAGTAACTGTATTCTGTTATAGTTACCGTTTAAATAGGTGATAATTAGAATACAGTTGAATACTTTGTTGAAATAAATGGATTACACGGCAGTCTTTTCTTGTTTCATATGTTAGGTTATCCCCTCTCTAATTTTGGTAATTCCACGCATTGCCAGAAACCCAAACAAAACACGCAATAAGAGGCTCTAATGTAAGTGTCCTGTTAATGTTGGTGGCGTCAGTCACACAATGGACCCGGAGCCAGCACAACAGAGCCAGCAGAGCCCGGGCAGGAATGCATTTCTTACTTGGAAATTTCGACACCATTTCACATTTAAATAAGAAAGGGATGGGCGAAATCTGACCGTGCAATGCAAACTCTGTTTGCCAGCAACCAAGCTGCTCTCAGCGTCAAAAGACTCCAACCTAAAGAAACATCTCGAAGTAAGTTCTTTTTTAAAAACTAACGTTAGCCTACTGCAGCTACCTTGTTTTAGTTGTGGTAGCTACCTGGGTTATGTGCCAGTATCTTCGATGTACTATTGCTGTGTGATTTATTACTATTACTGAAGGCTACTCGCCACCGAGCTAACATTTTTAGCTGGCGTTAGCTGAGGTTAGCTCATAGATTGCAGACTGTTAGACTTGATGGATAGCATTAACAACATGCTACCTGCAAATAATCATGTGCAGTTCTGAAAGCAATACCAGCTAGATTTTTAAATCTTACTATAAAATGAGTAACAGTAGGGTGGACATTAGGTAAGGCTGCACTTTTTGCAGTGATCTCGTATAGAAAACTATTGTATCAGTAATATGTTTTCTTTTTGTCTGTCTTTTTTTTTTCTTCAGAGGATGCATCCCAGGGTCATGCACAGTTTACCCAAAGCAAACACATTGGATCATGGTGATGAACAAAGTGGCAAAGACACAACCCCTCCTCCTCTCAAACAAGCCATACTTAGCACTCTAGCCATCACCCAAAAGAGAGTAAATTCCTTGGTATTTGACTTCATAGTCAACAAAGTGCAGCCCTTTCCTACTGTTGAGAACACCTCATTCCGTAAGATGGTTGAAGGACTAAATGGGGGCAGGACTCCTGTGTGCAGAAAAACATTGATGACGCACATTGAGAAAACCTTTCAAAAAATGAAGGAAGCAGGAACTGAAATTCTTCAACATACTCAAAATGTGTGCACAACAGCAGATATATGGACAGAACATCA
Organism: Distichodus sexfasciatus; assembly: GCA_032718565.1. Classification (NCBI taxonomy): domain Eukaryota; kingdom Metazoa; phylum Chordata; class Actinopteri; order Characiformes; family Distichodontidae; genus Distichodus; species Distichodus sexfasciatus. Next base: position 2,723,658 of record JAVGVS010000015.1, read on the forward strand.
CAGAAGTTTCACTGGCATCACATGTCACTGGATCGAGTCAGACACATTGGATCGCAAGTCTGCTGCACTGGCATGTGAGAGGATAAGAGGTCGTCACACCTATGATGTTATCGCTGCCAAAATAAGTCAGGTTCATGCTGAATTCCAAATCCAAGGCAAGGTTAGTGCTACAATCACAGACAATGGGAGCAATTTTGTAAAAGCTTTCAATGAATATGGAGATTCGGAAACAGAAGGTGATCTGGAAGACACAGATGATGTACAATTTGCTGATGTCACTACAGTACTTGAGGAGGAGCGAGAGCACAAGGAACTTCTTTTTGCCACCACACCATCGATGTGCTGCGCACATGTTAAATCTCATTGCCACGACTGACCTTCATAAAGCTGCTTCGCAGCAGGGTGTTTCCAGAAAATTGTATAGGAGTGCAATGGCAAAATGTGCTGCCATCTGGAATAAGGCTCATCGCTAATCAGGTGCTTCTGACATAATTGAAGAAATTGCCCAAATCAGATGTGTTGTACCTTCAGTGACTAGGTGGAGCTCAGAGTACCATGCAATCGAGAAGCTAATGAGTCTACCTGAAAGTCAGCTCAGTGAAATCTGTGACCAACTGAAGGTGGCAAAACTGCATCCTCAAGACACAGTGTTTCTCAAAGAGTATACAGCCATTCTGAAACCACTTGCCTACTCAGTCAACCTGCTCCAGGGGGAAAAGAACTGTTATTTGTTATGTGATTCCCACCCTTCTCAGTCTTCTCAGTCTGAAAGCCAAGTTATCTGAAAAGTTGACACAAGTGCAATTTTCAACTCACATCCTCTTAGCGATCATCAAAGCCATTGACACTCGATTTGCAGCTGTATTGGCCTCCCATGAGGCAAGGATGGCAGCATCCACCATCCCAAAATTTCGACTCTGGTGGCTTGCTGATGATGAGAGAGAATCCATTAGAAGAACAATGGTCCAAGAGGCTCGTCTCCTCAACACAGAACCTTCTAATGATACCAGCACCACTGGACATGCCTCAGTGAGAAATGAGCCAGATGATGATGACGACAACTTCTTCAGTTTTCAGAGTCCACAGGTGACCTGTTCTACAGCGGAGGATGAGGTACAGAGGTATCTTCAAGATTCAGATAAGACATTGGCCTCATTAAAGGCATATCCAGTGATCAGAGCCCTCTTCTTAAAATACAATACGACTCTGCCGTCAAGTGCTCCTGTCGAACGTCTCTTTAGCCATGGAGGACTGGTTTTCACCCCACACCATAACTGCATGACAGACAAACACTTTGAACAGGTGCTCTGGCTGCGTTACAACCGCCTTTACTGGACTGTAGACTAAATGGAACAGATGTAGGTAGGTTGCTGAAAATATCTTGGGTTTTGTTCACAGATAAGGCTTGTAACCTCATTATTTTGTAATCTTAGTATTTGTTTTTTAGCATGCATTTGAAAAACAGCACCTCATATGTTTACTGCAATTGTTAGCCAATTATTGGATTTTTGGGGGGATTTAAATTTTTCAACCAAGCAGTTCAGCACTGACACCTTGGATGGTTCTTGTTGCATGCCTTTGTTAAATGGCCATGAAGTAATGTTGCTGGGTTGCATTAAAACATATATTGTCTTGTATTTAAAATTATATCTGGCGGCAAGGTGCATTTTGTCATTCTCACAACAAGTTGAATATCTGATTTGTATTGAAGGATCTTTAGTAATTTGAAATTATTGGTGGAAAAATAATATTGACAGTAAATGCCAAAAAAATATATTTTTCATTTTTGAGAATTGTTTTATATATTGCCTGGTGATGGAATATGTTGGTGACCATAACAATAAATACTTTTCAATGGCATATTTTATGTTTGTCTAATACTCTTCCACTTTTCAGCTTTGTAAATAAAGAAATTGTTAAGGAAAGACAGGGCTTTTTTATTATCTTTAAGCAGACAAAATATCTTATGTTAACATACCCAAGTCTCCTCTACAGTAAATATATTGTCTATTCAGGGAGATTTGGGCTTAACAGCCAACTGGTAGAGAAAAACAAGCAAGAATTTGCAGGATGTGATTGCTACATTCATGTAGTTGTAAAAAGCATGACAATATATTAAGTATTCCAAAGTATTCAGAATACATTACTCACATTGAGTAACTTAACGGAATACGTTACAAACTACATTTTGGGGCATGTATTCTGTAATCTGTAGTGGAATACATTTTAAAAGTAACCTTCTCAACACTGGTTACGGTAGGGTCACATAATATGATAGCAGCTATCAGTAATGGTGACCTCTATGCCAGAGCCTGTCTATCTGCCTTCAGACACAAAATTTGCGCCATGGCGGGGGAGGACGTGTAATATTGTAACAGTCGAGTGTTGAGAGAGAAAAACAATCCGCCTGCGCAAATAATGTTTTACAGAATTACAATCACAAGTAGCCTATGTGCAAATAGTGTTCCAATAATTATCCAGGCAGGCTGTGATAACACGGCTAATGTCATTTTTTGTCAAATTTCTGTTTTATACATAAAAACATTCTGCATAATTTAAGGAAAATTTTGTGAGAATTTCACATTGATATCTTTAATACTGACCGAGTAAGGTCACATCAAAAATTTGGCAAATTACGGGCTCAGAAAAACAGGTTTTTGAGAAATTTCAGACTGATGCGCCGCCAAAACGTAATTATCCTGGCCATGTGTCATATACCAAACTAAAGCTTACAATCTTCCATTTCTTGTGATATATGACACATTTATGCGAAAATTTGTCTATTTATGATGTGCAGGGCGAAAAAGCATACTAATATCACTGACATGATATTACGGCAGGTTAGCTTGACAAAACGTTCAAACCTTCATCCAGCCAAGGTAATGAGCTGATTCTGACATGTACGCAGTCTCACGAAGGAATCCATACAGAAAGCGGCACCCGGCTAAAGTCGCAGGTTTTCTGCCTCATCTGAACTTAAGGAAACTGGTTGCCTTCATCTTATTTAAATGAACAAGATACATTCACAGACTTTTTATTCACAAATGGATCATTCCCTCTTTACAAACTCTAGTCAGTCAATTAAGCATAATATTAAAATACCATAGTTACTATCAAGGGTTAAGAATACCAAAGTACATAGATAAATATATTAATATTAAATTAAATTAAACTACCTATGTCAAATTATTTAAAATTGAAAATTAAAAGATAATTAATTACTTAAATGTCATTAATTACTTAAAATACTAAATAAAACACATGGTAATTAAATGTGTCATGTAGAATTATTTCACAGTTAATTTAATTTAGACGGGATATCGAAATCTTTCGTATTGAAAACTGTCAGTCAGTTTCCACTTCTAGCTTAAAATGTATAGTTTGTGTCCTATTTATATACATTATTGTTTATTCCATGTGCCCTATCTGTTCTTTGTCCTCTCTATTTCTTGTTGCACTGTGTAAACTGGAGCCACGTCTTCTCGTCTCTCTGTATATCTGTACAATATATAGAAGAGATGACAAAGTTTACTTTGACTTTTGACTTTGAATTTGGGCACTTTAGACACATGATGAATGTTACCTCTCAGTCTGACCCATCAAAGTCAGTAGGTGGGACTAATGCTGATCTACTTAATTTTGGCACTATTTGCCCTCATGAAGTTACCAAAACCCCTTATAAAAATACAATGATTATTATATGTATGAGTTACCTTTTTGTAGCGTTCGTATGAACTGACAAAACACACTTTTGTATATGATTTATAAATGTATTTTTCCTTGTGGACAGATTCAGAAAAGAGGCCATTGACATGCTTTAATTAGGTCTAGCTGTTTAATGTCCAGCTCCAACAGAGGAAAGCTACATCTTGATTTAAACTGTACTGTGTTAATCTGTTTTACAAAGTCATTTACAAATGCTGATCTCTGCTATATTCTGGACGGCAAATGTATATATGATAGGTAGATAGATATGCAAACCTGTATCCTAGCGTTACTTTTCATACTTTAAATCGAAACATTTTAATCCAAACATGAGCAACCACGCATTTAAAATATGAAAAGTAACAGTTGGGCACGTTTGCTGAACAGAGGACAGAGTAGATGCTGCAGCACAAAGCAATGATCAGCTGTGCAGCGATGAATCTAAAGGAAACGTGAGCAGGGAAAAAAGAGGGTGAGACGTGTCAAAGACCACATATTATATAATTATCTTAATCCTATGTAAATCCTAGTTTTAAAAAAGTACTTTGAATTTAATTTTTCCATTTTGCTTTGCGTTTAAAGGAAAAGGAGGCCAGTAAAGAGACCCATGAACGCCATTATGGTCTGGGCGATAATAAACAGGCCAGTTCTGCAGGAGGCAAACCCCAGCATGGCTAACGATGACATTAGCATCCAACACAGTAAAATTTGGCAAACCTGCCTTTTTATGAGAAGTCCTTTCATGAACACAAGAGAAATCCTTTTAAATGATCTGCTTAACGATTTATTTATTGTCTTATTTAGACTATGTCAAGCCAGAAAGGAAGAGGCAAAACGTTCCAGACAGAGCTGCTAATCCACCTGTCTCTTCTGAGACTTCATCAGCCTCTTGTCTGGCTGAGACTTGGATGACTGCCCCACACAGTAAGTATATTTGAGTGAAAAATTGCAGGCAAACATTACATGATAAATCACAAAGATTATGGAGATAAAGCATCTGGTTTAAGAAATACATTTAACTATTCTGTTCTATTATTTAAATGAAAGGCACATAACTGCTGAATTTATTTGATGCAATAAACATCTACATCCTACACACCTGGTACTGATGTTTTGCTTGTTAACTAACCAAACATTGGCTGTGTATGATTAATACATTTATATAATTTGTGCTACTTCTAAACTTTTCAGATGAACCCCCGACTGGTGACATGACATGGGAGACTCGCTGGAGCACCATTAATAACCAAGTTTTAGTGTTTGTCAAAGTGTTTAGTTTTAGTGTTTATTAAAACATATATAACCTCTTTTTTAATTGATGCATCTCTTTTTTCCCTCCATGTGCCCTATGAACCTTGTTTTATTTTCCTGATCCTGACTCCTTCACGGCAGATCCAGTTCTCCTGAAACTCCTGTTGACTTAAACCTTAATATGTTTAAGATGCTGTAGATATAACAAACTTTTTAGTTTATGACTTATTTTGCTAGACTTCTTTGTAGTTCCTGATGATATCAAAGCCACAGTAATCAACCATGTAAAATTATGTCCATCTATGTGGGAAGTCTGAGAGTTCAACCAAACTTACCAAGATACACAGATTTGTTTTCTGCAGTCTATGGTAAGAGGATTGTTAATTTATGGTCAGTGGAGTAGACAAGAAGGATTAGGCCAGGTATACAGTATACCTTTGAAAAAAGGATGGACAGTATATGTGCAAATAACTGTATATGTGGTATTGAATGTAATGTATTTTCATTTACATTATCTTGCTCACGTACTGAAGGAATTTTATATTTATTGTATAACATTCATTCATTCATTATCCAAACTACTTAATACCAACTGGGGTCGCAGCGGGACCGGAGCCAATCCCAGGGACTTGCGGGCTCAAGGCGGGGAACAACCCTGGGCAGGCGCCAACACACCACAGGGCACACACACTCATACAATTACACTCACAACTTACAGAGCCAATTTAGAGTCACCAATTAACCTATAGTGCTACAGCTCATGCTTTTCCGACTATGGAAGGAAACAGAAGCACCCGGAAGAAGCCCACACGAACACAGGGAGAACATGCAAACTCTACACAGAAAGGCCAGGATCTTTTCCCTGTGAGGCGGCAGTGCTTACCACTGCACCACCATGCCCCTTACTATATAAAAATACAGTAAATATCAAATTTTTAAATATTTTAATACTTACTGAGAACTTTTTTCTTGTATTTTGCAGTGCAACACTGATATATGACAGGCAATGAAGGTAATGCGAGCACTGTATTTTAAAGTGGTTCAAATTTATGCTCTCTTGGGAAAGAGCATGTTCTATATTTACTGCATCATGAGTCACTTTTGGGTAAAGCATTAGGTGTTTTGGTGATTTTAGTGCATTTTGCATAAGAAGCTAACTCGTGTTCAGTGACGGGTTTTGTAAAACTCAAGTGTGAAGTGTTTGATAAAGTGTATGTGATGTGACAAGTGTGAAAATTATTGTGAAAGACTATTTCTCCCAAATTGGAAGCAAAAATGTCAAATGGCTGTTATGAAATAATTCCATCACATAATACATCAAAAACATTTTATTTCTAAACCCTCCAGAAAATAATGGCCCTAAAGTTAGTGTGTGTCATATTTTTTCACCCATATGTCCCAAATCTGTGGGTGTGAGTGTTATACTGGAATCTCATCCAGCGGGCGGCGCGCTGACGAATCGCGTATGAACCGAGGATGGAAAGGAGCGAAAAACCATCCGCAGCCCCTCCTCCTCCTCCTCCTCCTCCTCCCTGTCGACAGGAGCAGTCTCAGGGAGGAGAAGCCCAGGGCACAAAGACGAGACGCACACCCCCACCACACACACATGGCTCTCCGCCTCTGATCGGAGCATTTGAATGGCAGGATAAAACCTTACGCGCGGCGCGATCTGGGACCCTCTGACATTACGGATATTCTAAAGAGCGAAAAGTAAGTGGATAATCTGATGTTTTCGCCAGGTGTTCTTTATATGTCAGATCCTATTGTCATTGCACGTACGGAATTTTGTCTCGGCTTATTACGTGAACACCGATTTCATGAAGTCGAACAAATCACGCCGGTCACCGTCTATGCTCTGAAACGGCAGAAAATAATTCCTTAATGCGCGATTAATATTTATCTTAAAATGAAGTGATAAACGGGTTTAAACTGATAACAGAAAAAAAAAACGTTAGGGAGCCCTAAAGAACATATTGAGGCTTTGTTATCTTGTAAAAACAATACATCTGCTTTGTGCAGTAAATTCCAAAAACGTCTATTCGACCCCAAAACTTAAAGATTCTAGTATTATTACGGTTACAACAAATAGCCATTCGGGGACCTTTTAATTGTACTTAAAAAGAGTTTTATAATTATTATAACCAACATTAATAGTAACAGCAACATAAGGTAAAAATTTGTATTAAAAATTTCTATATCAAAGAATGCTATATTAACACGTTCCATACTCTGTCAGTCCTCCAGTATCCCATTCTGATACTGTGGATAATATAATTGCTGCTTATTTTCAAACAAACCCTCAGTTAATTTTCTTACATTCTCCCAGAGATACAAGGCAAAAATGGAGTTGGAACATTTTGATGAACGGGATAAAGCACTGAGGTTTAACCGGGGAAGCTCTCGGGCGAATGGGCTCCCAAGTCCCACCCACAGCGCCCACTGCAGTTTGTACCGGACTCGGACCCTGCAGGCCTTGAGCACAGAGAAGAAGGCCAAGAAGGTGCGCTTCTACCGCAATGGAGACAGATACTTTAAAGGCATCGTGTATGCTATCTCCCAGGACAGGTTCAGATCCATGGATGCTCTCCTTGCTGACCTCACACGGTCTTTATCTGACAATGTGAACTTGCCCCAGGGAGTTCGCACCATATACAATATCGATGGGGTCAAGATCGCTAGTATGGAGCAGCTTGAGGAAGGTAAGTCTGGCACTCTCAATAATAAAGGTTATTTGTTAGGACATTCTAAAAAACCATTGGTGACCAACTGGTACAAACATTCAGATTTTGTGGCACCAACCAAAAATAATTCTTCAAGCCAATATAATGTTCATTTTGAAATCAAAAATGGTTATTTTCTTGCATCTGACCAAAAGAATGCTTTTATTTTTAATGTAGTGTAAGGTAGCCTGTTTAAACGCTTTTAACACTTTGCAGTTGCCGCCATCTAATCAGGTCACCCTAGTTCAAACGTGGTATTTGTGCAAAATGGAAATTTTGCTATATATAAAATGTCACTTTTATCAATTATTTTTGCAATTTGTCTTTTTAAAATGATCTTCAAGCTATTTCATTGCCTTGCATGATTTACTCTAGTATCACTGTGTTATAATATATATATGTGAAAATCATTTGTCTCATAACATTACTTGATTGCAATCAGACGCTTGTAATGTTTAAGAAAACTGATGGCTTCATATGGAATTTGGAGGAACTAAGAGAATCTGTGCTCATAAATATTTTATAGTAACTATAGTTTTTGACAGGAAACTAACTATTATTTTGCTAGGAAATTGAGACAATAAGTACAATGATTTAATGCAACATGTGCAACTGTGCAAATTAGGGGAGGCTCAAGACTTTTGTACAAAACTATATAACCAGTGAAACAAACAATTAATGGAGTAACTGTAACACAGTAAATCAATTCACTTAAATTCATTTTAAATACAGATTTTATACTCTACCGGAGACAGTTGCTTTTGGTGTGGATACTGAATGAGTCGCTTTGCATGGAATATTTAGGGCAGTCATCCATTTATGTTCAGATCCATACGTCTTTTATAGCCATGATGAATGTGAAAATGAGAGGGATGATTTTGGTCTCAGCAGGACAATTAACCTTGACTGAATCACCTCTCAAGTCATTGCACTTTATTCTCAATGCCATGCTCCGTCCATCAAACATCCCAGGCAGAGCAGTATATGTTAAATTTGCATTGGCTTCTGATTTCTGTCCTTGGCGTTGTGATATGATTTCTGTTTATAAGCTTTTAAAATTTACACATTACTGTTGATTTGCCAGGAGAAAGCTACATATGTGGATCGATAGAACCCTACAAGAAACTGGAATATGCCAAGAATGTCAGTCCCAACTGGTCGGTGAATATAAAAACCACCTCATCTTCACGTTCTCCTTCCTCACTGGGCAGCGCCAAGGGCTGCTCTTTGGACTCCAAGGAGAGCAAAGATTTTATCCGTCCCAAGCTGGTGACCATCATTCGGAGTGGTGTCAAACCTCGCAAAGCCGTGAGGATTCTTCTTAACAAGAAAACGGCTCACACCTTTGAACAGGTTCTCAGTGATGTCACTGATGCTATTAAGCTAGACACAGGGGCTGTTAAGAGGCTGTACACAGTGGATGGAAAACAGGTAGGCATCTAGTAAGTTTTTACCCTGTTTTTACCCATGTGCTTTCCAGTTATTGCATCAATACGATATCCTTGAAAGTTGTATTTGGCATTTCATGTTGGTTTAACAAAAAAACTATTTATCAGTGAACCTAAAACCTGGCAGGCATTATCCTACAGTTGGCCAAGAACTCTCAAATTCCTCCCTCTACGGCACTGTATGACACAGTTCAGTGTGTCCTGGTTTCTATGAGGTGAAGCTGTTTGTGCGTCATTGGCAACCCAAGCGGGTTATGCTGTCCCCATCACTGACGGTCATGCAGGACCAATACTGAAGCTTTCGTCCTCACTTTCTCCCTGTCTCTTCAATGTGTCCTGTTTTTGGCTGGCCAAATGGGAGACATTTTTTGCAGCCATATTTAGAAGCGGAGCGTCTCTCTGTTTGAATCAGTTTAGTTCAAACTCAAAGGGAAACAATGAAAACTGAGCAATGCTTTGAAATGAGTACCAAAGCAGAGATGTTCATTAATATGGTTTTGTTTTATTGTTTTAGTAATTTAGGCAGATTTGGGTTTATTAAGTTCTCTACAGCCTGATTAGGACAGCTGATTTTAGCTGGTCACCAGCTTTGCACAATTTTTTTTCTTGTGACAAGCATCATATGAGTTTTGGACCTTGTCGAACCACCTACCAAAATGACATGTACCATTAGCATCCTCGAAGACAACAAAACATTCGAAACATACAGATTATTTATCAAAAGCCTGAAGACAGCATGTGATAGGTATTTTGCTTGTTACCATAGACTTGTTTAAAATCGATCAGCATCAGTTAAATGATTCAGGGAGAGAAAATATTGGGGCCATCTGCAGGGTGGCAGCCATATTGTGGATGCTGACTGAGAGAGTGACCTTTCAATTTCTTTATAAGAGCAGGCTGAGTTCCAACCTGCTGTGACAGCAGGCCTGTGTGGCCTCACCATCCACCAGTCTTCCCTACATGAGAATGCTGGCCTTCATTCGGTCCACTGGCATTCATCCAGGCAGGCAAGCTGAATATTTAAGAAATATTAGATCTCCTAACACCGTCATTTTGTCCTTGGAAAATGTAAGAAGATTTCTGAGTCTAGACTGAATAACGCCAAACAGATGAAGAGTGAATGAGGCAGAGATTGACAAGGATGAGGCGGTTTGAGGGATCCACTCATGCGGGATTTAACACTTAAACAGTGATGCTACAGTTGAAGGAACAGCTTTGATAATGAATTTGAGAGACGGTTACTGTGGTGCTTAGGGACAAATGTGATCAAACCAGTGAAAATATATCATCTCTTTAAAGGGCCATGACACACTCTAGTTTGAGTAAAACACTGTAAGATGCTGTAAACTGGATGTGGAGTGCAGCATTTACACGGACAGTGGATTGGGATAGAGAGATGAAGAATGAGCTCTAATATGGGACATTCATATGAGTTTTGTTCTAAAGGTACATTTATCTCATTTGCCTGATGTTCATTATCAGTGCTAGAAAATAGCTTGAAAATTGCATGAAATATTATGTACTTTTATTGTTTTCAGTCTGATCAAGACTATTATATTATATATATGTGTGTGTGTATATATATATATATATATATATATATATATATATATATATATATATATATATATATTATGAGATATATATAGATACAGATATATATATATATCTATATATATCATAAAATACTTTGGAGGTTTCTTACACCTTTTAACAAATCATCACCTAATTTGTATATTTTCCTTTTTCTTCTGGTATATTAGACATGTTTGGGAACGAACTGTGGTCATCATTTTCCTTTTTTTAAAACCCCCTGCCGGTTTCTATGATGATGAGATTGGTGGAGCTGGTTGCTAGGAAACTGGGGGTGCAGTTGTGATGATGGTGCAGGTCTGATGGGGGAAGACACTAGACCACCTCAAGCTTCTCATGAAGGAAAAAAACCCCAGTGAATCATTAATAAATCAGTCCATAATCATGACACACTGGGTTTTGATCAACCTAACCTCATGCTAAATTCATAAAAAAAATTAAAGAGCTAATGAGATTTGATAAAATTGTATTAAATTTCAAAATGCACATGAAGCCATAGGAATATATATGAGAGTACCTACCCCACCCTTCACCCAACCATTCATAGATCTGGTTCTTAATTCCAGCATATTCATTGAGCTCAACAATGCAGGATGGTGACTCTATGTGTATCTTTCCTTCAATCTTCCTTTTCTCCACAAATCAACAGTTCGTCATCAAATAGCATTTTTTACAGTCAGTTTATGGTAGAGCAGTTTACTGCACATAACTCTGTTACAGAATTGTGTTCGACAACATATGGATGTGTTTCTATGTCCTCACATCCATCATTCAACTCCTGCTGGTATTACAGAAGACGAAGCACTGAATGGCATTAGAGCTTTTTAATGCCGGATATCTATTGACAGGCATTTGTATGGGTCAGTATTTGTTTAGTGTAGGAATATGACGAGTCAGTCCACTCAGTGCTCGAGGGTTAAGTGCTTGTGATGGATAAGTGGTAAGTTTATTGAATGCAATCTGGGCAAACACCAAAACTTTGCAGTTATAGGCAGGCATGGTTAGGTCAAAGGCACCATTATGATGCGGTACAAAATGCAAATGTGATGCTATGATTATGTACAAGACACAGTATATACTCCAGACAGTACACCTTCATTACAAATTTGAAGCACTTTTAAACACCTTACTAGTTGTAATGGAGATTAGAATAAATGATCTATAGGAACACATTTGAATCAATGTATTGTTAAATATTTATTGATCATTCTACTGCCATTCTGATGTGCTGAACATGCCTTTAACCCTGCGTTTCGATTCTGGATTCTGTCCTTTTTCTGCCAACTTAAATAGATAGTTATTTAAACCCAAATGTCTTCTTTTCACCTCATTTACATCTCATTACTAAGCAGATGCTCTTATTTAGAGTGAAAATAACAGGGAGTGGAAAAGAGGTGAAGAAGCGTGTGCAAGCAGATTGGAATGAGTGGAGAAAAGTGTCAGGTGTGATGTGTGATAAAAGGGTTTCAGCAAGAATGAAAGGAAAGGTGTACAAGACAGTAGTGAGACCAGCCATGTTGTATGGTTTGGAGACAGTGTCAGTGAGGAAAAGACAGAAGGCAGAACTGGAGGATGGATAGGATCAGGAATGAGTTCAGCAGAGGGACAGCTCATGTTAGATGTTTTGGAGATAAAGTCAGAGAGGCCAGACTGAGATGGTTTGGACATGTCCAGAGGAGAGACAATGATTACATAGGTAGAAGGATGCTGAGGTTGGAGCCACCAGGCAGGAGGCTGAGAGGAAGACCAAAAAGGAGATTTATGGATGTGGTGAAAGAGGACATGAAGTTAGTTGGTGTGAGGGTAGAGGACGCAGAGGATAGGACTAAATGGAGATAGATGATTCGCTGTGGCGACCCCTGAAGGGAAAAGCCGAAAGAGGAAGAAGAAGAAGATTCTCATAATTTGAGGTTAAGGGCCTTGCTCAGGGGTTCAATGATGGTAGTGCTGGAGTATGGATAGAGAATTGAATCCGCAAATTCTTGGTCCATAGCCAAGCACCGTTCCATTAAGCCACCACCAAAAGACCAGAAGCCAGTGTTAATGTCTGAACCTGAAATTAATGCAAAAATGTGATAATTACACTAGACCTTCTCATTGTCTCCAACTCACTGGTTTGCATTTTTTCTACATGCTTGATGGATGACTCATGCTAGTCATGTTCAATTTGTTCCTTAGGTGACATTACTGATAAGATGACCTTTCATTGGCCAGGGGATCTGAAACCAGCCAGACAGAAGACCATTTTTCCCCCCTGTTCTTGGTCATGTCACATATTGGCTGCAAAAACCCACTTTATCACACTCACGCATTAGTCTGTGCACTAATAGGATTTTTTGAGGCAGCATTTGCTCGCAGTATAATGGCCGGATGGAACTGGCTGGCTAAGAGAACTTGGATGCTGCCGGGAGGAGTGGAGAGCATGGCAGCTCGGTGATATGCTCAGTATTGGCGTGGTTTGGGTCTTTAGGGATTATGAATGAGTTCAGCTGAATGGAGGTACACCCATAACGCATCCTTTTCAGTCAGAGGCTTCTGACTGCACACAGCTCACTAATTCTGATCTAAAGTTCATGCTTCTGACTTAGTGAGCCTTGAATGTGCCACATCTCCTTTAGAACATGTTATACATCCTATCTGTGTATATCTTTGGCATTATTTGAGTTATTTTCACCCTTATGTTATAACAAGCGACAGCTTCTCCTAAGATTGCAACAGTAATTTGATATAAGGCCATTTTCTGTGTCTGAGAGGGACTTTTGCTGCCCTTCCTGTCAAGTTATGCCAGCTGGAGGAAGACATGAGATCCAGTATTTCGGCGTAACCTTGACATTGCCATTGGCTACTACCCATATGACCTGGTTTTATAAACAGACTATTTTTATATGTGTAAATATTTACTCTATACAAAATGGAAGTGATATAAAATATCTGTACACTGTTTATCCATCAGTGACCCTTTTCTCTATATATCCTTAGTTGGTATAATGGATATGTCCCATCAAGTAATTTTATTTAGGTGTTCAGCAAATGTTTAGATCCTTTTGAAAAATACTTTGCCATGCTAAAACAGATGTTAACAAGGCTCCACAAAGTTTGCCACTCTTTTTTCTTTAGTGCTATAAACAGTGATGATTTGTACTACAGCACGGCTGCTGCTTAAACACTGAAGCTTACATTTTGTAGACGTGGCAAATTGTGGAATATGGCGTGTGAATTAGAAGTTTCAGTATCATTTTTTTGTTAAATACCTTAAAGACACACTTCTTTCAAGCTAGCATGAGTCCTTGTCCATTTTATAACTAGGTAGTTTTGATTTGTTTACAGACCATCCCTGATAAATACTGCTCAGAACATGGTCTGCTGATTTTGGACTGTTATACTGAGTGGATCCCACGAGGGATCCCGCTCATTCCTGACCAAGCTGTAAATCTGTGTGGGTGTCTCTAACAGAGCTGCCTGTCACTACAATGTGCTGACTTCCATTTGTGGACTTGCACTACCACATGTCTGTCTCCTCTGGGCTTACGTAATGCTCTGCTGCTAGCTGCTCCCATCAAATAATTGTATGTCAATGCTGTGCAATGCTGCAAAGCTTGTGAAGTTGTGCACACTAACTCAGTGGATTTTAGTTCACAGGCACAGAAATTGTAATAGCTGCTGCAGTAATTTAAGAGAACAGGGAGAGCAGTAGGACTAGATCTGATATCTTGATAGCCTTTTGCTGTGTTGAAAATTTTGTTCTGTAGGCAACAAGAGTTTGCATCAGTCAGAATTTTATTTGCATTGCTCACAAAGAGTGAGCAAAGTTTAAACAATCTCAGTGCATGTTAATTCCTCTTTAATAATGCTGTGATGCACAAACCTTCTGTTGAATGTTGCATCTAGAGTTCAACAACAGCTTACAGAACATGTAAAAAATGCATAAATGTCATAAATAATTCCAGATGTATTGATATGAGTGATAGCCGGAGAAATTGCCTCTTTTTCATAATCTTTCATTTTCAAATAGATATCATACCTAGGATCTCACAGGGACTGAAAACAGTTAAGACAGCTAACTGTCCATGATGGTAGCAAAGAAATGACAAAGGAGAAAAGAACGTGCTGTAATTCTGCTGGTTCAGGACCACGGACAGTTCCTTAGTAACTATGGACTTTATTGGAGTTGTGACTGACTGAGTGCATGCAGGGGGAGCCTGTTGTAGATCAATGGTCTGGGGGCCGCACTGGGACAGCAGGGCCTGTACTGCTACTATATCACTGATCCAGCTGTTACAGGAAATCAATACTCAGCTCATATCCTATTTCTTATGCAACCAGTGTTTAGTATAGCAGGACAATTTTCATGTGTACAGACTTCTTTACTCATTTTATAAGGATAGGGTCTACAAAAATGTCTACAAAACAAAGGAAAAGCAAAACCACATTTGCTTTTCCAACACAAGTATGGAAATACTGAGTACCTACCAAAAAACAAGGGTGTCAAATTATTGAGCTTTGAGAAAAAAAGCTCCAATGATTTTGTCACCACACAGACAGACAAATGCTTTACCTATAAACAAAGAAAAATGTTTCATAACTTTGCCTTTCTGAACTTGATAATCCACTGTGGTAACATAATTATCTGAATTTTATGGTGCTTACTTGATACATTTAGCTTAAGATCTAAAACTGGCATCTAAAACTTCGATTGTCTCATGGAAAGCAGATGTAGCATAGTACCCCATATTTCTCATTTATTTATTTATCACAGTTCTTCAAGTCTCTTTACTGGCTGGGATAGAATTGAACACATCAAGTGTTATCACAAGTAAGATTTATTTCTAGACAGAATATGCTGAACAATTGAAGCTAAAATATTAACCAGAATATGCTGGCCTACTTTCAGCTGTTTGATTGAACTTTTTATTATTGATGTTCAGTAAAAGTCAGTGTTGAAGAGACTTTTATTTGGTATTCAATTGTATTTTATGCTTGCAGTGCACTTAAGGATTCTGTTTATAACCAGCACCTTTATTTGCGAGTAAAATCAGATTTTTTTGCATTTGAACAATAGAACAGTGTGTATATGCACACTACACATTTTGCCTTACATCTCTCACAAAACAATGAATTATTCATTTCCATCAGTATTAATGCTTGAAGGTTTTTAGAGGAAAATATTGCTCATGAATAATGAAGCATAAAGATGACACTCTAATGGTTCAATCTGCAATGCAATATATTTTAATGTTGTACAGTTCTTAAAAAAGGTTTAAAAGTCTGGAAGGTTGCGAATATTTGTAAAACAATAATTCAGTGGCACACTAACTCAAACTGGTAGTAGTATTTGCATCTAGAGGTGGGCTGAATCATGATTTTCTATTTTAATTTCTCTTCAGCTTTTTTGTTATTTATTTTATTGAGATTGTACTCATGTACTAAATCTCTCTAATCTACATAATCAAATGTATTACTGATGAAAGTGTATTATGTTTTTAGGATCCATTTGAGGTTTGTTGGGCATTAAAGCAACATGACAGAGTTTGACAGGTTAAGGAAGGGTTACTGACATCAATGCATTTGCATTTCTGATGTTTCTAGCTTTGCTATTTAACTTTTCTTCCATTTTTTTCCTTTGATTTTTAATTTGTCATCTTTATTGAACTATTTGCAAATGAAATTAAATAGCTGCAAAGCAAACTTTGATTGAACACTGCAGCAGTGAAATTGAGTGTGCTATAGTTGAAAATCAGACGCTGGGTACTAAATCTTCAAATAGTTTTCATTTTAGTTTGGATTCATAAGCACTGACAATGAAATGAACCATGACAGCACCTCTAGACGAGAGTGCATGGCAATGTGTAGCTTTAGTTACTTATGCATCTGAATTCGGGAGCCAGCCCATAGCTTCTTGTCAGCCAGGAAACGACCCTGCAGGAGTGCCGTCAAATCTCTGCAGACTGGCTTTTCAGGAAAGCCCATACAGCCATCAGTGCCTCTGTTTCCTTCAGTCAATGGATGTTTATTTCTCAACTAATGAAGCTGCCAGACTCTCAAGACTTTAGAATTCAGCTTTATGACGGCCTCATCCACTGAGCCAATCTTAGACTTGCATTTGTAGATGGTTTGCTTTTACAACTGGATTTTTTTCCTACTAATGGTAATATGGATTTATTGAATGTGACATGGAGATTAAGCCCAGAAATCATCTGATTAAAGTAATGAGGCTGAATCTCCTTAGATCAGAACGTTCTTGATCTCAGACTGGCTTACATCCAGGACATGTTATGCAACTGCTGGAAATATTGTCCAGACTGTCTTTTCATCTGCAATGTTTAATCATTCCTTGTCTAAAAGTGTCACTTTTTAAATGTTATTTGACATTTGGCTACATTTTAATTTCTTCAGTTTTTTTTAATCTGCAAGTGAGGGATCTAGAATTTAATTTGAAATTCAGGACTTGGGATTGGTTGGAGATTAAACTTCTGCACTAGTGCTGTGCCATGAGTATTAACAGCTGACTGTAATATTTACCAGCACTGACATCTTGTGGAGAATATTGAAAAGGCTTCAAGCATTATAGCACATTATATAAGCTACAAAGCTCTTTCACACTGAGAGAACCATTTCTTTCGTACCAATTTGTTATATTAATACAACATACTGAATATCAATATTATTTATTCGTTCATAATCTTTGTTATTCAGTGGTGGTTTAAAGGCACACAGTGAGTTCCAGATATATATTCCGTAGTTTATTTATTCAAAAATCATTTTGTTTAACCATTTACAACAAAAGGTGCATATTTACAACTGATTTTTAGAAGACGGTTGTTGTCCTGTTTCCTCTATTTTAATTCATAATATTCACCAAATTTTGTCCACTAGATGGCAATATAGTGTTGCCTTTGCCTGTGTTCCCCATCCAGAAGCAAAGTATGCATATTTGTTAAAATAAAGGTATCATTCTTCTTTAAGCTTTAATGGTTTGATCCTTTTTGCCATGTAGTTAACCAAATCTATGAAGTACGGCTAGCATTTAAGGATTTCAATGTGTCATGGTCTGTATTCTATGCTGTTGTTATTAAAGATGCTTGTGCATTTTTCTTGACCAAAAATGTTTCCAACATTGAAAAGGTGTTTTTTGCCACTACATAGTCAATGATATCAGTTGACCATAATCTCAGGCTTATCTTTTGTCTTAAATTAAATCGGCTGGCTATGCCTCATGGTTATTTTTAGCAGATTTTACTATTGGCTGTGTGCATGTCTCTTAGTCCACGATGTTTAGCACTCCATTCCATCTGATGAGTATGTAGAGGCTAAGCTGACCTTCTATGATTCACACTTAAAAAGGTTAGCCATGACGTCACTGGCTGCTTCGATATCAGAAAAACGTGCTGGTTTGTGCGTCACTATTTCCCTGGGTATTATTGCTGGACATTTGCCTTTCCACATTTTGCCACTTGGCATAAGGCTGTTGTCACTGCTCAGCTCTGGTAGAACAACTCAGCTTGCAGCGGTGAGGTCGATGCTGCAACTTTAACAAGTTCTTGGTGATGTCTGTAAGAGTTTTAGAACCCTTGATGCCATATATCCGTCTGACTGAAAGTAGTGTTAGATATATGCTGTTAGGACAGCACAGTTTACTAAAGTGAACAGATGTAGATGGCGGTGTGGCTTTATGCTTTTAGACTTAATGCTCGTCTTCATTTAAAATTCCATTTAGAAGATCCTTAGAGAAATCCTATAGTAGACTCCCTCTAGGTGGGGGCTGTTGTAAGTCGTAAATCGTTTACTTTACTCTCTGTTCATCTGTCCATTTATTGAAAAGGATAAGTTGTGGGCCCACATTTTACAAATAGGAGGGTAACGATACATGCATCTACATTAATTCAGTGACTAACAATGCCATATCATTGAACCAAAATGAAAACTTTTTGGATTGATCTGACATTATGCAATGCCAATTTATAAACAACTGGCCTATTTTTTTTAAAAAATAAGGTTGTTTTTATTTAAAAAAACTTAGGAATAAAAATGTTAATTAATATGTTAGTTTCTTTTTGTGACTGGACGTGAATGAAAATGGTGTGTTAAATCAGCATACGGTCTCATATTGACTGCTGGCTCCTGAGTAGAATCGAAATTATATAGACTAGCAGACCTTGTGATACTGGCAGACACCCAAGTATTATTCACTGAATCAGTATAAGATCATGACGAAACTTATGATTTATATTCCTAACTGCAAATAGGTTCAGTAATGGTAAGGGATGAAAATAACCTATAACGTTAAATCATGAAGTCTTAACTGAAAAGGCACACATATGCATCATTGTCTCTCTTGGTTATGTTTTCAGGTGATGTGCCTCCAGGATTTCTTTGGGGAGGACGACATATTCATTGCTTGTGGACCTGAAAAGTTTCGCTACCAGGATGATTTCCTTCTAGATGAGAGTGGTGAGATTCTCATAAGGTGGCTTCTTGTACCAGTGTGATTAGTCTGTCAGACCACTTCCACGCACATATTTACAATGAACTCTTTTTTAGTAATGTGAAAAGGGCTGATTAATCTCGAATATTATTTGAGTATAAATTATTGTTTAAATCCATTTAGGAGGCATTGCTTTCAGATTCAATTTGAAATGTAAACAGGTACTTAAAGTTTCCTAAAAAGCACAAAACAAAACCACTGAGCCAGAAAACAACAACAGAAACCAGGAGCAGGGAATAAAACATAGAGCCTTGAGCAGGCAAAAAACACGTCAAACCAATACAAATGAGAGAGACTTAAATAAGGCTATCGCAGGTAAATAACATTAGGGCAAATGATCCTTAGATGGAGAAATGGGGGAAAAAGGGTCAGGGAGACCCCTGGTGGCCAGATAGAGCAGTTACCAGCTTAAGACTTGGTTTAACCTCCTCATGCATGAATTTTGATCTAGCTACTCAAACCATATAGATTGTCAGATTGACCGAGTGCACGAAATGGGTATTGAGTCATGAAAATTCATAGCTTAGTATTTTTTTTATTTATCTGTCTTTACTCTTATCATAAGCACTGTGTACATGAGATGGACAACCAGTTTTTACTTAGTTGGTGAAGATTAATTCGTGACTCAAGATTCATGCCTGCTTAGTGACTCAAGATTCATTCAAGTATGGATTATGCTTGCATTTCAAAAGTTGGAATATTTCTTTTCTCTCTCAGAATGCAGGGTGGTAAAATCCCAGTCTTATGGACGCATCTCATCCATGCAGGGGCGCATTTCTCCACGTGCTGGTGCTTCACGCAGGAGTAAGTCTCCTGCCTCCAACAGTTCAGGTAGGAGAGACACAATCTTTAGAAAAAGAAATACTAGCCAATTCTGCATATATACGTAAATGCAAGATTCTTTACCAAGTTGACTACGCCTAATTAAATAGCCCTGACAATGCTACTGGAGACTTTTACAATATGTTCGACATGAAAAGTGCAGAAAACATATACATTGGAATTCACATAGCTAATGCAAGTCAGAGTAAGTGCAAGCACAGCCTAGTATGTTAAAGATATTGGATATTGAAAAGCTGTATAGGCCTATAAGTGACACACATCATGGAAATATTATTCCCTACCTAAATTGCATAATGGGTTGGCACATACAATAGAAATACATTATAGATATCATACAGTTATGAAGAGACAACCAACTTCTTGTTGCTGGTTCATGACGGTATGAAAATTATGGTTGAAAGGTATAGTGACAGAGAAATTAGTCTGTATTGTAGGTGACTGAGATACAGTGAATTATGAATGAGTGAGTAGGAAGTTCTGATTCATAAATCTGAGAGCATATGCAGTCTCAAATTTTACATGCAGTCAGTTCTACACTACTATACATAATATAAGTGGCTGTAAACCTACAATTTCTTTTGGTTTTTCTTTTACATAAATGACAATTTAGTCATTACCAAAACTACTCTAAATTGGACTCAATGTGTGACTGAGAGTGTGTTTGTGCCCTGCTGTGTGTTAGTGCCCGTAGTCCCGGGATAGGCTCTGATCCCCCCAGCAGGGATTAAGTGGTTCAGAAAATTAAATGAAACATTACTGAAGCTCCCACATCTTTGCAAAATCTTTGTCATCATTTTGAATCCAACTCATTTACCCAGCTTTCTTTTTCTGAGAGAATTGTCATGTTTTTAAAGAGAGTTTTGTAAGTTTTTGGTATTTACAGATTTTGGTACTTTTGCAAAACCTTGTCAGTTAATTTTGATTAATTACCTAATTATTTCTAATATGCTAAAAATAAAAGATATTACAATTTAGTTTAAACTGTTTTATTAAGACTTGTTTTGAACATGGTGTCTTAACAAAAGGCTAAAACCAAATCAGGATGCTGTGATTAACACATTAAGTTAAAGTGCCCCACCGATGTTTAAGTAAAACATCATGAATCACTCAGCCTTTGTTGTTCCCCAGCAAACATTTAGTGTCTGGAGAACTGATGCGTCATTGAGCCACATAATGGCAAGACTGAAGGTTCAAAATAACAATAACAAAATACAGTACATCCTGCCTGCTTAGTACTTTTTGTTTCCTCAAGGATTTCATGTCTGAGCTTCTGTCCTTCAAAAATGGACATGTTTTTTGCCCAGTATGTCCTCAATGCTGATGCCATCAACCAAAACCACGCAGCAAAATCATTCTGAGAAATGCCCAGTCAAGTTCCACGAAGAGGCTTTATGAGCAGTGATTTTTCCGAGAAAGGTTTGTTGCACAGAAGGACTAATTGGGCCATTGTAGGTGCAAGATTGGGAGTATGTGGGGGGAAAAGCAGCCACGGAAGCTACCTAGCTGTATCACAGGGCTGAGAGGCATGAGGAAAAAGCTGGACAAACAAATCAATGATAAATGTTTCCAATCTTTTACCTTGTCAGAGAAGGTAAAATAAAACTGTGGACAGAGAACATGTTTAAGATGTTGCCAATGAATAAAATTTTGTATTGTATTTATTTAAACCTTTACGTTTCAGAGATCTGGTTAAACATAACTGAGTAGCTATTTAGATAAGAATGGGTGGTGGTGGTCTATTGGTTAGGACACTTGCCTCTGGACCAAGAGGTTGTGAATTTGAATCCTACTACATTACCATCATTGAGTGTATGAGCAAGACCCTTAACCCCAAATTGCTCTCAAGGAGATTGTGTGGAACAAAATTTAAGATTAAGGTTTGTGTGGAACAAAAATTTTGGTTGTTGCCAGTTCCACAAGTAAGTATCAGTTGCCTAATGTGTTTAAATCAAGAAAAGCAGATTTGCTCAAGCTGCAAAGAGTACATAAACCCCTAAAAGTACTTAGAATACTCCAATCGATAAGATAAGAAACAAACCAAACCAAAAAACATTAACTTGAATGTCAGTTTATGAGGAGGAACAAATCAACACAACCACAAAAAAGTGCTCAAGCAAGAGGCAAACTTACATGACATCTGTTTACTACATTGAGAACAACGGTTTGGACCCAACACAGTTAGTCTGCATGTGCATAATCACATAGTTAAATTACTTTGCGCTACTGAGCTATAACTCAGTAAACAACTTAGCTTTGTGTATGAGTCAGTGTTTTATTCACTTTTAGATCCAGGTCAGGTAAATGCACTGCATGAGGTGGAGATATTTCTCTCTCTTCCTTTCTTTCAGTGAGTAGGTGGTTGAGTATATGCCGTGGTCACACAATTGGCTCTTTTCTAAAGCTCTACTCTCGCACTGCTTTGCTAAGAGTGGACTGATCTGTAATCACTCTATTGTATGAAGATTATCTTCCACAGAGCCGTGTTTATACACCTGTTCAATTTTATATTGTGTTTCAGTATGACACTAACACTTTGGAGTGGATGTCACTATGTAAATTTGACTATTATTTAACTCAATTTAGATGCACTATGCTGTACCGTACAAAATTACAGAAATTTGTTTAAACAGATATTTTTTTAAATGTTATTTTAATAATACATAGTTTTGCATATACATATGGGTGTATAATTATTACATTGTTTTAGTTAGGAAAACAGTATTTAAGTCAAGTATTTCCTTAAGCATAACAGAATAATCTCAGTCTCCTTCTCACAGAGAAATACACAACTTATTAATTAAAAACTGGTCTCGGCTCTGTACTCGGGATTGGTCGATACACAAAGTATCGGTATCGACATCAGAACTGAAAAAGTTGGATTGGTGCATCCCTAGTTCTGAATGTTTTATTACCCACTTATATTGCCTTGAAACATCATTGACACACAGAACACCTGGATCATAAACATTCTGACTGTTATACACAGACAGATTTCAAAACAATGTGTGAAATGGTACCTTGCTCATGAGTACCTCAGTGGTACCTTTACCAGTCTGGAACTTGAACCAGCAAACCTTCTGATCACAGAGATTACTCCCTTATCAACTCCCTTACCTATGGCACAGTTTACTTTTTTAATTTCAACATCCTGAAACCACATTTAAACCAGTTACAGTGTCACAATCATTAAAACACACAGGTCTGTTCAGGTCCTTCCACTGACTCTCATAAATACAATTTCTAAATAACCGTAGCTCTACATGTCTGTTGCTTAAAGCTATTTTGGTACTCTTTTAGGTGGATATCTGTAATTTATTTTCTAAAAGCTTTTTTTTTGATGAGGATCCATCTGGGCATACACATTGTCCTCAAAAAGCTACACGAATCTCAGATTTAACTACTGCGAGGTTCTCACAAATCAGCCCAAAATACCAAATTAAAATCATACAGGAACTCAACATCCCTTCCGTAGTTTATAATCCTCTACACGGACAACATTGCTGGCATGTGAGAGCTTCTCTTTTTTCTGAAGCTAGCATTGACGTCAGGCAAACACAAGAGCAGCAGTCGGCCTATAGTCAGTCAGCAGCCACATATTACATTCAGCCCCCTCCACTCTCCTGCTCATTCACACAAATAACACACACAGTCAACATGAGCGCAGCAGCCACAACGCTACACTTCAGCAGCTCCCTACACTGTGGGCAAGGTAAGAGGGAGGATGCTTCTTTTCCCATCTTACAATTTTTTTTAGTGATGCTTTGTGTCAGGGCTGACACTTTATTGGTGTTGGAATATAAATTCCCTGCAGTGACGATGCTTATATTGGTATAAAATGGTTCAGAAGTTGAAAATAGAATGAGAGGTTTGTCATGAATGCAAGGAAATTAATGTTTATGCATTTTCATGTTTACTCTGGTCAAAATGTTATTCTAGAAATACTCACCAAAGCACTGCAGCCTTCAACAAAATGTAAGAAAAGTATCCAGTTTGTATTTAACATTTGTAAGAACACCCAAGAAATGAAACCTGGCAAACTCTTTATGAGTTTGTAAAGCTGTTATCACAGCAAATGATGGCTAATTTAGATGTGGGAAAGGAGGCAAAAAGGAAACATTTTCGGCTTGGATTTCATCTTTCGATTGCTTTTAAATAGTACAAATAAAACGTTTACACATCAAGCCTTTTAATTGTATTGTAATCAAGTTCCTTTCTGTTTTTATTTCTCAAGAGAAGTCAGGCAAATCACCAACTTCTTGGAGAAGTGTGTTTTCTTTGTTTCTAGTGGTCCAGGCTTTCTTAACAACTTTACCGGTAAGAATTTGTTCTGATCTCAGCTCCTGTGTTGTGTTCAGCAAATGGAACAGCAGGGAGTCAGCTGTCTACCCCAAGGTCAGGCAAGTCCCCAAGTCCCTCTCCCACCAGCCCCGCTAGCCTAAGGAGACGACGGGTAAGACATGTTATTTATTTCTATCCCTCTACCCATATTCATCTTTTTCAGTCATTTCATTTATCAGACTAAAATTAGCTTAGGTAATCCTATTGCACTTCATATAATTCTATGTGATGTTCACACATCAGCTTTTCATATTTCTAGTGATGACATGCATATACAGAAATCCTTTTTTACTCTCTCAACCAGAATTTAGATTTCTGGAGTCCTGGGTGTCTAGGCTTCAGGTTTTTGTTTAAAAAAAAAAAAAAAAAAAAAAAAGAGAGATTAATGGAAGCTTTGACCAATCTCAACTAGACACAGGTGAAACTGATTAACCTCAAGCACCAACAGAGGCCTCTAGTGGTTTGACAAGGGAACTACAGACAAATTAGTTATTTGTATGTGTGTTTGACGAATCAATTTAGAACACAATGTACCTTTTACTCCCTTACATTTTCAGTTGACAACCAGTACCTGTGTTTTATTAATAAGCTGTATATCACACTGTGAGGAGGAGGAGATAATTCGTTTGTAATACAATGTAACAATTACACACCACTATGTAGATACATAATGATTATCTGTCTCTCCCTGTCTTTCATTCTCTCTCCCCATCTCTCTTTCACTCCCCTTCTTCTCTCCCCTTTACTCTTTGTTTCTGTCTGCTCAAATCTATTGCTCTCTCACTCTCTTTCTCTTACAAACTCTTTCCATATCTTTCTCCTTCACACTTTGTCTCTTTTTCTCTCCTGCTGTCTGTGTCTCTTCCGATCTCTCTTTCACTCTACATCTGCAATCTACATTTTCGCCTGCTCTCTCGTCCCCATCTTTCTCTTTTGACTTTCCCTTTCATTCTCTCAATTTTTGTCTTTTTTCCCCATCTCTCTTTTGACCCTGTCACTCTCTCACTCGGTCTTTGTTTCTCTTTTTCTTTATGTCAATGTTTCTCTCAATCTCTCTCTTTCACTCTATTTATCTCTACCTCACTGATTCTTGTATCTGTTACTTTCACTCTCCATCTTTCTTTCTCTCACAATTTCTCTCTTTCGACTTTCTCTCTCACTGTCTGTCTCTCTGTCCCCATTTCCTCTCTTACATTTCTCTTTTGACTCTCACTTTCACTCTGTTCCTTTCTTGCCATCTCTCTGTCTGCTCTCTCTGTTGTCTCTCTCACCCTCTTCTCTTTCTTTCAGAGTTCTCAACACAGTGGCTCTTCCCTCTCCCTGGCCTCCACTAAAGTCTGCAGCTCCATGGATGAGGGTGATGGTCCTGGAAGTGAAGGTGAGGAAACCCTACTGAGGGTTGTTTATCGCCAGCTCTGTAAAACCGTTTTTTTCCTTAAATGTTTGAAGTTATGTCGTAAATCCACCTACCAATCTTTGTTCTTAGTTGTTGTGTATCAGCCTCCTATGTGTACCTTCCTGCCAGGATGACCCATCTTTCTGCAAATATTGCATTAGATTTTAGAAATCCAGGGGTTTAAATTGTTTCAAAGTTTTCACAAAAAGCTACATACGTTCAAGTAGCGCGAATCCACATAATGCTCTATAATAAACATTTTTGATGTCTGATGGTTGAAATGTGTCCCACTGTAGCTGAAGTGGTGGATGAGGGGCCTCAGGTTCCAGCTTCCATAGCTGAGAGGTACAAGGTGGGGAGGATGATCGGAGATGGCAACTTTGCTGTGGTGCGGGAGTGCGTGGAGAGGTCTACAGGTCGTGAATATGCTCTCAAGATCATCAATAAGAGCAAATGCAGAGGGAAGGTGAGAAGAAGTTTAAAAACAACTTTTTATGTGGGATCAAATATTTTTGTAAAATAAAAATGTACTAGAGAACTTGCATGTGATGACCATCGTGTGTGTGATGATTATTTGCATCTGCATTGTCTATTCTGGATAGGAGCACATGATTCAGAATGAAGTGTCCATTTTGAGGAGGGTGAAACATCCCAACATTGTCCTGTTAATTGAGGAGATGGACACATACAGTGAACTCTACCTGGTCATGGAACTCGTTAAGGTAATCAAGACTTAACTATTCCCATTTTCTATACTTTCTCATGTCAGAAAACATCAACATTGATGATGATGATGATAATTTACATACAGAGGCGTCAAAAAAATGAAGCCACAAGTGGGAAAATAGTGACAGTTTTTTAAGGTTCTTTAAGTTGATTTTCTCAAGATGCCCACAACTTTGCTTCTAACTAGAGACCTATATGCAGAGTTTAAAATCTGTCTATTTGGCAGCTTTGACAGCATGTTTTTCTGTGATGCAAAATTCTAAACCTTGGGTTCATGAGCACATCATGATCTGGTTACTCTGTGCCATGATGATTTTGGCCAGAGTATGATGCTCACCATTTTTGGAACCAAAGGAATTTGAAAACTGTTATTTTTAAAAAACCAAGCAAATTAAGCACTTATATGCAGTGTTGGGCACGTACCTTTAAAAAAGTAATTAGTTATAGTTACTAGTTACTTCTCACAAATAGTAACTGAGTTAGTAACTGAGTTACATCATTATAAAAGTAATTAATTACCAGGCAAAGTAACTATTGCATTACTTAAAAAAAAATCTAATTTAATATAACTATAAAATAAATATAAAACATTGTACACTAATCTACACTATTTTAATGTTGTTGTGGGACAACGTGAGAGACAACTATCAAATTCAACATATTATTATAAATATTATCATTACTATAGTGGAACAATAAAGCACAACAGATGGTTTAGAACTTTAAATATTTACTCGTCAACAAATAAGTCTAAATATAAATTATGCTTCTGAAGAAATGTACCAAAAATAAACTAATAATAATAATAATAATAATAATAATATTAATATTTACTGTAGTGCAAAAAAAAGTAGTGCTTATACTTCCAGTTTGCAAAAGCTACCTTTGAACTTGTTGGACTTGCCATCGTTGTGACTCCTGGATGTTGGTGTGTGCGACTGACCGTGCGTGTGCTTGTGTGTGAACACCCGCACTACTCTGCCTCTGATTGGCAAACAATGGAAATTTACTCAATCTAAGCCAACCATCGCGTTCTCAGTTACACCACGTTTACAGACACACCAATCATCATCACTGGTTATGTGTCCCGCCCCGGCCCCGAACACACACAAACACACACACCCCAGAGAAAGAGAGGTCCTATGACTGAGAGAGACACTGTTCGCATGAAAACCGCTTCAGTGTTCTCAGTTATAGTAACACACATTTTATTGTCAGTAATGGTAACGGCGTTGTAACGGGGGAAACAGTAATTCGTTTGATTACTTGTTACTGAAAAAAGTATCGCCGTTAGTAACGCCGCTTATTTATAGCGCCGTTATTCCCTTCACTGCTTATATGTAAGACTCTGAGTCAAGTATTCATTGTAATGGCTAACGTTTACTAATACCGGCAAACAACTAAAAATATTAAGGACTGTTAATATCAGATGCTTTTATTTGAGTTGTATTTTAAGGGTGACTCTAACTGGGGTCATTTTCTTTGTAAGGAATCTTTACTTGTACCTACGTATGGGTTTCAGACACTCTATACAACACTGTTGGTTGGTAACATATACATTTATGAAAACACACTTCACAAAACTTTCACTCAATCTTACATAAATACTTTATGGTTCTTTCATAAATGCGTAAAGCAACATTCACAAAACATTAATGTTTTATCTGAACAGCATCAGTATCGAGTACTATGTCAGTAGTGCAGGTTCCCATTTTAGACTCATTTTTTTTAACAAACCAAAAATATGGTTTTGCATTACCTCAAGATTATTGCATTAGAACATCCTCCTTATGGCCTTAAGTGCTTTACTATATTACATTTTATGCAACATTTGATTTCTAAATTAAACATGAATCAAATCTACAAAAATAATTAATACATTCAGAATGCATAATGGACTTTTTGGAAGATATTTGAAGATTTATTTTAAATGTGTATAGAGACTTTTCATATAAACTAGGGATGCACAATATTGGAATCGGACGATAATTTCTTTTTCTTGGTCATTGGCATCAAACGCTTAGATTCGTCCAATATTTTACGATGCATTTATTGTACGTCAGAAAGGCAGCACTTGTGCCAGGAAAGTCCAATGTCCGAGGTATGATTTTCTATGACATGCACCTTTTGTCTTTAAATGTATGTCATTATTTTGTGAGCACACAGTGTAAAGTTAGTGAGCAAAAACGCTTGTCTTTTGGCACTCAACTCTGCCTGCACCTCAGTATGCATCTCAGGAAACAGCCAGGGTTGTAACTTAACAGCTCTCTGCGCACAAGGTACTTAACATGGAGTGTAACGCGCCCTATTTGACTTGGTAAATCACATAGGGTGGGAAGTGACTTTCTTAAAATGTTGTGCACTATGCTCGACATGCTCTACCTTCGCTCAACTCCGCTTTCACGCTCGCTTGACTTGGCACTGCGTTAGAAATGTCAATCATGGCGTTATTTTTGTGCCAAACTTTTGGAACACTGAGGAGCAAAATGTCTTTTCTTTCTGTGCTCAACTCTACCTTCCTCATTTATCGGCACCGCCATCGGCAGATACAACTTTGAAAAATATCAAATATCGGTATTGGCCAACAATTCCCATAACGTGCATCCCTTATATAAAGTGCTCTCTTCGCTGTGTGTGTGTGTACAGGGTGGGGATCTCTTCGACGCCATCACATCCACCAACAAATACACGGAGCGAGATGCCAGCGGGATGCTGTATAATCTGGCCAGTGCCATCAAATACCTGCACAGCCTCAATATAGTGCACAGAGACATCAAGCCAGAGAATCTGCTGGTGGGTGTTTTACTTTCAGAGCTGTAGAGTTAACACTATGTGCATGTTGGATGTAGGAAGAAAGTAAAATTATTTCTACTGGAAAAACATGCTTAAAATAAAGTCATGAGAAACGTTTTTATCTGCATTTTGTGGAATAAGTGTTTTGTTACGAAAGCATATTATAGTGAGACATCCTGAATCATTTACTCCCACTACTACACACACGCGCACACACAAACACACAGTGTTGTAATAGGGAGGATGCTAAATCCAGCCACAGTTACAGCATCAATTCACCTACTGAAAGCAGTAAAGGCTACTGCAATTTACTCTGTTCCATGTTGGATCTGATTTTCATTTCAATATTACTAGGTTTTGTTTTAATGATTTCTGTGTTGTAAACCATATTAAAATAGTAAACATTTTAAGTATTTTGTTGCTTTCTGATTAGTTCATCATTTTTCTGCCTTGTTTGTTTTGGTCATCTTCATCTTTATATATTTAAGATTATAATAAGAAATTCACACTGACCCTTGTGAATTTTTGAATGAATGACTGAATAAATGAAAAGATAAGTAAATACATTGGAAGGCCTAGTTAAGTTTGAATTAATTAAAAAATGATGCACTTCACTGATTGCTTAAGAAGAGATGAGAACGTCTCTGACAACAGCAGACTACATGCTTCATTTCTCAAACTCAAATCTCAGCAGCACAGCGAGGCTTATTTCTGTCCTGCAGAGATTACATAAGCCCACTTCTGCTGTATTACAGCACTCTGAGCTTACAGCCTTCAGTGTCAACGATGATGAATTGATAGAACGGGGGCAAGAGTGACAAACTCCTTTTGATAATTGCACACACTGTGATTGTGTCTAAAGGGCATACTGATAATGAAGATTGGTTATATGATTGATATGGTTATGAGATTTGAATGCTTTTTAAAATGATAACTCAGAATGTTCCCGTTTGTCACCTAGGGTTGTGCGATATGACAAATTTCTGTTATTTCATTGTCCCGATAATGATACATCTCAGTAAAGAAGACTTTCTGTAAATTCAGTGGAGCTTTTGCAAGCAAAATCTGGGTCTGTGTCTGTTTCCGCTCTCAACTCTGCCTACACACATGCTTGAAACACTCTGTGTGTGCTCATATAGAATGCCAAAGGTGCCATAATTTGCCCTATATTTTAATGCAATTTACAATAAAACACACTTTTCCAATGTGTTTTTTCTTTAAAACACTTTTTGTGGTGCTCTAATATACCACTGTTTTCACGTCATTTAAAATGCCACTTTTTGCACCGTAAAATGGCGAATTGGGGCACCTTTGGCATTCCATAGATCTGAGTGTGAGGGCAGGCAGATCTAAGCACACATGGAGTGTTTCGAGTGCACGTGTAGACAGTGTGCACAATTCCAAGATTTTGCTTGAGCAAGTTCCACTGCGCACTCAGAATTAAACCACAATCATTGTATTCTCTGTGACTACATCCACGTGGGTCTGTGGTGACTACCGCAGCTCATCATCCCAATGATGAAAATACTGTTGTATTTTGCAACAGCACAAAATAAACAATAGTGTACAATATGAAATGACATTTTAATTTCATCATCTGATATTTATATATTGTCATATTGCACAGACCTATTATCACCAGAAGCTGCAAATGTTTTGCTGCAATAGTTCAGTCTTATTACCTATGCATATGTGTGCTTGTATTTAAGGTCTACGAGCACCAAGATGGCAGCAAATCTTTGAAGTTGGGCGATTTTGGCTTGGCCACTGTGGTGGACGGTCCTCTGTATGTAGTGTGCGGCACTCCGACCTATGTGGCCCCAGAAATTATAGCAGAGGTTGGGTAAGTCGGGCCTGACCCCTGCTCCCCTCATATCCTGAACACCAATATGTTATTACCAGACAGTACTTTCACTCCAGTAGTATTCGAATAGAAGAGAATTCTACTTATGAATGGGCTTTGGGACTACATACTCTACACCACTTTTGGTTGATAAAACATAAAGGAATTCTTCATAATATTACTCTGAACTCCAGTAAGCCATTGCAACTTATATAATCCAGGTTTGTCTATTTGTTTACACCTACTTATTTCTATTTGTAAAATGTTCGGTGTATTTCCATAATCATCAAGCAATTTGTCCGATTATCGATGCATGAAAATGCCATCAACTACAAACACACATACACACACACACATACACACAGAGAATGTCAATATTCCTACACCTATACCATAACAAAGAGTGTGGCTCAAGCATAGAGGTGTTAAAATTAACTACATAATCAATGCAGATGTTGACAATTCCACAATGATGTAGTGTCAGACCCTAATTGATTATATCTGGGGTTTTCAACCGGTGGTCCGCTGCACCCTGGTGGTCTGTGGCAGCATTGCAGGTGACATGCAATCCAGTTTCACTGTTAAAATTACTCTTTAAGAAGTATTTAATTTGATTTCTTTTTCAAAACAGTTGGGCTTCTTTACGAATAATGAAGTTAATGCAAAATATCTAAAAAGTAAAAGAAACACACAAACATACAGTGGACAGTTGCTGACTACTGCTTAGTCTGAGTGGTGGTCCCTGGGACAGGACCAGTTGAAAAACCCTGGACTATATCATAATTGGTGATTTTCTGGCTATGGAATAAAAATTCTAATTAAAAAGAACCCAACTATGGCTGCCCAATCTGTGATCCATGGCCAATCTGAGGGCAATGTGAAGCAATGTAGAAAAATTTATGGGATGTATTGTGATACAAGACATCACATCGAATTGAATGGTAACATGATAATCGTAATCGGACTGAATCGTAAAACCAGTAAAGGCTAACACCTCAGGTTACTAACTGAGTGCACTTTCTCTCCGTTTGACAGATATGGTCTGAAGGTTGACATCTGGGCTGCTGGAGTCATTACCTACATTCTGCTGTGTGGGTTCCCTCCTTTCCGCGGGTCCGTAATGCTTTTGTCTCTAAGTCTTGTCTCTACAGGCGTAAGAAATAAATTTGCTGCATTTTTAAATGTTAACTTCCATTTAGGTTTAGCTGACATTTGGTGTAATGCTTCCTCTAGTGCTCGACTAATGAACTGCTGCCATCTTACACTAGAGCTCACTTTACTAAAAGCTTTAGTAGGACTAACGCTAGCTAAATGATTTATCACAAATTGCTGTGGATGCTCCAGAAAAAAATAAGTGTGCGTGTGTGTGCGTGTTTCAGGAGCACTGATGATCAGGAAGCACTGTTTGACCAGATTCTTATGGGACAGCTGGATTTCCCTCTGCCATATTGGGACAACGTCTCAGATAGTGCAAAAGTATGTATAGTAGAGAGCGTGTGTGTACCTGTATGTCCATGCAAATCATACAGTAACTAGATTAATATTTATGCTGTCCGACACCTCATCCCTTCAGTGCTCTGGGTCAGGTGAATGTCTCTATCATTGCAGGAGCTTATTACCTACATGCTGCAGGTGGAGGTGGAGCAGCGCTACACGGCTCCGCAGGTGCTGGACCATCCATGGGTCAACGTAAGCATTCTGAAATATATTACTTCCGATTCCAACTCATCTAACACCTTCTAGTTTAGTTCGTTTGGGGACATTACAGGAGCATGAAATCTTGGAACTAATCACAACTGTTAAGGACGCTTTAGACCGAGTGTGGAGTTATGGTTGGATAGGCTGGGATAAAGAGCTGAAGGAGGCACTGTAACACTGGACCTTTTAACAAGTGACACAGAAATTACAACACGTACCAAATGTACACACCTGTTAGCTCCTACAATGCCTTCTTGCTCTTTGTTTTCAATACTGGATGACAAAAAAACAAGATTTAAAGAATGTTTAATGGGGCCATGTGTGAATGAAACCATATGATGGCGACCATAAGATATGGGGAAGCACTGTGGGGCCTCTTAGCAAGGCCCTTAACATCAAGGTGCTCCAGGTGGACTGTACCTGTTAATTAGGAAAAGGATCTTGCTCTGGATAAGAGCTTATGCCAAATTCTGTAAGTGACAAATGTCAAAGTAAAGCAAACTATTACTGTTTCAAGCCACAGGAAAGACATATGTGGTACTTAATGTCTAAAAAACAAATGGTTTCATGCCCCCTTAAAAGCGACATTGACATGTCACTGTTACTTACAATTTTGACACACTGTTTTTAAATGTGGCAAATTCAACACTGCGTCTCCTGTTTGTTAGGACGACGGCTTGTCAGAGAACGAGCACCAGCTCTCTGTGGCTGGAAAGATTAAAAAGCACTTTAACACAGGACCCAAAGCCAGCAGCACGACGCCCGGCATTTCTGTTATAACAGTAAGAGGATTTTTTCCCCCACTTACATTACATTTCATCTCACAACGCTCTACTGACATCTTTTTGGCTGTTAATCTACATTGGAATTTTATTTGATTTAACAGATTCATCTATTAATGTGTTTTTTAAGGAGTCAATTAAGTAAATTGTGCAGTGACATCATTTATATGATTATGCATAATTTGGACTGGATTGATTTTTATGATGCTTTTAAACCTGGCATTGCAATTAAATGACCAGGAAACAAAACAGGTTTTAAAGAATATATGAAACACATTATGCTAAACGTTTAAAAAATGCATTGTGCTTTCTTTTAAGCTGTTGAAATATTATATGAAATAGTTAAAAATAGCTTTCCCTTATGTCCAGAGAGCTTGGGATATTTTTTAAAAACAGTACATTCATGAACATACAGGAACCTTTATTTAACTGCCAAACGTACAAAGGAACAAAGTTCCTGAAACTGACCAACTAAATTGTATTTTGCAAATTGTAAGCCAAGATAGCATTAGATTGCTCAACAATTGTTGGGAAAAAGTTAAAATAAGTTTCAAAAGTGTACAGAACATTCACACCAGTAAGATGGCTATCACGTATCTAGATTGGGTAGCATCCATCAAAGGCTCAGTCTTCACAAGCAAAGATAGGACATGAATCAGCCCTTTGAGCCAAAATATATGTGAGAATTGATAGCCAGCTCAAAAGGAACATTGCTTAACGCTGGACTGAAGAGAATTTAGGTCTTTCATCATCTATATAATGAGCTCAGGAGTACTTCAGAAAATCACTGTCACTTAACACAGTTTGTTGCTCCACTCGGAAATGCAACTTAAAAGTGTTTAACGGAAGGAGAACTCACCCCTTAACCTGAGCTATGCACCAAAACATCAGCAAGTTCTCTGGGCCTAAGCTTATCGCAAATGGACCAGAAGACCAGGAACTTTGTGCTGTGGTCACATAAGTCCAGATTTAAGCTTGGGTTTTTTAGATAAAGTTAGAAAAAAATTAAAGCACTGTCCAGATTTTAGCGACTTTTGTGGTCAAACTGAAATGGCCTGATGATTAAACTAGACCACCTCCAAAACTACAGCTAAAAGAGATCCAAGGAAAGGAAACGGTCAATCCGGTGGCCAATATTCATAAGGAGCCAATGCTGGCCCTTGTTGTGTGATTAGATAGAAAAGCTCTCATAGTTCAATCTACTCAAAATATTAATACTGGTTCTGAAAGAAAGCTGACAGCCTGAACACACACAGTCTGCGCTTGATCCGTCTCCTATTGAAAATGTATAGATGACTTTGAAGTGGAGAAAAGTCGCACGCTGCTTGTTCACAGATTGACCAAATGCAGCAAAATATGACCACGTTGACCACAGACTGTTGAGCAGCTGAAGTCTTATATCAAACAAGAATAGATAACATGTTCAATTGCAAAACTACTTAATTTATCAGTATTTATCATCAGTTACCAAACGATTAAAAAAATTACCAAAAGGAAAGTGAATGATCATTTGTCACTGAGAACACACCACAACGAAAAATGTGACCTGTGCATTTAACCCATCTGCGACGGAGCAGTGTGCAGCTTTTTGGCAGCGCTCAGAGAGTGTCAAGCAGTGTCAAGCATCATAAACCTTATGATATATTTTCTTAATATTTTCTCAGTTAAAGGTTCAACAAATTTGTTTTCACATAAAAACTAAATAAAATGTCTAATAAAATGCCCCAGCAAAAACCCCATAATGCATTGCAGAAAGTGCAACACTGTAGGAATGTATTCCGATTATGCCATAAATATATGAATATTGCCAAATTTGTGCAGAATAGTTAGTTACATAGACCAAAAGTTGATGTTGCTGATGATTTTGGTTTACTTTGCTGGGCATCTAACAGATCAGAGAAAATGACAAGCCATGACCATGGTTTAATTAAAGAAGCTGTTGTATAAGGACTTGGCTCACCAATTTATAAGAGACATTCCACCCAAAGACATAAAAGTTGTTTTCATGCATTGTTAACACATTTGAGTAGCTTGGCCCTTTCTCAATCCAGGAGCAGCGCTAAACTCCATTGTGCGTCATTGCTGTGTCATCCTGCAGCTTAAAACCCATAGCTCTCCCTCATCTTCCTCTCTCCTCCAGCCCTACTCTCCGGCGTACCGCTAGGCTGTCTGCTGCCGCTTTTCCATCCTGCTCTACTCATACTGGCTTACGCTCTTGCTAGCAATGACTGTCAGCACTGTTGTCAGAGATGATCCCCCAGTTTACCAGCCGTTTCTTTTTGAAGCGTTTATTTTGCCCATTTTGCCATCTCTTTATCTATTACTTCCATCACTTTATCTGTACAGACAGGCAGTATGTGCATTACATGCGCAACTTTCACATACTACAACATGCAGCTTTTTCCCAATGCAGCACAAACGTGATTATCTGCAATATTACTGTCATGCTTCTTTAACTGTATGCAGTGGCAGAATTTCTTTGGAACCATTCTAGCTAAACATCTATTATTGCATTTATTTATTTGCATTTGTAAAAGTTTTACATTCATTTGCTGTGTTACAGATTTGGAAAGGCCTTTAAATGTCAGTGCCAGTAAAAAGTGTGGACACTTCTCGTTCTTTATTTCTACTGTTTAACAACTCTTTCAAATTCATCACAACTTAAAACTAGCAACATGGAATCAACAACAAAAAGAGAGAGATGAAAATGTGTTTTCGAATCCTGAAAGACTTCTTACGAATGTTAAAAACTACAATACTTGGGGTTCTAGCACAATTTGAAGTTGCGTAAAAATGATTCATACCTGGAAGATGAGATGACCTAATGAGATCAAACAACAACAATAGTGAGACAAAGAAAAACAGGCTTAATTGAAGGGGGAACAGGTGAAGAGGATGACAATAACGAGGGAAGACCTAGCAAGGAAAGGTGAACAGAGAAGAAAAAACAATCAGTACTAGAGAGAATGGCATCACTGAGGGTTGGCTTAGTGGTAGAACACTTGCCTGCAGCCCAAGCAGTCACAGGTTTAAATCCAGCTCTATCCTATTCTCCCCTGAGAGAGCCCATGAGCCCCTGGGAGATTCTGTTTGAAATTCTGGTAGCTCTGAATTAGAGCTAAAACGATTATTCGACGAATGTGATTACAAAAAATGGTCAAGGCAATTTTTCTAGAATCGAAGCTTATATTATTTTATTTCACTCGCTAGAGCATGTGCCGCTTGTGTTTCACACGGACGCTTATTAATGACGCACAACGTTTTCAGTGGCGCAATCAAGACAAGACCTGATCCCTCTGTATGTGAAAGTATTTGTGAGATATTCCGTGCACAAAAACAGAAGTAAATGCATAAAAACGAATAAATGAATTTTTTTTCGTGATGTGAACACGCACGCTGTGTTTATGAGCGTGCGCGCCATTACTCGCTAAAATGCTCCAGTTCCGTTCAAACGTCCCCTGTATTACAGACAAAACGCATATTTTAGCTAATAAATAACCACAACAACCAGCGTTCTACTCACAATACAGCTGTTTATTGAGATTTTCCATAGTTTATTCCAGACCGCTCGTCCATCGTTTTATTGTGACGAGGCTCAGAGTGGCACGCGGGGGATTGTGGAAAATGTAGTTCTTGCCCAGAAAGGCTAAAAGCGGCTCATTTTATAGACCAAATTGGTTCAAAATGACCCAAAACTTCAGTATTACTTCATTTTCAATTGAGCAGATTTTTTTTTTCAATTTTAGAATGTAAAAGTGTAATTAATAGGAAAGAAGAAATATAGAACAATTACTTATCAAAAATTGTTATTCTGCATTCTGATGGACACCAAATGGATAAAGAAGTGTTTCCGCAATAGAATGTTAAGCCAAAGGAAATGTTAAACTCGGCAATAAAACAGTGTTCTTACTACTTCTAGTAGTTATGTCTACAGTTTCAGCACTTTTATTTTACATAAAGCTTAAAAAAAACCTAAGCATTTCTACAGGCCAAGTCAGTTTTCATCAGAAATGTGCTGATTTCATCACTGTGTCAGCATTTACACATCAAACTATGACAAATCTGAGTAGTGCAGGATGTCCTGAATACAACAATATAAAGCGTATATGGCTAACTTCTACTCACACACTAGAATAAGCCTAAAAACAAAGGTATTGTCTTTTTTCTGTTTTTGAAAAAAGAATTTATCAGATAACTCAATTTAATTGTTGAAAAAAATTGATAGAATACTCGATTACAAATAGAGTCGATAGTTGCAGCTCTACTCTGAATAAGACACTCATTTCCACCATGTAAACATAAACCATTTGATTCAAATTATATTATATAATGTGTCCAGACTTTTGGTGTGACGTGATCGCAACAATATTTAACTCCGTTAATGTCAGCTACAGAACTCCTTTAGATGATGCCGTATTCCGTTATTAATGTTCATATTTGATCGGCCATGACAGCCTAGCGTTATACCCGAACATGGAAGAGGGTAAATGTGCTAAAAGTGATCAGTGTTGCACCCGTTTCTCTCTGCTTAGCCGGACGAGGCGTTTTCCATCAAGCGCTCAGGCTCGTTGGACTACTCTCCTCACCAAGGAATGTATTGGATAAGGTATGCCCACAGTGAAGCACCAACTTTCAGCCTGCCCATAGCAACGTGCTGGCAGTCACCATAAGCTGACCTCTGTCCCTGACCTCCCCCCTTTTCACCTCAGCTTTACCTGCTGTAGATAATATGCTCACATATGCCTTCATACATCTTGCTTTCATATCACTTGCTTGGTTCATCACTTGCTTTGAGCTTGTGTTTAATTGCTGGTGCTGCTTGTCCTCTTTGATGTATGAGAGGACTGGAAAGTGTGTGTGTGTGTGGGAGAAAAGGAGAGATGCATACCTGTGCAAAACGCTATAGGGTTTGTGTTGCATTGTAGCTGAATCACAATGTGCCAGATTTGCTTACAGCTTATCTTCCAGCTGAGCTACTTGTTTGTATGAGTGTGTGTAGCCTCCTGCAAAAGCAGTATACTTGGGTAAAACAATGCTACACATATGTAGACGTGTACATGTTGTGTATGTGAACTTCTGATTCTACAATTCCAGGCACTTAAACTCCTCCTTTCACTGTTTTGCCTGCTGAGACACAAATTTAACAACTAATGTATGCATTTCTCACAAACGCCCACACCGATCTGAATATGTTAGTTGCTACTTCACTACTGTTGAGGCACCAATGTCTGGACTAGATCAACTACCACCGCCTTATTCTGACCTTTCACCTTCCAACAACTCAAACCAAAAACCCTAAACCTGGAATATTTCTTGTGATTGGTTGCTTTTCTGCTGTCCACCTAGACCACCGCTCTTGATAAGGAGAGGCAGGTTTTCAGACGAAGACGCTACCAGGATGTGAGGTCGGCCTCCCCCCGCATAACCCACAGCGCCTTCTTGTCCAACCCCTGCACCCGTGGGACCGTGCCCACCCTCTCCCCTGCAGAGTTCACCTCAGAATCCGAGGATTACTCTCCCAGCTCCGCCGAGACGGTCCGATCCCCGAACTCGCCCTTCTAACACTATGGGCGGCACCCCTTTCAAGTAGCTCTCAATAATGGACCGACAGAAGAATGAAAGAGTGAATGAGTGCAACGAATGATAGGTGAAAAGATTCAGATGATGTGATGATCTAAGACTATTAGGAGCTGCACTTACTTGCATGTTTCTATCTGTTCCATTAAAAAAAAAGAGAAGGTTCTCCGCTTTTATTTGATATATTCATATTCAGATTAAAGGGATCATTGTAATAAACAGGAAAATCTTATCAGAACAGACATTCAGGATTTAAAAAGAACAGTAGCTTTCTTCTGTCATACTTAAGTTTCTGAATCTGGAACTCAGTTCCGTCCCTTTTCCTCACGTTCTCTTCTGCCCTCTGGTGGCTATGAGAGGGAGGGCAGGACCGTTAATACTGTAGTATGTTCAATGATAAGATCGTTTTATGAGCTCATAATCTCGACTGAAACCTAAACCTTAAGAACAAAATCTTCCAATGAAGTGACAAACCTCATTAGCTATGTGTCTTTTGTAAAAGTAAAATGATTTGTACCAATAGAATATTCACTTTTTATATTTCTTTCAGTGTTTAACTTATAAATTAAGCCATTTTGTCATTTACCCCTTAGGTTAATTTTAAACACTTTTAAATGTTACTGTTCACTGGTCTCAATATAGTATCTAGAACTGATACATACAGTATTCATTATTTTCTGGGTTAGGAAAAGGCTAAATAACTACCTGGGCAATTCTCTTTTTTATTTACAAGTGCTGTTTAAAATGTGTATGAAATGTCTGAATATGTAAAGCTTGCTGCTATCAACTTTGTTGATCTGATAGGCACAATAATGGGAGGTGAAGTACAGCTTTTAAAGGCTTTAAGAACGAATATGAGGGTATACCTTTAATCATGTCTCAGTTTTACTGTTAAAACTGTCTGAGTGATAGACAACAACATGCAGTCACAGAGATGAATGTTTGGGCTCCAAAACTTTTACAATGAGTTAATCAGCGCTGGAAACTGGGGTATCTTGATTTCATGTCTACTATTGAATGTGGTTTATCATGGCTCATTGGCAAAGAATTTCATGTCTGGAGGTTGAATGTGGAGAATCTAAAATCCAGACCCAAACCCAGCTCCCTCCTGGATCACCATCTGAATGTATCTTTTTTTCATTGTAGGAGTTGTTCATATTCAATTGCCAAAATCTAGAACTATCTTAAAAGGCAGTGAAAAGCACAAAGAAGCTGGCTGGTTTAAAACTTCAAGCTAAAAATGAGAATGGCAAGTGAAACGTCATTTGGATTTCATGAGTGTGTTAACGAACCTCT
The DNA here is from genome assembly GCA_032718565.1 of Distichodus sexfasciatus. Lineage (NCBI taxonomy): Eukaryota > Metazoa > Chordata > Actinopteri > Characiformes > Distichodontidae > Distichodus > Distichodus sexfasciatus. The sequence goes on from JAVGVS010000015.1 coordinate 2,764,149, forward strand.
GATGAATGTTAACTATTTGTTGCTTAGGACAGAACACAAGTCCATAGAACATCCATTTGCACCAAATTTCCTGAATATTTATGCTGAATTTAGGAATTATGAATAATTAAGCTCAGCCCCGTGACTACCTGAATCTCCAAACAGTATTAAAGAGTACATGAATGCAAGTTTCAGTCCCTACCTTTGTCTGTACCAAAATTTAGATGGCAAATTCTGACCACAATGGGTCTCTGAGATGAGATTTTAGCACAATAGGTCCAATAAAAAGCACAAAGAGTTTGCACAGCTGCATGCAAAATGCTATTTCCTATCAGAACAGAGACAGGAATTTATCAAATGTTTCATATCCTTCTGTAAAAATCCTCTAAAACAATATCCTTCATTTTTGGATAGGACACAGACCATATTGTGTGATATTGTGCTACTTACACCTCTGCTATTTGAGAAAATCTTCTAGATCCTACGCAAAGTGCAGTTAACAAATGGTTAAGTGGTTACTGATTGTATGTTTCTAGCTGTACGATTGGCTTTTCATTGTCTTTGTTTGAATGTGTAGTGACAAAACAGCTTTTCTCCCAACACTGAGCAGGGAGTGGCTTTGCTTCCAAGTAGCATTCATCCAACAGTGGTGCCCTTAACAAGAAAACAACCTGGGAATAAACCTTTTCCTTAAAGAAATCATGTCTTTTTTCAATTACTTTATATTTTCACAAGATAAAGATGACTTTGAACTACTATTAACAAGACTAAGCTAATTACTATAACATAAAAGCTATTCTTTAAAACTGAAACAACTGCATGATATTAAAGAAAATAACATTAAAACAAAGCTGTTAAAGATCATATTATGGCATTTTATAAAAGCAGAGACTGCAGGTGCACAGTGACAAAACTGAAAGAGTTTGTTGAGTATGCACAAGCTGCTTATCTGCAATGTGGATGTCAGTTGTACTTATCAAGTTGATGTCAGTTGTACTTACGAAGTCAAAGCTGAAGTAAAATAAGGGTATACATTGCAAGTAAAATAAGGATATACACTGCAAAGCCATGAGAGAGGCTTTGCCTGCATTAAAATAATCTTAACACGAATTTTGCAGTTTTCTCTATTTGATTTCAAGCAAGTGATTTCGTTCAGAAATCTTTAAGTCAAAATGAGGATCGAATTCATCGGATCATGCTCTTCCAGTTCCACCCTGTCTGCACTCCACGTAATATACGGATCAGCTGTGCAACTTATATTTTGGAATTATTAAATATATAAGCACTAACCTTGAAGCTGGTTTTAACGCCAAGTTGTTGTTTTCTTTTTGTTTTGTTTTTAAAGAAAAGAGTACAATTGCTATTTGCTGGACTGACGTGTAAAAACAAACAAACAAACAAACAAAAAAACTATACCCAACGTATTGCCATTCATTCACGCATTTACTTATAATTTGAAAGCCTGCTGCATTTGAAATAAGTTGCCACAGTCCTCCTGAAGTAATCACCGAGTCTATACATGTATTTGTAAATTATAGGTCAAGTATACCTTCAGCAAAGTTATACAATTCAGGCGCTTGCGTTTAAGAGACAAGTTACGTTTTGTTAGTTAGCTATCATGTTTATGACAATCTACAGCCAAACCTTACCTCTCTCATTCTTCGTGTTGTTTACTGCTTCCCTGCCTCCGCTTCGTTCGCAGAATTTCCTTCTATTCATCTACAGAAGTGGCTCAGTAAGGTCTTAGTAAGTGTATGACCACCAGTCTCGTTTAAATATGTCCTCGTTACCGTATCTCACTTCTTACGCTGTTCTCAGTTTCCCGCGCCAACATAGAAACGGCTACACGCACGCGCCTGTTAAGTTTACCGGCTCTACGTGAACCGGACGTTTTTCTCTGTTAGAGCCGTGCGACTCATGACTCACCCGGATCCATTAAATAACTCACGAATCAAGAATCTGAGGTCTCCATTAACCCGAATCCATCCAGTCCTAACTACACCATTACTAAAATATAAACCCCGTCATGTACATATATCTTATAATCAAACTCATTACAAGATCAATACAGCCATAGTAGCAAGTATAGTTTATTCAATTTGTGGGCATCAGGGAGGCGCTATCAATATGCGGGAGACCCCCAGAACTTCTGGGAGACTTGGGATGTCTGAAAATGTCATAACTTACAGTTAGTTTCCTCCACCACAGTCAAAAGGCGGATCCTAAGAACTTATCACAGAGTTGAATCCTCTTTGTAGACTACGGAACCCGTGTCCTCTACAGCCTAAAACCAGAGGTGGACAGTAACTAAGTACATTTACTTGAGTACTGTACTTAAGTACAGTTTTTAAGTATCTGTACTTCACTTGAGTAGTATTTTATTTGGAAACTTATGACGTCCACTTCACTACATTTTAAAGACAAATACTGTACTTCACTACATTTCTATCAAGGTTCTCGTTACTCATTACTTTCAAATCTGTGGATAAAGTGGATGTTATTCCCCCTTTTCTAAAAGGTGATTGGTTGTTTGCCAGTCTATCAGTAATCAGTAGGGTCACGTCACGCCTGTAGACTGTAGCTATAACACCAAGTTCAAACAGTTCTGCTGTTTTCTGTCTTGATTAATTCATTGTTGCTGTTGGAAATTCATGAAGCTGGAGGTGTAGCGCTGGGTTTTACACAGGTTGGAATGTTGATTTGATGTTGTGAGCGGGCTGCATTTACAACTATTGCACTGTCCTCCTGATTAACATACACATATATGTGTGCACACACTGCCAGGGCTGGGTCAGAACACTACCATGCTGTTTTGGTGGGGGTGTGCAGTCTTACAATTAATTAATAAAATAAACTAATGACTAGTTTTCTTTGTCAGTTCAGGTTGTGTTTCATTCTGTAACATTCTACCAGTTCCTTATTCTACAGCTTCTACAAACTAGTCAGAAGCATTAGGTATTGTAAGTGTTGTGGCAATAATGCAACAATGCAGTGAAAGATGTACTTTTAATACTTAAGTATTTTTGAAACAAGTACTTCAGTACTTAAACTTAGGTAAATATTTGACTGTACAACTTTCACTTGTATTGGAGTAACATTTGACTAGTGGTATATGTACTTTGACTTAAGTAATGAAGTTAGCTACTTTGCCCACCTCTGCCGAAAACAACCAAATCTGAATCACGGGCTAGTGCATGTCACTGTGATGAGTGTGGAACAGGCGGAAACATACAGTCGAATCTGGGGTGCGTTTCTCAAAAAAAAAAAAAAAAAATGCACACAAAACCGCAAACACAGTGAACATTAGCAACTAACATAGTGTTACTAACATAGTTTGCTGACTCAAGCCACTCACACACGATCAGAGGGAGCCGAATCCTAAAAAGTTACCGAATATTACAGCTTTAGTTAAAACCCTCTGGTGTTAAAACTTTGTTGTTACATCTTGAAGAAGATGTATTATTAATCTAAGACATCCCAACCTGCAAAACTCATTTCAGGGAGCACCCCCAAGAAAGGCCCTACAGCCAACCCAGGGATCCAACCTAGGACTGTCTCGCCATAAGGTGGCAGCGCTAACCACTGTGCTGCCCACTGCTTATTTTGTAGTAGTAAATATAGCAGGTTTTCTTTATCCATATTAACCTAACTACCCAACCATCTTTGAGTATAACATGACCTTACTTTGAGGGCTGATAACATATGTGATGAAAGAAAGAAACACATGTTTATCACATTTTATTATAAATAATGTCATTTAAGAATTAAGTTTTTTCTTTATATTTATTATAAACAATGATAGTGGTAATTTTAAAACAAACAGTCCACGAGAACAAAAATATACAAAAAAAGTTAAGCAGTTGCAATATGTCAAACAGCTCAGATAGCTTGAATGAATTAAATGTAATGTGTTCATGTGAAATAAATATTTTGCATAACTGAAAATGTGTAAATGCACATTCAAACTCTTTCACACACATAGATGATCATTTGAATAGCTTGATCTTTTATCAGTGAATAAAAATGGCACAATCTGTTTTTGGCAATTAAACTCATGTAGGTGATAAATATTTCATATTTGCATTAAATTAGGAGTGTCTTTTTAGACTTCTTTATTCATTCATAAACATTATTGTATTGCTAACCACAAGTTGCAAATCATTTCTTGTTTACATCATTCTTAGTGAACCTAATCATTTTTTGATTAATTATTAAGCCAATCCCAGCCTTTCTGCTTTTGTTTAAAGGCAACACTGACAAATGTTCAGTAGGTGGAAGATATAAAATATGGTCTTTAGAATTATATTAATACATTTTAAGGTACACCTGAATACACTTAACATTAGAAGCTGGTTTACCAAAATAGTACCATCTAGCCAAAAAGGGGATGTTTTATTTTTAAAAATCTAATTTTAAATATATATCTTTTTTGTGCGTCAGCTTTTTCAGAAAGTTGCCATGTGTCAAATTAGTGATCGATACAAACTTATAAAACATGGTCATGGTTCACTGAAAGGATGGCCAGCAAAGCAATTAAACAGACATATTTTGACACAGACAGAGCCCATGTAAGAAAGGGTTAAAATGGAGCAAAACATTGCATACGCCTGTAAAAAGGTGTAGGTATAACATCACGTTTTAGAACATCTTTTAAAATCAAACAGCTTCACACTCAGGTCACATTATATTTCAAAGGAATGACTCATACAGTACATTTAACAGTAAACACGGTGGTTTAGCTCGTCACGACACATGAAAAACAATCCATGTTAAAACCGTAAAACACTGAATTTAGACAGACAGAACAAGAACCAGAACTGCCCCTGCCCCGCAAAGAGAAACGCCCAAACAGTGAGTCCAACAAACATTGTCCTTGCGACTTTATTCTTTAAGCTTAGCTTCTTTAAGGAATATATTATAATGTTATCCGTATTTACATCATCAACCGCTAGTTACTCTGAAAATAATTCTCAAGAAGGTGATATATGCTGCTAGCATGTACAAATGTACACTGTAGAAATGCAGTTTCCTCTATGCAGAGTATTTTCACAGTTTAGAACTGCAGAAGAAGTAAAGAGACATAACATATCGTTAGCTTGGGCCGAGCACTAAAGAAGTTGCTTGTGTTAAAAGGAGGGTTTCCAGACCAGGATTTGCATTCATACATCGTTTAGGGCCCCTGTCTGATTAGACTGACATATTAACATACAGGGTTCAACTCCAGTACTGTGGGATTGTTAAACGTTTGCGGTGGGCCCCTGAATCACTTTTTTTTCCTTTGAATCCATTTAGAGGTTGTCTTGCTTCATTATGTGCAGCTAAGCAGTGACGCTGGTAGCTTAGCTGCAATCCTGTCTGGAGGTGTGTGCACAAGCATCCGTCCTTCTTCTCCAGATTGGGGTCAGTACCTGTTCTGATGCTCATAATGCCAGCGGTTGAAATCGATGTTAAATGCTACAATGCTGCCAGATGCCATTCCTGTGATTAGAGTCCTGAAATACAGAAAATGCAGTGTGAGAAAGTTTGGGTGTATCCCAGATAACATGTCCATGTGGGGCCCATGTTTGAAGGGCTGAATCAAGGGCCCCACATGGATTTGTCCTCAGGTTCCATGGTGGCCCCACATGTGGCAACCCACCTGGATCCCTAATGGGACTAATATGGGCTAAACTCGGGCCCCAACTGGCCCTGACACAGTTCATGACTACACAACTGCATGTTGAGAGATAATAACTCACAAACATCACAAATACTATATTTTTACCATAACATGTACACAGTTACTGTTTACAGTATAAATCTCTACTTTCTTCTCTATATTTTTATTCTTGAGATTTAGTTTTTAAATTTTCTTTACCAGTCTGTTAATTTCTCATTTTTATTTTAATTTGCATTATTTGCATTATTTTAATTTTGTCTTAGGAATGATAAAAGAATATTTCACTACATGTTGTACATGTGCAACTATGTACGATACAAATCGGACAAAAAAGAAGATATAAAGAATTTGCCACAGTATTGTTGCTGAATCAAATGAATCAAGAAACAAATGAACAGACACATAAATCAAGTTGTGATGTGAATCAATTCATGAATCATGAATTAATTCATGAATAAAATGTCATGAATCAAATGAACTGATTCATGAATCAAATAAATGAACTGATTCATGAATCAAATGAACCAATTTATGATTCAAATTAATCAAATCATTCATTAATCAAATAAATCAAATGATTCATGAACCGCATGAACATGAACCAATTCATGAATCAAATGAACCGATTCATGATTCAGGTGAACCGATTCATGAATCAAAGGAACCAATTCATGAATCAAATGAATCAAACAATTCATGAATCAAATGAACCAATTTATGAATCACATGAACCAAATAAACTGATTCATGAATCAAATAAACCAATTCATGAATCAAATAATCAATTAATGAATCAAATGAACCACTTCATGAATCAAATAAACTGATTTTAGCCCACATTAGCCCCATTAGGGATCCAGGTGGATTGCCACATGTGGGGCCACCATGGAACCTGAGGAAAATCCATGTGGGGCTCAGTGGGGCAAACGGGGCCCTTGACTCAGCCCTTCAAAACCCCACATGACCATGTTATCTGGAACGTTTACCTGTACACAGCACATGAGGTAAAAGAAAATTTGATACAAAACCTCTGGTCGTGGGACAGATCCATGGCCCGGATGCCAGCGTCACAGCCGGGGTAGATATAGAGCTGTTTGAAGTCGCAAGCTTGCCAAACCTCCACCACTCCGTTATCACCTCCAGTCACCAGCGTCTGACCATCGCTACTCAGCAGAAGAGCCTGAGAAATCACAGACCAACAGCCGCAAAGCTTTTAGCTTTTGGATTTTATATTTTATTAAACAAATACTAAACTATGTTTCCACAATCTATGTTAGTCCTCGTTTTGCTTCAAGCTATCACTTTAGCATGAGTTAACTGATATTCTTAAAATGCATTATATACATTTACTTTATTTAGAAAATGCTCTTATCCCCAGCCATTTCCATTTTCCTAATTTCAGAGACAGTGTCCCCACAGCAACTTGTGATTAAGGGTCTTGCTCAGGGACCCAGTGATGGAAGTGCTAAACCCACAACTTGATTTTCCAGAGGTACTGTAGACATAGCCTCGTCTCTCTATATACTTGCACAGTATATAGTAGAGATGACAAAGTTTACATGGACTCAATCATTAGACCACCACCTCCCTGTGTATGTGATGGTGTCAGCGCCTTAGTGTGAGAATTACTAATGTCTTGAATTGCTCATACAGAAAGCATCTTACATTACCAAGAGAGAACATAAATAACTTTAAACCTAATGAGATTATAAAGCTGTCTCCTGTTTCAAAAGTAGCAAGTATAAACTTAAGCAGCAAGGCTTTTCTTTTTTTATTGCAGTCTTTGAGACAGTGCACATTAGTGAAATCGGGTACTGCAGTGGGGCTTAAAATTGCTTATGTTTACATTTACAGCATTGAGCAGACGCACTTATCCAGAGTAACTTACATTTCCTAAATTCAGGGACAGTGTCCCTGGAACAACTTGAGGTTAAGGGTCTTCCTCAGGGACCTAATGCACGACCTCTTGGTCCAGAGGCAAGTATCTTAACAACTAGACCACCACCTTCCGCATAAAATCTTATTAAAGGTCTATTAAAATATTGTTGCTGCTCATTAAGAACGGCAGCTGTGGTGTAAGGAGAGTGTGTTGGCAGGTGTTACAGACAGCCTTTTTCACATTTATTGTACTCCACTTATTAACCTCATGCCAAGGTTCATATGAGGATTTACTTCTGGCTTTGATTCAGATTTAAATTCAGTCTAGCGATCAATATATAAAAATCCAGTTTACCTGTCACCGGGGTGTAAGTAGTTTTTCACCACCGTTATGAAGTGTCTGCGTCCATGTTTAAGCCTTTGTGCTCTTACCCGAGTTGCATCGTTGATCTCCATCTGGGCAAGGAGCTTGCCATTGATGCTGAAGTTGCAAAATTGGCCTCGCTCATAGCAGATGATGCAGTGACCCTCGCTGGACACGGCGATAAGGCGAGGCAGAGCACAGTTATCTGGCCCCTCAAGAGCCCGCAGTAGATCCCCCGTGATGGTATGAACTAGACAGGGACCCTCTGCAAATGTCATATGTAAAAACAAGCCATTGTTAATTTTAAAAAAATGTCTGGAATGAACTCTAAAGATAATTGTTTTACTGAACAATCTTTCAATCCAGATAAGTTCATACATTTGGATAAAAAATGAATCTGCACTTCCCTTTAAAATGTTTAACTCAGCTGTCATACTATGTTATGTGGGATTACAGCATTTCTGGGACCAGGTCAATGCTTGCATTATGCAAGGTGCTATATACATGACACTCAAAAGAAAATTTTAATCAGACAAGTCATATATACAATATTGACAACAGTAACTAGGATATAGTTGAAATCTATGCTCATCCATAATGTACACTGCACAAAAAAATGAAAATCATGATGATAAAACATGATGCACTCTAACACATATATTTCTCTTTTTAGGGCCTGTTTACACATATGCGGACATTTTTATAGACACGTTTTTTATAATTTTGGTCATTACGTTTACATATAAACAAAGTTTTAGCCACCTCAAACACCTAAATTTTGTTAAAAACACCCTCCAAAGTGATTATTCTGTGGATATGTGTAAATGAAAGGCATATAAAAAGGCATCAATTCTAAATGATCTTTTTAAGGCAATTTTAATTACACCAGTGAATCCATTCGCTCTGCTCTGCACAGATTTGTTATTTCCAACACCTTCCAATCCTACATTGCTAATTAGCTAATCAGTTGGGCTGGGACCAAGATTGGCAAGCAGTGATTTACACCAACACTCCTGATTTAGACAGACTTGTCTCCAAACAAAAGGCTCAGGCAAAAACTCCATGCCAAGGTAAACAAAGGAGAAACAGAGCAAACATTTCAAAACTCTTTTTTTTTCTTCTTTCATTTATTTCAGTATTGCTTTTTGGGCACATGCTTTGTCACGCCAGCAAGTTTTTTTTTTTGCAAAACCACTTCACGTCTCACATTCTTTTCCTTTTCTTATAAGTTCTGGAAGAGCACAGTGCAGTAGCTCAAAGCAGACCACTAGACTTTTTAAAACTTAGATGAGGAGTTTCAGGTGAGCCTCATTCGTGAACCAGCAACTATCCAGTCAATCAGAACATTCTGCAACCTTCATCTCTTAAGCTGGGCGCGTTTTCAGCCAATTTTTCACTTGTGTGTCTTTTTTTTTGGATTGGCCCGTGTTTCAGCTTAATTGTTGTACATTGTGTAGTATACATGAGGCAATGAGCACCGACTAACGCCTCATGACCAGCTTCCGATCGTCAATTGTATGGTCAGATGAAAATCAAACCTGTTTGAAATTCTGGTTGCCCCTCGTGAGGGTATTGCACTGTTGAAGCAGAGCCATGAGCTGACTCACCTGAACCTCTGTGGGTTTTCCCTCATCGCGCCTACGCGAACACAGAATTGGAAGCGAAATGCAAGCAGAGTACAGAGTGCAAACATGGCAACGCAGCGTTTAATCTGGACGTAGGCATTGGAGGCCCAACTTTACAGTTCTGGATATGGGAGTCCGATGTGTTTTGTAGTGTGAGCGGTCAAGTCCCATTCCAGCATCGGGCCATAAAAAAGTGTGCGCACATAAATTGGAAGCTTTGGCTTTTCATCGCAAGTGATTTAGCTGGTTTGAGCTGGAGGTTTAAAAAAATGGCACACTGTGTGCCCAGCCTTAGTTAACAGCCACAGAACACAATCTAGATATGTCAAACGTGATCAAATGAATGACATTTGATATTGGACAGGCAGGTGTTTTTACCTTTCGAACCACTGATTACCAGTCCAAGCTCGGCACACACGGACACACACACGACCTCGTAGTCATGACCCGTCAAAACTGCACGGGGAGCTGGGTAATCACCTAGAAAACAGGAAATAAAAAGATGTATGAAAAATACTCTGATTATAAAATGCTCACTGACTAAATAAACTGGTCTTAAACTGGTCTCGGTCTCCAGCATCGTGCTGAATAAACTACATTTTATTATTAAGCTGCAAACAGAAAAAGAGCAATTAAGGCCCACAAAAAAGCATCTGCTGAGAAAGCTGGTCTCATTGACACTGAGGCGGGGCGCAAGTAAGGGCTGTAAAGTCGCTTCTGTCTCACTTGTATAGTCCCTTGATTGATGAGACAGAGAGAGAGAGAGGAACCCGCAGCACAGCAGGTGAAACACACAGCAGATCAATATTCAAGCAGAGTGGAACAGAAGCAAAGTAGCACAAGGTTTCATTAAATGATGCAAATTGGCTGCTGAGTCTCAAAAATGTAAATAAATTAATAGGCAACTTGTAAGAAAAATCACAATAAATAATGATGGTTTGCTTCTTAAGAAAGACTATTAAAATGTATTACAAATATATGTAATCCACAGTGATCTGTATCTATCTCGTTTTAATCAGTTTCTCATATTAGTCTTCTATATATATATCTAAGTAGGAGATTTTATATGGAATTTGTTTACAAAAAGTTTGTGGTGCAGGTCATTTGTCTGGAGGAGAGAAAGGTCTGAAGTGTATGATCAGTGTCATACAGCACAACAATAAAAATATTTTTTTGTCTTAAAATGGATAGGGCCTTACAATCTTCTACATATGATGTGTCTTGTGTGTTAGATATTTGAGATTCTTAGACGAAGAACAATGATTCTACAGAGGTGAAAAGTGACTGAAAAAACACTGACAAGCTTTGCATCAGTATATGTTTTAAAGAAAGCTAATATTCCCTTAATTAACACAGAGGTCATTAGTATGAAAGCACACACCACTTTTAATGAACACTAGAATCAATGAACAACTGAGTCCCCAGTTTATCCAACTGGCTGTGAGGTTGCCAGGTTCTGATCGATGCCTGTCTCAGTCCGCAGTTCCAGATGTTTCTACTGGGCGACGTGTGACCGTGCCAAGGCCTCTGGGGAGAACTGGAGGTGGTGGTGGTGGTTGGGAAGCGGCTGCGGCGTTCTACACAAAAGATGCAATCAGGCCGAGACTGAAACCCCTCGATACCCCCCGCCCCAGGTCTCAGGGAGTGCGCCAACACAATTAGGAGGCGTAAATTGGAGGCCCAGGCCGCTGGGACCATGAAGATGGTAGAGGATGGAGGGGGGGATTCGATCGAGCCGGGTGTGAATTTAATCACTGTGCGTTTAAGATGAGCAGAGGCAGCTACAAAATCAATTTCTCCGGTGTGTCACTGTGCAGTAGGTTGTGGAATATTCATGCACAATCTGACACTGTCGACCTCTGCTGAAAGATGTGCAGAATTAAAGCATGCCAAAGACCACAAAGACTTTGAGACGCAGTTCATGACTAGACAACTGCATGTTGAGAGATTATAACTCTTATATTCCCTCACAAATGCAGTGTGTAAAGTGCACACTGCCCTTTACAAATACTATAGTTTTACCATAACATGTACAGTTACTGTTTATAGTATAAATCTCTACTTTTTTCTCTATATTTTTATTCTGGAGATTTAGTTTTTAAGATTTATTTTTCATTTTTATTTTAATTTGCATTGTCTACGAATGTGACAATAAAAGAAGATATAATGATAGAATTTGCCACAGTATTTTTGCTGGAATTTCCCTTGATGGACATGCCAGTCAGAAGTTAGAGTAAAGTAATCAAAACTCTGAAAGATGCTTAAAACTGATTAAAAAGTGCTGCTGTTATTGGGACAAGGACAGGGATAAAGAGATGAAGGCAGCATTCCAACTTTGGATGTTTACACAACTTACGTCTACAAGCTGAAATTAATCAATTTATCCACATTTATCTCATATCCTGTGATGTCTGCTGACTTTTTGCTTTCAATTGAAGAAAACAGTTTAAACCCTGCATAAATCCAGTTTTGCTTTACCTAACAAAAAATAATGTTTTTTCTATTCGCAAACAAGCTGGAAGTGTTACTTAACATCTCCCAAAATGCCTCCTAGGGGTTCATGGCTCTTTAAGACATAGGCTAATTAGTGTGTCATGAAGTTTTCCTGCTAACAAAGTTCCTCTGTTCCACATGAGCAGGGCTGAACAAGGTCATTAAAGTTAATTGGCAGATAGGTCGCACATGTGTGGAACCACTAAAACCAAGGCAGTATTTGAAGTGACTGATGGGAGGCGTCACACACGCACACACTCTATTTTTGACCTGGAGACTAGACGGTAAATGTATTCACCACTCAATATTACTCGATAAAAAATTCACAGGGGTACAAAATCAGCTTTAAAAATTTCTACATTTAAGTTAAAGTGTATAATAACCACATTAAGAAAAACTGGAGTAATGTGCAGTGTTTACATTGACCAGTAGGGTGCAATGTTACTTTCCTAACCAATGAACAGACAATAAGAAAATGTGGTTTATGATCGCATTACTTGTCATTGTCATTAAAAAAATAATACAATAAAAAAAACCCTGAATGTTCTAACTTTAAAAAATAGCTAACAGGATCTCTAATTTCTATTTCATTAAAATACTTGTATCACAAAGCAACAACAACAACAAAAAAAAAACCTAACACAACAGGACTTGATAGCGTCACCAGACAAAAATCTCATTTGCACACAATCACGCCCTGTTATATATCTACGAATAATTAATCCACTTTTGAAAGGTGCAAAATAAGCAGTTGTGTGAAGACGCAGAGGGAGCCGTGCTTCTCTGCTCAGAGCGCGGGAAGGGGAGAGCAGAGCTGCACTAATTGGACGCAGCCAAGCTGAAATACTTAATTAACTGTCTGCGGCTCACTGTAGTTAATTAGAGAATACTCGCACCTAAACCTTGCTTATGACATTTGTGAACAGCAGATCATCTGAACAACATGCATGGGTGTGCACGTTCTCTTACGCAGATACACACACAATTTCACACAAGTATCTGTTTCAGTAGCTTAAGGCAACAGTGGGACCTATTTGTCTGTAGTTAGATGTTGCACTTTGAGTAATATATAGCTCCTGATAGCACTGGGGTTTGAACAACTTTTCTGAAAACCTTTGGTGATGAGTCTACTTCCACAGTGGTTACTGTTCTTACTTTTACTGCAGTAACTGCAGCACTTTGTTCAGCACAGTCTTTGTGACTGTAGAGATCTCACTATTGTTGTGGTGACTGTAGTGATCAGTTGTAGTTTTAATGTGAGGAAATCTCACTGTTGTTGCGGCATCTGATTATGTTCGACTCATTCTATTTGGAGTAACAGATCAATGTACAGTGATTTAAATGCTATTACTCAAGTGGTCAATGATACTCACTATTCTTTGGGGTGAAAGGAAGGTGGTGGTGTGGTGTGGAGGTGACTCAGGGGTATTATGTTACATTCATAAACAGATTAAATGATCAATAAGCACATAGCATCTATCTAAAATGAGAACATTGATCAGACATCTCACATATTGTAACATTCCTTGCCAAGCACATGTGTAGACATCATTTGATTTGGCTAATGTGGGCTATAGTTCAGGAATAAAAATATCCTGAACTAAATCAAACCAAAATTACATTGTAGCATGCTTGGTGATGTCGGCAGACATTGAACCATTGTCCACTTAATCGATTTATTGTATTGTGATGAAACTTGTGATTTACATTTCAAGTGATTGTTGGAGTGACAGGAAGATCAAATTCCCCATTAAAGTGGCGTATCTGGTTACGCTTGTCTGAGGTGACTGGGGTGGGTCTAATAATGTATGTTGTGATAGTGACTACAGTGAGCGATTTTCCTTGAGTCACGGTGATCTTTTCACTGTTGCATTAACATTTATATTACATTAACGACAATTAGCAGACAACTTTTATCCAGAGTAACTTCCATCTCCTAATTTCAGGCACAGTTTTCCTGGAGCAACTTGGCAGTCGGTAGCATACCGGTTCGGATCCCAGACCGGTAAAGCTACCCATGAGGAAGATACCGTATCCAAGCACTGCTCCCCGCGCGCTGCCCATGTCATTCCATTGTGGTGCACTGTGTGCTGTGCTGTTGTGTGTTCACAATGACAAATAATCATTCACTTTCACTTTCTAACTTAAAGGGTCTTGCTCAGGGATCCAGTAGTAGTAGTGTTGCAGGTAGGATTTGAACCCACGACCCAGACGTAAGTGTCTTAACCTCTAGACCACTACCACAGTAAAGATCTAATCACTTTTGTATGGAGTGACAGAAATTACTGTCGAGTGATTATACTGCTGTTGGAGTGACAAGGGTGTTTGTTGCCGCCACTGAAGTTATGCCAGTGATCTCAATACTGTTTGAAGGCGCTGGAGTGATCTAATCATTGTTGGGGAGGTGACTGGAGTGATTTACTTATAGATGTTGGGTTGTTGGATCTACTCCCTATTGTTTAGATTTACCAGAGTGATTTAGTGCTGATTTTTGGAGTGAAAGTGGAGAAATCGATCCAGTATTGTCAGATGTGACCAGAGTGATCTACTCACTGTTTTTGCAATGACAGAAGTGCATATAGTAGATCACTAAAGTCACCCCAACAGCACTGCTCTACTGATTGTAAAACAGAGAGATCACTAGTCATCCAAACAACAGTTTTAGCAATAACAGAAGTAATCTAGCCACTATTATTGGAGTTACAGTAACGATCTACTCACTACTGTCTGAAGTGGCCGGATTGATCAACTGATGTCTTTGGGTGATGGTAGTGATGTACTCAAAACCATTTGGAGTGACTGGAGTAACCTATTCACTGCTGTTAAGATGGCTATAGTTGTGATAAGCAGTTGCTGTTGCTGAGGGTGGCTATGAAACTTATTGATACTGGAGTGACTGTCGTTCTGGCAGTGTTGCAGTGATTAGGGCTGTCATTAACTCACTGTTGTTTGGGTTGTCTCCTATAATGTGGTGTCGGCCGCTCCAGTACCACAGCAGCAGCGTGGCGTCTCGGGATCCAGACACAATGTAGCAGTCGCCACCAATATACGACTCTGACCGTGCCAAACAAGTCACCACATCCCAGTGACCAAACACTATCTGTGTCAGTTTACCTACACACAATGAGACACAAGTCACAAATGGATACACAAGACACAATAAGGTCAGTTTAAAACTTACCCACAGTGAGTGTAAATGTAGAAATATTTTGAACAATTGAAAATAAATGTATGCAAATCTGTAACAGAATTATTACAGAAAGCTTAATGCAAAATTATTTTACTTGCTTAAGGAATCCTTTTGCTGTATTACAAGAAAGCTTTGATGGCCATTTTAGAATAACTGGATAGAACAGTCCAGTGATGTGTGTCTCGTACCCGTCTCTGAGGAGTACACACGGAAACTCTTGTCCCAGAAGCCACAAACCAGGATGTATCGATTGTCTGCTGTTACCACAAAACACTGCGAGTTGATTTGGATGCTCTGGTCCACCAGATCTGTGATCTGACGCTTGTTTGTTGTGGCGTTGTTGGCTGGAAACAGTCACAAAACTGACATTGATGCTTTGAACAGAAACTTACTTTGATATTTAAAGGACTATGTACTGAACAGACACTCACCAATCACAGAGTCCATTTCTATAGGCAGATGATGGGCTTGGTCTAATGAGTAGCCTGGAGCTCCCCGGAGCCCTGTTAGAAACACACACACATACACATACATTACTGGCAAGACTTCAACTTCCCCTTTCCCATGAACAAACCCCACACTCTGCATCATGGCCACTCTCTGACCTCTGCATTTGACTGGGGGGGGGGGAGCTTTTGCAAAACCCACCAGCACACTTTTCAAGACATTTATTGATTTCTTGCTGCTAACTGTCAGGAAAGCTGTTGCACCCCTGAGGACGACCAGTCGGCCTGTGGGGGACCCAGCCGGCCATTTTGTGGCTGTAGAAAATGGCAGGAGGGAGCAAGGTGGCCTTATTTCTGGCTGTTCCACCGTTCCTCCTGGCCTCCACAGCTGTGGCCATTAGCAGCGTGCTAGAGGCCAGCACTGGCCTGTGGCGCTGACATCACAGGGTGCTGGTGTGACAGCTGGGGAGGTGTGGGGCGAAAGGGGAGGCCTTGATTGGCTAATTTGGCCTGCAAGCAAGCAGGCTGACCTGTGACCTGCAGGTGAGGCCGGTTCCTGAGGAAGGGGCTAGGTGGGTAACAGTGGTCACACTTGGCCAAGTAGGAGCATGTGGGGTTGAGGTGTCCAAGGTGTGTGTATGTGAGTGTCAAACGAATACATTCCAGAGATTCATTGTGCAATGTGGAGATTTCACACAGGAAACAGCAGTGGGTGGCATTTGTAGGTACATGTGTGTACAGGTGTGTGCAACTGAGTCTGAATAGTGTGGGGGTGTTTTTGTGTTTGAATGGGGGGGGGAGGGGGTGGGGGGGGGCATTTTTATGTCAGTATTTTTGTTTCCCCTCATGCATAGAACTGTGTATCAAAGTAAGCATTATACTCGCTAAAACTGACATTGTCCAGCCATTGCAAAAGCTGGAACAGTCAAGCATATAAAATCCACAGAGCAGCAAAGGACATCACTGTCAGTGAGGAACTGGAAAAAGCTTCTTGTAAACTCTGGCAACTCTGTGTGTGTGTGTGTGTGTGTGCGTGCGTGTGAGTATATGTATGTGGGTCTGTGAATCTTACTACAGTCCAGTGCAGACCAATTTGGTTTATGATGGCCAATTGCTGGCTTGATGCTGGTCAAGGATGTAAAACTCATCCTGACAGTTCCTTCAACCCAACTTAAGTCTGTGCAAAAAAGCTATTTTAGAGTAGGGTTATGCAAGTAAACAAAAAGCTAAAAATGAAAGGAAAACAGGAAAAGGAGGATAATAAATGTGACTAGACAGGCTACTCCTGAAGAAATTGCATGATCGCTGTGTGCTAAAAAAATGTAGAAAGGGATAAAATGGTGAAAACATTAAAATGGATAAATAATAGTTATATATATAAATGTTTTTGATGATTATAGCTGAGCTAGCTGTTAAACTATCAGCTGTTAAATAAATGTTAAGTTCATTTCACAAACAGGCAAGCAACACATGGACCAGTAATCTAATTGGTGGCACCCCTTGTGGTCAAGGTAGGTAACGACAGCCTTAATGGAGACCCCTTGTGGCCAAGATTCAAACGACAGCCTTAATGGACACCCCTTGTGAGCAAGATAGGAACGACAGCCTTAATGGAGATTGCTTGTGGCCAAAATAGTAAACTGACTTGAAAAAATGAAGCAATTGTTATTGACAAGAAACACAATTCTCAGGATCATCTCAGTGAGCTGAAAATGTTAAGTCATGAATGGCGTCTGTACTACAAAAACTGTGGAAAGAGTTAAAAGGAAAGTTTTTTGGGAACAGCTAGTAGAAGAAGAAAAAGAACATGGTGATGGCATATGGGGTTTGTTGGAATGCAGTGTGTCAGCTTCTTGATGTATATTGTGATTGCTGTGTACCAAACCTTAATGCTGACATTAGCTTTTTGTCCTCACTTACCAACAGTGTTGTGCCAGCGGTTGACGGCGAACAGGCGGCTGCAAGTCACTGTGACTACGGCGGGCAGTGCCAGGTGGGGCAGAGTGTTGGCCGCCACGTGAGTGACGGGAGAGTTTGAGGGAAACTTCAGCACCATGATCACATCCTGCTGCATCTGTTCCTTAAACATGAGAGGACTCTGCGGAAGGAAGCACTGATGAAGAGACAGCGGGAACAAGACAGTGGGGAAGTGTGGAGAAGAGACATTAAGTAGGGAAGAGTGAGCAGTACAGATGGATGAAGATGTAGGAAACGATGGAAGCAGAGAAGTAGAATATAGGAGGATCATAGAATAGAACAGGAGGGGAGGGGGGAGGAGGAGGGAAAGAGAAAGAAAGTGGATGGGGGAGGAGAGGATAGAGGTCATTAGTTTGAGTCCAATGGTTAAGAAAAGGGCAGGCAAGCAGTTGAGGTGGGAGGTCATTGCTTTTTAAAAAGTGGGAATGATTTCATTTTGGTTGACATTTATGAATTTGCAAAAGGTCCATGTCTGAGGTGGTTACACACAGTCCCTGATACTAGATTTTGTCACACACTATGCATGGCTACACACAATCTAGAAGATTTTGCAATCATATTATTTAGTAAATCTGTCATATCTGGGGTGTTCAAACTGGTGATTTTAACTCATTTTATATGTCAACTGATTTGTTTTGAAAATACATTAGAAATTGAACACATGAAAATTTCCATTTAGCAGTGCTTCAACTAATATGCAAACACACTGACCAAAGAAAAAACATTTTTTTGTAAATGTAGGCTATTTAGGGTTGTGGTCTAGTGGTATGATGCTCGCCTGTGGACCAACAGGTTGTGGATTCAAATCTTACTTCCAGCATTAGGTCCCTGAGCAAGACCCTTAACCCCCAAGTTGCTCCAGGGAGACTATCCCTCTGATTACATCTGCTGTAATGGGAAGGTCTCAGGTTCAAGTCCCGGACTGGTAAAGGTACCACTAAGGTACTCATGAGCAAGGTATCGTCCACAAGCACTGCTCTCAGGGTGTTGCCAATAAGCTGCCCACTGCTCCTTCACGGATTGGTCAAATACTGAGGTCACATTTTGTTGTAGTGCACTGTGTGCTGTCCTGTGTTCACAATGACAATCACTCACTTAATTTCATTTGATATACCTTTCTGACTAAATGTATGTACAACAAAGAAATTAATTTGGACCTGTATAGCATACTACATGAGATACTGTGCAAGGTTTGATGCTCTAAGTACTTGATATATTCATTTTATTAAAGCTACTTTAAAATAATCTTGTAGAGCAAAACCCATCACATATAACATGTAAGAGTCAATACAAGCTTTTTTATATAGATCAGAGCATTTGAGTCAATTTCCATCTTTGTAAAGAAAGAGTGTCACTGGGGTTTGCATGGAGGTGTGTGTGTGTGTGTGTATGCATATGTGTGTACTTGTGAGAAGCATGAGGGTAATATGTTTAAGACACAGGCCGAAGTTCAAAAGGCTTTCTCTAACACTTTCACTAGCAGATGTTCAACAGAAATGCTAAATGATACAGTTGTGTTCCTGAGTGCAGAGTTCATATCTGCAACACTCCCTCACATTAATGATATTAACAGAACAAGGTGGAAAATTTGACCTCCAACCTGTACACTTAAGGTAAACATAGCACATCAGAAAACGGAATCTAACAGTAAGTGAACCCTTGCAGTATGACGGGTACTAGGGATGTTAATAAACAAATAAAATATATAAAAAAATAAATTAATTAAGAATAAAAATTAAGATGGAGTAACTCAGGTGATTTTGTGCTTCATAACTGAAATAACTGTGCTGGAAGATAAAATCTGGTTTCGATGCTGGTTCCAGTTCCATTTGGGGATGTTTAAAATTGTACTTAGAAAGTGGCCTTAAAGTGAGTGATTGTCATTGTGAATGGTCCCCATGATCCAGATTGGGATTCAGCAATTCAGATAATGAATGAATGAATAAACACACCACAGCACACAGTGCACCACAACCAAATGTGACCTCTGACCCATCCGTGAAGTGCAGCAGCCGGGGAGCAGTGCTTGGTACCACTTAGTGGTACCTTTACCGGTCAGAGACTTGAACCGGCAACCTTCCGATCACAGGGCCAACTCCCTAACTGCTGTCGTCAGCCCGTTCACCCCGTAATTGTTAAGTCGCTGGCTTGAAATCTGGACCAGTAAAGACACCACTGAGGTACTCATGAGCAAGGTACCATCCCCAAGCACTGCTGCCCCACTGTTGCCCATGTTAGGTGCCCACTGGTCCTTCACAGATGGGTCACAAATGCAGAGGTCACATTTCATTGTGGTGCACTGTGTGCTGTGCTCTGGTGTGTTCACAATGACAAATAATCACTCACTTTCATATCTGTGATGAGCAAAACTAGACATACAAACCTTCTGCATGTTGCACTTTCCACATTTACACCTACTTTTACTTTTACAGCTCCACCATGTTAATAATACATGTACGATGGGAAAAACACACCAACGTTCATTAAAGCTTCACCAACACAATTTGGGGACAGCAGAGGTCAGGGGAGCGAGATGGGGTTCGATGTGGCCAGTAGAGAGCGCTGTTCTCTCAGCACACTTCTATGGAAGCCTTGAACATTTTTCAAAATACTGAGTGTGTCGGTACTGCACAAGTGTCTGTGTGTGTGTGTGTGGTGGGGGGTGGAAGTGCTCAACGAGCCAGTACCTACCTGAGCTAAATTTCCCTGACACCACATCTGTGGTTGGACTGTGTGCAGTCTCCAGCTGCTCTGAACACACCAGGTGAATGTGGTGTGCATTACTCATAATGAAGTTGCGCTCATTAACGTGAGCATGTGCACGTGAGAAACGGCCGCCGCCTTTGCCGGGGAGCCGCACGAAGGTCACATGTGTTTGCCCTCGCCGGAGAAAAAAAAAATGGTGCCGGCGGCGCAAAATAGAGATGCAGAACGAAAACACCCATAGTGTGAAGGATATAAGGTGTATGTGTATACAAATACACACACACACACACACAAAGCTCTCACCAGGTGCATGGCGGAACTTCGAGGAGGATGAGGCTCGATGAGCAACTGAGATGGCGTCTGTCCAATACTCTGGATCTGGGACTCCATGGCCTGCAGCGAAAGAGAGAGGGAGAGAAAATGAGAGAGAGAGAGAGAGAGAGAGAGAGAGAAATGGGGTGGGGGGCATAGGGAGGTGCAGTACAAGAAAGACAAAGAGTGGCAGAAGGACAGATAAAAGAGGAGAGTTGTGACAGAAGCAGAGAGAGAGGATGGAAGGAGTGATGAAAAAGAGAGAAAGGCAGTGACAGGCAGTGTGAGAAAAGAAGGAAAAATTGATAATGTAGAAAGACAGACAGAAAGAGGGGCATAGGAAAATGTAGCAGAAGAAAGACAAAAAGCAGAGAAGAACAGACAAAAAAGAGAGGAAAAGGGAGAGTTGTGGTAGAAGCAGAGGGAAGGAAAGAGAAAGAGAGAAACAGATGGATAGATAGACAGATATAAACAGAGAGAGAGAGGCATATGGAAGTGTAGTATGAGAACAAAAAGGGGAGGAGAAGGAGAGAAAAGAAAAAAGGAGAGTTGTAGTAGAAGCAGAGGGAAGGAGGAAGAGAAAAAAGGGAGAGACAGATGGATAGACAGACAGAAAGATAGATGCAGAGAGAGCAGCACAGTGAAGTGTAGTATGAGAAAGACAAGGAACGAGAGATGAAAAAGAGAAAGAAGAGTCATAGTAGAGGCAGAAAGAGTGGGAGGGAAAAGAGGGAAAAATAGACATGTAGAAAGAAATAAACAAAAAGAGGGGGGCATAGGGAAGTGTGGTATGATAAAGACAAAGGAGGGAAGGAGAGATGAAAAATACAGCGTTGTGGTAAAAGCAGAGAGCGAGGGAGAGAGAAAGAGAAAGAAACAGATGAATAGAGAAATAGAAAGATAGAAACAGTCATAGTAAAGACAAAGAGTGGGAGAGCAAACGGGAAAATTGACGTAGAAAGACAGGTATAAACAGAGAGAGACAGGGAAGTGTAGTATGAGAAATACAAAGAAGAAGAGATGAAATGGTTGAATGAAAGAAAGAGAAAGCAGCATGGGGAGATGGAATATGATAACGGGAGATAAAGAGAGACTCATAGCAGAGACAGAAAGAAAGAGATAAACATAGATAGAAAAAAATACACAGAGAGAGAGAGAGTAGTAGCATGAGAACAAATGCGTGAGGAATATAAAGAGAAATAGACAGATATAGATGTAGCACAGGAGAGACAAAGAAGAATGAAGGAAGAGTCAGTAGGGAGAGAGAGGTATGGCGATGGGGAGAAAGAAAAAGAGAGGAAAAAGAGGGTGAATCATGGTAGCAGAGGAGAGAGAGAGAGAGAGAGAGAGAGAGAGAGGAACTGTCACTATCGATAGGCATCAAAGTGATGGGTCAATGCGTTACTTGACAATGCAAGCAAATCCCCAACTCAGCTTTGCCTCAGAGGGGGAAGTGGGAGCAAAGTGTGTGTGTGTGTGTGTGTGTGTGTGTGTCTACTCTCTCTCCTCTACCAATGCCCCTCCCCTTCTCCCTCTAACCCCCTTCAAAGCCTGCACAGGCATCTGAGAGCTAGTCTGGAGAGACAGGCCTTTCCCCATTAACATGCTTCAGTTAACCATGGCCGCTTCCAGCAGCGGCAACCAGACGCTAACCCGGCCTGACACGCCGCCCGCTTTCTCATGTTATTGTGCCGAGGACAAAGGAGGCAAGAGTAAACACACACACACATACACACACACACGCACCATCACACGTGCACACCATCTTCTTTCTGGTTTTTATATGGGCTTCTTGCTGTCCATAATTACTGGCATGTAAATAATACTACATCTAGTTCAAGCTTAACCTTTGAGATCAAAAGCTTAATCTTTTCAATCATTACTTTATCAAATAAGACCCAGAACTCTTCTAGGACCGATCCTCACTTTAACCAACGTCCTCACAAAGCATTTCAAACACACACAGTATTTGAGAGTAAACGCCAACACCATAACTACATAGACATTTCAATATTGTCAGGCTCAAGTATAAAATAATATTACAGTTTAAAAAATATCATAAGCAAAATATATTGAATAACAAAATCAACTCCAATATCAATGCAGCCAAGTGTCTTTTTTTGAGACTTTCCCACACTTATTGTTAACTTGATTAAAATCAAGCAAAAACAAATTTAAAACCCCCAATTTCACAATAGGTTTTTATTAGAATCAAACTAATCCATCTTAATGAAATCTAAAAATGAAATCAATCCAAGTAACATTATCTTACTTCCCTGGCAGCTCATTTTTGCTAATTTCAAGAAAAACAAGACAATTTCTGACAAGAAATTAAGATGAATAATAATTATATCATTAATACAAGATATGTAATCTATGTTAAATTTAATCTAAAAATAGATTAAATAGAAGAATCTAAAATTTTATCATAAAAATAGATGAATTTTTAATCGATCTTAAATTTAAAATATGAATCTTAAATAGGAAAGTAGGGAATATATTATTTCTTATATGACATTGTGATGGAGTATTAGCGCCATTGTATATTAATTAAAAAAAAAAAACAGCTGAGGGAATTTAGAAAAATTCCAAGAAATTGTGAAATTAAAGTCATACATTTACGAGAACAAAAGGTCGGATATTCTTTTAGATTACAGTGGCAAATTTACTAGAAAATAATCACAATATTGTGCGAAATTAAGTCAGGTATTCTCAGTGAACATAAAGTCACAAATTTGCAAAATTTTCCTCTCATAAATATACAATTTTTATGTTTACATTTTCACCCCCCTCTTCCCTCAGCCTCATTAAAAAAAAACAAAAAACTACAATGGCCCTAATGCGCCATCGTAGTATATAGCTTATAATCATATTACAATTATTATTCATCTTAATTTTTGACTGTTTTTCTTGAAATAAGCAACAATGAACTGCTAGGGCAAATTAATTTGATTTTTGCTCGATTTTATTCATTTGGAGAACAGTCTTCAAATAAAAAAACTTGACTAAATTGATACTGGATTTAAATTCTTTATTTTAAAATATTTAGCTTATGATATTTTTAATACTCTGCTACATATTAAGATTCTTTTAAATAAAATAAAGATTTCACCAGGTAACCCATTTTTATATTATGAACTCAAACTCTTTAAATAGCTAAACAAAACATGTCCAGGTCTGTGCATTACAGAACGTTGCATGATGATTTGAACATAAAGCCGAACTTGGGAACGTGAGCGTGAGGATGAGGATGTGACCAGTGTGGCTGTGTTGAGTCTGATGTGGAACAAGGAGTGAGGGATGTTTAGTTAGACTGGGAAAAGACTCACACAGCGGGGGCTGATGGATGGGACCTCAGCTCCTCCACCAGCCAAGCAGGGGCTTGTATGTGTCTGTCAACTCCACCAAACACAGTGGTGGACACCTATACTGACACCCACGTACACATGCCCATTTCCTGTTAGCACACACCACTATCAATAACCAAGCCGGCGTGTCGTGCATCTGTCTGGATTATATATGAGAAAAGTGTGTCAAACGGCTGGCAGGTGAGCCCTTAATGGTGGCCCTTTTTTTAGGAAGTCCTGCAAGGCCTCATTCATCTTGAACATGTTGAAAGCCTCACATCCAAAAACTCACAATGCATATCAACCACCTGGTGAAATGTGTGGTTAACATTGAAGCAGCAACACCAAATGTTGAACCAGTAACTCAGTATCTCCCTCTCTCACTCAGTTTTGCATACTAAAAATAGGGGACCAACAACCTCTACTGCCTTTTAAGTAAGTGACATTAGCTAAACAGAACATCATTATGAATTTTATGCAGGGTCCCTACACATTTTCCATACTCAAACTTTCAGATGTCTTGTACTTCTCTGTACAAATCACTACTCGTTTAATTTAAATGATTTGAAAATCCAACTATAAACATGTCATGTATGTTACATTGTGGCATATCACCATATAATATGCTCAGTTATAGCATATCATACACTGTTATCCTGTATATACACTGTATACACTATACACTGTATTTCCTATCTAATAAACAATTTCAGTACAGTGTACTTAAACTACTCAAGTTTTTATTCATTACTATGAAATGAAAGTCCAATGATTTTAAGTTAACTTAAACAGCTGAATTTTAGTCTTATTTTTTTCTGTTTCGCAGAATGAAGGGCAACGTAGCATCAACGCGCCTGCGCGTTCTGAGAATCTTGAATATTCTCGCGGCTGAGTGTGTTCAAAGTGGACTGACTGACTGAGTTTAAAATTTCTTTTAAAAAATAGTTTTCATTGTTTTACTTTTGGTGATATTTTTTCCCAAATGTTAAACTTTTAATATTTCCAGTTTGATATATTCCACTTGATGTCTATTGTTATGCAATGTTTACAGTACAAGCTATGCCTTATAATAATGGCTCTATTTTTTATTTTATATGTTCTGATTTGAATTTGGTACAGACATTGATTTGATTTCATACAACAATATTTGTATATTGCAGTTAAAGCCATGTTTCTTGATATGTTCTAGTTTCACATTAAACTTTTAAGTGAAATAAAATTATTTTTTTTACTTGTTTGGTTTTTGTTTTTAAATTGAAACGTTTTATATTCATTTTAATTTTAAATAGAAATAAAAGTGTACTAGCTTTCACTAAATATACTAAGTGGAAAAACTTTGAAAGAGGAAAAAAGATTTAACTTGAGTCAAATTGGAATTCATTAAAGTGAACTTAACGGTTCTTGAACACGATGAAGCCATTGGTACTACAAATGATCTTAAGTTAAATCAATTTAATATTAAGTGTACTGAACTTAAAATAACTATTACATTCTCTTAAGCATTTTAGTTGAGTTAATTCAAGTTTTCATTGTCCATTACTTTTTTTAAGGCAACTGTTGTTTTTAAAAAAAACAAACAAAAAAAAAAAAAAGTAAATTCAACTTATCCAGGCTTACAGTGTATTTAGTAGAGCCCAAAATGTGCACAAGCGCCCCTGGGTAAGTAGCTACTCTACCACTTACAAAAAATCAATTCAAACAAACTCTGACATGTTCAATGCACAGCATTTTATTCAGCAATGCTTCAACTTGCATTGCAATGTTTGACAGATAAAGTGCCATTCAGCGCCTTAACATAGAAGTGTTCCGGCCCATGCCGACTTTATGTTAGTCTGCATAATGTTACTGGTGTAACCCAGTGAGCTAACGTAAAACAGTTCACTTCTGAGAACTTCTTGCGTGTTGTCATACTTCAGATATAATTTTTATTTCAGTAAAAGGATTTTCAGATCACACAGAGTATATTAATTGAATGTAACTTTTCATAATCAAAAGTTAAAATGAACTAGCCTACATTTCTGAACACTGTGGAATCTACTCAGTGTTGAATTGAGGAGCTACACCAACACACCAGGCAGTCTCCACTGATTCAACACACAATCAATTCACACTCCAAATCACATATTCTCTACTCCAAACATTTTAGTTGAACAATGTAGCGGCAAAAGTTTGGAAACACAAAATTGTTCCCTGGAAATTACTCAAATCAAATTCCATACTTTATTTGCACTACTTCATGTACTCTACACAATTTTGTTCATTTTTATATCAAGGAAAACAATGGAAACAAGTCTAGTTTGTGTTTTTTTTTTAATTAAACTACACTTATACACTTCATTTATAAACACCATTAATGTATAGAGAAAGACTGACAGGCAACATGGAGGCATGGAGAAGGACACAGAGTGAGCATATAATCGAGAGGGAAAAAATAGAGGGAGGGAAGGATAAATTTTGAGAACAGAATACATGCAGCTCATTAGCCAGAGTAAGAAAAGGTAATTTAAAATGAATATAGTGAGGAGGATAAATGGAGAGGTACGTCAGGAAAGGCATCTGGAATAAAACTTCTGAAAAATCAATATACAGGCGAACGATGATCTACTATGGCAACCCATAATATGAGCAGGCAAAATAAGTTGTTATTTCTAGAGTTCAAACTGGACATGATTTCTTTCTAATTCTTCTTTATGCTTAAGAATAAGTCCATTCCTGGTCTGTCTTTTCTATATACAGACTGACATTTTTCTGAATCAGAAATTATTTCCTAAAAACTAGTTGGTTACTTTTTATGCTATATATACATGAGTGGAAAATGCCTGAAAGAGCTATTATTGAAAATTCTGAATAAATACAACTGGGACCAATGACGTATAACAGCCATTTTACCCACCGTTCCAGTACAATCAATCAGAACTGTGAAATAACCAAAAAGCTTCTGACAGGAGGAAAGAGAGTGAAGCAAAATGAAATTCAAACTAGGTCACACAACTCAAACACGGCATTGCGATCCTTTGCAGCACCTAGACTGGGTCTGACCTTTGTGCCGACAGACTTTCTCTTAGACTTTTCCCCTCCGCCAACACATTTGGCAACCATTAAGTGTCAGTCAGGCCCATTTTACTGCACAGTCCATCAAGCAACAACCGAGTCACATTATAGCTATTTTAGGTTAGGCCAAGGAACCGGGGGTCATGACGTCTGCTCAAATAAAGTAATCCGATCCGAAGATCATAGGAACAGGCAGCCATGTGGAACACATCACTGTATTCCTACCAGCACAGACATGAGGATGGGGAGAAGGGAAAAAAAATATTGGGGTGGAGGCATTCCTGTGAAGAGTCACTCTGAAATATCCAACAGTTAGCATATAGCTTACAGCAAGATATTGTGAACACGGGAGGCACAGTCTTTGGTTTTGAGGGGGAAATAGAGATAATGAAATAGCCATGTGTGAGAAACTGCAGCAACAGCTAGATCAATGAAGTGGGAAATTGTGCCAAATGTGTCAATTACCCTGAAAAGAAGCAGGACTTTTCTCTGGTTTCAGCGCTCTGGGCTGTCTGACTGCACACCATCACCTCCAAGGGGTGAAATCCAAAACCGCCCGAGCCCCGTTTGAGGTTATCGGAGGGACACATCCTTTAGACCATCACATCTTGTCATCTAGCATGCCAATACTCCAAACCTCGCACCTTCAGAGGAATAAAATCGGGCCCTATCACTAGTTGGAATCTTGGAAGACTTCACAGGCAGTTAATTACTTTAATCCGTGATGATTTGCTGCCTGTTTGAAGAAACTTCTCGCCACGTGCGCTGAGACTGGGTTTTCCCTGCCGGCGATAGGAAGCGGTACAGTCAAAAAAAAAAAAAAGCATCTACCATAACCTGTCAGATGTCATTCACTCTCACTAATCTTTCCCTCTGCTTGGACAGCAGGTCTTGGGGGTGAGAGAGTGCGCCTATCTTGACATAAGCTTTTCTCATGGACGGAGAAATCTGTAGCTTTCACAGTTTCAAACCTGTGTCTTTTAAAAGCTGTCATAACTTTGCAAACGCTATTTCACACAAATTCCAAACCCTTAAGTGTTGAAGAGTTTAGGGTTATATGAAACATAATGTTCAAAATAACCCAAAATAAATATAGAAAAATGTATTATTTCTTATCAAATTTTATTTTGTATCCAAATGGATACCAAATGGATAGGAGAGTTTCCGCCTGACACTAACCTTCTTTTATTAACAGCGCTAAACCATAGAATGTCTATGCATAATAAAAACACTGCAAGCCAATAAAACAGACACTGTTTTTACTATTCCTAGTAGTTATGTCTACAGTTTCAGCACTTTTTTACTAGATAAAGCCAAAAAAGTGGTCTTAGCTGGTCTTGGCAAAAAACTCAAGGTATAGGTATTTAAGATTGAATTGTACGTGGTTTTCATGTACTGCCCCCTTAAAAACACTGTGTGTGTTATCTGACTACATCTGTCCGGATTTCCTTCTGTTATTTTTAAATCACAAAGATAAGATACACACCCTTTCATTAGAAAGTACATCCCAGCTTCGATAAGTGAGCCTATTTACAGAAAAAACCTTTTGTGTAAAAACCAAAATGAAACAATTGTTCATTAATCATAACCAAAGTAAAATGTTCAGTTGATTGTGATGTGGATTTGATGTCATATCGCTCAGCACTACCACTTAGAGTAGTTGGTTGGTCGGATACATAGGGCAATACCATTTGAAATGGGGGTGCCTTGGGTGTGGAGGGAAATATCATTTTGGTATGAGGAGTGTTGTGGGTGGGGAGGGTGATACCATTTGAAATATGAGGCCTGCTGGTATGGAGGGCAATACCTTTTGAAATGGGGTGGTGGGTACTGGGTATAGAGAGCAATAACATTTAGAACATGAAGTGGGCAAGAGCAAGACCATTTGAAATGGCAGTATGTTGGGTATGGAGGGCAATACCATCTACAATGGAGGAGTGCTGGGTAGAGAGGGGGATTTCATTTAAAACTGGGGGTGGTCTGGCTAGGGAGGTAGCAAACATTTCAAATTAGGTGGCTGGGTATCGCTGGCACTAACATTTCAGATGGGGGTATCTTGGGTTTGGGATTCAGTACCATTTAGAATGGGGGTGTATTGAGTGGGGAGCATGATATCAGTTGAGTAAGGGTGTGTGCCAAGTATGGCGGTGCACTGGGTTTCATAGGTGAAACCATTTGACATGGGGGAGGGTGTGTTGGGAAGGGCAGGGCAGTAATTAGAATGTGTGTGCACTGGTTATGATGGGCGAAACCTTTTGGAAAAAAAGGGGGGGTGGATGAGGGCGGGCAGGGTATGATTTGTGAAACCCTTTAAAATAAGGGCGTACTGGTATGAGGGGCAAAATCCTTTGGGATGGGCGTGCTGGGTTGGCAGAGAGACTCCATTTAAAAGGGGATGATTGCCCTTCCTTACCAGCTCCTTCCCTTCTTTCAAACATTATGGCCCTCCCCATTCAGCACCCACCATCCCATATAGTATTTGCATCCATACTCAATGCAGCCCCCATTATAAAAGGTATTGTTCTTCCTTCCCAGCACACCTTTTTAAAATGGTATCACCCTCCATACCTGGCACACACCCCATTTCTAAAACCATTAATATCCACGTCATTTACTTTTCCACTTTTCACATTATTGTCTTTGTTCCCATGAACGAAAGTCATTGCTCAATTTGTTCTCAAGTAAAAAATCCGGACTTAAACATACTGCCCGGGGCATGGTTTAGAATGCACACTGGTATTTTGAGATTTAAATAAAAGCATTCATAACATGGATTCTTTGAGCATATGGTACAACAGAGATTTGAAAATTTGCTCACAATAATCCATGTGACTCCATATAAACACAGCATGGTCCAGCAAGTATGTCAATTGGTCAACATTTGACACTGATATTCATTAAGGCCCATTTTGCTCGTGATCAACTTGACACGAATTTTGCAAAACTTTTAAAACGTGTTAGTAACACACTAGTTTGGAAAACCAGATTAAAATGGGTTATAACTACAATTTTATCTGCTTGAAAACCACAATAACCATTAAATAACCATTAAAACCATTTTAACAGCTATGGAAGTTAATTATGTTTTTTCTTTTTAAAGAAGGGTAAGCTGACAGAACGCTCCATTAAATCTTGACTGGCAGGGTGAAACGCTGAGTAATTAGGAAGGCATTCCACTAATGAAGGAAAAGAACATATCATGTCAATCTTAAGTCCTGATGTACAGGCCAAATGAGGTAAGCAGAATGTGAAGAGAAAAACAAAGCAGGACAGACCAGTCAATCTGTGCATGTAATAGAGTTTTGTAAAAAGCTAATGCGTGCATTAGGGCTGGGTTGGGCTATTCCATGCACTGGTATATGATCTACAAGGTCTTACAGAGGCCTGGAGCTACACAACAGCCCCCATTTATCACCAATGCATAATGCATTACGTATGTTCTCTGTGAAGGTCACAAACTCGCATTATATTCCATGCTGTATTATGCAAAGGTTGTTTTAGGTCTCAAATCCTTGTCCACTGCATGATATGATCTCAACATTAGTCAAGTGATCGCACAAACTACAAAAAAATGATTTGGCTAAAGGGCAAAAAGGCATGTTGAGTGAGCTTGGGGTGTTTCTTTTGAGATTAATATTGATCTGACTTCCAGATGTGAACAATAATAATAACTGCCTTACAAAGAACGTTCAATTCCCCCAAATAAAGGTTGAAAAAATTAAGCTTGTTATTTTTTTTAAAGATATCCTAAAATGTCATGTCAAAGTTATTGATACTAATTACAAATTCTTATTCTTTGTAACATTGTGTCACCATGAACACAGACCAACCTCACTCTGAGCTACAAAAAGTGCTTGACTGCGGTTACTGATTCAAAATATTGTGCTGCAAAACATTTCTTTAATGATGCCAGTTTTGTCTATGGCATTTTCACAGATTTTATCACTTCAATTGTTTTTATTCAATGAAACATAGAAACTTTGAATCCACATATTGCCTATATCAAAGGTTATTGTGATAAAAGATACCAACATTTTAGATCATGTCAGCATGCTTGATAGATTTTCAGACATCCTACATAAATCCAACAATTCTTGTCCTCAAAAATATATTTTGTAAGCCTTTTGATCTTTAATTAAAAATTAATATGAATGATTATTTATGTACTAAAATGTCAATGTTTTTACTGAACATAATACTGGAAACATTGGTATGGCAAAAAAATTATCTACTAACGAATTTTCTGATCATCCCTGCACAGGTGTAACCGGCATTTCGAGTTGACGTGGATTTGAGGAATCGACATTCGCTCAATATTCTGACATTTTAATGCCATTAGTGGAGAGCTTAATGTTGATGCCGTGCCTGCATCTGTCAGACGAGGAATAATCAATAGCTCAGAGGTGATGGTACCAGCTTAGCCCAGCTCTGAGGGACAGACACGTCCAGTTTTCTGTCTGTCCAATTCAGATGAGGCAGAGCAGATCTGACTCGGAGTCAAGCATGTTTTAGATGACTGAGGCTTAAAACAATGCTAAAATGCACACCGCAATATCTTAATCCTTTCATGCATCGTATCCACTTGAGTGGACAGCTATTTCAATTCCAATATGTTCCATTTGAATTAGATAAGATGGCAGTGTGAGTTGGAATTATTTAGGTGGAGCTCATTCTTAACACCACAGTGACCCTGAAATGGTATAAGACACAGCAGCATTGCTGGATTGTTTACACACATCAGTGTCACAGCAGTGGTCATTTGTAGGTTACTGCTGGTTTGATGCTGGTCATATAGGTCACAAGTTCAAAACCAAAGGTGTATTGTACTTATAGCACTTCATTACTGTACTCAAGTACAGGTAGTCCCCGACTTATGATGGAGATGTGATGTGATGTGATGACTTCATCGTAAAATACTTCCAGCAGTCACTACTAGGGGGCTTGAAATGAATCACATAATCGATGCATCGCGATCCAGATGAGGACGATTGTGATTCAATGGAGTGGTAGACCTTAACTGATTATATGAGGGTTTTCTACCGGTGGTCCGCTGCCCCCTAGTGGTCTGTGTCATGCAATCCGGTTTCACCACTGAAATCACTTAAATTATTTCATTTGATTTATTTTTTCAAAACATTTCCAGATGATTTGGGCATCTTCAAATAATGAACAATGAATTTAATGCAAATATCTAAAAAGTAACTTATATACACACACAGTGGACAGCCACAGACTACTGCTTAGTCTATGTGGTGGTCCCTTGGACAGAGACAGTTGAAAACTCCACTGGAAACAGCATTTTCCTTTTTGTAACATGAAAATTATTGTTCCTGCTCATGTAAACTCATTAAACACGACACACGATACAGTATGTTATAGGATATCGTATTTTGCTAAAATACAGATATACAACTTATAAGCAAATAAAATAGGTTGCGGTTTATTACCTACTACTCATCACATGCATGTTAAGATCAATTTAATAGTTCAAACAAATATAATAGTACTAACAAATATAAATTTGGCAAATAACTGGGCAATATTTACCTTCTTATGCCACGTTTTTTTTCAGATATTAGTGTATATCAGCAATTGTCCAACATGTTTGAATGCGACACAAAACACAATATTTTTACAATTTTAACCTATCGATAACATCATCATAAGATTGATAAATTCTAGGTTGAACCATCATAAACTGGGGACAATCTATATTGCTTCAAGTACTTGTACTTGGGCTAAGCATTAACCATCACTCCTTAGTTTACATCAAGTACAAAGAAGTTTATTTTAACATACAACGCTTGTCTTCACATTACATGTTTTACCTTAACACTGGCAACAGTAAAAAAGTTTTTTTTGTACATTGATGCTGAAGGTGAATCACGCTACTGTGACAGGCTGTGTGGTTGCCAAATCCTAAACTTCAAATGCATACAACATGTTTAAACATGTTCCAAGTACACTGAGCCAATGTGAATGTGATTTGTGCCACAATCAAGACGTCAGCATTTTTTGGAATTTATGTAATTTGAGAATATTTTATTGAAAACAAGCTAATTAAGCACTTCAGTTTAAGTCGTGTTTCTTATAAAGTCTAAATACCAGAAAGATATTTGTAGTACTTAAGTAAGTTGGTACTTTAGTACTTTTACTCAAGTCTAATGGATCACTTTTATCTTTTACTGCAGTTATTTATTTCTGCAAACATTTTTTCCCCATGGGCATAGGTCTGAGGTTAAAACGAACTTTAAATGTACACCAACAAGGCCAAGCGGCAAGGTAAATGTTCGTTAATAAAATAGCTGCTGAGTGTTGAATTATGGAGCAAAACAGTTACATAGAAATATTTTTGCTATGATCTGGGGGACGATTTTCAGTACAGAGTAATATCTTACTGTAATAAACTATGACACATATCACCCAGAACAACGTGAAAGCGTTTATGCTCCATGGACCATAAGTGACAAATAAAAATGGGTTGTTTCTCTTCAGGGATTAGCAAACCTGACTGTCAGCCACCATTGCACCCCGGTTGGTGGAAGGGCCTGGAAAAAAAATGAGGGGGCTCAATGGAACAAAAATAATTGCCATTGTCTGCAAAATAGTGCAGAATGATGAAAAGCAAATCTTTCTCCATATTGTTTGATAATTAGCCCCCCTGCTCAGTGAGTGATTTGCATAGTGGTCACTTGACAAATAAAGGTGGTCTTGGAAGTGACAGTATATAAATGACTTGTTTTGCAGACAGCAGATGGTGAGTATCACAGGGAGTGAGCGAGGGAGAAGAGGGAGAGGAGGAGGAGGGTGGAGAGAGAGAGGGAAAGATCAAATAAGAGAAAGAAAGAAATAAAGAAAAGAAAGAAAGAAAGAAAGAAACTAGATAGAAGGACTAAACAAATTCAAGAAATAAAATCAAAAGAAAAAGAAAGTGAGAAAAAGTGATAGATAGATGGATAGATAGAAAGAAAGAGATTAGAAAAAAAGAAATTAGAGATTGAGGAAATAGAGAATATACAAAAATAAGCAGAAATACGTGGAAATAAGGGGGGGAAGAGAGAGAAACAGCTAGAGAGAGAAAGAGAGAGAGTCTGTCTATCTACCAGCTGCTGTCTTTGAATCTGATTCAATTAATTTTGACTGTAGAATATTGCGCTGCAGTCAGTGGGAGGTTAAAGCTGACATCTTCACCATCATTTTACAGAGCAGCGTCTCAAAATGGAAAAGATCATCCAGATTATCAGCGGAGAAGCCATGAAGGCCAGTCTATTTACACACACCTATCTAACAATACAAGAAAACTGTAATTTAGTGTTTGTGTTTCATGATATGGAAATATCAAATTTTAAACACAAGTTGATTTGCCTTGCCATCCAGCAAACTGTTTTGTTTCTGATCTGCTCAGGAAAACCTGCTTTAACATTCATAAACTAAAACACCCTTTTGGAAGTCTTTTCCTCTTGGATATCATCCTCAGTGAACACTAATCCTGTTTTCTCCCTATAATGCACCACACTGCCAAATTTTATTTTCCTGTTACTTTGTTACAATATCAGATTTGATAATATCTCAGATCCGGCTTACACCAGCGTTTAGAAATCCGCAATTTAAACAGCAAATCTAATTCAGAACAAGCCTGCTTTCTGTTATGAATATGATGAATATGATTCCTGCCGTGTGCCAGATAATCAGCCGCGATGTGATGTCGGGGTCGGGGCTCCAATGTTATCAGCTGATCAGCGCCGCAGTGTGAATGCAAACCGAATGAGTCAGCAGGCCGTTCCTTTCCCCATAGGCCGCATTTGCATGAGGAGACATGAGTGACACTCTGATTCTCTCTCTCTCTCTCTCTCACACACACACACACACACACACACACACAGTCTTGTATTACTATCTTTGTGAGGTCCTTCCACAATAACTAAAGTACATAATTTTACACCTACACCTAACCCTAACCCTAACCTTAACCTCAGAAACCAAAAGCACATCTTTTACCACTTTTAGTTTCTCAAATAAAACAAGTACATTTTCTATAAAGTCATTTCTCCTAATGGGGACCTCTCAAATGTCCCCACAAAGCCCAAAAAACAGATAAAAGTGATTTTAGGGGACAAAAGGTCCCCACAATACGATAAATACATGTCCGCACACACACACACACACACACACACACACACATACACACGCACAGATTCCAGCCTCTCTGGAAGAATATGGCCTGACCACAGCCTATCTTACATGTAATCAAATATCACACTGTTTCATGTTGTGTTTTTCACATAAAGGTATTAAAATTAGCTCAGTTTTCTGCTAGTGCTGTTTCATAATTCCACTAAACAAGATTCAATACAAGTGTAATAATGAACTTTGGTTAATACCTAAAGCGGGCCAACTTTGCTTGATTCAATTTGTTTCACATTGGCATCCCAAATCTAATCTGCACACTACACTAATACATATATGCAGATATTTTTATAAACATATTTTTATACATTTTTAAAATTGCGTTTACACGATATTCGCTAAAAAAGGCCTGTTTACACCTATGTGGATACTTTTATAAATGCTTTGCACCTTTCGTTTACACAGATCCACAGAATCCAACGTTTTGAAAAATCTTCACTTTGGAGGGCGTCTTAACAAATATGCGTTTGAGGTGGCTAAAACTCTGTTTACATGTAAATTAAGGCCCAAACATATAAAAAAATGCTTTTACAAAAATATCAGCATACATGTAAACAGGCCCTAATTTATGCTATAGGTAGTGTATCTTTTTTTTTTTTTTTTTTTTAAGTAATTGACGTCAAATAAGTGATCACAGCAAGAGGTAACCACTTTATCACTCATATATAATTTTTCTTAACCACAATCAATGTGAAATGCCAAAAATGATGATGACTAAGGATATTGCTTCCTCTCTGTGTTCTAATGAGCTCAATAAAGGACCAATGAAGACAAAGAATTAAGTGAGAAAATACCTAGAAACGTTGGTAGTGCAACGGTTAAGGCATTTACCCCGTGATCGGACGTTCACCAGTTTGAATCTCGGATCAGTAAAGGGACCACTGAGGTACTCATGAGCAAGGTACCATCCCCAACCACTGTCAGCTGTCCACTGCAAGGATTAGGATGGTTTAAATAAATGTAAATGAAATGCATTGAACCTTCAGAGAGAAATCTCAGATCAATAGTGTCCCATATTGCACAAGAGAGACAAGGAAACCACAGTTGAGCAAGACTCCAGTAGATTCTAAGATATTTTATTCCTAGAAACAAATTAAGCCAAATGTCCTCATTAATATGTTAAATGGCTGAGCATGGCTAGTAGTATTTTAGGATTCAAACTGCACCAAAATTGCATCCTGCTTGTAAGGACATCACCCTCACCACCCTCATGTCTATTACATAGAAATTATCCACGTGAGTTTGTCTGTGTGTCTGTATGGGCCTCTGTGGTGACGTTGTGACGTAGCCGTGCGGCCCTACCTCACGCAGTAGAGGCTCTGAGGAGAGGCTGTCGAGGTTGACGGAGCCCTCGTAGGTCAGGTGGTGGAAGACGTTGAGGGCGCGCACCGCCTCAGGCCCACGCTGCTTGTAGCCGAAAATGAGGTCGATCCACTGGTGAAGCTGACATGACACGAACTCACTCTCCAACGCCTGCCATAGACAGGGAGGGAGAGAGAGAACAGAAGTGTAAATAACAACAGAAAGGCAAGGTCATGTACACAAATATGAATGAACAGTTTAATGTTTAATAAGTTCATCATATTCTAAATAGACCTCATAACATTCTCCTATTACATTTTTCTTTTCCCCAATACGTTGCACAGATTCAGTTTTTCTCAATCCCAGCTCACGTGATGCAACTGATTAACTAATTAGCAATGTGTGATTGGGGTGTGTTGGAGCAGGGAATACCTAATCTGTGCACTGGGCCAAATGGATTAGAGCAAAAAAAATACTGACCACCTATCCACAAACCTAAATGGAACAATTAATCCCAACATTAAGACTAACTAATCTTGTCCCGAAATTTAAAGGGCTACTTTCTTGCTCATGGATTAAGCCTAGTCTTGTACTCAGTTGTAGTACCAATGGAGATTTACCATTCAAACTCAAAGCTAGCCTAGGACTAGGCTTAATCCTCAAATGGGAAATTAGTCCAAACTGTCTAATCTTGTCCCTAAACTCAATCACCAATGTAGAACATTAAGGCTAACTATTATCTAACCCAGACCTGGGCACTGCCCGGCCCTTTGTCTGTCCCTGGCCGGCCCACTAAGGACAGCATGAAATTACAAATTAAGCATAAAAATAAAACATAAGTAGTCTACTTTATGAACACCATACAACTACATTGCTTATATTTTGAAGGTGAAAAAGCAAAAGCATTCATATTTCAACATTGCATTTGTTGCTAAAAGAATGTATTGTCAGAAATAAAATTACATAAATATATAATATGCCCTGCTCTGCACATTCATAGCTTAACCGTAACATCTGCTATTAACAGTAGGAGCCAATAAAAACTAGGCAAGTTTCCATTGTTTTAAATGAAGTTCACTTGAGCTTGATGTTGATTACAGTCTATTGGTTCGGCCCTCCATGTTAATTCAAATTTGTCATATGGCCCCTTGGGAAAATTAATTGGCCACCCCGTCCTAACCCTAACACAAATACTAACCATTAAACATAACTATAATCTAATCCTATCATTGCATCTGAACTTGAATCTGTTCTGAATAAGTCAACAATGACATATTCCACCATGAAAGCTGGTCTGGACATTCCAGGACATAAATTAACAACAAATGAGAGCAGATCCTGGTATAGAAGATATTCGACCATATACGATACTGACTTATACTCATATCGACTATTGACCATTAAAATTGATTCTAAAGCTTTAAATAACCAATAAAGTCACAATGCACACAGGCATACATCAAGGACATACACATCTCACCTCAAAAACCCTTGTGCTAACAAAGCAAAAACATATGTGACATCTAATGCAATGATCTATACATGCCTCTACACATTATTGCACAGTTCCCAATGAAATGCACATTTTGGTGTCTTTCCTAAACCCATCATTTCCCTTTAAACTCATGAGGTCTTGATAATTAGCTGCTGTTCTGAAGCAGGTGTATTGGGAGAAGAGACAGTGAAGTGTGTAGAGAGCAAGTCCAGCAGCATGACTGGGAAACACACCTACTCATGAAGAACCGGCACGAGTAAGCAAGCTGCAGTAAATCCATCCCTGGGGCCATAGCTGACCTGAATCATCATTTCCTGAAGATATGCTCTCTGATATGCAGCTCGTTTTGCATAAATGCTTCAGTTGTCCATTCAGGACTTTTGTTGACCCAGTTATTGGCTACCTGGTGTTATGGCCCTAAAGCAATGTTGTGAAGCAAATGGGTTTTTACAAGCAGAAGGCATGTGACTAGGCAGAGATACCTGCAGAATCTCAAATATTCTAAATCAAATATCAAATATCAAGACAAAGAAAACATACAGCAAATATGAACATCTACACTGTCACAAATGTAAA
Source organism: Distichodus sexfasciatus (assembly GCA_032718565.1). Taxonomy (NCBI): domain Eukaryota; kingdom Metazoa; phylum Chordata; class Actinopteri; order Characiformes; family Distichodontidae; genus Distichodus; species Distichodus sexfasciatus. The sequence goes on from JAVGVS010000015.1 coordinate 2,802,736, forward strand.
CTCACCACATACAGGCATGGACACACACCTGTTACAATGACACCTGCAAATAAGTTGGATATATTTAGCAGCAAGTGAGCGTTTAGTCCTTGAATTTGATGTGTTGGAAACATAAAAATGGGGAAGGATTTCAGTAACTCTGACAAAACGCTAGCTAGAATGAACAAGTGAGCCACCTAGCAGCTGTCCATATTCTTTCCCATCTCTCTAGTATTTTGACAGAATATCAGTACAATGTTGTTGTTGTAATCAATTATTGCGAGTGAAAACTAAATAGCATAGTGGCATCAGTTATTGCAGAGAAAATTATATGGAATAGTGTCCCTGTTAGTGCCATCGTACTTGTGCCTTTCAAGTCATTGGCCAGATGGATATTCGAAGATTTTATAAGAGAGCAAGTGCTAGAGTTAGGGTGGTAAGGACTGCAATCCTTGGAACCTCCAATCTTTTTATCCTTGTGACGTCCCTGGTTCCCGGTCTGCATTGATCAGGATCTGCCAAAAGTAGTCCAATGAAAGAAAACAGGTGACCCGGCAACAGGGTCATGGGTGGCCAAGACGCATTGATACACATGTGGAACGAAGGCTGGCCCATATTTTCTGACACAATAGCAGGGCTACTGTAGCACAGACTGCTGAAAATGTTAATGCTGGTTCTGACTGAAAAGTATCAGAACACACAGTGTACTGAGTAGCAGCATGCCTACTCAGTATAGTCATTATGTAATGGCTGATTAGTGTATCATAATGTATGTTGCATCATTCTAAATCTCTCAGAACCAAACAGGGTTCAATGTTCAGAAAAATATGTCTGTTAATGGTGGCTTTCATCTTTGCGATGCCTAATTTATAGAGGGGAAAGTGATATATGGGTATATATAACTTTAATTTTCACAAATAACCTGCAATGCCGTCATGGACTGCTGATTGACAACCCCTGATATGATCGATTATGATCTGCCACTGTATCAATGCAGAATCGTCAACGTCTGCATCACAATACATTGATTACGCGATTTATTTCAACACCTCTAGGAGTGATGAGATCTCGTGCCTGCTGATTTTGTAAGTTTGCCAACTTACAAAGAAATATAAAGTCTCTCATTTTTATGGTAGTTTTATTTTAATGAAGAGAGACAGAACATCAACGAAAAAAAAATCCAGAAAAAACACACTACATAAAAGTTATACATTGATTTGCATTTTACTGAGAGGAATTAGTATTTGATCCCCTACAACCCAACCTGAATTCTGGCTCCCACAAGTTGGGTGTGGCACACAGACTGCAATAAATCAATTACAGATACACCTGATCTCATCTCGTTATGAATATAAAGCACATCTGTTCACAGAATCAGTTTCTTCCATTACAACTTCTCCATCAACATGGGCAAGACTAAACAGCTCTCAAAGAACGTCAGGGACAAGTTTGTAGACCTGGACAAGGCTTGAATGGGCTACAAGACAATCAGCAAGAAGCTTGGTGAGAATGTGACAACTGTTGGTGTGATTTTTCAGAAATGGAAGGAACATAAAATGACTATCAGTCGCCCTCGATCTGGAGCTCCATGCAAGATCTTGCCTCATGGGGTGAGGAGGACCATGAGAAAGGTGAGGGATCAGCCCATAACTACACGGGAGGAGCTTGTTAATGATCTGAAGGCAGCTGGGACCACAGTCACCAAGAATACCATTGGTAACACACTACGCTGTAATGGATTGAAGTCTTGCAGTGCCTGCAGGGTCCCCCTGCTCGAGAAGGCACATGTATAGGCCCATCTTGTTTGCCAGTAAACATCTAGATGATGAAATCTGTGGAGGGAGCTGAAGCTTCGAGTTGCCAAGCCGCAAACAAGAAACATAAAGGACTTAGAGAGTTTCTGTAAAGAGGAGTGGGTCAAAATCCCTCCTGACGTGTGCAAACCTGGTGACCAACTACAAGAAACGTCTTACCGCTGTGCTTGCCAACAAGGGTTTCTCCACCAAGTTGTATTTTGCTTGGGGATCAAATACTTATTTCTCTCAATAAAATGCAAATGAATGTACAGTAATGTGCAAAAGTTTTAAGCAGGTGTGAAAAATGCTGTAAACAAAGAATGCTTTCAGAAATATAAATAATGATTGTTTATTTTTATCAATTTACAAAGTGCAAAGTGAGCGAACAAAAGAAAAATCTAAATCAAATCAATATTTGGTGTTACTACCTTTTGCCTTCAAACCAGCATAAATTCTTATAGGTACACTTGCATTTTGTAGGATTATAGTCATTATATTATTTTGTAGTCATTATATTATTTTGTAGGATTATAGTCATTATATTATTTTGTAGGATTATAGATCTGTGGTTAGTTCTCCAAGATCTTTGAAACAACCTACTAACTGAGATCCTTCAAAAACTGTGTGCAAGTGTACCTAGAAGAATTGATGCTGTTTTGAAGGCAAAGGGTGGTCACACCAAATATTGATTTGATTTAGATTTCACTGCATTTTGTTGATTGATGAAAATAAACGATGAACACTTCCATTTTTGAAAGCATTCTTTGTTTACAGCATTTTTCCACACCTGCCTAAAACTTTTGCACAGTACTGTATAACTTATGTAGTGTGTTTTTTCTGGTTTTTAGATTGATATTCTGTCTCTCTTTATTAAAATAAATCTACCATAAAAAGTAGAGACCGTCCATTTCTTTATAAGTGGGCAAACTTACAAAATCAACAGGAGGTCAAATAATTATTTCCCCCACTGTAAATGTGCCAAAATACAGCTTGGAAAAAGCTGATGTCTCCAATCAGGTGGCCAACACCAGCCAACAATGCTGCCTTTTCCGTCCTTAAACATCGCACACCAGCTGTGATTTCAAGATGGTTTTATGGAGTTTTGGCCAGTCACAGTGCTTTCATGGTAATTTTTCATGGAGGAGAAGCAGATCATTTTCATGAAAATATGGTTGTACTGTCATGGTCCAACAATAGTAGATTATAATTATAGAACCATTTTTGTCAAACGTTCATGCAAAATTCACAGGGCTGATGGGCGGGCAAGGCTTACTGATGCATGTGGGAAGCGAAGGCTGATTTGTGTTGTTTGATCCAATAGAAGAGCTAATGTAGCTCAGAGAGCTAAAAATGTTAATGCTGGTCCTTATACACATGCAGGTGTCAGAACACAGTGCATCTCAGTTTGTTGCACATGCACACACACAGATACACACAATCCAAATATGAACATCTATTTGGTCATGGTCAGAATCACACAAGTACATATATACAAATAAAGCCCTCCCAAACAAACTCACAAAATCACACACACACACAGTGAAGGCCTTGCTGCTGGAATTTGCACCCTCCCTCTTGCATCAGGACTAACAGCTATTACCAACAGAGCGGGCTGCTCTCCAGAGGGGGCTGTGCAGCCACGGGGCATGTCACTCCAATTGAAAGTGACACATGCAAAGATGGGAACACTAAGCGAAAGAGAGCGAGGAAAGAATGAAGGGGTGAGAAAGGAGGAGAGAGAAAGAGAGAGAGAGAACAGAACACAAAGACAAGAGGGAAAAGGAGGGATTAAATGACAGAGGCATAGAATGGAAAATAACACAAAAAGCAGGAGAACAAGACAAAGGCCGAGAACATGGAGGAGCTGAATTCTGCCTGTGCTAATCATAGCTGTGTTCCATATAAACACACATATATATATATGCACACTGTCAGGATGGGACTATGGATATAATGTGTGTTTAGCGCCCCAGTAAGGTCTAATGAAAAAGAAATAATAAAAATAACAAAAATGTACAATACAAAATCATACAATGACAGTACAATCATGCCTTATTACTCTACTACCGACCTAACACTAGTGCATGTGTGGCATATTTACACAATGATCTGCTTCTCTTCCATGAAATGACCATGAATGCACTGTGAACACTGAAACACCATTAAAACCAGCTTAAAATCATAGCTGGCCTACAATGTTTAAGCAGCATCTATGCACTTTGTTTAGCTTGTTTAGTGTGTCTTGGTATGTATCATTTCTTCACATTCCACACATAATGTCACTTTTAATAACTACTGCAGTTTCAAAATTATTCAACCCCTTAATGACAAGCATCTTTACTACTTAGTAAAACACCCTTTTGCTGTTGCAACCTGCTGGAGACGTGATGCATAGCCTGACACCAGCTTCTTGCAGCGCTCCTAAGGAATCTTAGTCCATTCCTCATGGGCAATGACCTCCAGCTCACTAATGGTCCTGGATTTGCATGCTGCAACCACCTTCTTCAAATCCCTGCAGAGATTTTTTATGGGGTTCAAGTCAGGCGACTGTGATGGCCATTCTGGACTTTGAGATATGCTTGAGATCATTGTCCTGTTGGAAGGTCCAATGAACCCCAATCTTCAGCTTCATCACTGACGGCATGACATTTTTTCCAAGGATATTATGATATTTGGAATCCATCTTGCCCTCCACACGCTGCAATTTCCCAGTGTCAGAAGAAGCAAAGCAGGCCCAGAGCATCACCAAGCCACCACCTTGCTTCACTGTAGCCAGGGCGTTCTGTTCAGCACATGCTTAATTCTTCCTCCTCCATATAAGCTGCTGATCCATAGGCCCGAAAAGTTCCAGTTTTGTTTCATCACTGCACAGAACAGAATCCCATAACTTTTGTGGCTTATTTATATGGTTTTGATCACATTGGAGCCGACTTGCGCTTTTGGTGTTCACCTTGGAGTTTGGGCATGGAAACCTTCAGCATTTAGTATGCACTATATGTGGAAACTGAAATCTCAGTGTCTGCTGCCACCAAGTTTTGCTGTAGGTCTGTTGCAGTCACTGAAGGGTTTTTGGCCACCTGACTTCTCAGAAATTTGATGACAGCTGTTGATAGATTCTTCTTTCTGCCACATCCAGGTAGTGTAGCCACTGTTCCTTTAACTTTGAACTTGCAAAATATACTTCTAACGGTATCTCTAGGAACATTCAATGGCTTAAATAATCTTTTTCTCTCATTTTTCGTGTTTGCGCAAGGCAATGATCTTTTCTCTAAACTTTTTGGATTCTTTTGACTTACCCATGTTTCTATCATGCAGTCAAACGTCACTATCAGCATACTCCAGCCAGTCTAGGTAGTTCTAGCTCACACACTCCTGATGCAGCTTATGAGGCTAGTTATAACGCTAATAATAATACTTGAGACAACACCTGATTTGCAAACATGTGCTCTTAAGAGGGATTCTATTCAGAGGGTTGAATAATTTTGAAACTGCAGTAGTCATTAAAAGTGACACTTTGTGTTGAATGTGGAGAAAGCACTCTGGTTTCCTTACACAGTCCAAAAGCATGCACTGTAGGTTAAGTGGCAACTCTAAATTGACTTTATAAGGTGTGAATGAGAGTGTGATTGTGTGAGTGTGTGTGTGCCCTGTGGTGTGTTGGCGCCTGCCCAGGGTTGGTCACCGCCTTGCGGTCTGATACTTAAAAAAAAAATGTTTTAACTAATTTTACGTTGCACCCCCTGACATTTGAAGTTAAAAATGCAGTCAAAAAATGACTCAAACATACTCAGCATATGCATAACATCCATCAAAAAATAATTTATAAGTTTTATTTGTCATTGATATATATATACAGTACTGTGCAAAAGTTTTAGGCAGGTGTGAAAAAAATGCTGTAAACAAAGAATGCTTTCAGAAATATAAATAATGATTGTTTATTTTCATCAATTTACAAAATGCAAAGTGAGCAAACAAAAGAAAAATCTAAATCAAATCAATATTTGGTGTTACTACCTTTTGCCTTCAAACCAGCATCAATTCTTATAGGTACACTTGCACAAAGTCAGGGATTTTGAGGATTATAGTGATTATATATTGATTTTATAGTCATTATATTATTTTGTAGGATTATAGGATTATAGATCTGTGGTTAGTTCTCCAAGATGTTTGGAACAACATACCAGCCAAGTTCCTTCAAAAACTGTGTGCAAGTGTAGCTAGAAGAAATTGATGCTGTTTTGAAGAAGAAGGCAAAAGATCAGGTCACACAAATATTCATTTGATTTAGATTTCTCTTTTGTTCATTCACTGCATTTTTGTTGATTGATGAAAATAAATGATTAACACTTCCATTTTTGAAAGCATTCTTTGTTTACAGCATTTTTTCCACACCTGTCTAAAACTTTTGCACAGTACTGTATGTATATATATATATATATATATATATATATATATATATATATATATATATATATATATATATATATATAATGAAGAGACAGATTATCGAAAAATCCAGAAAAAACACACTACATAAAAGTTGATTTGTAGTAACTCAGTGCATCACAGTACGATACAAGTAAAAATGAAAACTTGATTCGGCTTTGTTAAGTCCAAAATTATGCTACATGGATTACTATACAGCTATCAGCCATAACATTATGACCACCTACCAAAGCTTCTGTGGCAACAAACTGTGATGCACTGACACCTTTCTATCAGAACCAGCATGAACATTTTCAGCAATCTGAGCTATACTGGCTCTTCTATTGCATCAGACAACACTGGTCAGCCTTCGTTCCTTACGTGCATCAGTGAGTCTTGGCTGCCCATGACCATGACGCCGGTTAACCAGTTTTTCTTCCTTGGGCCACTTTTGGTGGGGCCTGACCTGTTCCAGACTGAGAACATTCCACAAGAGTTGCCGTTTTGGAGATGCTCTGACCCACTTGTCTAGCCATCACAAGTTGGCCTTTGTCAAAATTGATCGGATGCTTCATGCTTGCCCATTTTGTATGCTTCCAACAGACCAGAATCAAAGTCAAAATGTTCACTTACTGACTAAAGCTTTCCACTGCCAGATGCCATTGTTACAAGGTAAGGAACTCATCAATGCATGTTTCCACCGTTTACCAGCGTTCTCCAACAGAAAGAGCTAATGTGGTAATTGTACATGTCTCAAGCAATCACTAAACCTCCAGTAACATAGCAAAACATGGTAAAATATGTTTTTAGGCCAAGCTATCCCTTTAGAATTCGTTTGCTGAAGCATGTGTCCTGGGCAGGTTTGTTGCATTGCCTCAATGCCACCCAAAGCCAGTTGGTCTGATATTTCATCATGTCCTAGGGGTGTCTCCCTTTAGGAAGTCTTTACTCGAACTGACAGTTGGACCTCTGCCCACATGTATTTTGTGTGTGTGTATGTGTGTGTGTATACAGTATGTGCACAGATCTGTCTCTCGCTCTTTCTGAGTATCTGTCTGTCTGTGTATGTGTGTGCGTCTGTGTGAAGAGGATGGCAGAAAGGGGCTAGAAGAAAGGTCACCTCCACAAGTCACATACACTCCATGACACACACACACACGAAGCCAGCACTGTCAGGGCAGCTGAAAAGGTCAAGTGTGTTTCCCACAGCACACACACTCTCCTCAGGCAGCAAAGGCCAAAACACTGCATGCCCCATCAACTTATAGACACACACACATACACTCGCTTGGCAGAGGACAGTTAGTTAGCTGTGGGTTAAAGCATAAATTAATGAAGTCGCACTTTTTATTAAATTAAATAGCAGGTGAAATTTAAGAGCAGATTATTTTGCACGGACTGGATTAAAAAAACCTTTCTAAAAAGGTTTATTTTAATATGGAATGTAGATTTGTTCATATCTGAAATGACTCCTACTGACTTAATTCTGCAATTTCCTGATTTGTCCCCAGAGGGAAAAAGGCAATCCTTTGTACATGTGCTTCTGCTTGCTCACTCATTGTGTAATGGGGTGTAGAATTTTGCCTCAATGCATATTTGCAAACTGCAAGCATAGAGTATACACAATAATATCTGCACCGCAATCTGAGCTCTCCACTGTCTTTCAATGTTCTGTCACTGATCAATGTTCGGTGTGGTCTCTGACACCCACTAAAATGTATCCAGCTCGTGATTGATGAAACTGTTGTTAGAATGACACCGTGGGCTGCCCTGTCCTTCAGAGACATCATGGGGTCGGAGCTAGACTGCATTAGCGCTTTACTAGGGAGGTTTGCAATCATATGGGTAGAACGGGTAGAGAGAGAGAAATGAAACGCACTGAATAAGTGAGAGTCTAGACCAATGTAGAAAAATGTCAGCCTCTTACAGCCTCTTAGGGTAGTGGTGGCTCAAGAGGCTCAAGTCCTGTATTGGTGACTGAAAAAATTGGGTGGTGTGGGGAAAAAAAACTAAAGCTGTAGGGCTCTTAAGTAAGGCCTTAAACCCAAATTGCTCCAAGATGATTGTCCAGAAAAAAGACCTTTTCAAGAAAATATTTTTTACACTTAGGGCTTAAAGTTCAATCAAATAGTAAAATGAATCTTTTAAAACTTTATGATCTCAGAGAATATCTGAGTTTTTTCTTGCAAATTTGTGAGTTTTTTCTCATAAATTTGACACTCCGAGAGTATCCAACTTTTTCTTCTTGTAAATCTATGACTTTACTCTCAGAATTTCTCGGAATATTAAAAGACATTGTGAAACTTGGCCTGTAGTGACTGCTTGCTCCTAGCAATCGAAATAATCAAGTAAATGTGATGCTTTTTTAGTTCTGTTTTAGTTTTATTACCCTAACGTTTTAGCCTTTTCAAATTTAAGGCAGTGTCATGGCTGATGAGACTGAATTTCACTATGTTTAACTGGTTATTTAACGAACAATGGGCAGCTAGTAGCCCATTTGTAGTCCTGGTCTGGTAAAGATACTACTGAGGTTCTCATGAACAAGGTACCATCCCAAAGCACTGCTCATGTGCGCTGCCAAAAAGCTGCCAACTGCTCCTACATGGATCAGTCAACTGCAGAGTTCACATTTTGATGTGGTGCAATGTGTGCTGTGCTGTGTTCACAATAACAAATAACCACTAATTTAGACAAAGAATCCTGAATCTCTGTGCTACATATTCTTTAAACTATGCAATCTAAAAAATCAAAAAATCTTATGTTGTACCGACTACAGCCACTGTGGCCTTGTGCTGTTACAGGTTACAGCAGCTGGATGATGTCAGAAAGATTTACATGAATGCACAAAAGAGCATTCTACGATGCAGTTTCAAAAAGGTGTTTCCCACAACCTCATTGCTTAGTCCCTCACAACTAAATATGTAATTATGTATATTTTTTTCTCATGTCCCTTTATGAACTCTATATCATGGCTATAACCAGACTCACCATTCTGTTGATCCGGATGAAGTCCTCGGGGTTCTTGGCCCAAGCCGGCAACTCTACATCACACACCGGGACACCATCATCCCTGTCACCCAAACAGTAGCCATTACTGTTCACAAACATCTCTGGCAGGTAGTAGAATTCTGGGATGAGCTCCTGCAAAGAGTCAAAGGCAAAACAGAGAGCAGACAAGAATAGAGTGTAGATGAATTAAACTTGACTTTAAAACCTGACCTTAACATTGGACTTGCCATTTGCAACCAACATCTATAACCAATGTTGATGAGAAAAGGAATTCATGTGACCATGTTATATATACCAAATATGAGTAAGTGCATTCTGATTACATTTTTTAATTAGTGGATTACATGAAAAGATCAATTTCACCTGTTTATTCACTCTCAAATAACATTACAGCAGTTTGAAGCAATTCCCAGAAGCCCTTGAAATAAAACATGCAACTAAAAGTCTACATGCAGTTACGTCAGTTACCTGTTCACTCTAGCTAAGGGGCTGGCACTACACAGCCAGGAAAGCAATGTCTTGGAAATTCAAACTGTAATTCATTTAAGCAAGGTTGGTATAGAGGTATCTGACCCACCTCAATCAAGACCCACACCCCCACCCCCAAGAGACAAAAACAACAGTTTTGGGGATGGTTTAAACATTGAGCATATTCTTCTGTTACTGTAAAAACAATAGTATAATACAAGTCCCATCCCTTTCTCAGTGTAATTTCAGACACCCCTAATGTGGACCGTACAATTTCTTAACAAGCAGCCAACTTGTTCATTCATTCTCATCAAGTCATTGGTTTCTTGTTGTCTGTCATGGTACTGTTTAACATGTTGGTAAATTAAAGTAGCCAGCAGAAATCTAGTTTAATGAAAATGTGTTATTTTACAACCTGCATTTTGTTGTTTAAGTGTTTTGTCTATGAACGCAAGCTAACATCTATAAGTTGTATTATTCACCACTTGTATTATTCAGCCCTTTCAGGGGCTGGTTCAATCAACAGCAAGATAGTCAGTTCTCTAGTTAAATCAGGCTTACATTTTGATGAGGGAAAATCCATCATGGTAATTTCCTAAGGAGATGAACTCCCCATGTTTTCATTCTCATTTTCTAATGAATACTGAACCCTAATACATAAAAAATTTTTATGAATTAATTAATTTAATGCAAATATCTAAAGAATAATAGACACAGACTACTGCTTATTCTGAATGGTGGTCCCTGGAGCAGAACTGGTTGAAATCCCCTGATTTATAGGATTAAATGTTTCTGCACACTCTGTGGCTCCTGTTGAACTGTGCCATTTGGCTTGCAAAATGGTTTCAGGATAATACTTAATGGGAGAACTTACTCGAAACAAGAATCTTTATTTATCCTCATATAATCATTTTTTACAGCAAATATTAATATACATTCATAACTCGTTTCATACTTTCAGCCAGTTGCTACAGTAGGAGAACACAACAGAACCGTAAGCATGGAATGTGTACCAATTCGTGTTGTAAAATATAAGACAATGTAGATAATTTTAGTAGTAATTTAGGCCATGTATTTTGTAATATGTAGTGGAATGCATTTTAAAGGTAACTCTCCCAACACTCTCCTTGGCAGGAGCATTGTTTATATGGATTATTAATGCTAATACATTAAATTAATTATTTAACACTGATATGCAGCAATCACAACTGTTCTATAAATCTTTTGAGGTTGGGCTTTATGTTTTTATTGCAGGTTTGTGTAGGCCACATAACATCATGTCTAACAAAGCAGAGTAAACCCTTGCCACTCATTGTTTAATATGGTTAAGTTTTATACATATCTAGCATTGATTAATACATCATCAATAATAAATTATTTAAAGAGATCCACGGTGGTAATGTAGCGGTCTGAGTGGCTGGGACTCTGGGCTGGCAATTGGAAGATTGAGGGTTCGAATCCTAGTTGAGTCAGGGAAAAGCTGTTGTTAGAAAAAACAACAGAGCTGCCACCACCGGACCCCTGAGGAAGGCTGCTAATCCCAAATTGTTCCAGGGAGACCGCCTCTGTCATTAGGAAATGTAAGCTGTTTTAGATATGAGCGTCTGTTAAATGGAGTAAATGTAAATAGAGAGAGTGAATAAGCTGAGCTGAGAGGAAAGAGGAAACTAATAAAACAGGAGAGATGAGAGGTAAGTTACAGATATTTTATAAATGCTGGACTTGTGTCACAGGGTCATGGACTGCATAGGTCACATAGAATCCATTCTGTACTTTCGAGTGACTTGCAATAATATAAAGTTTACATATGTGACATTTAGCAGACCCTCATATCCACAGCGAGTCACATTTTCTTAAAAAACAGGGACAGTATTCTTAGAGCAATTTGGAGTCAAGAGTCTTGCTCAGGGTCCCAATGTTGGTTTTAAAACCTGGGATTTGAACCCTAAATACAAGTACAAGCTAAAATACAAGCTGGGGAGTTGGCCCCATGATCTGAGGGTTGCTGGGTCAAGTTTCGAACCGGTAATGGTACCACTTAAATACTCATGAGCAGGGTACCGCCCCTAAACACTGCTCCCCGGGTCCAAAAAAGCTGCCCACTGCTCCTTCACCAATGAATCAAATGAAGAGGTCATATTTCATTGCGGTACATTGTGTACAAAGCTGTGCTGTGTTCACAAAAACAAATAATCACTCAAAAATACAAGTAGCGACGCTGCTAACTTAATTACTTTTTTTAGTTGCTTATCTTCAGTAAAGGTATCTTGGAAATTCTGCATCTGAAAATGTGATGTAGTGGAGCACACTCATTGTGTTACAGCGCACCTCTTGACAACTGTGAGATGTAGTCGGATGATGGAGTCCATCTTGGACAAGATAGCAGCAAAACATGTGGCCATGTGGCAACAGCTTTGGCATAGTTAGCTACTTTTTCTCTGTGGCTTGTAGGTGTAGGTAACTACTATATTAAAACGGTAGCTTAGCTATAGTTTAGTTACTTTTAATCATAAGTAGCTTCCAAAACACTGGTGACGTGAATTATACAGGGCTTTACAAATGTTACAAAATTTCAAACACCAGACATGAATGCAATCAACCAAAAGGCCATATAAAGGTGACAATAGGGCTTAATATAGAAAACCACAGCAGCAATCAACTACACATTTTCAGCAACTGAAACTTCACCTTCCATCCCAGTGAGTCCGCCACATTCCAAAGCTCACAGATTTACCAAATTACCCAGAATGCCCTGTGAGAGACATGTGCACAGGAGCATGAGCACATGAGGAATGCGACCTCTTGTCCCTTTTATGTCACTGCGAAGGATTTGCCTTTGAAGATCATTTAAAACCATTTAAGACATTATTACGCCTGTAAAACAACTGAACCTGTCAAGCCAAACTATTTTCCACAGCTTACAGGAAGTTGTTATGAGTATATATATATTTTTATGGGTTTTTTCAGGTATTGAGATACAATGCTTTCATGCTTTGTTAACCATAGTCGGGAGTTCATAAGGGATCATGAAGCAGTGTGCAACTCGAAAACCCCATTTTGTTTTACAAGTTCAGTAGTATTTAAATATTTTATAAATGTTGCGTCACAATATGAGTTTTTGCATCTCAGTTCAGGTTTGACATTGGCTTGCCTAGTTTCTTTTGGGATTTAGATGAACTATTAACTGCAGTCTGTTACCTGTAGACTTATTTATTTTCTCCAAAATAACCAGCCTTCTTCTACTTAAAATACAGTCTTCCTCTTTTGTCCTCAATAACAATTGCCAAAAAACGAAAACTGCAGTGGATGCTAATAGCTGCCATCTTCTCAGAAAAGCTTGGACAAGCACATTGACACAAAAAGGCAGCTTGAGCGCTTCGCACTTCCCCAGAAGGACCAAGGCGAAGACGGACAGAGCGCCTCTCCTGTTTCCCCGGCTGGACTGGAGATTTGGGAACACGGTTGGCGGCTGCTCTGAGCCTTTCTGACTGCTAGCAGTTCTCCAGAGGCGGCCATTAATACCGCTACAGCCTCGTAATGGGCTGACAAGTCAATCACGGCCAGCCGCCAAGCGCTCGGCGCCGCTCGCCCTAATGACGCCCGCGTCCACAGCTGTCACCGGCCAGCGCCGCACCTTTAGACAGACCCAGTTTTTTTCTCAGCTTATTGGGAAATTGTTGAAGGTTGGAGGATGAGTTACTCTCTCCCTTCTGTCTCCCTCTCTGTCTCTAGTTTCTGGGCTGAGACTAATGGCAGAGAGACAGGGTGGCGGATGCTGTAGCCTCGACTGGTCACTCGTGTGCTGTTGTGGTCTGCGACAACACGGTGGAGAGAGAAAGTGGGAAAGTGGCGGCTTTGGAAACGGGGTTGCAACTTGGAAGTAGCGGGTCAGCTGCTTCTGACTCCCACTCTTAAGGGGTCAATCCCTTGAAGACGGCTTTTCCCAACAGCTTCAACTCATTACTGAAGGAAGGGGTGGGGTGGGAAGGGGAAAGGTCTAAGGTGAATAGTGCTTCCTTTTAATTATGCTCACCCTTTGTTGACCACGCATCATGCGTGGTCCAAGACTTGCTGGGGCCATGTAGCAATGGGAGGTCCGCATATACATTTAGCAACATGCGTGTTTACAAAATATGCATGTCTTTATAGACATCATGGTGTTTATGGATGAACAGAGGAATTGTTTTTTTGGATAAGATTTGGATTGGACTGGATTTGGATGTGTTGGATAAAGATAAGGAATGAAATCTAGACCGACAAGACTAGATTTCTTCTTGGACAGGCTGCCAGTTCTCACATTCTTAGCTAGTAGCAAGACAAATACCACTGAACTGGACTGAACTAATTGGATTGCAGTCATTTAAGATGTGAATTTAACATATGGCACATACAGTATATTTGTCAATGTATTGTACAAATGATACACTTCATACTCTATAAATAAACACAGCCTTCACACACACAATAACTAGAACAAGCTCTTTTCACCTCCAAATAAACTGCTACATTATGAAAACAATGTCTAGATGAACACAAGCATATTCACTGCAAACTCTCTCTGCATACCAAAAGATCCATGCCTATCCATGCAACACACACGCATGGCTGGGAAGAACCTGTATTTGCGATGTATCACCAGGCGTTCCTCCTCCGTCCTGTGGTTCGGACGTGGCTTTGGCCTGTACCTCGCGTTGTACCCCGCTGTCCACGGGCCGCGGCAAGCCGAAAGCCCAGCCTTTACATAAAAGACTACATCTGAAATAGCTTTTGTCATTAATGCTTTATTAATTGCCCGGGGGGCGAAGCTAACGCGATGCAGGGTGTGCTGGAAAAGTCTGACACTTCTAGGTCAGCGCGAGTTTGTCCCTGCTGTGTGATGCAGAGTGGAGAGTGGTTTAACTGCCGCAGTTTGCAGCTCAGTTTGTTAGGCTTCGAAGAGAAACATGGCCATTTTCCAACAGCATATTTTTATTTCTTTTTCGTGGATGTGTAAAGATTGGTGGTTTAGATCTATGTACATGCTTATTCATATACAAACATACATCTAGCAGTATATGACTATATTTGGAAATACATTTTCTGCTGTTTAAATGTGATTTTTCTAAATCCCTTCATACATTAATTTGGAGCCACTAAGTCAAAACCTATGGAAGATAAATCGATAAAGTGGACAATTTAGAAGTGTAAAGGGTTAAAATACTCCTCTTTTAATTTGGAGAGTTGTTCAGAAAACATGTCAGGTATTCACTGGTTTCAGATTCACTGGTTAAGGCATGTTGGGATTTGGGAAAAATGTGGATTGTGTGATGGGCCCTGAGGTCTGGATTGAGACACCAACATAATTTCGTGCTAAATTTGAAAGACTGTAAAGAGTGAGTGCAATTTCAGTGGGATTTATTGCAAATAAATGAATGCATGAGTGTTTGCCCAGGCCCCTTTACAGGGTGGAAGCTGATGTCCGCAGCAAGCTCATTGTCGGTCATTTACCAAGTAGTGCATGTTTATATTAAATTAAATGTTACTGCAAATTCAATGTGAGCTCTACATACACTACTTTGTGTTTTGCTACAAAACATGATTGTACATGACTGGTGATGAATTGGACAATCTGGACAATTTTTGGGACACATGCTGGATACTATTTGGATGGTTATTCTTCATATCAGATGCATTTGTTTTATCAAACTAATGCAGAATGTAATGTAAGTGCGAAATATTTTTAAATGAGTTTAATATAATTGTCATAATCACAGTAGTTTATGATTTTAAAAATAACATATAGTATTTGTCTTTAAAGGGCTAAAAATGGCAGTTTTATATATAATGGTAATGTTTAATGGTCAAAAAGTACCCAACTGTGTTGTTTTTATGTCATAATAAAACAAAGATTAAAACCTTTGGCCAGACATAAAAGAGGTGTGTGTATAAAACTACCACTGCTCATACCTCACAGAACACCATACATATGGTGAAACATGGTGGAAGCAAGGTGTTATTGGGAATGTTTTCATCTGCAGGGACTGGGGGATTTTAGCTGAAGGGAATATAGGTAGACACAAATACTGCACAACATTGCAGGAGAACCTACTATAACCCTGCTATAAACCTGCGTGCTGTCCAGAGAGACTCTCCCATCAATCTACAGCATCTCTATAAATTCTGTCAAGAATAATGTTGAAGAATCACTTCTGTGCAAAACTGATAGTCTTACCTTAAAAGATATCACAGGTTATCACAACAAAGCATTTATGTATAGGACATGAAAGCAAGCAATCACTAAATTTGAAGTTTTCCTTTTGAATATCTCCAAATCTTTTACTTCAAAAAAAAGAATTCACTAAATCTTGTATAAATCGTTTGAAATGCAGAAAATCATGATGACTTTCAAGGGACTGATTTCTCTTGTATATTCAGCTGAACCTCCAGAAAGCCATCGCCTAAAAGAATGATGTCCAACAGAGTGTTTGTGTGTCTTACTTTCACGTCAGATGTATCACGCTGGCAGTGCCTCCATGATCGCTTGATGCCCGAAAAAGTGCGGTTGGGGTGATCAAACTTGTTGCCATTGGTGCTGAGGAAGAAGGATGTGAAAGGCTCCTGCAAAAAAGAAAAGACACGAAATGTCACTCCTCTCTTAATGTGGAGACACGTTTCATTAGCAAACCACAAAGGATTGCACAAAGCTTTGCAGCGGAGGCTGAATTGTGGAGCAAGGGCTGTCACATGACTATTTTGCCAAGTTTGACTGATAATTAACCACTTACTTAGACAAATCAGCTTTTTTCTGAAATCCCAATATTATTCTGCAACAAAAACATCTGCAGCGTTAAACCGTGATTCATTTAGATGGTAATTTGACACCATCGCATGATTGAGCGCTGCAGGACGCGGGAGGAAATGTTCTGTTCACATAAACATCTCAATGTGGAGGACACATCTGTCAGATTATGGAGGGTTAGACGAGGGTTTTTTCCCCCTCCTTATTCCTCTCATTTATGCTAGCAGAGCCTGAGGCAGAATTAATTAGTGTACGCAGCCTGTTGGTGGAGGAGAAAGAGCTGCGACTCTAATTGGCTCAAACTCCATCATCATCCCGGGCCAGAGTGACACGGCGAGGCAGCGAGAGTCGGCGAGGGAGAGATGA
This sequence comes from Distichodus sexfasciatus, assembly GCA_032718565.1. Classification (NCBI taxonomy): domain Eukaryota; kingdom Metazoa; phylum Chordata; class Actinopteri; order Characiformes; family Distichodontidae; genus Distichodus; species Distichodus sexfasciatus. The sequence goes on from JAVGVS010000015.1 coordinate 2,819,557, forward strand.
CGGCGTCGGCAGTTTCACTCAAACCTCGGCTTAAGAACTGTCACAGGTACGAGTTTCCAAATCATCGTTAACCCCATACTGTCTACTGACAGGGAGAAAGCCAATTAGTGAGTTCCTAATTTCATATCTGAAATAAACTGGGCTTGTTTCATTCAAAACTTAGCTTTTCAATTTAGGACTGATTTATCAAATGTTAGGATTTTGTTAATCTGGCCATTAAATCTCTCTCTTTTTTCTCCCCTACCACAGGAAGATATTTGCCAGCATTTTTAAGTCATAAATATTAAGTCTAATACAACCATAAGAGGTCACAAGCCAGTGATTCCTTGTGCCGGTCCCAAGTATGGATAAATGCAGAGTGTTGTGTCAGGAAGGGCATCCAACATAAAACCTAAGCCAAATCAAATATGCGAATCACAAACAGGTTATTTCATACCGGATCGGTCGAGGCCTAGGTTAACAATGACCGCCACCGGTGCTGTGGACCTACAGGGTGCCAGTGGAAATTGGGCTACTGTTGGTCGATGGCGGAGAGGAGGAAGGCGTGGGCATAGGCAGAGAGAGAAGAGGAAAGGCAAGAGTGTGGAACTGAAAGTAGGGACTTTGAATGTTGGAACTATGACAGGTAAAGCTAGAGAGCTGGTGGACATGATGCAGAGGAGGAAGGTGGATATACTATGTGTTGAGGAGACCAAGTGGAAAGATAGCCAGGCTAGAAGCTTAGGAGAAGGGTTTAGGTTGTTCTACCATGGTGTAGATGGAAAGAGAAATGGAGTAGGAGTTATCCTGAAGGAGGAGTTTGTTAGGAACGTTCTGGAAGTGAACCGAGTGTCAGATAGGCTGATGAGTCTGAAGCTTGAAGCTGAAGGAATAATGATCAATGTTGTTAGTGGTTATGCCCCACAGGTAGGATGTGAGCTAGAAGAGAAGCAGAATTTCTGGAGTGAGCTAGATGATTTGATGCAGCATAGCCCCAGAGTTGAGAGACTTTAATGGACATGTTGGTGAAGGAAACAGAGGTGATGAGGAAGTGATGGGCAGGTTTGGTATCCAGGATAGGAACGAAGAGGGACAGATGGTGGTAGACTTTGCGAAAAGGATGGAAATGGCTGTTGTAAATACTTTCTTCCAGAAGAGGCAGGAACATAGGGTGACTTATAAGAGTAGAGGGAGGAGCACAAAGGTGGACTACATCGTATGTAGATGTTGTAATTTGAAGGAGATTAGTGACTGCAAGGTAGTGGTAAGTAAGAGTGTAGTGAGACAGCGTAGGATGGTGGTCTGTAGGATGAAACTGATGGTGAGGAAGATGAAGAGAACAAAGGTGGAGCAGAGGACCAGGTGGTGGAAACTGAGAATTTCAGGGAGGAGTTGAGACAGGCTCTTGGTGGCCAGGAGGTACTCCCAGATGATTGGACAGATACAGCTAATATTAGGGAGATGGGTAGGAGGGTACTTGGTGTGTCATCTGGAAGGAGTAAAGTAGATAAGGAGACTTGGTGGTGGAACGAAAAAGTCCAGGAGCATATACAGAGAAAGAAGTTAGCTAAGAAGGAGTGGGACACTGAGAGGACTGAGGAGAGTAGACAGGAGTACAGGGAGATGCAGCATATAGTGAAGGTAGAGGTGGCAAAGGCCAAACAAAGGGCGTATGATGACCTGCATGCTAGGTTGGACAGTAAGGAGGGAGAGAATGATTTGTACAGGTTGGCGAGGCAGAGAGATAGAGATGGAAAGGATGTGCAGCAGGTTACTTTGAAGAGCTGATGAATGAGGAAAATGAGAGAGAATGTAGAGTAGAAGAGGTGACTGTTGTGGATCAGGAAGTAGCTGAGATTAGTAAGGATGAAGTAAGGAAAGCTTTGAAGAGGATGGAGGTATGGAAGTGTCTAGGAGAGGTGGCAGTAGAGTTTTTGACTAGGTTGTTCAACAAGACCTTGACGAGTGAGGAGATGCCTGAGGAATGGAGGAAAAGTGTTCTGGTGCTGATTTTTAAGAACAATGGAGACGTACAGGATTGTGGCAACTACAGAGGAATAAAGCTAATGAGTCCTACAATGAAGCTTTGGGAAAGAGTGGTGGAAGCTAGGCTTAGGTCAGAAGTGAGCATTTGTGAGCAGCAGTACGGTTTCATGCCAAGAAAGAGTACTACAGATGCTATTTTTGCTTTAAGGATGCTGATGGAGAATTACAGAGAAGGTCAGAGGGAGCTGCATTGTGTCTTTGTAGATTTAGAGAAAGCATATGACAGAGTGCTGAGAGAGGAGCTGTGGTATTGCATGAGGAGGTCTGGAGTGGCAGAGAAGTATGTTAGAGTGGGGCAGGACATGTATGAGAACTGTGAGACACCAGTGAGATGTGCTGTAGGAGTGACAGAGGAGTTCAAGGTGGAGGTGGGACTGCATCAAGGATTGGCTCTAAGCCCCTTTTTGTTTGCTTTGGTGATGGACAGGTTGACAGATGATGTTAGACAGGAGTCTCCATGGACTATGATGTTTGCAGATGACATTCTGATCTGCAGTGAGAGCAGGGCACAGGTAGAGGAAAGGCTAGAGAGGTGGAGATATGTACTGGAAAAGAGAGAAATGAAGTTTAGTCACAGCAAGACAGAATACATGTATGTAAATGAAAGGGGCACAAGTGGTACAGTGATGTTACAGAGAGTAGAAGTAAAGAAGGTAGAGGACTTTAAGTACTTAGGGTCTACGGTCCAAAGCAACGGAGAGAGTGGAAAAGAGGTGAAGAAGCGTGTGCAAGCAGGTTGGAATGGGTGGAGAAAAGTGTCAGGTGTGATGTGTGATAAAAGGGTTTCAGCAAGAATGAAAGGAAAGGTGTACAAGACAGTAGTGAGACCAGCCATGTTGTATGGTTTGGAGACAGTGCCAATGAGGAAAAGACAGGAGGCAGAACTGGAGGCTGCAGAGCTCAAGATGTTGAGGTTCTCTTTGGGAGTGACGAGGATGGATAGGATCAGGAATGAATTCATCAGAGGGACAGCTCATGTTAGATGTTTTGGAGATAAAGTCAGAGAGGCCAGACTGAGATGGTTTGGACATGTCCAGAGGAGAGACAATGATTACATAGGTAGAAGGATGCTGAGGTTGGAGCCACCAGGCAGGAGGCTGAGAGGAAAACCAAAAAGGAGATTTATGGATGCGGTGAAAGAGGACATGAAGTTAGTTGGTGTGAGGTTAGAGGATGCAGAAGATGGGACTAAGTGGAGACAGATGATTCGCTGTGGCGACCCCTGAAGGGAAAAGCCGAAAGAGAAAGAAGAAGAAAATATTAAGTCTCTAATAATACTCAGTGTCCAGTTCTGGTTTAAAGTTTCAATTTACCTTTAAAGAGAGAAAGATGTATTAACCATTGCCAGCCCTCCCTCCATCCATCCATTAATTTATTCCTCTCTCCTTCAATTCATCCATTCATCCAACCATCCGTCCTTCCCTTCCTCCTTCCATTCGTCTGTCCATCCACTCATCCATGCATCCATCTAACCATCCATCTTTCCTTCCCTCCATTCATTTGTCCGTCCATCTGTCCATCCATTCCTCATTCCATTCATCCAACCATACATCCATCCATTCATCTCTTCATCTATCCATCCCTCCCTCCATCCCTTACTCCATCCATCCCTGTGTCCCTCTCTTCATCCATCCCGCCCTCCATTCATCCAACCATCCATCCATCTCTTCATCCATCCATCCGTGTCCCTCCCTCCAATCATCTAATAATCCATCCATCTCTTCATCCATCCCTCCATCCCTTCCTCCATCCAACCATCCATCCATACATTTCTTTATCCATTCATCCTCTGTATCTCTCTCCATCCATCCCAGCTGTTCTCAGAGTTCACGGCCCCCTAAGGTCGGCGGAGGACAGCCAATGGAGGCTGTGATTGACGTGTGTTTCCCAGCTCTCTCCGTGCTGACTGAGAGGCATAAAGTCATCATGCGTCGGTCTGTAAATCATTACCCCACCCTACTTAATGCACTCACATATGCCAGTTTACTAGGCCGTGGAAGCCCATCGCCAGCCCTCTCTTGTGGAACCCGGAGTCGGCTCAATTGAGACGTCAAGATTGGCTCACTGGCTGATGTGCGGCATGATTGACTACTGAGGCAGTTCGTGGTTACGGGTGCTGAAATGTTGCGACGGAAATGCATGATGCTTCCGTGACCGATATGTTGTCAGCATTTTGCAGTAGTACAAATGATGGAATTCTCTGCAGTAAATATTGATGTAGGCCTTTCTCAGTGATTGAAGTTATCAGACAATAGACAAAAAATCTTTATTGACAGAAGCTGAAAGTCTACAGTAACAGCTGAAGGAAAAGTGATGACTTTTAAAAACAGTGACAGCACATTTTCTGGTTTTGCCAACTATAATTTTTGCATTTAACAGAAAACTATTTGAGGTGTTATCCGACCGATACCGATTCACATATCAGATCTGTGCATCCCTAGTGTGACCATGGTACGATATTGTAGTCATTCAAAGACAAAAAGTCCAAATTGTCAATGGTATCAAACATTCTAGTGGTTAAGATATTTGCCTCTGGACCGAAAGGTTGTGGGTTCGAATCCTACCTCGAGCATCACCACCATTGGGCCCCTGAGCAAGACTCTCAGGGAAACTGCTCTTGAAATTAGGAAATGAAAGTCACTCATTATACGAGCATCTGCTAAGAACCGTAAATGTAAATACATTTCCTGTGATAATACTAAGTTAGGCCATTCCTAGATCAAAAATCCTAAAATTGGATAGATCTCTACAAAACAATGACAATGGTGCTATAACAGGTCCTGCAGAGAGACAAGATCGCTCCAGCTGAAAATTGTACAGCATTTGAGACCCATTAAAAGCTCAATTTTGTCACTTAACCAAACAAACTTTTACACGCAAGTTGTTACGCAGATAAATGGCATGTCATTCTTAGCATGCACACTTTCTGTGCGTGATGACTTTTAAAACAGTGACAGCACATTTTCTGGTTTTGCTGACTGTAATTTTTGTATTCAACAGAAAACTACGCTGGAACATCCTCGTCCCTGTTTGCAAATGCTAAGATAATAGCATTAAATCTTTCTTGCTTCTAAAAACTGAAACCTACATGTTCACATTGTATCAAGACAGTTCTCTGGAGAGTTTTCTCTTTTTGCAAAAAAAAATCACAAAACTTGGAAAGATGCACGTACACTGAGAAGCACAATCTAATGCCCTTCTAAAGATCTGCACTTCTGAAGAGAATATATCTCTTGCAGGCTATAAACGGTTCAATTACCTTTAATTAACAAAATGAACTACCAATAATAAGTCAGCCTGTAATTCACTTCTCTTTAATAGACTTCAGTGAGATTTTATGTTTCTCTGGATGCTCTTTGAGAATGGAAATGAGAAGCTGAAAGTGTAAACTCAAGTTTAGGACTTACTAATCTGACCAGCCAGTGTAAGGTTGCGGCAGCACTGGAGTAGTGGGTGGAGTAGTGGCAGGGTGGAGACTCCTCGTCCCATGAGTCATAGCGCTCAGCGTAGAACACAGCACGCTTTGGGTTCAGGGCTCCGATTGGCTAGAATAAACAAAAGAGAGAAAAACACAGAGAGTGGAATGAAGTTATGTACTGACGCTCATTGAAGTCATAGTTGCTGGACCTTGTTGGTGACCAGTTAGAGATGAGAGGTGCAAATCACAGGTTTCATCTAAACATGGCACGATACCACTTTTTATTAAAAATATCCGATACCGAAATTGTACATTTGGATATCTGCTGATATGATACAAATCTTATACAGTGTCTGAGTCTTTTTTAAACAGAAAAATGTCTGAATACATGACTGAAATTATTGCAAGCGAGAGCTTGTGTAGTTAAGAAAATTAAACAGTATAATTGCAGATTTGCTTTTGGGGTTGTAGTGTGTTGCGTTGCTTGTTCTGCTCATTGTCATATCAATATGCTGGAATTAGTGTGAATGTTGAAAACCAGTTTTACTGCAGTGCCACTTCCCATGCATAACGAATTGAGCATGCACACATTTACAGTTCAGCTCCATAGATTTGCCAAATGCCACCGATACCCGAGCCAGCTATTTGAGGTGTTATCCGATCGATACCGATCCATGTATCAGATCTGTGCATCCCTAGTTTCACCGTGGTACGATATTGTAGTCATTCAAAGACAAAAAGTTCAAATTGTCAATGGTATCAAACATTCTAGTGGGTAAGATATTCGCTTCTGGACCGAAAGGTTGTGGGTTCGAATCCTACCTCGAGCATCACCACCATTGGGCCCCTGAGCAAGACTCTCAGGGAAACTGCTCTTGAAATTAGGAAATGAAAGTCTCTCATTATACGAGCATCTGCTAAGAACCGTAAATGTAAATTAATTTCCTGTGATAATACTAAGTTAGGCCAATCCTAGAATAAGGCTTAAAGGCATTTACACCAAAAATTGGATAGATCTCTACAAAACAATGACAATGGTGCTATAACAGGTCCTGCAGAGAGACAAGATCGCTCCAGCTGAAAACTGTACAGCATTTGAGCCCCATTAAAAGCTCAGTTTTGTCACTTAACCAAACAAACTTTTACACGCAAGCTGTTACGGGGATAAATGGCGTGTCATTCTTAGTGTGCACACTTTCTGTGCATAGAGCAGATGGAAACTCGGCTCGTAAAAAGGAGCCCCGCGTAAGGCCGCCGTTCACCAGCGCTTCAGTGCGTGCGAGCGTGAGAGAGCATTGCATATGTGTGTGTGTGTGTGAGCAATGTAGTCGTCATAAATGTTTGATGGGCGAGTCTTCGCAGAGCTCCATTAGCTGCAGTGCTGAACTCAACGCTGGGCTCCGTCTGTCACACCTTATTACCCTCCTCCCCTCCTTCTCTCTCTCTCTCTCTCTCTCTCACTCCGCCACCCAAAAAAACACTCCAACCCCGACACGACCCTGAAAGAGATTTGTGGATATGGTTTGTGTACATCACACGGACGTATGATTTGTGAGGGAGGAAAACAATATGCTTTGCGCATGACAGGAACAATATACACTGTTAAAAAAGGGTGTTTATGTGTGAGGGTATCTATAAGTCCTGGCTATGATGTACAGGCCTGTGTGTGTGTGTGTGTGTGTGTTTGTGAAGATGTCTTTAAGAGACTTCTGCTAAAGGTAGTAGGTAATCTGGCCCGGTTTAACCTCGTCTGACCCGATTTACACTGTGCACGTCCACAGACCGTCAAGGCTAAACCCCTCCACACACTCCTGCACAATGTCCAGAGTAAACATTCACACTGGCATTCATTTGGACGGAGAGTCCAAAGCTCACACACACACACACACACACACACATACACACAGTCTGGTTTTGTTATCTCGGTGATGTACTTCCTTTGACAGCCATATTTCTAGATAGAAGCAATACTACATCTAACCCTGTCTTAACCTTAGTAAACAAGAACAAATCTTTCTGACTCTTTTGTTTTGTTTCATATAAAAGTTGGACATTTTCCATGAAAGAATTTTTCTCTTTATAACAAAATAAAAAAATGCCTTCACAAATTTCCTATCTTTTAGGGGACCATTAAGTAGTCCAATGCCTGAAAAACCTACCCAACACACACACATCCTTGTACTTATATACTGTAGTAGTGAGGACCTCCACTGCCTTCTATATTACTGTATCTAAATAATACTACCCCTAACCATAACCCTAACCATAACCTCAGTAACCAAAAGCTAATCTTTCTACACTTTTAGTTTTGCAAATAAACTTGTATTTTTTTGGTAAAAGCAGTTTAAAGAAGTGAGGACCACTAAAAAAAGTCCTCACTTCCCAAAAATGTCCTCATTCTGCTGGTTAAAAACTCATTTTGGTTCTCACTAAGTAGCAAGTACAATAACACACACACACACACACACACTTACTGTACTTATCTACACGTATACACACCCTTACACACTGTCTTAAGCTAAAACACAGCCCTACATACTCAGAAACTCTCACACATACGCTCATGCCCAAAAATGACACATTCTTGCAGTCTCTATTACATACACACTACTGGTGTTGAAATTAATCGATGCATCGCGATGCAGGCAAGGACGGTTCTGCATCGATGCAGTGGCAGACCATAATCAATTCTATCGGGGTTTTCAACCGGTGTTCCGCTGCCCCTGATGGTCCGTGATGGCATTACAGGTGGTCGTGACATGCAATCTAGTTTCACTACTGAAATCACTTTTTAACAACTGTATCACATTTCCAAATGATTTGGACATCTTTATAAATAATGAATTCAATGTGAATATCTAAAAAGTAAACAAACATGGACACACAGTGGACAGTTGCTGACTACTGCTTAGTCTAAGTGGTGGTTCCTGGGACAGAATCAGTTGAAAACTCCTGGATTATATCATAATGACATTGCTTGGTGATTTTCTTTTTTATGCTAGGGCATAAAAATTCTAGTTAAAAAGTACATCCTGTTAGTAACTATGGCTGACCGATCTGCATGCAATATGAAGTAATGTAGAACAATAGATGGGATGCATCGAGATCGTATCAAATCAAATCAAATCATTGACCTGATAATTGCAATCGAATCCTGAGACCAGTGAAGGCTCACACCTCTAACACACACACAGATACACGTATATCCATACTCACACATATACACAAAAATTGGCACACACTCATCTCTCTCTGCTTTCTCTTTAACACCCAAACACACACATTCATACAGCCTTGACCATAAACACGCACATGCACATGCACACACATATTCGTAGTGTCCAGCAGCCATAAATATGCCACATATGTATATGCCTCTCCCTCTATCTACAGTATATGCAACAAGAACCTTCTAAATCTAACCCTTATCTTATCCTTGAGTAAGAGATGCTTTTGCTGCTTTATTTCAGATAGACTTGTGGGAGATTTTTTACAAATGCAATTTTGGCAGCCCCCACAGCTGTAGGGGTACGCACTATACACACACACACACTCACACCCCCCCCGACACAGACAGTAATAAAGCTGTCCACACACAACATAAACACTTTAGACCAGTCTATCCCGTATGGGATGGTTTATAAGAGTTCAGGGCTAAAGACAAAACCAGGCCTTTCTGCATGGACTTCACTCCAGCACCACTCTTTTACAAAAACCAATCCACTGTGCAGAGTGTTACGTTCTAAACGTAACCTGTGCTCTCCTAAACTTCAGCTTGACATTCATCCAAATGGCAGCAGGGCAAAAGGAAGTCAATAGCTGTAAATGCCACAGGGGTTTTGCCCTTCAAGCCACCAGCATCTGAAGCCCTGAGCCCAGCTGACTTAATCTAGTCTGATTTCTTATTCCAGAGGTTAGGCAATGTCATTAGAAAAGAATTGCTTCTTAAAACTGATGGTTTTGTTAACTTTTGTAGTCATGTAAATGATGCATAATGTGTGTTGTTATTAAATTCTGAAATACATTTACACCCTTTTGTGCATGGTGTTGACTTTTTAACAACGGTTAGGGAGTTGACCCTGTGATCGGAAAGTTGTCAAGTCCAGGACTGGTAAAAGTACCACTGAGGTACTCATGAGCAAGGTACCATTCCCAAGAACTGCTTCCTGGGCGCTACCAAAAAGCTGCCCACTACTCCTTGTTGGATTGGTCCTTTTCAGTAATTATTAAAAGAGACCTCTTGAAATGAACACAGTACAGCATACACTGCATCACAACGAAATGTGCATTTGACCTATCCGTAAAGAAGCAGCTTTTTTGGGAGTGCCTGGGGAGCAGTGCTTTTACCAGTCCAGGACTTGAACCAGTGACCTTTCAATCATGGGTCAAACTCCCTAACTTTATTATTAATTTATTAATTATAACTTTATTATTTAATACAATATTTAAGAGAAATATTGCAAACTTTTTAAGGTAAAAGGCTGGGCTTTCGCCCCGTCATCGGAAGGTCGCCGCTTCAAATCCTGGACCGGTAAAGGTACCACTGAGGCACTCATGAGCAAGGTACCATCCGCAAGCACTGCCCATGTCGGCTGCGCACTGCTTCTTCACGGATGGGTCAAATGCAGAGGTCACATTTCGTTGTGGTGCACTTGTGCTGTGCTGTGCTGTGTTCACAATGACAAATAATAACTCACTCAAAAATAAAATTACATTATTTTAATTTTATAAGTTCATTAAACAGCTGCCATTTGGGCAAATCTGTATTTAAGCCTGCACTTAAGAAAAGAAACAAAAAGGGCAAGGTGATAAATTGTGACTATATATGAACATAAAATGGACAAAAAGAAAGAAAAAAGAAATATAATTTGGGACCTACAAAGACAACTTCAAAACATTATTTAATATTTCTGCAAGCAATGATACATCATGTCTTGCATCTTTGTCTCCTTTTACTACACAACACTGATGTAAGACTGAACCCTGATTTAGAATCCATACCGGACTAGGTCCTGCCTCCCTTTCCAGAGTCGTACAGTACAGACCTTGTGAATGCTCCATTAAAAGTCCTATAGAGCAGGACAAATTGGCTTCTAAGCCTCTCCAGTCACCGGCCAGTCCGGAGCATGGGCAGTCAATATTAATATAGTGAGTGTCAGTGAGTGTGAGCCAGCGAGTCCTGAGGGCCGATCAATACTGCTCCAGCCCTCAGGAGGCAGAGGAGGAGGAGGAGGAGTGTAGCAGCTCTGTCCAGACATTACCATGAAGGCAGCTGACTCATTAGGCAGGACATGAGGAGGTGGGGGAGCAACTCGAAGAGGGACGGAGAAGTTGGCTGGGGAAACAGTGAAAAGTGATAGTGAAGCTTATATTAATGATACTAGAGTAAACTGTTGTGTTGCATAGACGTTCTTCAGAAATTATGCTGTGACTGAGAGATTTAAATTAATCAGGCAACACACTTGGAGGTTGGTTTGGGTTCAAACCGTGCATACATACCTAATAATACACAAACACACACAAAAACACACACACAAATACCAGTCTTTACTGGTCTTTACTGAGGAATTTGGTAGCGTAACGGGCGATCGCACCATGATCTGAAGGTCACCGGTTCAAATCCTGGTTCGCTAGAGGTACTATTGAGGTACTCATGAGCAAGGTAACATCCCTAAACACTCCCAGGGCGCTGCCCATTTCAGCAGACTATTGCTCCTTTACAGATGGGTCAAATGCAGAGGCCACATTTCGCTGTGGTGCACTGAGTCACTCAGTTTCACTTTACTGTTAAGGTATTACAGCATAATGACAAAATAGAAATATGTCCACATGTATAAATTCCACTTCTTATATTAGCATTCTCACTGTATTGTGTAAGCAATTAGCTAATCATTCAAAATAAATTAGTTATTATTTCGTGCTGTTGGTAAATCCAGCATATTAAAAACAGCTGAAAGGAGGTGGATATGGGCACACACACAGTATATACAGCGCTATAACAACAGTGCTCTTAACAACAGTCATTGTCACAAAGCACTTTACATATAACCGGTCCAAACCCCCAACAAGCAAGCCTGAAGCGACAGTGGCAAGGAAAAGCTCCCTCTAGCAGGAAGAAGCCTTGAGAGGAACCCAGACAGGGTGCATGAACATTTAATACACAAGTTAACATTAGTTCAAGATTAATCGTAAATTAATTATTTTTAAGTTAACATTTGAAAATAGTCCAAAGGATGCTTTTGAATCTCAAGTCGTTTCTGGGGCTGCTTGCTAAGATACAGTCAGCAACATTAAGCTAAAATTAGTTCAATTTAGTTTAATAACTTTGGATTCGGTTCAAATCCATACAGTCCGAAAAAGGTCCAGCTGGTTCCAGATGATGGAATCTCAGACTTAATACTCATAGAACACATTATTTTTAAAGAAATGGAGACATAAAAACAGCATGAGGACCGCTTTCTAGAGAATGCGTGTCGTATTTTGTGACATACTGTGTGTGCTTGACTACACACATACACACACACACACATTATCAGATTTTGAGCCAATTATAATAACTTGAAATTCTGACTTCAATGTATATTTTGCGTTTCAGTGTATATTTTGGCAAACCCCGTTTGTAACCCTAACCTTAGCCATTCATCATGTTTCATACAAGTAAGCCCCAACTATTAGTTATTGTTATTCTGACCTGAATTAATAAGGGTCAGAAAATGCTGCTCAAACTGACCTAAAGAAATCGTTTACAAATAAACCACCATCATAGCAATCTCCCACCAAATTCCACTATCCCTACCTCTACATCCTTCCTTTCTCTCCCCTCCATCCCTCTTTTCTTCCCTTTTTTAATGACCGTCCCCAGCATTAGTGCGGCCAGCCTGAATGAGAGAAGAGCTTATGGAGATCTGGTGAAATTTATGGGCTGATAATGACCTGGTAGGTGATGCCCGGGACGGGGCCTGGTAGGGACGGCCGCCACAGGAAGTCTAGCACTCTGTAAAAAGATTCTTAGTGGGAAGCCAAAACGCAAAACTGTTACGAGCTAGAGACCCAATTAATAAGGGAAATCCTGACAATGAAGTTTGGCTAAAAACTTGGAAAAGTTTGTCCCTTGTGGAACAAAGGCTTTTCTTTTGTAAAAGGGCAATATGCATAGATGTGAGAATGATCCAGCAAGCCAAAGTTCAGTAAGGTTTTCATTCTTGGTAGTCAATTAGTCAGCAGAACTAATAATTAATCCAAGTGGATGTTGAATGATAAGAGCAAAACTTGGGCCTAAAATATGATGGCATGAAATTCTGTACCAGAATAAAGAAAAGCAGGATTGGGACATCCCAGATCCTGCTTTTCTTTATTCTGGTACAGAATTTCACGCTCGCTAATGCTAGAGATTGTACAAAGAGTAGCAAGCAAGGCTGATTATTTGCAATGCCCTGATCTTTTTTTTTATTGCAAAATGAAATAGGCCAGCGTTATATTCTGCAAATTTTAAATCCACTAAAGACTGGGACTAGTATTTACATTCACATTCTCGACCCTTAACACCAAGTTGCTTCAGAGAGACTGTCCCTGTAATGTGAAGATGGCAGTCAGTCTGCATAAGAATGTCTACCATAAATGTATATTTAAATGTAAATTACATTTATCCAAAGCAACATCCATTTTCTAATTTACAGGGACAGGCTCTCTGGAGCAACTTTAGGGTTAATGGTCTTGCTCAGGGGCCAAACAATGTTTTTAGGCCCTCCTGGCTGACTCTGATGCACCTCTGCACATTACACATCATTGTCTTTGTGATGCATATGCTGCTATATAGACAATCTCATTCATGTTGCACTGAAACTGTCTCAGGAGCAATGTTTATGTTTACAGACCCCAAATTTATCGACATCAAAACACATTTTCAGTGTTTCAGACCACTGTGCTATTTGGGTGAGCAGTATTGACTAGGTAGAATAAAATTTCCAGTTGCGTAACTGCTCAAAAATGGGTGTGAATTCATTTCTTTAGACTCTATATTTCTATCTAAATTTAAGGCATTACAGTGAATTTGACAAATAACCATAACATCTATTTCTAGCTCATCCCTGAATCAACAATAGATGGAAAAATTCCACCATAAACAAACGGCTGCAGCGGCCACGAGTGAGTGGGGCCTTAAAATAAAAAAACACGGTTTATCACTTCCCATCGGACATACAAAGACTTGCTCTGTGCACTTATCCGAGACAACAGAGGAGCTTGGTGCATGTAATTGTCTTGATGAAGAGCCTCGGGGGAATCCACCTCAAAGCAAAGACAAGATTTTTCCAGAGGTCCTTTCACTAAGCTATCGGACGGAAACATACTGCAACAGCTGCTGATACGCAGAGCAAAGAGAGCCGACAGGCACGCTACACGAGAAACATCTTTACTCAAACAAGAGAGAGATAACTGAGAAAGAAAGCAGCTACTAGGCCAGATAGCAAAGTTATATTAATATGAGTTTTATGAAAACAGAAAAAGCTAAATTGTAGCTTTTTAAACTTGAAGGCTTTTTTTTATTTAAGATTTTAATTTTTCTAGAGCATTTAAATTGCTTGAGACTAACTAAAATCATAAACTGTCCAGTAATAAGAAAATTTGTTTAAAATGAGTTTTAGTCTAAACAATCCCTTTAGGTAAAAAGTTCTTGAACTTCTTTTTATCTTTGCTAGTTTACATTATAAAATTTTTATTGTGTCTTAAATGCCAAAATAGTGATCATTGTGGAAAAAAGGCAGAAAACAGCAGTGAAATCTAACAATTATCAAGGTGATAATAGTATTTCACCCCCTTTAAGAATGCGTATAAATCAGGCCCGGCTTATTGCCTGTTTCCACGTTATCTCTGTTGACCTCATTAGGCCAGACCTATTCAAACACTAACAATATATAGTCCATAGTGGGACAATCCAGACTAAACAGCCTCATTAGCTGACAATTAAAAAGCCATTTGCACAAGAGAGGGTGTAAGATTTAAAAGCCCATAAAGTCGGATTGTTCTTTTCCTGCCTCTTTCTCTCCCTGACGGCACGTGGGGGAAAAAGGGACTGGATTAGCGCAGTGGTTAGCACTGCCTCCTCACAGCAAGAAGGTCCTGGGTTTCAGTCCCAGGTCGGCATAGGGCTTTTCCTGTGTGGAGTTTGCATGCTCTCCCCGTGTTCTTGTGGGTTTTCTCCAGGTGCTCCGGTTTCCTCCCATGGTCCAAAAGCATGCAATATAGGTTAACTGGCGACTCTAAAGTAACCCCATAAGGTATGAATGTGCGTGTGATTGTGTGAGTGTGTGTGCCTTGCAGTGTGTTGGAGCCTGCCCAGAATTGTTCCCCGCCTTGTGCCCGTAGGCTCCGGTCCTACCGTGAAGGGATTAATCGGTTCGGATAATGAATGAATGAGTACATGCAGATTAGCAGCAATGTACTCTGCAGAGTCTGTCTGTAAACATAAACAGTATTCCTGGAAAAGTTTTAATGTGTCCAATGTGGCTGTATTTTGGAAAATGTCAATGCGTGCAAAAATGTTTGTCTGGTTGTGTATGTCATCTGAAAATGACTGACTTATATTCATACTTTATGTACTTGATTTCAGAAAGCAAACTCTTCACAAAAGCTTTTGTGTGTTTGTGCACTCATATGAGCTAATTTTGCTTTGGTCCAGTTTATGAATGTTACCAAAATGCATAACTTAAGACACATAGCCTGCGTAACAATAATAATTCTATTGTTTCTTCTCATGCCTACTGACAGCACGTCAGGTTTTCGTCTGCTAAAATAAAGGCTCGGAAAATACTTACAACCCGACACAGGCTGCAACTTTTCTGCAAAGATTTCCAATATTTATCCTAATAAATAACCCAGCTCGACCCTGTCTGCTTTACAAATTGCCTGAGACATTTGTGGCTGGCGAAATTGGTGGAATATTCTGACTTCTCACCCAGGAACTGGTAGAAAAACACACTTTTTCCCTGCTTTTTGGGACTAATTGCGTGGCTCACTGCTGAGAAAAAGCAGGAACGATTCTGCCTTCAGGAATGGTTTCGCCTCCTTTAGCTCAGAGCTAGGCTTTCAGGGTTGGAGATGAAGCGGAAGCGCGGGAGGGTGAGGTGAGGCGGTGCGAGTGTGCGTGTATGTGTGTGTGCGGAGATGTGCACGGAGCATTTCATATTTCAGAGGTAATAACGTTAGGGCGCAGCGCAGTGCGGCGGCATGCTGTCAGAGGGAGTCGCGCTTGTTTTCTCTGCCCTCGTCAGCAGTGCGGAGCGTCACAGCTTCAGTCTAATGCAATCAAGCTCGTCCCAGTCAAAACAAAACAGATGCACCTACTGCGCGCACACACACACACACACACATTCTAAAGCAAGTACCAGAGTTGTGTGTGTATGCACTATATTTACTCATCACTTAGGGGACCAAAAGTCCAAAAAAAACCTGCACAGTAGACACTACAGAGCACAAAATGAGCAAATGTGTGTAATCTACCGTATTTATCTATCGATCTGTCTATCTTTCAGTTATAACCAAATCAAATGGCGATAAGCACCTAGTCATGAGGCACAACGTGTTTGCGAGTGTGTGTGCATGTGTGTGTGTGTTCGTGTGTATGAGCGTGCATTATGTTTACCATTGCATGTTAAACAGCAACATAGGGAAAGGCCCAAACAGAGTAAGAGGTGAGGACTGAGAGTGTATGCAAGTATGTGGGTGTGTGTGTCCTTGTGTCAAAATGTTTATTTTAATCCTTTAATGCCAGAAAAACCTGCAAAACATATAAAATCTTATTTGGAGCGACTTTTTTAATGCATTGTTTGTAAATAAAACTATAGACGTATGTTAATTGAATGGGTTAGACAACAACCCGTTTGCCGTGCATGTTTTCTGTGGACTGGGATGCAACCTAAATAGAGTCCTGCTTTTGTGCACCTGTATTGTGATCGGTGTGTCTTTTCTGATTACATTTTTACATTTACATGACAATTTAGCAGACACTCTTATCCGGAGTGTCTTCCATTTCCTAATTTCAGGTACATCTTGACCCTTGGAGTAACTTGGGGTTAAGGATCTTGCTCAGAGACCCAGTGATGATAGTGCTGTAGGTTAGCCATGACCTCTTGGTCCAGAGGAGAGTATCCTAGCCACTAGACCACCACCAACCCTTTCCAAAGTGGTTCCAATAAAACAAACAAACAAAAAAAAAATTACACAAAAGTCTACAGGCCTACATTTAGGATTATGGTTCTGTCTATATACAGTGCCGTGAAAAAGTATTTGCCCCCTTCCTGATTTCTTATTTTTTGCATGTTTGTCACACTTAAATGTTTCAGATTATCAAACAAATTTAAATATTAGACAAAGATAACCCAAGTAAACACAAAATGCATTTTTTAAGTGATGATTTTATTTATTAAGGAAAAATAACTATCCAAACCTACATAGCTCTATGTGAAAAAGTAATTGCCCTCCTTGTAAAATCATAAAGTAACAGTGGTTAATCACATTTTTTGGAAAGCTGAGTGCAATTCACCAGCCACACCCAGGCCTGATTACTGCCAGACCTGTTCAATTAAGAGATCACTTAAAAAGTAGCCCAAAAGATCCCAAAAAAGGAAGACATCATGCTGCGATCTAAAGAAATTCAGACGAGAAACAAAGTAATTGACATCTATCAGTCTGGAAAAGGTTATAAAGCCATTTCTAAAGCTTTGGGACTCCAGCGAACCACGGTGAGGGCCATTATTCACAAATAGAGAAAACATGGAACCGTGGTGAACCTTCCTAGGAGTGACTGACCTATAAAAATGACCCCAAGAGCGCAGTGACGACTCATCCAAGAGGTCACAAAAGAACCCAGAACAACATCTAAAAACTGCAGGCCTCACCTGCCTCAGTTAAGGTCAGTGTTCATGACTCAACCATAAGAAAGATACTGGGCAAAAACAGCATGCATGGCAGAGTTCCAAGGCGATAACCACTGCTGACAAAAAAGAACATAAAGGCTGGTCCTACTTTTGCCAAAAAAACACCTTGATGATCCCCAAGTCTTTTGGGACAATACTCTGTGGACTGACAAAACAAAAGTTGAACTTTTTGGAAGGTGTGCGTACCGTTACATCTGGCGTAAAAGTAACACAGCATTTCAGAAAAAGAACATCATGCCAACAGTCAAACACGGTGGTGGTAGTGTGATGTTCTTGGGCTGCTTTGCTGCTTCAGGACCTGGACGACTTGCTGGGATTGACGGAACCATGAATTCTGCTCTCTACCAAAAAGTCCTGAAGGAGAATATGCAGCCATCAGTTCATGACCTCAAGCTGAAGCGCACTTCAGTTCTGCAGCAGGACAATGATCCAAAACACACCTCTGAATGGCTTAAAAAAAACTAAATGAAGGTTTTGGAGTGGCCTAGTCAATGTCTGGACCTGAGTCCAACTGAGATGCTGTGGCATGACCTTAAAAAGGCGGTTCATGCTCGGAAACCCTCCAATATGGCTGAATTAAAACAATTCTGCAAAGAAGAGTGGGCCAAAATTCCTCCACAGCGATGTGCAAGACTCATTGCCAGTTATCGCAAACGCATAATTGCAGTTGTTGCTGCTAAAGGTGGGACAACCAGTTATTAGGTTTAGGGGGCAGTTACTTTTTCACATAAGGCCATGTAGGTTTGGATAGTTATTTTTCCTTAATAAATAAAATCATCACTTAAAAACTGCATTTTGTGTTACTTGGGTTATCTTTGTCTAATATTTAAATTTATTTGATAATCTGAAACATGTAAGTGTGACATGTAAACATGCAAAGAAATAAGAAATCAGGAAGGGGGCGAATACTTTTTCACAGCACTGTATATAAATATATATGTGTGTGTGTATACACGTACACAAACAAAGCACCAAATCTTTCAAGGTTGCTCTGCATTACCCAGAATGCATCTCTCTCTGCAGGGGAAGCAGCTTTCTTGAGGTAAGCCTGTAATTTTTGTGACAGGGAGTCGGCACAGAGCAACAAAGAAACCACAAAACAACAACAACAACACAGCTGGAAGTTTAAAAAAAAAAAAAGCATTCATCCTAAAGTCTAAAGAAGTTGTAGCTTTAACTTCCCACACTGAAATCCTGTGTAGGATTCCTGCTGGCATCTGTATAATTCCGTAAGTCAGAGGCCCCCTGCAAAGCTACGGGAACTTTACCCCTTTTGAATAGTCATATTAAGAAAAATAAAAGGGAGTGTGAACAACGAGATTTCATAATAGCCAATTTGCACAACTTAGGTAATTATGTCCGCCTTGGCAAAATGTTGGGCCGGAGACAGACTGTCTAATTTCCCATCAACGGCCAAATAAAGCTTTGAAATAACATGTGGAATTCACACCAAAAAAAAATAGCGTTTGATTAACGCAGGTGCGTTTGCCGAACATTAGCTTGCGCCAATTAACAACTGGCAACCAGGCAGCTTTCCTCCCCCGTCAGCTGCCCGTCCGTCAAAAAGGGGAAATAATCATTAGATTCCAATAAATCCGTCTCCCGGCCCCGACGCGGCTGTCACACAGAAATGTGGCGAGATTTTGCCCGCCGGCGAGAAAACAGGCCGAATTGGGTACGGAGGCTCGTTCTAATACTCCACAAAATGAGCGCAGGTGTGCAGGGCGGGTGTGGTGGAGGAGGAAGAGGAGGGGTGGGGAATTAAGGTGGGACGCTCCAACGGCTGCGCACAATGCCGAGCGTGAGGCGAAGCCCCCCTCCGGGCCGATCTGGTGACGCGTGACTGGCAGCCGCAAGTCCCGGAAGCCGGCGTGAGCCGCTTGCCAAAGGAGTCTCGTGAGAATGGCAGGTGAGACAGGGTTTTTTTTTGTTGTTTTGAAGGACGTTGCTTTCGGGCCTGCGAGCCTGCAGAATTCAAATCTCCTATTTTCCCAGGCGGGCTCTTTTTTTTCGCACAACATGAAGTTTACGTCTCATTGCTACGTGTGCGTGCGACGACAGAACTGGAAAAGAGACGGAAGTGACAAGAGACAACAATGCTCATGTCAGTTCCTAGCTAGACAGAAATGGAAACGCAAAGAAGAAATGAATCATTTTATACTCACTCAATTTACACTGCTGGGCGAAAGGCGGAGACAAATGCAATTTATTGCATGTTCTATGATGACTTTTCTTGTTTAACAAATCAAGATGTAAAAACATAGTGTTTGACGATATTGTATGTATTGTCTGTAGACAGTGTACAGTTTAGAAGGGGACGGCTTTTCCCTTGTTTGTCTTCAGTAAACTTTTGTTCGGGTGAGCTGTCTTACAGCCTTTCACAGTGTGCTGCATCAGTGCTGTTCCACTCATGTCTGATTGCTTCCCACAACTAGTCAGTGCTCTTAAATTATCTGCCATTATGCATGGTCTAGATGTGTAACAATGTGGAACTTAACTGGAAATTAATTAAATAGCAGTTAATGACTCTACAACTAGACACTAACTGCTCTCATCAGCCATTCCATATGAAATATGCACCAGATGTACACAATATTGTGTTACGCGGTTGCTTCCTGCTTACACTGTTGTACCTGTTCAAATAAAAAAAGTAAGTACAGACACTGTTATAAACTCTATTTGCCTCCTTTTGTTGCCCAGCAGTGTACATGGGAAAAAAACAACAAAAAGCTGCTCAATAGCAAAGCTTTTCATTCAGTTTCCAGTTGTTGGAAATCAACTACCAAGATTCAATTTGCATTTTGCTATATGCAAAAATATTAACGATAGTACATAGGCTGGAAGTCACTTTATTACCAGCATATTTCATCACGTGATAATGTTTCGAGTTGTCGGGAAACAATGAAGATCTTCTCCAAGACCAATTAACACCACTATGAGAGCGCTGCTGATTGCCTGTATGGAGTCGATCCTTGTTTCTGAGGGTGTTTTCACATATAGTCCTCTTTAAAGGAACCGAATTCAGTTCTCTAGAAGTGGTCCAACCTCCTGATGTGGTCTCAGTTCGGTTCGTTACAGAGGGGTCTGAGTTCGTTTGGTGTGTTCACATATACATAAAAAATCTGATCTGAGTTCGCTTTGAGGGCTGAAACGGACCAAGTGTGAAAACACCCTGAGTTGCCTGGATTGAGAAATTGATTCTATTTTGGAGTCATCTAGCAGTCCTATCTCACAGAAATACAAGACGAGGGCTGTGTTCCACACCCAATAATACAGCACTACATGTCAGTAGTCGTTTGGAATTTGTTTTCAGCATCTGACTGATTTTAAAAACTGGATCAAAATGGATCAAATTGTCAAGTACTGATATTTGCTATATATACTAATATTTAGGTGTACATGTACATACTTAAAGTTTATTTCAGTAAGTGCACTTAAGTAAAGTTAAAGTCCAAGTGTACTTTATGGGGTAAGTATATTAATATCAAAGCATATTTGTAAGCATACTATTTCTAGTGACTAAACTGGCCTACTTTTCAGTTTATAAAAGAGTAGTAAACTTTGAGTATCTGACTAGTTCACACCCAAGTCTTATTGTGTACTGGAAATAAACTGTGGAGTGTACTATGAGTAAGTTACATATATTTCTTCTTGTGTTGTATACTTGTATGCTTAAATTTACTTTACTTATTTACTTAATTACTTAAGTAAATAACTTACTTAATTACCTAATGTGCTACAACAAAATGTGACTTTTGCATTTGAGTGCTTGGGGACAGTGCCTTGCTCATGAGTACCTCAGTACTAAGGTTGTAGTTAAGACCACCTATCCCGAGACCAAGTCCTGACCGAGACCAGAGTGTGTCGATACCGAGACAAGACCAAGACTCTGAAGGGCCGAAACCGGGCCGAGACCGAGGCCAGGGCAGGGCGAGACCGACCAATGCACGTTTTATACTACATGACAAATAAACATGTTTATTTAATATTTCTATCTTACATATCTATAATGAGGAAATCACTTCACTGGAAGAAGTTATCTGAACTGATCCCATCATATGTTAAACTCAACAAACTCACCATAAAGATTAGAGGTTAGTTGCTAAACAGCCGATTTGCCTGATGTTTCCCAGACAACCACGACTTCACCTGTGTTCATGTGTTCATGCGTGAAGGGCCGGGACGGATGAACGTAATATCACTGGTTGCACTTGAAGTGAGAAGTTGTCCAATCATCTCATTAATAGTAATATTCTCAGAGTTGTGGTCTCGGCTGGTCTCGAAAGAAAATCCTGAGTCCTCTTTGTCCAAGTCTATGACAAGACCGAGTAGAAACAGGACCGATTCTGAGACAAGACTTTCAAAAACCGATCTCGAGTAGTACAACATGACTCAGTAGTACTGGCAACCTTCTGATCACCGGGCAAACTCCCAAACCGTTACACTACCAACTGCTACACTGACTATAGAAAACTTAAAGGATCACTCAGATGAAACTATATGCTTGTCAAATAAACCTTAGTTTTAATAAATCTCTGTTAAGAACATACATACACGAATACATCTTTTTTGTAGGAATGGAACAAGGCCGAAGACCACGCTCTCCTCACAAACATCCTTCTCGCAACCTCATAAACGCTCTCGTCTGCAAACACGACCTCATTGTAGCAAAAACAATCGATCTAGACACACACAAACACGCACACGCTAATAAAATGTGAGAGGTTAGCTGCGGCATGCATTATTAAACACAGCACAGAGCCCCCTGCGCCATGTGAAGGAACACGAGCGGACTCCCACATGAACCTCTTCCCCCCACCCCCCACCCGTTTCTGCCCCAGTGACGGTGAACTTTTGGAGGTGAGAGACCCAGAGCGGCCAAGGACAAGCATCAGGAGGCCTGAACGCCTGCTAATGAAGGCAGCTCCAGCCGCTAAGCAGCACGGGGAAGCTGTCGCAAGAATACATTACAATGCATCAGTGTCTTCCTCGGGCCAGGGGGCGTCTCTTCATCCCACCTGGTCCTACATGCACCTCACACTGCCTCTAATACACACACACTCACACACACTCATAGACATATACATTGGAGGTTGATAGGGACACTGAAATGCTAATGCTTAAGACATATTAAGAGTATCAGTTTATTTAGAGTTACATTACTTACATTGAGTCCATTACCGACAAAGCTGCTCGAATGGAGAAGGGACATGTGTGGGTATCAAACTCACAATTGAAAGCAAATTGGGGGAGAGAGGGAGAGGGGGGGAGTGTTAAGATAAAGGGTGATAAAAGAGAATGAGAAAGAGAGTGAGAAAACAAGAGCCCAGGGTAAGGAAAAGAAGGGGATGGAGGCTTGCGAGAGAGAGAGCGAGAGAGAGAGAGAGAGAGAGAGAGAGAGAGAGAGAGAGAGAGAAAAACTGAGAGGGACTGTTCGAGTTGAAAGATGGAACACAAAATAGCAAGAGGTACAGACAGCAGAAAAAGAGATAGGGAGTGAACCAAAAAGGGGTGAGGAAAAGAAGGACAGGTGAATGGTAACAAGGGAGGGAGAGATAGAGACTGAGACTGTGAAAAAGAGGGGGATTGGAAAGAAGGGGGTCGGTGTGTGAGAGAAAAAGGGAACAAATTGGGGAGAGAGATAGAGAGAGGAAAAGAAAAGGGGTGCAAGAAAAAAGAGGGGACAAAATGGAGAGAGGCAGATAGAGGAGGAAAGGGGAACAGTGAAGGGAGGGGAGAGAGAAAGTGTGTGAGAGAGGAAGAGAGATTGAGTGTGTGTGAGAGAGAGCGGGGGAGAGAGAGAGAGAGAGAGAGAGAGAGAGAGAGCACGCTCAGACAGGAATGCAATTGTTTTCAGGTCAGTGAGCTTGTGAGCTGCAGGCGCAGGCAGAAGAAAGCGGGTGAGAACGAAAGAGAAAAGGAAAGACACTGAACGAGTGTGATGTCCGTGAGAAAGGAAGGAGAATTCGAGGCAGACAAAGCGTTGAGTAAGACTCTAAGAGATGATGAAAACGAAGATGATTCATCATTAAATCATCAAATAAAGGCGTGAAGTCCAAGTTCCATTCTTCTTCATAATGTAATTAAAATAATCATTCTGAGAGTAAATACTTCAGCACGTCTAGTACTGCACTAGAACATACACAGTGATGTTTTTAAATCATAAAGAAACTCAATATTCTGTAAAATATGTGATATTCTGTTATAATTACTAAACATGGCAAGATACCACTTCTTTATGTCCAATACGATACCGATATTGTAAATTTAGGTATCTGCGATACGATACAAATCTGATACAGTCTCTGAGTCTTTTTCAAACAGAAAACACAAAATAATGCCAAAAAATGTCTGAATACTGAGATTATTCTGTTAAACTTAAGGAAATTCTTGATCTAAATACTGTTTTCCTAACTAAAACAATGTAATAATTACACATCCATGTGTACATATTAAATCATCTATTATTAAAATAACATCTAAAAAATTATTAGTTTAAAGACTTCTGTAATTTTGTGACAGTCCCTAATCCTGCGGCTTTAAAACCATCAGGAACAAAGAGAGGTGGAATCATAGGCCGATGACATTCACTTACTGTTTCACTCTCTCATTTATTCACTCAAATACACTCTTTCATCAACATAGTTTCTTTCTCACACACACACACAGTTTTCTGATAAGCTTTACAGAAAATGAGAAAATAAAACAACACTGTTAAATATATTTGAACTGTTAACATATTATTCCAAATGTATGGCATACCACCAAGTCCAACGTTTTTTATGCACTAACGTGTTATTTTAATCTTATTGTGTATTTGTCAGTTAGTTTTAAAAAGCCTAATGGAAATGAGTAGCCTCATGGAAAATCCCTTACTTACTACAGCTTACTACACATCTTGAACATGAAGGCTCTTCCATAGTGGAAATCTGCAAGTCCTTCTTGCGGACTTTGCAAATGGCTACGCACAAATTTGGTCCTGGCTGTAGTAAATTTTTTATATTCATGACTGTCTAGAGCTCATTATGAGAAGCTAATCATTAAAGTTGCAAATTATCAGCACATTGTTATCTCCCACTCGCTGTTCCCCTGACTGGCACACGTCAAAAAGCCACAGTTCAGTTAACACAAAATAATCAACTGTACACCAGCATATTAGCACTAGCAAAGGTCTGGCATTCTAGGTTTGCTTTTGTTTCAGCAACTGTAACCTGCAGTAGACTAAATTATACTAAAAGAGGTAGTAGAAAATGTATTATTGCCTAATGTTTCATCCCCTTATTCATATTTCTCCAAACAGTGACAGTCATCTTTTCACAGAACAAGTAAATAAAATAAGACTGCAGCTGAAAAAAAGAAAACCTAAGCCCTTAGTATCCAGTTATTACGAGTCATTAAAAACTATCATCAAAAATATTTTCCTATATTAATGATCATCAAACAAGACACAAATTGTCCCTCATGTCTGATTAAAACTGTGTGGCTATGAATGCTAACTAAGCTATGCTACTATCTAGTTAATGACAGAAACGTTAGTGTTTCCTGAATATTCCCTTATTATTCCATTAGCTTCAGATTTGCATTGCCTGGTCTTTGACCTGCCTGCGCTTCATCCTGCCTATTTAGGGGATTAGGATAATGGAGGTTGAATTCCGACTCTCACGCAGATACGGAGGGGGAATTATGGGCCAGTCGGCGTGCGGGTGCAGAGGTCATCAATAACATAGACAACTGTTTGGGCCTGAATTAAACAAGTCTGCTGTGTTTGAAGGGCCACTTAGCTTATGATTTAACGGTTCATAACGCAGTCTTTGCTAGGCATATCTGTTTTTGAGATGTATGGGAAAGTGGACAGGAGGCTGTCAAAAAGTTACACATACTTATCCATGTATAGTCCGGTAAACAAAAAAAAACGTACAGTGCCGTAGTAACAACACATGGGGACTGTAAGTTTTTGAGGGAAAATCATAAATTTCCAGGGTGGGAAAATGCATTACATGCTATAGACAATATATCACATGCTCTATGGAATACTTTACTAAGCTGTAGGTCCATCTTGTAGACCATGTACAGTTTGTGTTATTTCTCCATTAGTCTTATTGCACTGGTTAGTACTGTATGTCTAAGTTTGTTGACTTTGTTGATTACTCTCAACCTAGCAGCGGGGAAATCGATAGATGACGCACATAAACATCTTTGCGTTATCTCTTCTTTTCTTTAAATCAAGATCTCAAGATAACAAAAGTTGTTTACTTAAGGTTGTAACTTATTTTTCTTGAGCTCTCAAGGAAACAACTTTTGTCATTTCGAGATCACAAGCCATTATATCGTGATCTTGACAATACAAAGGTGGTTTCTTGAGATCGCAACTAGGGATGTGATGAGATCTCATGCCATATTAAAACATGATGATATTTCTTGTCGAAGTAAAAAGATGTCTAGCGAAATAGTATGGCGTCATTTTTGTTTCAGAAATCTAAGAGCATATGGGACTATGCTAAGCAAAATCTTGCGTGTGTACACGCTCAACTCTTACAGCACGCACACAACTCCGCCTTTATGCTCGCTCCGCTTGGTACTGTATTATAAAAGTGGCAAAAAAAAAACAGCCAGTCACAGGCTTGGAGAAAGCTGATTGACTGATTTCGTCTCCAACCAGGTCGCTAATTTAGTTCCAAGTTGATATACCGAATTAGGTCATGCGTTTTTACAGTACGATAACAAAAGGAGAGTCAGGAAAACAAGTTGTAGGTTATTTGAACATTTTCAGTGTAATGTTGCTGCGTGTTTTCCATACAATATAATTAAAGTTGTATACGTCAGCAAAACATAGATAATGAAAATTTAGACAGTTATTTAATAAATCCCTAATTTGTCTGGGCAGTGTTAGCCTCATTTCACCATCTTCACATACCACATTACAATCACACGTATGGGGTGTTGGTGGCCTAGTGATAGCACACTCGCCTTGGGACCCAGAGGTTGTGGGTTTGAATCCACCCTCTGGAGTTACCAACATTGGGTCCCTGAGCAAGACCCTTAACCCTAAGTTGCTGTCAGGGGAACTGTCCCTGAAATTAGGAAATGTAAGTCGCTCTGGATAAGAGCGTGTGCTAAATGCTGTAAATGTCCCAGTGTTCATTCATTAATTCATTCATTATCTGAACCGCTTAATCCCAACTGGGGTCGCGGGGGGACCGGAGCCTGCTCCGGTAAGTATGGGTGCAAGGCACATGTCCCAGTGTTTGATATAGATTTATCTTCCCCAAAAGTGTCTAAAGGGGGAATTGAAAGACTAAAACAGAATTTACAATGAACCGCCTGTTTGTAGTTCATGTTATGTGTTGCTAGCTTCAGCCAGTGTGTTAGTCTAACTGTATCTGTTAATGTTCTCTAAATCTTTTCATTTGGCAGAGGTTACACCACTAGCTTTCAGCTCCCTTAAGTGTGAAGTGTTTGACATCAGGGCTGAACTCAGAGCAGCACAACTTTACTCTGTTAATTACAGAGGAAAGTTGTGCTGCTCTAAGTAACATGTTAATTCACATAAAATTAAAGGGAACAGACAAGTTCTCAGGGCACAGTAATGGCATGAAGAGATGCATAAGGAAGCATTCAAAAGAGAGTCTAGTCAGTTGTCTTTCTTTAAAATAATGTTAAAACCTCGTCTCGTCTCGTCTCATCTTGTGAGTTGAGTATATCATCACACCCCTAGTCTCAACATGATCTCAAATTAACAACTTCTGTTATGTTGGGTCACAACTTTTACCATGGAAGTTGAAACAGCAGTATGTCTATTAGGGCTGAACGATAACCACAACATTAAGGTTCAGATATTTGTAGCTTTACCGTCAGGAAAAAAAAAACCTCAAGAGGACAAGAAAAACAACACATTATCTCAAAATAACAAGAAGAAAAATAATGTTGACGTTTCTTATAACAACTTTCCTGTAGCAGATACAAATATGTATAATAAAAATTCTAGCAATGCATTTGTGCCTTCAATATATCTGTATCAGCACCACCACACTATAACCTAAATAAAAGCAGCTCAACTGGGCTGGTGTGGTCAGATACAATCCTGGGGTAAACAGGACTAAAAATAGATTGTACACCATTTATAAAAGATGAGTTACGGACTGTGATCATACAGCTTAAAATGCAGCTGTAAGGAAGAACACCTTAACAAAATGAGATTCTATACTCCAAAAATCCAAGTTTACCATTCAGCATCTCAAGAAACAGCAGAACTGAAGGATTTGTCTTGAAAGTGGCTTGTGCCAAATCTGAACTGTAAAGGAACATTGCCTGTCTCCACAACACTGTCAAAGGGTTTAATGCAAGTAGCGAAATACTGAAAACGTGTGGATCATTGGATATTCCACTCACCTTTTCATCAGGTTATATTATGTTGTGGTCTGTGTGAACGCTGAGTGCAGGATGTTTAGTACATACCTTGGAGAGATCTCTGAAGTTGCCTGGCAGTGTGAGGTCCAGTTCTTCAGACTCGTAGTTGGTGAGGACCCAGGGGAAGATGGGATACTGGTTCAGGTCGTTATATGTTCGTCCTAGACACGGAGCGCAAACCATTAGTATATAATGGGAGAGAACTACATTTTTGACATGATGGCGTTCCACATGAGAGTTTTTTTGACATGATGCCATTCTACGTAATAACGTGACGAACACGCATTTCGGAATAAAAACTAAAACATCAAGTAAACGTCTGTATTGTGAGTAGAACGCTGGTTGTTTTTGTTATTTATCAGATAAAATATAAGTTTTGCCTGTAATAAAGGGGAAGATGACTGACCGAAACACTTTAGCGAATGTTGGACACTGGGAGAGGCACGTGCTAACAAATACAGCAAGGAGCACAAAGATTGTGAGCGAGCGCTGGTGTTGTTACAGAAATTAAACAGTATAACCACATGATTTTCTTTTGGGGTTGTAGCGTGTTACGCTGCTTGTTCTGCTCATTGTCATTTCAATATGTAAGAATTAGCTCAAATGCCGAACAATAAACCAGCTTCACCGGAGAAAACACTTCTGATGCATAATGAATTGTGCTTGCACACATTTGCAGATCAGTTCCTAAGATTTGCCAAATGCCACTGATACCCAGTCCAGCTATTTGAGTCGTTATCAGACTGATATCCGATCCTCGTATTGGAGCATCCCTAATAAAAAGTTCTTTGAAATGCTAAGACTGTAAACAGCTGCAATAAGAAAATTAACATGAGATTATTTGCCAAGTGTAAAAAGGAACAAAACATAAAGCAACTGCGACACGTTGACACTTTTTGGAACTTTCAGGTTCCAGATTTCTGAATCCAAGCCCATAATAATCGCAACAAAATAACTGCATCAACTGAAAAAAAAACTTCCAACAACAAAAAAGCAACAAAAGTGGAACCAAGACAACTAGTGATCCCCTGATTCTTGTTTTTTTGTTATCCTGCGGTATCCTTGCAAACATAAATGTAACAAACTGAAACCTATTTGTGAAAAATAAACTCACCATTCCAGCTGCATGTTCTGTAAGTGTTTTTAAGGCGGTAGTTAACAAATCTGGTTGTAGCTCTTCCCTTCTGTTCATAAATTTTATACTGCATGTCCCAACGCACATGATCATTCATTGTTAACGAGCTAATCAGTAGGATCAGATGTGTTGTGGTTTAGAGTACTCGAATTTATAAAGTCTATAAAGGACCAGGATGAGAACTGCTGCTAAAACAAATCAAGAAATTCATTATTCAAAATTGACCACATTTTCCTGTACAAAAAAATAGCAAATCCAGCAAGCTAGTTTAGCGCTCTGGTCTAGGGCTTAGGATACTCGTCTCTGCACCAAGAGGTTGGGGGTTCAAATCCTACTTCCAGCACTACTACCACTGAGGCCTCAAGTAAGACTCTTAACCCTAAGTTGACTGCAACCATTTTGGGTTGGGTTTTTGCACCAAAACCACTTTGGGAAACGTCAGACATACTTTTTTAAGGTGAGTTTGAGGTCTTGCACCCTTAGACATGCTAAATATCTGGATACACGAATGTTAAAGTAGGTCCCATTTTTTACTTAGGTTTTTACTTATGTTAGAGTCCGATTATGAGAAAATGAGAAGAGGAGGAGAAATATGGCCAACTAAGAGAAAGTAAGGAAGAGCTACTATCCTCAGGCCGTAAGACTTACTGTTTTCTTTTTTTTCTTTTTTTTTACAGTATCCTAGTGGAAATGTGTGTTAATGTTCCCTAAATCTTTATATTTTGCAAGTATTATGTCTCTAACATGCTATAAATAAAATGTTAAATTTATAATGTACAAGCTGATTATCAAATTGAATTATTTAAACTGTATTGTATTGTATTGATTATTTAAATTGTATTTATTTAAGTTTGGAGCTAGTGCACAGTAATAGACTGAAGAGATGCCTGGTCAACTGAATTTGTAAATGGGGCTGGGGCAGTTGGTAGTGTAACGGTTAGGGCATTCGTCCTGTGATCAGGTCACTGGTTTGAATCCCAGGACTCGTAAAAAAGTACCACTGAGGTACTCTTGAGCAAGGTATTGTCCCCAAGCACTGCTCCTGGGGCACTCCCCATGTTAGCTTCCCACTGCCCCTTCTCGGATGGGTGAAATGCAGAGGTCACATTTCATTGTGGTGCACTGTATGTGCTGTGCTGTGGTGTGTTCATAATGACAAATAATCACTCACTTTCTTAAATGCACTTTTTTTTTACAGTTGACCTTTTATGTCTTTTAGTTAAATAAGAAGGCATCTTCCAGTCAGATGTTTCATCATTGAAAAATAGCGTTAAATCCCATCTCGTCTCATTCTCGTGAACCCAATCTTCTTGTGAAATGAGTGTCTTGTTATACCCAAAATTATCAAATTATATTTATTATATATAAATATATGATATGAATAATATATATATAATTACATAATTTTAGGTGTTATATCTATTATAACTGTACTATTATATATAACTACTTAATATTTTTATTTGAACATTATTTGCATATCTGCTGTTTGTTTAAAGATATGAATCTTTAGAGAGTAGGTGTGAGCTGCAGGGCCTGACGTGTGTGTGTGTGGGGCATTTTTATTCAATGTAGAGATTGATTTAAGAAGCTACAAGTGTAGTGGGAAGAAACTTTTTGGGAATGATCAGAGCGGTTTCCCTGTGTACCGACTCCTTTAAATGACTCTCACTGCAGGTCGGGCCAAGTTCAGCATCTCTCTATTTTGAGCTGAGCGGAAGTGACGCCGGTCGCTTGGCTGCGCTGTAATTAAAGACATGGAGATAGCTGAGGTAGGATGACACTGTTGCTCCTCCTCTCTCCATCCCGCCTGCACGGCTCACTTCTGATTGGACAGCAAGTGACGTAAC
Source organism: Distichodus sexfasciatus (assembly GCA_032718565.1). Lineage (NCBI taxonomy): Eukaryota > Metazoa > Chordata > Actinopteri > Characiformes > Distichodontidae > Distichodus > Distichodus sexfasciatus. The sequence goes on from JAVGVS010000015.1 coordinate 2,850,325, forward strand.
TATGGTGATCTGTCTGGCATTCGACGATGGTGCCCAGATGCAGCAGTAAAATGCCAGATGTGGACCTAGCTTTTCTCTCAGTCTCAGCATCTCCCATTCCTCATTCGTCTCTGTGCCTCTCTTTTCTTCTTCCGTTTCTCACTCACTTTCTCGCCCTCTGTTTTGCTTTCTGTCTGACTTTCTCTCCGTTCTTGCTATTCTCTATTTCTGACTACTTTTGTCCATGGCTTCTTTCTCCAGCTTCTGGGTTCTTCTGGTTCTCTATTTCCCCTCAGACTGTCTTTTTTGTGTCTACATCTGCATTTAGTATCTGTCTCTTTGTGTGTTTGCTGCTCTTTCTCTGCTGTTTCTCACTATGTATTTCTCTGTCTTTTTTTCATATCTCTCTCTCTGTGACTGACGTTCACTCCCCTCTCCTTTCTTCCTTCCTTGTCTGTTTCTATTGTTTGCACTTCTATTGTTTCTCTCTCGTTTTCCTTTCTATTTTTCTCTGTTCCTTCCTTTGCATTTCCTGTGGCCCCTTTCTCTTTAACTCTTTCTTCATCCCTCTGTTTTTCTCTCTGCCTGACTTTACTTCCTTTCTCCCTAACTTTTATTTTCTTAACTTTTGTATCTTCTCAATTTTGCTTCTCTGTGACACACTCTCTCTTGTTTGTGTCTGTAGTCTCTCTTTTTCATCGTCTCTCTGTCTCTCTCTTCCTTTCCCTCTCTATGCATATCCTTTCTTCCTATCTCTCATTTTCTGTCTCAGTTTTTGTATCTGGTCTCTCTTTTTCCGCTTCTATTCCTTTGCACTGTTTCTCTCTCTCTCTCTCTATATCTGTGCTCAGTATCTGTGACTCTCTCCGTGCCACACTTTCTCTTTGGTTTTCACTATGCATTTTCTTTTTTTTCTCTTTTAGGCCTGACTTTCTTCCCCATCTGTCCCATTTCCTATCTCTCTTTATTCTTTCTTACTTTGTTTCCCTCATTCTTTTTTCCTCTACATTCATACACCGACCCCATCTCTCTCGCTCTCTCTCTCTGTACTTTTTCTCTTTCCTCCTCTCTCTGTTTTTCTCTACATCTGCCTGTACTCACTTTCTTCATTTGTACTCAGTATAATTTCCTCCCAATTTCCTCCCTCTCTCAATTTTCTTTCTCCCTCTCTCTCTCCATTTCTCTGCATTTGTACACCCACCACATCTTCTCTCAATTCCTTTCTTTCTGTACCACTTTCACTCTTTCTTCTCAGTCTGTACTTTTTTCTTCTTTCTCTACATTCTCTTTTCTTTTCTAAATTCCTTACATGTGTACTAGTATATCCTACATCTCTTTTCCCTCCTCTCTATTTCTCTTTATTCTCTCCATTTGTACACACCCACCACATTCTCTGTACCTCTTCCCCAGTCTGTAGATTCTTTCTTTCTTCCTTCTGCCTTCTCTCTTCGTCTTTTTTCTTCTTCTCTGTATTCCTCACATCTGCCTGGCTTTCTTTCTTCCCCGTCCTTTCTTTCTTTTCTTCTTTTGTTACATTTGTACTTAGTTACTTAGTGTATCCCCCTCATTTCTCTCTCTCTCTCTCTTTTGCTTATATTCTCTCTTTTACTTTTTTTTTGTTTCTTTTCTTTCCTTCTGTTATCTCATACCCCCTGTCCAAAGTTCTGTCTCTTCCTCCCTCTATATTTACTCTCTTTCTCCCTTCCTCTGATGCTGTACTTTCTGGATCTGTGTTTCCCTCTCTCTTTTTTTCCTTCACATTCGTACGCCCACCACATCTCTCTCTCACACCTCTCTCCTCCTCCTGCCTCTCTCTGTATTCCTCTTCATCTGCCTGTACTCTCTCTCTTACTCTTACAGTTTTACATTTATTCTCAGTATACCTCTCCTTTTATGATTTTATTCCCATACCCACATCTCTCTCTCCCTCTCTCTCCCTATTTTCTCCTTTTTCCTTTCTCTTTCTTACTTTCTTATATTTGTGACCAGTCTATCTCTCTCTCTCTCTCTCTCTCGTACTGCCTCTACATTTGTACTCAATATATTCCCCCAACTCTCTCTCTCTCTGCATAGTGGGAATATGAGTTTCAGATGGCAGAATCTGTCACCGGAGAGGCAGCCATGAGAAAGACGGCTATAAAATTGCTCACTTCTCCTGGCAATGCCGTGTCCCCACAAGTCCTGCCTAATTTCCCTCTGAAGTAGAAGAGCCTATTGCGTGATGTGTAGCACTTATCAGCGTCGGACGACACTGCATGACTACAAAGGGAACTCATTTTTTTTCATAAAGAACGCCGTCGTCTCATATATAGGATTCTGCATTTGACGGGAAACGGGAAAAACCGCAGTTAAAAAACAAAGTCTGGCACGGAAGGCACGGAGTTGCAAATTTAGAGAAACATCAAATATGGAAGTAAACATTAAACGACGCGTCACAAGGACTGCGTTCCGGTTTGTCAACAGAAAGTTTCTTTTTGGGCTACCACTGTTTAAACGAGGGCCAAACCCTGTGTTCCTAGGGCTTATTGGTGCTGATATATGGGGCCTCTCTGCATAGAGATTTCATCTCTAAATCACCTTTACTCACACACGGTCTGGCAGCTGGCGGTGAGCTGGTATTTCCTCTCCAGTTACCTTCTCTCTCATCCACATTTCCATGTTGCTCTGATGCTTTAAACACCAAAGCTCCGCACTTCCATCTTAACCACTTACAGTGCATTCCCCAGTTGGAAATGATCAGTATAGTGACATCAGACAACCCCAATATCATGCATCATGTAAAGTAGTCTTAAATAAAGGAAAATTATCCAAGAGTTTTTATTCAACTCATTTAACTGACATCAAATAATCTTGTAAATGATCATTCTAATTGCTAGTTAGTCAGCCATAGATAAATAGTTCTCTAGTTAATTCAGGCTTACATTTTGATGAGGTCAGTCATTTTCCAAGGAGATAAACTCCCTATGTTTTCATTATAATTTGTTCATGAATAAATCTAATGTTAAATCGTTATGTTGTTGTTTTTGTGATGTGAGCTATATGTGTGGTAAGTGCAGTAGCTGGTAATGACTTCAAAAGATTTGGCCTTGGAAAGTCAGACTCTAACTCAGAGGTGGTGTAATTTCTACCGTTCATAGATCTTAAATTTGTTTCAATGTTACTTTTACATGTTGGCCTTTTCAAACTACAAGCTACTCATTAACAAAAGTAGCTAAACCTCAGCCAAGATATTGTTTTAATATACTAGTTAGCTACATGGTAAGCTAGAGAGAAAAGATAGCTAATAACATCAAAGCTATTTCATAACCACAGATTCTCACAGCTGCCAAGAGCAGAGTGTGATGCAACAAGCATGGAACATGCAGACTAGGGATGGGAATGGATAAGATCTTATCAATATCAATGCCAGTGTCGATTCTTCCTATCTATCCACCTCATCAGTTCTATTGATTCTCAGTAGTTTTTGAGTGCAAAAAAGTAGTTCTACACAGTCGTCCGCACCAAAACGCAACCATTTTATTTTTCCCCAAATGATGTCTGCACAAAACTGTGAACATGAACATATTCTACTTGAACATACAGTAATAACTTGAAAGGATATAGTGTAGAACAAAATATAGCCTTAAAATAAACTGAGATAGATTTGAATTCATCTGGATGTAGAAGAAAAAATTGTTTGTTTCATAAATGCATTTTTTCTACATTTATTCTTCCTCTCTAACATTATAGAAAGGGGGGGGGATCATTGATTAATTGAAAAATGAAGAAATACTGAAACTTTTGGCAATTTTTGAGCATTTGGACTCATTTTGGCCTATAACAAATTTTTGACCCATTTCTGAGAGAGAAGTATGTTTTTACCATGAGGACATTCCTTATGAGAGCCTTGACACAATAACACAGTACACGGTCATCTGGAATAAATATCAAGTAAAAGGCTGTACTGTGAGTAGAACGCTGGTTGTTTTTTATCAACTAAAATATAAGTTTTGTGCAACGCTTTAGTGAATATTGCAATTCTCAGAGAGTTGTGTTTACATTGCGAAAAATATAATTTAAAATAAATGCTATTTCTCAGAAAATAGTATTTATGCTTGTGCTGGGAAATGAGAGAATCATTAAGAAGAACTGATAACATTGTAGGTGAATGTTCCGATGGAATCGATCAGTTGGAACCGGCTAAGTCTGAACCAGTATATTTATTCCTCCTCTAGTGTGGACACAGTAGACTACTACACGTCCACTACTGCAATTTGAACACCAATCAGGAACACCTGGTAGCTAAAAATACCCATCTTTTCTAAAAGAGGCAAAATGGTATGTGTTGCTGGCGTTACACATTACATGTAAAAACAGTTAAATAGATAAAAGGCTGATAAGCTACTGAGAAAAGTACTTGCTAGAAGTGTTGCTAATTTTAGCTGTGTATTTAATTGTGTGTTGTATTTGCAAACTGTAAAGCAGTGAACACTTTCACCTCTGGGTCTGGTTTTGTAACTGAACTATAACTGGACAGATAAATAGAACTACAGTAGTTGGCCAAAAGATAGTATGAAAGCACTAGTTCACTTTCAGTTTCCTTAAAAATGATTTAGATGTGATTTTTGCAGAGTGAATGTATGACAAAAAAACATCCAGTACAAACTAGAGATTACAGATTTTGTAAGCACAAACAGTAAAATAACACGCCACAAACTGCCTCTTATCTTAAACTTACTCCCACATTCCTGAAACAAATTGCACTGAACTAGAGAATTCCACACTGAATTAGAAAATTCAGCAGAAGTCAGAACCAAAGCTAAACATTCCACGTGACCATTTCAGCGATCGCATGATTCTGCTCACAGGCGTTTATCCTGCATTCTCATGAAGATTCACAGCCGACCGTCTAAGTGGGAGTGTGAAGGATGGTGTGTGATGAGTGTTGAGAGCTTAATGAGAGCAGCTCTGCTAGAGTTTGTCCCAGCTTGCGTGTAATAGATGCAGATTAGAGAGCGAGGGTAGCATGCGCCCTCATTAACAGACCCCACCACGGGTTTGGTCTCATTTATTCAGTTCTTAATTGTAGCCAGCCATCACACACTCCCTTTGCTGCTACTTGAGCACAAAGTCGACAGTTGCAAACTGGTTATTTGAAGGGAATAAAGTCAAAAAATATTTAGGCAACTTTATTATGCTTTTGATTTGTGTATGGTTAGGAGTGGATAGGTAAATAGGCGGTGTGTGTGACCAACATTCACTCACCAATATTTCTTATGTTTTTTTTTTTTATTAAACTTGTTCTAAAAGTTGCTATGACAAAATGATTACAAATTGTATAATTTTACAACTGTAGAATTACGCAACATTGGGAGATGTAAAAATCTTCATGAAAACTGTGTAAGTGAATTAAAGTGAGTCATTGTGAACACACCACAGCACAGCGCAGAGCACACCAAAAACGAAATGTTGACCTATGCATTTTATCCATCTGTGAAGGAGCGGTGGGCAGCTATAGAGCAGCACCGGGGGAGCAGTGCTTGGGGATGGTACCATGCTACATTACTAAGCACATGCAAAACAGTTAAAATAGATAAAAGGCCAGATAAGCTACCGAAAGTACTTAAGTTAGAAGTGTTGCTAATTTTAGCTGTGTATTTAATTGTGTGTGTTGTATTTGCAATCAGCAGTGAACAATTTTCACCTCTGGGTCTGGTTTTGTAACTGGAACTATAACTGGACAGATAACTAGAACTACAGTAGTTACTAAAAGATAGTATGAAAGCAATTACGCAACATTAGGAGATGTTAAAATCTTCATGAAAACTGTGTAAGTGAATTAAAGTGAGTCACTGTGAACACGCCACAGCACAGCGCAGAGCACACCAAAAACGAAATGTTGACCTATGCATTTGACCCATCTGTGAAGGAGCGGTGTTATAGAGCAGCACTGGGGAGCAGTGCCAGATGGTACTCTGTCTATGAGTACTTAGTGGTACTTTACCAGCACCTTAGTGGAAATTTTACTGTCCAGCGACCATCTGACTATAGGCCAACTCAGAAGTGTTATGCCACTGAAATATGCTTAATAACGAAAGAATAAGATCAGGTGGTGAATGAGGCCCAATATTATAACTGTTAACATTCTAAACTGCTAGCAATTAGAATAGAAGTGAAACGCTGAGTTGAAAAAAAAAAGCAAAAAATAATAATATTCATAGCTGAATGAAAAACATCCCTGTTTTTAATTCCTGTCTATGCAAAGAGGGTTTTTCTCTCTTTCCTAGTATCATTTCCATTCAGCCACCTCATTTCCTGTGACATGTTTGCTTTAAAAAATGCAAATTTACATTTACATCCTACTAACTCTAACGCCAACCCTCATACCCATGGTCATGGTAGACAGCACACTGGGCGACATGACTAAATCCAGCTGACTCCCTTTTAACGCCGAGGGCGACATTGCCCACGGTAGCTTTCTTTTGATTAACTGGCCGCTATGGCAGCAAGGAGCAGGTCGGAGAGGGGGAGAGGAGAAGGAAAGCGAGCTGACAGAGGCTGAGGCTCGGGCGGTAGGATGTTAATAACGGCGAAATGGTGTTTAATTAGGAGAGGAATGCCCGTGTTCACATTCTCACCGCCTGTCTCCTGCCCGCCTTTGGCTGACAATGGCGTTGGGGTGCGTACATATCGCCGCTTTTTTAATGAATTTTCTTCCTGTACCCATCGGGCTCTTACATCTAATTAGCTGACAATAATGTATCGAACTCGCTCGAGAGCTAAATATAAATATGCATGAGAGTGTAGCGTTAGAGAGGATGACACCTTTCAGTGTCAAAAGGAAAGTGTGTGGTGTGGGAGAGGGAGCGAAAGCGAGTTGCTCTGCCTTGGCTGGCTCAGATCACAAAGACTTGTAGCTTAAAACTCTCAACTCCGCCGATGATGCACACTCACACTTCGTGACTAATTATCAAGAAATCTTGTCGGCTCCTGCGCCGCGTAACAATGGAGTGCCGGAATGGGAGGGGAGCGGCAGTTCCCAAAAATCAAAGGCGGAGGATTTCACACCTGACAATGGCATCGCCACCATAAATAAGTCATGGGGAGAAGCAGAGCCTCTTTTCTTTTTATGCAAGAGAGCAATGAATGGAAGAACGGTTTGCTAACAATAGAAAAATCCTTCTATCTATATATATATATATATACATATATAGATAGATAGATAGATAGATAGATAGATACATTATCCTCATTGGTACTTCTTGATTGTAAAATGAGATTGCTTCTAAAAGGTACTGACGGTTTGTAAAAACGGAACAGAAATTTGATGTATGATGTAAAGCAGAACACAGTAAAGTTGCATTACCTATAGACTTGTAGTCATGACCACCAACTGAGGATCAAGTTCTGACTGAGACCAGAGTGTGTAGATAATGAGACAAAGCATGGAATATAAGTCTAAAGATGTCATTCACAGTATGCAGATTCATATGTCCAATATAGTCCCACAGCCTCCTCATAACTTGCCCCCCAACTAGTTTTTCACGGTGAAGACCAATTTTTACTCGTTTTGGGATCTCTATGCACCTTTAAACTACTATTAAAACCATTGTGTCTTTTTGTATGAACAAGCTTTAAGCTGTTCACAAGCAAAAAGCCACTTGAAGTTTTAAATGCAGCTTATTTAGAAGAGCAAACGAAATCTAATAAAACCTACTACAAAAATAGTAAATGAGTAGAGATCCTATGCTATGCTTTCCACAGCAATGAGCACTGACCCAATACCCATTATCAGTATCGGAACAATATTAAGTAAAATACTGGACTTAAAATTGAGGAGAAAAGGTTACTGCAAGCATCACTACACGAAAGAATATGAAATCGAGACCCCTCTATCGCAGGCAATCTCTGAAACAGAACCTATTTCTGAATACCAAATATAATGCCTGGAAATTGTGTGGTGAAATGGAATAGTCTGCTTCTCTGTGTGGGAGGCAGACGGTGTGTGAGCAGGGTCTATTTCCAACTGTGCAATAATATGCATGGTAGAGCAACATAATGATGTGAGTAGTACAATAGGAGGAAATGTGGTAGCTTGGTAGTTTTTGTGGGTTTGCAATAGGTGGTGTTTTGTTATGCAGCATTTCTGCGTGTACTTTATTACTCAGAACTGAAGGTTTCGCTTCATGAGAGCTTTTAACATGGCACAGTTTCTGACATTAAGCTGTGAATTTAACCTGCAATGGTGTTGAGGAACATCAGGTACTCGAAGTTGGAGATCTCCCGTCTCTGCCATCGCTGGGTCATGTTGGAGGATTTGAAGAGCTGCCGCGGTGTAGCCAGAGAGATCCGTCTACAATAGTGCTAACAAGAACTAACTGGACATGATTATTTTAAGAACTTATTTTAACTGTAAGAACTTGCAGAAGCTGTTAACAATGTTACCTTATCACTACCGAATGAAACATCTCATAAATGATTGCAGAAATCCATAATCAAGGTGATACATTTATGTCAAGCTTTATTTATTATTTATTTAAGCCATTTTGCTTAAAATCAAGTTGCTGTGATCCTTAGAATATTGAAACAAGTAGGCTTTAAATAAAAAAAATAAACAACAAACGATGACAACAAAAAAAACTTTCGATTTGATGGGATAATTTCACACCTGACAACAATGTCATCACCAAGAGTAAATAGGAGTTTTGGAGAAAAGCAGTTATAATTATTTATAAATAACCTTTATACCAGCTTTATTTTTTATCAGAGCAATCAAACAGTTCTTGTAATTCCTGACAAGGTTTTTTTTTTTTTTTTTTAAACATATTTCCACAAGGTTTTTTGGACTACCTCTTGCAGTCATCTCCAGGTCTTTGAGGTCAGTCTTCCTTGCCATCATCCTGGTCTTCAGTTCCCTCTACACATTCACTCCAAAATGCTAGTACTGTTTTCTGTTAACCAGAGACAAGACTGAGACATGTACTAGCCTATGATACAATTTACCTGTGCAATTTGGAATGCTATAGAAGCTTGCACTCAAAAATCTGCAACAGTTTCAAGGGCATGAATAATTTTGGACATGTCATTTTTGTAAGAATTAAAAAAAAAAAAAAAGAACAATATTTTTTGTTACTATTATGTGATATGCATATATCATTTTCAGCCAGAGAAAACCTATTGATCCAAAAAAGGTTCACTATAAACCTAAAAGTAATATGGGTATGAATAATTTTGTGCTTAACTGTATATATTTGAGACACTGAGCAGAATTTGAGCACTTTTGAAAAACAGTCAGCACATCTGGGATGTTGACTATATGTCTCACATGCTTCAATTATGAAGTTTTCCCCCCCCAAAAGCATTTCAGTACAAAGATCATTTGAAAGTATAAAGTGATAGAAATTCATTTTATGAAGATTTTTGCTCTTTGGAAAACGTACACCAAGATGCTACAAAGACCATTTCAAACAAAACTTCCACAAATCAAATTTTAAAGCTGTCATCAATACCATGAAAAAAGTGAAAAAAAGTGGAGTTTTGGTCATTCAATTCAAGGAAGGAAAACCACAGAGCTTTTTTGGATGCATGGACACACGCTTTACCGCAGGGACTCAGAAAAACATCACTGCAACAGAAGGGGCTGCTTTACAGATGAGCGAAGTGCTAATGGTGTCTTTTTGAAGCCAGTTCCAGACATATGCTGAGTGGAGGACAGCAGGAGAGAGAGAGAGAGACTGGAACGCTCTTAAACCAAAGGATTACATCTCCAGACAGAGAAGGGATCAGAACCCACTCACTGTCAGGGTCGATTACTATGATGTACAGATTCTCAACGAAGACTCTGGGTGTTTTCAGGTTTACTTCATTGTCTTTATTGGTGCTACTCATACCTGCCATTTTTTATTTGTTGGGCTACTCAGACACCATTTGATGTGTACAGCACCTACTAACAAAATCTATACAGTGAGTCAAAAAGTAACTGCTGTACTTTTGCCCATAACTTGAAATGTTGAATAATATTCAAAATTTTGCATTCAAAATTAAATTTAGTCTGTATTTCATACCAGAAATATTTTCATTTCAAATATAATTTTATGTGTAAAAAACAGCAGTACATTCATTTCAACATCATTTAATATAATTTCTAAAATGATAATTGAAATGAAAGCGAATGGTGGAATAAAATAAATTAGATTTAGATGATAATTGAAATGAAAGGGCATTCAGTATTTATGGTATGAAATGCAGTAGTCCCATCTCAAATATCATCTTAATTTATGATTATTTGTCATTGTGAACATACAGTATACACTATACCACACTGAAGTGTAACATCTGCATTTGACCTCTTCTAAAATAGCTAGAGGACAGCTTGACAACGCATAGAGCAGTGCTTGAGGTCAGTATCTTGCTCATGAGGACCTAAGGGTACTCTTACCGTCCAGTGACCTTCCCATCACGAGGTCAACTCTCTCCTTAACCATTGCACTACCAACTGCTTCTATCTATAACGTTTTTTTTTAAATGAAAGGCCTACTGTATTTCATACCAATAGTCATTTTTTAATTAAAAGATCATTTAAGAACTGGTTATTGAGTCAGTGGTCTAAGTACACAGTATTTTTACTTAAGGCTTTTCTATGACATTCTATGCTCCCAAGAAATACACAGCTCAAGCCATGGTGATTGTCTTACCCAGAGTTTATGGATTTATATACTGTATATATATTTATTATAGACATATAAATGCATTACTTCAATAGATAATATTTTAGATTCTTTAACCTGTTTAACTGTTGGAATATTTTGAACCCTTTGGGCTTCCAATTAGTGATGCATGGATGAATAAATGGTGAGAAAACTTAAATTCAAGTGTTTGAATATGCACCATGAGTTTGTAGTCAGAAACATATCAGCATTTGGATTATACATAAATACGACACAAGTATAGATAGAGCATAATTAACATAAATGTGCCAAGTCCTGGACTGGTACCACTGATCTACTCATGAGCAAGGTACTGGCCCCAAGCCATGCTCCCCGGGCAATGCTCTATAGCTGTCCACTGCCAGGTCATATCCAGAGATCACATTGCATTGTGTGTGCTGTGCTGTGTTCACAAGACAAATAATCACTTCAAAACAACGGGTTGTATTTTTTTTGTTTTCTTTACAATTTACAGACCTCATTTTAGCTAGTTTAAGGCTTCAACTTTATACTGAAAGAATTTGGTTTTATTCTAAGGTCGGCTAACATTTGCCAGTGTATTTTTAAGTAATGTTCGTACGTCTAATGTCTGAGAGTTCAAAACAAATCAAATCTAACCTACACGCTAAATTCAAGATGTTTCTAATTTCTGGCACGGCATAATGACGGTAGGTGTTTATACTATATCACATTTTTGTCAGGCTACTGGAGCATTGATGCAGACGTAGGCCTCCACAGCTTGACCAGCGGAGTAAGAAGCCAATTGGATGTAATCAGAGTCAAATGTTGCTCAGCTGTTAGAGCTCAGACAGCAGAGGGATAGCGGCGGTGCTGCAGGCTGTTTCTGTCTCACACCAGTGGAAACGCTCCACACAAACGAGGCCTAACGAGGCAAAACACTTAACATCAGATTGAGCTGAGCTTAGTGAGGACTTAAACATAAATCAGGTTAATTGTATAAGATGAAAACTGGATGGTGATGGAATCAAACAACACTTTTGGTTAAGATTAGATGTGGCATAATAATGCTGCCATGCCAGAGCCAATACAATACACAGATCGCTCTTCTGCCAATTACAAGCTTATTTTTAAAGCATAATTTATGGCTACTTACATTATGGACTGGTTTTCAACATGAATTAAGTCTTGAAATAAGTTGAAATGCCAATGGAGATTTACCACTGAAAGTCAAAATTAGTCCAGGACTACGACAATCTTTTAGGATTCTCGGGGAAAATTGGACTCTATGTCATTAAACGTCCAGCCTAGTTGTAACTCTCTGACCTCTCACCTCCCCATGTTCGTGGTCACTTTGGTTCAGTGACCAATTCCTTCTGGTTGACCCAAACTAAGTAAAAACGTGCTTTTGCAGTTATATCCTTAAACTCCACCTTAAAACACATTTATTTTCAGGCATTTAACTCAACATGACATCGGTTTTACTGAATTTTCAGGCGACAGGCTAATTCCTTTTTGTTTTCAACATGCTGTATTTTAACTATGCCAAAAGGACCTGTATTTCTTGATACATTTTGCTTCATCTAATCATCTAAAATTTCCAACGTTTTATATATAAACTGTAAGTGTGAATTTTCAGGATGACTTTTCCAGGTTCTCAACCTGAATGATTTGTTGGTGTCATGACAAAACCGATGTTATAAGTCTATATAGAAGATAAGATATAGAATATGAAGAATGCAAGTTTCCCTACCTGCCTGGGGCATCTCAGAAGCTTGTGCCGATTCCCTACACGGGCAACTACTTTTTCACTGCCCGTCAGGAAAGTAACATCACTGAAGCTGGGAAAAGAAACAAATATATAACCAATTCATTCAATGCATTTAAACTTTGTAACTAGCTGAAGCTAAGCAGGTTTTGACCAGACCAGTACATGGATGGAATACTAATCTAGGAAAGCTTAAATGTTGTTTGAAGAGGGGAGTTGGTGGGACCACTGGGCTGTGCAGACAAACCTGTGGTCTGTGTGGATTCTGACCCCCAGCACAGTGACCGGACACTGTGCTGTGAAATGATCCTTCAGAAGAGGCGAAACCAAGGTCCCAAACTCTCTCTGAGCTCAAAAAAGATTCCTGGACATGCTTCTAAATAGGTCATGGTGGAATTATGATTTTCGCTAAAATAAAACTTTCACCGCGGTATGCCTTATATCTGACATAATGATGAACTCTTCACATAAGATGTCTTTTGAGGTTGTGTAAGAATGGAGTGACACGGGACAGATGGATACTTACTTCTGTTGGCCATGAAGACTTCCAGCGCTGTGTTCTGAAGCAGATAGTGGCATAAGCAAACACAGCTCGGATCTCGCTGAACATCCATTTTCCGTGCAGGCCTTCTGAGTATGCCAGCACCTGTAAGAAAAAGTGAAGATTAGAGTAAACTTTGTTACAAAACATTAGGCCTTGTATTCTGGTGGCCATACATTATCATGAATTTGCAGCATTTTTTGATTTTTTGCAGCTTATCTCCCTTCCTAAACTCGGCTGATCATCAAGAAAGTGAAAATGAGTGATAATTTTAATTGAGAACACCTATTGCGCAATACAGTGCACCATAATGAATGTCGTGACTCTGCATTTGATCCATCCTTGAAGGAGCACTGGGAGGCTAACATGAGTAGCGCCCAGGAGCAGTGTTTGGTGACGAAACTTGCTCATGAGTACCTCAGTGGTAACTTTACCAGTCCTGGGATTCGAACCAGCGACCTTTCTGATCATGGGGCAAACGCCCTAACCATTGCCGTTTTTGTTCTTTGCAACAAAATCCATTTTCTGACACATCACAGCAGGGTCAGTGGCGCTGCAATATAACGTACATTTATGGCATTTAGTAGACACTCTTATCCACAGAAACTTCCATTTTCCTATTTTCAGGGACTCCCTTGTGACCCACTCTGAGATTAAAGGTCTTGCTCAGGAATCCAAGACCTGAGTGGTAGTGCTGGAGGAAGACGGAACCCAAGTCCTCTGGTGCAGAGCTGAATATGCTAACCACTGACCATTTCACCCCCAAAAATGTTTTAATACCTTTTGGAGCAATCCACGGTTTGCTGCATAAATTCAGGCATTTTTTTAGCACCCCTATTGTTCCAATACACGGCATTGTATAATTAGCGTTTGTGCAAATAAAACTGCATCAATTTATGTAGCATTTGTAGCATCCCTAGAGGTCAAAATGTGTTTTCCTTTGCTATAGCGCCAATTATAGGTGAATCATTATGCTTTACACCATTCCTACTTACTCCTGAAAATATCAGCTTTCCGAATAATATTAATAATAATAATAATAACAAATAATAATAATTCTTTGTCATTATTATTATTATTATTATGAGTAGTAGTAGTATTAGCATTACTATTGTTAAGTGAAGGAAAAGAATGGAACAATTACAAGTGTTGCATATAACTTTGTGCTTCGACCCCCAATAATAATAATACTTACCCCAACATTTAACCTAGTTCTCCTCATCTTCAAAACACTAACACATTATCGTAGTTAACAGTCTTGATACAAATGTTCTCCAGAGTGTATTACTGATGCTCTGCTCTGACAGTGACAATTGCTGGCTTTAATTACGCCAATTACATCACCATCAGCTGAAGAAGTTAAACATCGCTTGAGACATAAAAAGAAAATAACATCACAGACCAGAACATAGACCTTCAAAAAATAAATAAGACAAATATTAATATCCAACTAGACAGTTAAGTGTTTTATTGCAGCATGGGAAACTGTTAGCCAATGAAAAGTGCAAATCCATCAGCAACCTGGAACAATTCTCCAGTTCCTCTTTTACTTGTTTTGCTGTACATAAGCATTTTGAAGGCACATATTCAGAGTGACTTCCATTTCCTAATCACAGGGATAGTCACTTTAGAGTAACTTGAGGTAAGGGTTCTATCAGGGACCAGTGGTGGTAGTGCTGGAGGTAGGACAGCCAGACCCATGACCCTGGTTCATTTATGAGCATCTTACTCCTTAGCCACCACCTATCCATCACAAATGTGCAGCTATGTTTTATTTATTTATTTATTTATTTATTTATTTATTTATTTATTTATTTATTTATTTATTTGCAGCTAAAATTCTTTCCTGACGCTAGCAGCAACAAGTAACTCCGAGTCGGCCTTGGCGTGATCTGATAGAAATGCCGGCCAGCGTCCATTACTGATGTGTGGAGTCCTAGGGTCATAAATACATCAAACATCTGTTAAACAATTTATAAATCTCTCTTCTAGAATCCCAGATTTACTGTTGCTCACATGTAGGTATAATTTGCTTAGGTCAACATCATGAATGCATAAATGAATGTGCAAAAATGATTTTTTTTTGTCTTTTTGGCAGTAAATTGACTCTTTGACACTAGGACCAATGCGTCACTTGGAGCAGAGTTGGCAATGGTGCGTCGTGCTTGAAAAAATATCGCAGCCTTAGCAGAAATGCCAGCCAGTGTCCATTACCGGGGCTCTCTCTCCTGACAGGGACGATAGCTGGCTTTGATTATCAAAGCGGAAGCTCTTCTGAAAGGCGATGCCCACTGGTTCGAGACCCCGTCCGATTCTGACGCCCCTCGCCCCCACCAGGCCGTAGGAACAGAGAGGGGTCGGAAAGACTGTAAATAATCAATACTAACACAGAGCTGGGCTGAGAAAGGCATCATTAGCGTGAGTCTCCGGAGGGACCAGCCAGCTCCTCTGAGGCCGGATCAAGAGTTTCAGGCTGACAGGTGAAAATAAGGCCCCTCAAACGAGGCGTCTCCGACAAGGGTAGTGCGCATGCTGCTCTACTTCTACGATACACACACAGACACACACTCTCTTTCATCATCCACATATGTGGATGGACACACACACATGGCACAGGCAACACAAACAGATTCCAGATTGGGTGGCACACAGATGAAAGCCTGGTACATGGAGATGAAGTGAGAGCTGATGTGTCCGACTGTGAGCTTGGTGTAGAAGGACACTGTGTACAGTGTGTGCATGTATATGTGTGCTTGTGTGTTGGGGAAAGGGGAGGAGGTTCTTGAGGCCCCAGCAGGGTTCAGAACCCCCTCTCTTTCTAGTTTTGGAATGAGAGACTACATGTCCCAGCCGGTCCAGACCTGCTCCGTTCCTTCTGGAGTAGCATCAGCACCGACGCAAGCCGCCTTACCAGCGTGCAACAGTCTCCAGGGCTCAATTAAAGCCAGCACATCCTCCCATGTCTCTCCCGTCCCTTTGCGACACAAGAATATCAAATGCAACCCCCTTCATGACAAACCAACACACGTGCACGTACACAACGGCATGGCGTAGCCGCAGCAAGGCTTTACTGTGGAGATGCAGTTACTGAGCTTAAATCATGGTGTCCATTAGGGGAGAGTTCACTACATCATGGAGGAGAGGAACGCTAGAGTGTCCCTCCTCTCTTCCCTCCCCTCCCCCTATAAACATATTAGAGTCACTGGGGAGAGGAGCTGATTTGCACACACACACAAACACACTGATGTGTGGAGTCCAGGGGTCGTAAATACATCAAACATCTATTAAATAATTCATAAATCTCCCTTCTAGAATATAACATTTACAGTTTCTTACATGCAACTATGATTTACTATAACTATATGTTTGACAAAAAATAAATACATGTTGAGGTAGAGAAGACAAAAGTATGAAAAATATACAATTTAATTTACAAGACAGAAATTTTGGCATGTAATAATAAATATAGCTGCAAACAGCAATGAGAGGTGTCCGAGCAAAAGTTGTGCAGCTAATAAGCATCAAAGAAAGCAGTCAGTGAATCAGAAGTCGAAATTGCAAAAAAAGCTCTTTTATGACATTAGGACACGTCTGCAGATTCATTGGACACCTCACTTGCTCTAACCAGCCAACAGGTCTAGAAGGAGTTTGCTAAAGTCTGTTTTGCATATTATGCTAATTAGACAGGCAGATCACTATGTGTTTCATTAGCGTAGCAGTACACCATCCCTACTTACTGACAAAGTTTCAGCTTTGTGCAACTTACGGTTTAGGCTGCTTGAATTAATTTACTCTTGTTCCAATAGTGGTATTGTACAATTGGTGCCTCAACTAAAACTAAAACTAAAACTAAATCAATTTATGTAGCATTTTATGGGGGGTCTCCCCATAATCCTGGCCAACCAGATCATCAGGCACGCAGAGGGAGGACCGGCCAAGGTCAAGCGACGGAGGGGCAGGGCCAGTCATGCCGCCGCTCCTCGGACCACCAGACATCCCCGCCAACAAGGAACCAGCTCTTATCTCAAGAGCCCCCGGGACCGCGACCGCCGTCAGCAACTGCTCCTGAGAAGGCCCCTGAGTATGGACAGGCCCCACGCGCTCCAGTCATGATGCCACTCCCAGACCTGTCACAGCGACCTCTGGAGATGATGGACAGACTCCAGGGACTGCAAAAGGCAAACGCCCCCTCACTTCTGCAAGGGAGGAGCGCTCACATGCCCAAAGACCAGCAAGGGAGGTACTCACCAAAACAGATACACTCCTGGGGTTCTTGCCAGCCTCGAATGCCTGCTCACAGTACCTGCCAGGCCCCCGCCCACATCAGTGGGTATCTCCAGTCTGTGACCCCATCAAGTCGGTGGCAAAGGCCCTCAAGCTCGTCAAGTCTGCTCCCAAGGTGCCCACGCCCGTCCAGTCTGTTCCAGGGGCGCTCAAGCCCGCCAAGCCAGTTCCGAGAAACCGTAAGCCTGTCAAGTCTGCTCCCGCAGTGCTTGCACCCATCCAGTCTGTTCCAGGGATGCTCGAGCTCACCTAGCCAGTTCCAGAGGTGCTCGTGCCTGCTCAGCCTGTTCCAGGGGCGCTCGAGCCCATCAAGCCCGTCCCAAGAACCCGTGACCTCGGCAAGCCGGCCTGGGAGGCACTTATGCCGAGCCAGTCTCTTTAGGAGGCCGCTCAGCAGGTGGCTGCCGCCGAAGAGGTCTTGCAGCAGGTGTCTGCCGCAGAGGAGGCCTTGCTGCCAGAGCCTGCCCAGGGGACCATGCAGCTGGTGTCTGCCGCCCTTGAGGCCACTGAGACTGTGTCTGCTGCTCCTTGAAAGGCTGCTCAGCCAGCGCCTGTTCCTCGAAAGGCCACTCAGCCTGTGCCTGCACCTCGAAAGGCCGCTCAGCCCATGCCTGCTCTCCGAAGGGCCGCTCAGCCCGTGCCTGCTCTCCAAAGGGCCGCTCAGCCCGTGTCTGCTCCTCAAAAGGCTGCTCAGCCCATGCCTGCTCCTTGAAAGGCTGTTCAGCCTGTGCCTGCTCCCTGAAAGGCTGCTCAGCCCACGCCTGCTCCTCGAAAGGCTGCTCAGCCCACGCCTGCTCCTCGAAAGGCCGCTCAGCCTGTGCCTGCTCCTCGAGAGGCCACTCAGCCTGTGCCTGCCCCTACAAAGACCGCCCAGCGCTCTCCAGCACCCAAGGCGACTGCCTGGTGCTCTCCAGCACCCAAGGCGACTGCCCGGTGCTCTCCAGCACCCAAGGCGACTGCCCAGTGCTCTCCAGCAACCAAGGTGACTGCACTGCACTCTCCAGCAACCAAGGCGACTGCCCGGCGCTCTCCAGCAACCAAGGCGACTGCCCGGCGCTCTCCAGCAACCAAGGCGACCGCCCGGCGCTCTCCAGCAACCAAGGCGACCACCCGGCTCTCACCTGCAACCTCATTGCCTGCCCGGCACCCTCCAGCAGCCTCGTTGGCTGCCCGGCGCCCTCCAGCACCCATGGCGTCTGCCCGGCTCCTGCCTACAGCCACGCTGTGCGTCGGACTTCGGCCGGCAGTCCAGTCGGCTGCCCTGCTCCCGCCTGCAGTCCAGTCGGCTGCCCTGCTCCCGCCTGCAGTCCAGTCGGCCGCCCTGCTCCCACCTGCAGTCCAGTCGGCCGTCCTGCTCCCGCCTGCAGTCCAGTCAGCCGTCCTGCTCCCGCCTGCAGTCCAGTCAGCCGTCCTGCTCCCGCCTGCAGTCCAGTCGGCCGTCCTGCTCCCGCCTGCAGCCCAGTCGGCCGTCCTGCTCCCACCTGCATCCATGTTGGCCCTCCTGCTCCTGCATGCACTCGGGTGGGGCACCACTGCCTGGTTCACCGCCCTTACGGACAGTTGTAAACTGCTGATCCAGGACAAATGTTGGGAACTGCGAATCTCTAGGTGCCCTGGTCCACCTGCCGAGGCTTGGATTATGGGGCTTGGGTGCGCCAGGAGTCATGCCTTAAAGGGGGGGGTTCTGTCAGGCCTCCCCCAGGACAGCTGGCCCTGGCAGCCACCAGAGGCCGCCAAAGACACTATAACTAGTGCTTCCCCGGTTCATGTTTCCCCCTGTGTTTCATGCCCATGTTGGTAATGTAGTGTGGCTCCTCCCTTCTATGTCAGTCTGTGTGATCTATTGGTTGTCCCACGATTGTCTTGTCTTATGTCATAGTCTTGCCTCTATATAAGTTTGTCATTTGTCTTTAGTCTTCGTCTGTTCACCGTCTATACTCCCCTTGCTTCGTCCTGTCCTTGTCTGAACCGCCGTGTATCGCTTTCTCCTCCTTGGATGGCTACCCATGTCCTTGTCTAGCGTCTGCTGTCTGATGTCTGCCGTCTGTCCTCTGTCTAAAACCCAAGATAAGTCTGTTCTTGTCGTGTGCCTTGGGTCTAGTCTCTGTTAGCTTGGTAGCATCGTTAGCATTAACCTCCCATCAACCCTTGCCCTTTAGGTTCACCTTAGCATAGGGATTAGCATTAGCATTAGCTTAGCATTAGCATTAACACTTTTAGCATTAGCTGTAGTCACCTCCCGTTTGACCCTTACCCCCGTAAGTTAGCATTAGCACAAGTCTTGGCATTAGCATAGTTTAGCTTCACTGTTAGCAGTAGGTCTGTGTAGTGTATGTTTCTCGTTCCGCCCTTGTTAGTGTCTGCCCCTAGTTCCAGTTTCCCCGTGGTTGTTCTCATTCCTGTTTAGTCTGTCCTTGATTCCCACCTGGTTCTCTCCCCATATTAGTCCTAGGGTTTTGTTTAGTGAATGTGCTAGGTTGTCTCCGTGTCTGTGTCTAGTGAGCTTGTGTTACAATAAATCTGTTCAGCTCAACCCAACCTGCACTTGCATCCGCTCCCTTCCCATAATCATGACAAACAGAAAAATTAGTCTGATGTTAGGAAGAAGCAATGCAGATGTGTAACTGTAAAATAAAGCTGAAGCTGTCAATGTGCTGAATTTTAAAGCTTATAGCACTCCAAAAAATGATGTCTTTATAAACTCAACTCATCTAATATATTGGCAAAATGTATGTAATATGGCTAATTTTGAGATAACGAACATTTTGCCCTCAAATGATCTTGTTTAAAGCCTAAACATATTTATCTCTAAAGCAGTTTCCCTGCAAGGCATTTCTGCAACTGTTTCATTAGTAATGCAAAGCAAAAAAACAAGAAAATTTAAACGTCATCTACATGGATCACAATAAACAAAAGTCCCCGATGAATGATAGTTTGCCAAAAAATTAATCCCTAGCAGAGCGTGATTTTGCATAGCGGGATCCATCTGCCCCTCCTGCAGAGCGAGTTTCCACCTTGTTCCTTGTGACAAAGCACAGGCCAAAGGGTTAGATGACAACAAAAGATGTTGGGAGGGGAAAAAAATCTCTCAAAACAGCCCACATCAGAAAAAAAAATTGCCACAACACCGTAGCTGGCACTTCAAAACCCAACAAGGCAGCGTCCCTGTAGACTCAGAGGTCATTGACAAAGCATGGTCCTCAACCACAACCCCCCACCCCCTTTTTTGTTGCTCATAGAAACAGAATGGGGAGAGGGAAAAGGTGGGGGGGGAGAGGGAGAGAACAGCAGAAAGAGAGAGTGAGAGAGAGAGAGAGAGAGTAAGGGAGTAAGGGAGGCCCAGCTGTAAGAAAACAGGGCTTAATGAACCTGTCTGGCCGGTCTGTCCGCTGCCTGTCAGAGGTGTCAGCGTGGTGACGGGTGTCGAGGACAAGTGCCCCCGGGTCCCAGACAGGCCCGCCAGCTGGAGGCCTCCGCCCCAATCTAATCACGCCAGCCCCGGCAGCAGCGGCGGTGGTGGCAGCAGCAGAACAGGGCCAAGCTCCTTTGCGCCCGCCTCCTTGCGCCCACCCCGCCGCTCACGGCCTGTCACCGTACCCGCAGGGCTCCTCGATGCTGCCACTGCCCGGCCCGCCACCGACCCCTCATTTGGGGCTTTGTGCCATGACTTTCTGTGGCAGCTCAAAATGGAACCAGTGTCCTACTTATTTATGTTGAATAAGATAAAGAGACCTTTATCACTGCTTAATGGTAATTGGAACTGTAAGTGTAAATAGTAATAGTAAATGAAAATGTTAGTTATGGAAAATGGTTGTTTTAAATAGCTAACATAGTGATAATAAATATGAAGGCAAATTGTAATGGTGAAAGGTAAGATTTGATGTGTTTATTTTTTAATGATAAGGGTGATGGTTAATGGTAAAGTTAATGATAAAGGTAACAGTAAATTTGACTAATTGTGAAGAGAAATGGACATTAATAATGTTAACGATAACGATAACAGTGAATGGTAATAGTGCAGTTGAAAGCAAGGGGAATATGAAACGACAATGGAAACAGCATCTTTAAAAGGTAAGGTTAATTAGTAATGATATCTAAATGGTTATGGTAAAGGTATATGATAATAATAAATGGTTAAGCTAAAGGTACATGATAATGCTTAAATGGAAATAGGAAATGGTTAAGGAAAATGCATAGGACAATGCAAATGGTATATGGTTACAGTAAAGGTATAGGACAATGTTAAGTGGTAATGTTAAATGATAATAGTAAATGGAAAAGGGACATTGCTGAGGTAAAGGTGTATGATAACAACAAATGGTTAAGGCAAGGTATATGGTAATATAGAGGGTAGTGGTAAATGGTAAAAATACATAGTTAAGATAAAGGTACACAATAATGTTAACTGGTAATAGTAATGGTAAGTGGTGATATAAAAATATTAAGGGTACATAGTAATGGTGAATGCATATGTAATTGTAAAGGTAAATGCTAAACAGAAACATTGAACAGTAATATTAAAAGGCTATGGCAAGTTGTAATGCTTTATGGTATTATGGCAGTGATAGGAGCTCTTATAAATGGCAATGTTAAATGATTGTGGTTTAAAATGTTAAGTGTAAATGATAATGGTTGTGGTATGTGTTAATGGTAAATATATAGAAATGATCAATACAAATGTTAAGTTGCAATGGTAAAGGTAATGGACAGAGTAAGTTTTAAACAAACACATATGGTGATGAAAATAGAGGAATTAATAGAAGAATTAGAGTCCGACAGAAGGGAATGCCAATAATGATGCCAGAATGTAGCATCAAAAGGTTTGCAAGAATCTTCCTGTAGACAAATACAGGCTGCAATGACAATGGCAAGGAAAAAAAAAGTAGAACAGCACAAAACCGCAGCACTCTGCAAAACCGCATGACAACATCCAAACCAAATCTCTTTCCTCTTCCTTATTTTTTCGCAAAAGTGGCCTCACACCCATGCGGCTGCCGGCTATATGAAGCATTGTGACAGGGGTAAACAGATCAAAGGAATCTGTCATATTTAAAGCGGACACCATTTTTCGCACATCACCCCCCTGAGAAATGAGCCCAATCCTTCTCTGTGTCAAATTCGTGGCTGAACCAGGGACAGGGTGGGGGGGGATATAATTCGGCAGCCGCCGAAGCCACCGTGACTGATATATTTATAAAGGGGGGTCGTCTGTAGCACTGACAACCTGCCATGGCCGCCACCTCCGGCCCACATGTCCACACATTTGTCCAATAGGATTCCACTGTTATAGCTCAACGAGGGAGTGTGAGAGGAGCGTGAGAGGAGTGCGAGAAGTGTGCGGAGGATGTGAGAGACGCGCACACACACACACACACACACGCACACACTTTGGTCTCACTCAGGAATTGTGACTGCTCCCTGAGGAGAGGGAATGAAAAGTGTGTGTGTGTCTGAAAAAGGCTGACACCCAGTGAGATCCCCCAACAATTCCAAAACTGTCGGAGCCCCACACTGAGCTTTAAAGATGACCTGACACAGAGGCACAGTCCCCGTATGTGATCATGCACTATGCTCAAAAACACTCCTCACTACACAACACAGGGACTGCATCAAAAACAAATATCAGTGCTGGGTTGAGAAGGCGACAAAAAACATTGATGCTGAAAATACATCAATATTTTAAAGAACACCTTTTTTTTCCTCAGATAAAAATAGCATTTCTAAAATGCATGAAATAATTGTAATAAATATGCTTTTCTTTAATATCTCTGTATAAATGCAGTGTGGATGATGTCAGCCCGTTTTGGCTCAGTCAAAATAACAATAAAACAATGGTGACAATTAGAGTCTGATTCACAATAAAATCTTCCAAATATAAACAATTTGAAAAGCATATATGTACTTCAAATTATTAGTTATTCCCTGCACAAAGTTTTGTCAGCAGCAGCAGCGCTACACATGAGCTCCTGAAAAGACAAAAACACATTGGTGCTGTTTGGGAAGACTGACCACCAGCAAGGCGAAACGACCCTAAATTCTCATTAGTAGGAAAGATTTTAACTTAGTTCTTGTAGCTGCTACACACACTCATTATTAAAGTTATATAAGTGCCTACCTTACATTTCCATTAAATAAGTGTTTGAAAAAATGTTTAGGCTGCAATCTGGGCCTACATTGATGTTGACATTGTGTGTGTTCTTGCATGCTGGATCATGCTGAGACATAAACACTATCTAATTATTACATTTATCATAATCATGAATTAAGAAAAGAAAAATATTTAAGTGGTAGTCCTAGGTATGCAACTCAAGATGAATATAAAGGATTTCTGCTCCTTTAATTCATTAAAAAAGAAAGCAAACCATTTTAAGCTCTCCATTAGATAAAAGATCAAATTTCACTTTAAAAAACAACAATGACATGCTTCTTAATGCATTTTCCCTCTTCAAGGAGCCTCAATTAATTGTGCTCTACAGGCCTAATCAACTAGATCCCTCTGGGCCTAAAGCACATTTTTTTTGCTCCATCCCTGTAGAGTTCCAGCTTATCCACTAATTATCACACCCTGCTCAAGACAAAAAAAATCAAGAAACTAAAAATGTATTGACTTGTAAAATCAGAAACAGGATTTAAACCTGTCAAGATTGGGACCTCAAAAGCTCTAACATCACTGTGCTGCATAGTCTGAAAATTGCTGGTTGGGACAAATTCAAATCATCACTATTACAAACTGCATTTTACACACAGTGTCAATACTTTTGTCGGATGGTGCATGGCTTCTCCTTTGGTGTAATGTACATTTACATATATGCCAAAAATATCTTATCCAGAGTGACTTATATTTTCTAATTACAGGAGCAGTTTCTCTGGAGAAGCTTGGGATTTAGGGTCTTGATCAGGGGCCCAACAGTGGTATTTCTGGCAGTAGGATAGAGCTGGACTCAAACCAATGATCTCTTTATCCACAGGCGAGTATCTTATCACTAGGCCAGTACACTATCACACAAATTCCACTGTTTCCAGAATGTGTACTCCAGTATTTTTCTTGAATGCCATTGTTTGGCAGCTCCTAGCAGTCTCCTAAATCCTGCTCAATTTTGAAGTGCTTTCCTACAATGAGAAAGTAAATGAAACACTCCTGACTTCTACCACTTAAATTGTGTTACAAAACTGAGAATTCTGTGACACTGTTTCCCTACTTTTAAGTCTTCTACAACAAAAATATGGAAGAAAGCTTAATGTGGCATCTGTAACCAAAATGACAAAATGATTTAGATTAGTTGGTCAGGGTGAAAGTCCCGATTCGTTCAACAGAGCTAAAGAAATATCATCATGACTTCCTGAGGCTGATAAAAACAGCAATGGATCATCAGGAGCATGGGAATATCTGTACAGCAGAAAACTAAAAGTTACGCAAAATTAAATAATGCGCTACTATAGCCACCCCAACAATGCCCCTGGTGGCCGGGAGGGGACAAAATGACATCCACATGCACAGTAGTTGAATTAAAGCAAGAATTAAATTCAGGGGGTAGAGAGTGACTGTGGGGGGTCAGGCAGGGTTCAATAGAGGGGTTGGGGACAACAAAGCATGCGTCAGTCGCTAGTCAAAAGCCACGTTGTGAACAGGTGCAGTGCTGCTGGGTTCACTGTCGGCTACTGCTGGTCCTGGCTAGAAGACAGGTTACGGAGGATGACAAGACGTGAGCAGTGTGTTCAGTGTGTTTGTGTGTATGCCCCTGACACCAACATGTTCTACTGTTCTACAGTCCCCACCTTCTTGTCAAGCATGTTTGTTGAGACCCAGCCAATTTCTACTCCAAAGAAACACAGTCTACTTTTATTTATCAGTGGATGGCAGTTAGTGAAAATTACAGCTTTAAGATTTTTGAATCAAATTTGGAGTCTCTTTGGCAGTTTAAAAAGCAAAATTAAATTCTTAAATCCCACATGATCTCAGCTGATATAATTACATGAAAGAAAAACTTGACGATACGAGCTGCAGGTTGTAGATGCACCCCAAGTTAAAGCTCCTTAAAAAGTTGTAATAATAAACGAGACATTTGGATTATTTTCTGACTGAACCACATTAATCCCAAAACACTTCACTGAAACTTTTTAATCTTTTAGCTGTCTGAATTTCAAGTCAGCAAACACCTCAAACTCAAAGGCTGTATGCCCACCCCCCTCTATCTGATCTCCCCGCTCCCTGGTGACATCTTGCTCTGAGGGCTGAAAATGAGCAAATTTAAAATTCTTTCAGATTCTCCCACAAGCCAAATCCATATCTCAGCTGCAATAAAGGTGCCTCGTCTCCCCTGAGCAGGTACGGTGGGACAGAGGATGCGGTTTTGCATAATCACTGTCACTATACATTTAGGGTGCGTGAGAGCGTGCGGCGGGGTGACAGGGCTCCAGCGATGGAGGTGGAGGTAGCGGTGGGAGAGTGGGACTGGAGGCGATAGAAGGAAAAAAAAATAAAGCACAACGAACCGTCTCAAATGTTCGGCTGGGTTTGCCAATAGCGGTTTAAATGCTTTAAAGAAAATAGTGTCTTGAAATTTCGAATGTGAGTTTTTTGGTTGTTTGCATTTTTAATCTTTGCTTTGTCTCTATTATGTGGCAAAAAGAGATTTTGGCACAGATTCATGCATGCACTCGCTCAGATAACGATGCCACCCCCCCCGAAAACCCCTCAGATCCAGCTATATGTCTTGAGTGGGTGGGAGTTAAGAAGCTTGAAGGAACCTCATTTTTTTCAAGGGTGTTGTTAAGACGAGGGGAAATCTCCCTTCTGCAGAGCGACTGGAAAAAAAAGATGAAGTCAGACCATGGGAGAATTTCCCCGACATTGCCGCCTCCACGATAGCTTAAAGCTCACAGGGGAGAGGAACGTGGGTTGGAGAAAGAGAAAAGAGGGGGACATGGCAACACACACACAGAAGAATTTAATGTTAGACCCTTTTACACTGTGCTGGTGCCAAATGTGGAATCATTGCCATGTTTTTCCACTGAAAAAATTGGCTGCAAAAATTGTCTCCAAACCTGCACCAAAACATTGGTCTTGAACCAAGAAGGCCATGAGAGTTAGATAATAGTACCACTAGAGCTTCCATAAATACACTGCAGTCTTACGTCATATGAGTACTGAAAAAAAATGCATGGTCAAGTTATGAATTTGAGTCAGTTGGTAACATTTTACGGAGTAGACCCTATGATCGCAGAGTTGCTGGTTCAAGTCCAGGACCAGTACTGGACTGAGGTACTCATGACGTCCCAAACTGACCACTGCTCTTCCATGGATGGGTCAAATGCAGTCACATTTTGTTGTGGTGCACTATGCTGTGTTCACAGTGACAACTAATCACCAAATTAAATAACATGTTTCTATAGCCATCTAAATGGTGCCTCTGGTGGCTTGGAAGGGACGTAGCGGCATCAAAATGCACAATAGTGGTTGAGAGAAGCAAGAACTAAATGAAAAGGCTGAAAAGTGAAGGCATACATTCATAAGAAAGGTTTGGACCAGGAATGGATGTCGTGTTTTTCCACTGGAAAAAATGGTGCCGGTGCTGCCAAAATTGTCTCCAAATCAGCACCTAAACTGGTCTGGAACCAAGAACCCATGATGTCATGAGATGTGGGTAAAGAAAGCAAAGTAAAATGACATCTACTAACAGATTACATTATTACTGTTAGCATTTGAGCTAGTGCTGGAATAATGATTAGCATTTATGCTAATATTAGTCTAGACTCAAAAAAGCATTACTATTAACTAAAATTAATGAGTGATTATATGTCACTGTCATTTATGATTGAATTTACATTATTATATGTGACTGCTGTCTTTCAACTGTGAAAAGAACATTTAAGTATATCTTCAAGGCCTGAAGCAGCATCTAAAACCTAAGATGAGTTCTGTCATTATTGCTTGTGGAGTAGGTGTGGTAAACAGTGTCAGGGTAAAAATAACTTTGCTATAGCTAAGCTATTAATATAGTAGTTAGCTACACAACAAGCTACAGAGCTATTTGCAGTAGCCACAAAGCTACTACACAGAAGCTATTTCATCTAGTAATACTTAACATACTGTATGTTCTGAAGGATTCTGAAGGACAAAAATTTAAAAAAGTGAAACAGTAACGTGAAAAACATATATGAAAATCTATATTTGTTTAAGAATGCAATGTCAAATCACAATAAGGTCTGAATGACTCTTGGAGGTGTTACACTTAAAAGTTCTGACCATTTGGCCTTCATACTTCACGGAGTCATAGATTTTCATAAACATGGCCACGGATTCTTGCCTTCCATCTTTGCTAAGGTGGACTCCGTCATCCGACTACATCTCACAGCTGCCAATACCGAGCTATAATAGTCTATCAGATACCGCTATTATGAATTCAAGACATTTTGAGTAGAACTGATTTTCTTAACGTTTTCAAATGTAGAAAAGAGAATGACTTAATAAACAATGAGGCTTACTTTCTTCTGATTTACCTGAACTTAGCCTCAGCCTCACCTCACTGAATCCTGCTAATACTTTAACGTTAGCGTAGCCTCTCTTAATTCCGCCTGTCGTGTTGCGGTAGGTCAGCTAGAGAGCGCTGTCCTTATCGTCTAGAGTCAGGAGATTATCCCCGGTGACACCTTGAGGATGCTGCGGTTTGTGCTGAATTAGCCTGACTTATCTTCTGTGTCCCAGAACGCAACAGGCCTTCTGGGCAGGGAAAAGTGGCAGGGATCCTTTTTGAGACATTAGCTGAGTCTAAGCAGACTAGTTTTTTTAAAAGGAGAGGCGGGTGCTTTGAGCCTCGGGGAGCTTGCAAGAGGATGCTAAGGACGCTAATCTGGCTGTTGAGTGTGGGAGATCATTTGCACTTGATCCGCTTGTAATTATATAGTTTAAATCTTTTTTACCCGTGCTAATCCCTCCCGTGCCGCGCCGAGACGTCTTCCGGGGCGCGGAGGCGGAGCCATCGGACTGCCGGCCTTCAACCAACATCTTACTCGCGGGAAATGGGAGGAGAGAGAGCTTAGCGGCATAATTCGTTTGACTGCATTTATTTCAGGCGTGTTACGGGTTTTGCATATCTCGCCCCACCATGAAGGGGGGGGGGATCAGGGAGGGCAGGCATTTTGAGGATCATCTTAGCCTGGCGCAGAGCTGCAGAACGCATTTTATGCTACATTGTAGCCATGGTCCGGTTCTGCGAGATCAGAACTGCAAAGATGGTCATAGAATTCTGGATTTCCAGTGTCAGAAGTGAACCAGACAAGTGAAATGAAATGTGTGATGGAAGGAAAGTGCTGGGAAACTGGGAGGAGGGAAAGATGGATGACTGGAGGGTGTGTGGGTCTGTATGTATGTGTGTGTGTGTGTGTGTGTGTGTGTCCCTGCTGGCAATGGGGACTGCAGGCCATCATGCAGGCCTGCCAAAGCTGACAGGCTGTGACATGCTGTTTGCCATGTGGCTATTTGACTAATTACGCTGGATTACAGCATATTAATGCAAGCTGTTTTCTCCGGGGTCACCGACCTGGGCCCCGCCAGCTCCCAAAACACAGTGTCGGGGGATGGGAGGAAGTCAGCTGATTTTTTATTTTAAAAGATTTTAATAGAAGTTGCTCCTGTCTTTTGTCTTGGCTGATAAGAGAATTTGCAGAAGGGCAAAAGCCTGCTTGATTTTCAGTATGCATACAGACTGTAAAATT
The DNA here is from genome assembly GCA_032718565.1 of Distichodus sexfasciatus. Classification (NCBI taxonomy): domain Eukaryota; kingdom Metazoa; phylum Chordata; class Actinopteri; order Characiformes; family Distichodontidae; genus Distichodus; species Distichodus sexfasciatus. Next base: position 2,879,255 of record JAVGVS010000015.1, read on the forward strand.
GGGGCATGAGTTTCAGCACAATGTTTTATTGACTCAATACACAATGGTTTCAATGTCAGCCGATATCACAAAGTCTGCTACGACCAATATGAGACAAGATCATATGCTGATTTGACACAATCACTTCCATTCATTTCAAATCTAAAAATCATTTGACATTTTTATTTTTGAGCTCAACTGGCATCTCTTTTAATAAACTTCGCAATTTAATAAAGTTTGTGCAGTTGGTAGCGTGACAGTAGCGTGACAGTAGCGTGACCGTGATCACCAGTTCAAGTCCCAGACCAGTAAAGGTACACATGAGCAAGTTACTCACGAGGTGCTGCACGTCAATCAGATTAGATCTCCACAATAATTCTGGATTTTTTTTATTTTATTTTAAGTGTAAGTGAAGGTGAGTGATTATTTGTCATTGTGAACACACCACAGCACAGCACACAGTGCACCACAACAAAATGTGACCTTTGCATTCAACCCATCCATGAAGAAATAGTGGACACCTGACATGAGCAGCACCCTGGGAGCAGTGCTTGGGGATGGTACTTGCTCATGAGTACCTCAATGGTAACTTTATCGGTCCCAGATTCAAACCAGTAGCTTTCCGATCACAGGGCAAACTCCCTAAGTGTTACACTACCAACCGCCTTTAAGTAATGTCAGAAAACTTACCACAGATATAACTGGCTGGCTTCGCAGCGATACCGCTTTTTGATTCCTTCAATGTCGGTGAAGCAGAATTCAACAGGCATGGTATTTATGATCAACTAAAAAAGTTGAGTTTAAATGGTCGTCAGTTAATTGTAGCCTACTGATGTTGCAATGTTGCAATTGTGATCCTGCTCGTTCCAGAAGAAGGAGAGTGCCAAGTGTCTCCCTCTCGGGCCTGCAAGGCCTTTTCCAATCACAAGTAAGAAAGATGCATCAGTAAAAACTTGCTCTCTCTCGCTCCCCTCCCCCCTCACTTCTTCACTCATTCGCTGTTTCTCTCTCCCATGTGAAATAGGAAATGGCTGAAATAGGAGCGCTCATAAAGTGCACCAAGGACGCTGGGGTTCATATGGTGATTTATTGCCGGTGCGAGTAAACGCTCCCTAATGCCGGATCATAGGCATTTTCTCATTGATTGAGCTATTGTGCTGAAATCAGATCTTGATTAATGAGCGACTGTCAGAGGGGAGAGGGCTGCTTCTGGGGAGAAAATCTTTATTTTGCACTCCGCTAGACTGTGAAATTCTGAGGATCTTTAAATCCCGACGCTGGTATGCGAGACGCGTGCGCTGCTGCGGCAAAAGAAAGAATGGGAAAAAAAACACTTCCGTGCAGCTCACAGATGGAATGGCAATCACAAACGAGCGGTTGTTTACAAACTATATTAATAAGCAAGAATTGACTTCCGGGAAGTCAATGGTTTAAACTAAAAAATGGAGAATTAGACGCCATTGTCACAACAATTCAGGATAGGTAAAGTCAAGTAAGGCAAGTTAACCCAAACATGTTGTTCTACAGGGGCGGTGCGGTGGTTAGCACTGCCACCTCACAGCGGGAAGGTCCTGGGTTCAAGCCTCGGGTTGGCAGTGGGGCCTTTCTGTGTGGAGTTTGCATACTCTCCCCGTGTTCGCATGGGTTTCCTCCAACAGTCCAAAAGCGTGCTATATAGGTTAACTGGCAACTTTTGGCCCTGTAAGGTGTGAGTGAGAATGTGATTGTGTGAGGGTGTGTGCCCTGCGGTGTGTTGGCGCCTGGCCAGGATTGTTCCCTGCTTTGCGTCCATACGTTCCTGGGCTCTTTTCTCACAAGACATTTTTGCGTGCTCACAAGATGTTTTCACATAATTATGAGATATTCTCACAAGCTCACAAAATGTTTTTGAGTGCTCACAATGCATTTACATGGTCATAAGATATTTTCTCTTGCTCACAAGGTGTTTCTATGTAAGCTAAAGATAATTTTGCAAGATGTTTTCATGTTTCCTTTCTCATGCACACTCCAAAAAAAATCCCCTAACTGGTCTCTTTAGGGGCTCCATTTTTTTTAACATATCAAAATATTCTTGCACATTCACTCCACTGTTCTCCAAAAAAATCAAGCCAATCTGACTATTTCTTTCCAACCAAACTATTTAAGTTTTCTGGTCTAAAGAAAAATCACATCATATATGTGACTCTGCACGGCAAAACCAGTCACTTGTCGCAAATTTTCAAAATTGAGTTATGTTTTCATGAAAGGGAATAAATCAACCTTCAAAACGATACCTACAGTCATGTGAGAAAATTAGGACACCCCATTAAATAATCAGCTCTTTATTAAGAAATGTTCACATATCAATGTCCAATCATGTTTTTATGTATTTCTGGACAAGAAAGTGACTTAACTGCAATTAAACAACAAAAATTAAAAAACTTTTACACACAAAAAAAAAAGATATGAACAAAAATGTGTATTTTAATGAAGGAAAAAGTTAGGACACCCTACCCCCTAATAACTAGTGTTGCCCCCTTTGGCTGATATAACTTCAGTGAGACGCCTTTTGTAGCCTTTTACCAGTCTCTGACATCGGTCAGAAGAAAGTTTGCCCCACTCCTCAATGCAGAATTCTTTCAGCTGTGAGATGTTTGAGGGGTTTCTTGCATGTACAGCCCGTTTCAAGTCACCCCACAGCATCTCAATGGGATTAAGATCAGGGCTTTGACTTGGCCATTCCAGGACTCTCCACTTCTTAGTTTTTAGCCAGTCCTTGGTGGATTTGCTGGTATGCTTTGGGTCATTGTCATGTTGCAGTGTCCAGTTCCGCTTCAGCTTAAATTTTTTTTACAGATGGTTTCACATGTTCTTCAAGCACCCTCTGATACACAGTAGAATTCATGATGGATTCTATGATGGAGAGCTGGCCAGGTCCTGCTGCAGCAAAGCATCCCCAAACCAAGATACTGCCACCTCCATGCTTCACAGTTGGTATGAGGTTCTTTTCTTGGAAGGCTGTATTTGGTTTACGCCAAACATGTCTTCTGTTCTGGTGTCCAAATAATTCAATTTTAGACTCATCTGTCCAAAGAACATTATTCCAGAAGTCATGGTCTTTGTCTACGTTTGCTCTGGCAAACTTCAGTCTGGCCTTAATGTTTCTCTTAGAGAGCAAAGGTTTCCTCCTTGCACACCTCCCATGAAAGTCAAACTTGTGTAGTCTCTTTCTGATAGTAGAGTCATGCACTTTCACATCAACAGTAGCCAGAGCCTGCTGTAGTTCCCGTGATGACATTTTAGGATTTTTGATGACTTCTTTGAGCATCTTGCAGTCTGCTCTGGGAGTGAATTTGCTTGGACGGCCAGACCTGGGCATGGTGTTTTGAATGTCCTCCACTTGTAAACAATTTTCCGGATGGTGGAATGGCTGATGTCAAATTCTTTTGAGATCTTTTTAAACCCCTTCTGAGGGCATCAGACAGCTCTTTAGATCTCACCGTGGAGCTCACTTCAACACTTCAACAGTCAGGAGCACACCAAACTAAATCTGAGGTTTAAATAGGGCAAGGCTCCTTTAAAATGCTGGGTAACGATGTACTGATCATGTACACCTGACGTGATACACCTGTGAGTGATTGTAACCATTTTAAGTGGGATAACACGTGGGGGTGTCCTAATTTATTGCTCACCAGAAATTGCATTCTTTTTAAATTACATTTCACGGAAAGTTTTAAAAAGGTTTTTCTTATTTTTTAATTGTTTAGTTATATTATTTGGATCCCTCAGTATCATTAAAATTGATATTAAATATCCATATGTCCAAATATATTTTAAAATATACAGGCTTTCATAGGATGTCCTAATTTTCTCACATGACTGTATATGGAATGAATCGGACGACATATGACTGAGATATCAACATTCAAAGGAGTGGGGTTTCTCCTGTCACGCCAAGTGAGAAACGGAGAAATCTGCCTTTGAAGTTGACTATCGATGTAGCACTCACAGACGCTTGGTGCGGTCCTGGCTACGTTTGCATTTACGGTAGCCTACGCTGCATTCACAGCCACACGGATAGTCTACCTGCGTTAGGTTAACTGAACTCGGGAGACAAAGATGGATTCCGGAGAAATATCTTCACGCTAGTCAATGAGTGGATTTACTGTAAATGTTGAAGTAGAGCGGTCAAAACAGAAACTTTTAACATTCTGCTAGAAATGAATTTCTCACCTCAAGAAAGTCACGTTTGTAGGATGGAAAGGGTAAGTTTTTCAACGAAATTTATTCACAACAGTACAGTATAGACCTTCCACTGTTTCCAAAGACTAAAAACAAAAAATCCAAAATTTTACCCCACGCAACATAAACGGTCGTTTTTCTCAGAAACCTCCATTGCGACAAGCGACTGGTTTCGCCGTGGAGAGTCACATATTGCTAAGTCAATATTTTCCAACATCATGCAGCCTTTTTGGAGCACATTTGAAAAGCAGGAAATAAAACGAGGGAAGAAAAGATCCTTAAAACCTCCAATTTATCCAGCCCTTAGAACCCCAAAACTTTTGAAACAAATTCCCGAAATAAGTAGTCAGAACAATAATTGTCAGTCTCAATGCTTCACTTTTAAGAACTCGAGACCTCTACAAAATAATGTGCTCTCACGGCGTCCGCTGGGCCTTTTTCACAATTCACATGCAGGGTCCCACTAACAGCCTTTAAAAGAAACTGTGAACTGGCGCTCTCACAAAGGCCAAAGAGGAGAAATGAGGCATGCTATGAGTGTGTTTAATACACGACGCCTCTCCGGATTGTGCTTCACTTTGCAACAAAAAGGGGAACCGGCCGTTCGCCTCTTCGTATCCACTCCCCTGGACTTAGCGCTGAGAAGAAGAATGGCTTTAAAAGAGGCATTATGGGTAGAGAATGGGGAGGAAGCTTATGCTTGAGGCCTTATGCAACATTTAGGCTGCAGGTTCCAAGGTCTGAGAGAAAGGAAAAAAAACGGCGGCTCGAGTGCTACCACTGCCACCGCCTTCATTGTACGGAAGTCAGAACACATTAACACTGAAGACCATTTGCAGGCCCCGGCGCTCTCCGTCCGTGCCTTTCAGAACAGATTAAGCTATGAAACCTCAGGAGTTACTAAAGCACCTATTAGGCTTTATGCTGGGCCTTTTCTTCTCTGAACCCTTTGAAATGGCTGCTTGAATATGGAGGGGCGTCCCAAAGAGACAGAGGGGGAAACATGAGAACCCAACGCCCGAAATACTATCCTAAAAACGAAGCTACAATCCTCAAAAATACTAGCATGCACCAACTGGCTGAACTTTATTGACCATTTTTATTGACCAATTAAGCGTACGCAGAGATTATTATAATATTAATCAAACAGAATTCTTTATGATTTCAGGAGTATTGTGGTAGTAACGCAAACAGATAAAAACCAATAGGTTGTAAGCTCAAGTCAGCCTGTGCCGCAAATTTAGTCAAAAATAATCATTGTCTAAAATGTTTCAAACTGATTAAACTTGTTTGTTGAACTGAAGTAGATTCATAAGCATACATAGCGTGACTTGTTTGAATCAAACAGAATTCTTTATTAACTCAGAAGTGGTATTGTAGTAGTAACACAAACAGGTGTAAAACACAAAGTGATGAGTGATGATAATTTACTCAAAAAAAGAGAAAACGAGTAGCCTCAAACATTTTAAAATTAATGTTAAAACACTTAAATGCTCTACGTGGTCGAACTTTATTGTTGACTATTTTTATTGACCAACTTATTTGTTGCACTGAATTCATAAACTAAGTAGATAAGACTAAGCATAAATATTTATCCATTCCCAGTTATTTTTGTCATTATTTACATTGTTCATGGGAGATGCTAAAAAAGACTTTATAAAAGCTTGTTTCTACTTTCACTTTTGCATTTTCTTTGAGAGAAGTTCTTGGTCTTTGGTCTTGGAATTTTCTGAATTTTATCCATCAGCCCCTGAAAGGAGCTTTACACCGAAATTAAAAGTCAGGCACGGCCTGGTTGTGCTTCACCAAATGGGTCGGAGCGCTTTGGAACTCTTTCATTTATTTCATAAACTGCTGATTTCTTACTCTTGTGAACAAATACAACAGAATAGTTATCTAAAGATGGAAATTTACATTTAGTGTGTTAAATTTTGAATGTGAAAAGCTGTCGTAGCATCTGGCAGCAACATGCCTTTCTATCAGGTTTGTTGTTCAGCCATTTGTTGCAAGAAGAGAAAGACTACAAAGATATAAAATTTAATGGACAGGAGACAAAAAGGGGTAATATCATTCAACAGTGAATTGTTCACATCAGTGGCACTCAATGTTGGCAGGATATGATGCCAAACTGTTAACGATCTGGGTTTGGAAATGCCAAAAAACAAATAACAGCAAAGTAAAATTGGTTTCCTTCAACTTGTTGGAAGCTTGCATTGAAGAGTTGGGGGAAAACAGACATGTGAACATGTGCATCAGGCGCTGCAACCAAAAAGACTAAGACAAACAAACCGGCACTCGTTTCTGTTTTGCCTTTTCCATATTCTCTGAGAAAGCAAATTCTATCCCAGTTCTTGCTGTCGGCACTCGGAATTTTATCCGTCTCTTAAGTTAAAAGCCAGGCACGGTGGGGACCAAGGTCGTCCCGGTTCTGCTTCTTCAAACGGGTCTGAGCGCTTTGGAACTAGGGGTGGTTGGGGTTGGGGTGCTTAACAGGATCGGACGCCCGTAACAGTGCCGCTCCGGACGCAGGTCGTGTGGCGTTAAACGGCTGTCAGACTGAGGACGACTCGGACAAAAGAGTTCACTTTTCTCTGAGCTGCTGGCCATTGGTGATCCCATCAAAAAAAAAAAAGGAAAAAGAAAGCTAGAGGGAAGTGGGTTTGTGAGTATGTTTTGGAAAGCTGCTGACAAAGTGAAGTTGAGATTCCTGAAGGAGATCCTGACACAAGGATCTCAAGAAAAACAATATGCAACATCACTTAGTTTAACATATGTGTTTCATTTCCAACAGGAACTAGCCCCAACAATATGTATGGCGTGTGGGGGTGGATGTGTGTGTGAGTGTGTGAAACAAAAAAAAATGGAGAGACTGGGCTGAAGATCAACTCCAGACAACACTATGGAACATAATGAGCTCTCCAGGGGCATCTGCCCATTAACGCAGCTAACAGTGCTACAGCAGGTGAGCGCGCTGTGAGTTTTGCAGGCACGTAACATTGAATTTCAGTCCAAATAATATCACCTCGTGCGTGCAACCACAACCGCGACCAGTTATTTTTGGAATTATTCACACTGTTTACAAGAAAAGGTTACAAAGGAAAAAAAAACGAGGTAGGTGAAGCCAAGTCAGCAAGCTGAATCTCAGAACTGAGGGGCTCGAGATACAAAATATTTAAAATTTAAAAATAATCAAATTTAAATTTATAGGAATCAAGAAATGGCATTAAAATGGTAACGTAAACGTGTGTTAACAAAGAGGTTATGAGTTCAAGTCTGCACTGCAAAGCTTGCTAAGTTGGGTTTACTCAAAAATATTTTGGACATGCACTGCTTCGAATAAGATTTTAAAGTGAAGGTAAATTAGGTTAAGCATTACGTGATTATTTTATCATTGTGAACACACCACGGCACAGCACACAGTGCACCACAACAAAATGTGACCTCTGCTTTCGACCCATCCATGAAGGAGCAGCGGGCAGCTGACATGGGCAGCACCCGGGGAGCAGTGCTTGGGGACGGTACCTTGCTCATGAGAACCTTAGTGGTATATTTACCGGTCCTGGGACCGGGGCGAACGCCCAAACTGTTACACTATGTTGCAACTTATCTTTTCTTAAAATATTTTTTAATCCATTTGTTAATGTTTTTAAGACCTATATACTAGAGTTAGATGGTATGACCTCAAATCAGTGTCATGATTATTTGAACATTTTACCTTGATTACTATTACGATTAAGGAACAATAATTTTTCTTTTATATGCAATCACATATTGTTATCCAATTTTATTCCACATACTTTATCTAACAGCTAATCCTCCTATAGGTTTTGTGCCAGAAACTTTGTCCCAACTCTAAAACGTACAGCCTATTGCAGTGTGGGGTGCTAATAAACACATTTTTGATGTTCACACTCATTTGTGAGTTCTGTCCATTTTTTGTCTGTTTTTTTCCCCCAAAAAGTAACATGGAGCTCAAATTTCGATGCTTTACTGTGCGGCTGCTGTTCTTGACACAGACACTAAATTAGACATGGATTGAAATTCGTGCTTTCATCATCCCTTGTTCTTTCCCCATTCACTTCAATGCATTTTAATCAAAGTCTTTCTACTTGGCCAGTTTTCATGTCACAGCTTCAGAACTCGAGCAATCACATTGAGTGAAAGTGAGTGATTATTTGTCCGAAATGTGACAAATGACGAAATGTGACCTTGGCGTTTGACACTGCTGATGGAGCAGTGGGCAGCTCACATGGGCAGGCCTGGGGGGCAGTTCTTGTGGATGGTACCTTGCTCAGGCGTACCTCTACCAGTGACACCTTTACCAGCCCAGGATTTGAACCGACAACCTTCTGATCATGAGGCAAATGCCCTAACCTACCAACTGCCCAATACCGTGAAGACTGCAAGCAGCGGCTGCCATTCTACCATTTTCCATTGCCATTGGCATTTTCTTGTGGAAATATATCTCTAGTTTTTATTTTTGTTTTCCCTCATAGTTCCCTGACAAAGTTTGCACTGTAAATATGCTCAAATGTTATCTTTATGGTTTTGAGTAGAGTTTTTTAGGGGACAATCATGATTAGAAATTCTGAATCTTTGTTTCATTTATAATTTTGCCTTTGTATCTTTTATATGGTTTTGTCCTTTTATACATTTTCAGCACATAGCTTTCATGCAATTTCTTCAAGTTCGAGAAAAAAAATTCCTGGAAAAAAACCCACTACTTTTAAGAACATAAGACGCACCGCATCACAAGGTCTGCACACACAGGAACACACACAAGTTTAGATGGAAATACACACACTTATACATAGGTACACTTCCAAGTGAGGCACCCTACTGACTTCCAAGTCCCCTTGCCATGCCACTGACCCTGACAAAAGCTGCAGCTTTGTGTCTCCAGACACACACACACACACACACACACAAACTTCTAGCGTGAAGACCCCTTAATACGACCCTTATTAAACTCCTAATTGGATTGCCAGTGGCCAAATAGGAAAGATTTGGGGCCTTACTGGCCTTTTCTCCTTTTGTGTCCACATCACCAGCCACCACAAAACAATGGCATCAGAACCAAATGGTCACTGAGTTTTTTTCCTCTCTTAAACACAATGAACCGGCCAAAACACGGCCCCAAGCATCCAACACGCTCCGAATTCCTCTTTTCAGAAAAAGGAAGCAGGACTTCAGCGATGTCCGAAAATGTCTGGGGAAAACAAATATCCTCTCATGTCTGGATGTGCCAAAATAAACCCTCCCCTAGCAGTGGCATCAATCAAGTTAATTACGGAAAACACCGTAATAACAATAATTACAATAATATCTCATTAAAAGGGTGAGAGCCAACGACGGGTGGGGGGAGAATTAATAGCAGGCAGGTGTACAACACACGGCAATTAAGGAGCCCGAAATTAGCTCCTCGCCTGAAGGCAAACGGAGAAGAGAGAGAAGCGGAAGAAGAGCAGCCGTGGGGAGGAAAAGAGAAGATGGTGGGGAGGGGGATATGAGAAATCCAAAAACAAAAAACTCTTAAATGTGTAAATTAGGCTGCCTAAAAAGTGCAGGAGTGAAGGGGGGGGGGAGCAGCTTTTCTCCGGTAGAGTCGCAGGCGCGGATGAGAGGGGAGCAGCCGAACGTGATCAAGGGGAACCGCTGAGCGTCGCGGCAGCCGTCAAACCAGCACGGCGTTCCGGCGACTGGCAGCTTCCCCTTCCGCCGTCAATCATTCATTACGCAGCAGCGGAGTCGGGGACCGTGCGCCGCCTCGTCTTAACCTATCATATTACGGCTTCTGTAAACGGCTAAATCCCCATTCGTTAGACGGTGTCAGCGCCACGCGCCGTTCGCTAGCTGCAGTCGGTTTTCAAGCCTTACCGTCGCCGCCACAAAATCAGCTTCACATAGCCGTTCGGTCTGTTTCTCGTCGCAGCCATGTTTGTTTGTTTATCACACTGACAACACCACTCCAAGTTATATGTTTAGGAACATTTTTGTTCCCTTTTTAAATCTGTAATTCCATTAATTATGATTCACTATGTCGACGTCTATGGATGACTGTCCTCTCATAAAGAGACCAAGAGTGAAATGGTTTAGTTAAAGTTGTAGTCAAGACCACCTAAACCAGACTGTTGAGACTGAAACAAGACCAAGACTCTGAAAGACCGAGACCAGGGCGGGGCGAGACCGAGTTGAGACAGAGACCGAACCAATCCATGTTTACACCACATGAGAAATCAGTGGAACACAGAAAGCCTAAGCAACATTAAACACGTTTATTCAATATTTCTCTGTTACATATCTCTAATGAGGAAATTGCTTCACTGGAAGAAGTTATCTGAACTGATAACATCCTGTGTTAAACTCAACAAACCACAGTGGCACAACACTCCTCAAAACCAAACTCACTCTAAAGATACGGCTCCGGAAAAAAATAAGAGACCACATCACTTTTCCTATTCACAAACTTTGCAATATGTGGCTGTGAGGGTAAAATGTAAAGGTTCATATTCTTTTATGAGCTATTGCGGTTGCATATCTGTGAAAAATAAGAAAGCAGTACATATTTTAATATATAACTGCAGTTCTGGTTTTATAGCAGCTAATCCATGTGTTATATTCCAACACCTATACGCTGTACCTGATTCAATTTGCTGCTTGGAGGAAACAGACCTCAGCAAATGAGGACACCGTGGACTTGTGGATTCTTTTCATTTATTTCATAAGATAATAAGATAATAGATAAGATAATTTACTCCAAAAATGTTTGGAACTTTGAAATAAGCATGGTAAAGTTTCAAAAGAACACTGACTTGCATAGTTTACACAGACACATAGCCACAAAATTATAAAACCAATGAATCAGAAATAAAGTGATGCGGTCTCTTTTTTTTCCCGGAGCTGTAAGAGGGTAGTTGCTAAACACCACACAACATGACCTGAACCTCCAGATAAATCAGTTTAAAGTGTGGTGTGGTTACATTATAGAAAAATGAGAGATTGCAACATTCTGTGATCTAAACGTGCACGATGGGGTCTCATTATAATCCCCTCTCTACTAATGATTGTGAAAGATGTTTAGGGCCGGGGTGGGTAACCACAGTCAGCAGTAATACCATTGGTTGCACTTTAAGCGAGAAGTTGTCCGATCAGCTAATTAATAGTAATATTCTCAGAGTTGTGGTCTCGGCTGGTGAAAATCCCAAGTCCACTTTGTCCGAGTCCATGACAAAACCAAGTACAAATATGGCCGATTTCAAGACAAGAGCAAGACCTTCAAAAACTGGTCTCGAGACCTTAAGTACTACAACACTAGGTTTAGGTCATACCTTTTGTATTGTTTTGAGTTGTGTTGAATAAGAAAAAAATGGACAAAATACACCGTAGATATCATAATGGGTGACAAATAACATTTTGTTTTATGATGTTAAATCTTTTTGGTGTCTTACACACAAAAGAATTAATGATCCCAGTCTCTTCCCCACTAAAATACATACTGCTTAAGCTTACCCTGGTATTGAAAGCTCTAATCCAACACACAGTATCAATACTGGACTGAAGAGTGTAAAAGCTGACTTAAGACCACTTAGTTATGGTAGTATGTCACTTTTAGAGACACATTATTTAAGGGTCAGTTTGTACCGTAACAGTTAAGGAGTTGGCCCCATGATCACAAGGTCATCAGTTGTAGTCTCGGCCCTGTAAAGGTACCACTGAGGTACTTATGACCAAAATACTGTACTTAAGCACTGCTCCCTGGGTGATGTAAGAGTAGCCCACTGCACCTGCATGAATGGGTCAAATGCAATTTTGTTTCCCTGTGGTGCTGTGCTGTAGTGTGTTTACAATAACAAATAACAAATATAATACATAATATAAAAATATAACAGTCACTCAGTTTAAATAAAATATTACATTTACACCTCTCCTCTCCATGCCACCTTATTTTAATCTGAATTTGACCCCCTGTAAAAATGTTCGAATGCTGTCGCTGTAAACAAAAACCACATGCTGAGGATCTGGGATGGACATATTAGTTAACAGAACTTCAGGGAACAGCAGCAGTGACGCATCTTCCTCAACATAAACACTTGTCTCTGGACACCATTATACACACATATGCACAGACACACAGGTCTTAGGTGTAAACAAAGAATCCTCCTTATGTAATGTGTAATATTTATAGCAGTTATGTCTTCCTGAACTGTGATCTAAATTTGTGGATGAGATAACTCAGTCTTTCCATTTGGTTTCAAACCATTACATCCGTTACTACCTGTTACTACTCCACTGTAGGCAACTTCATTCTAATCTTGGCAAAACGATTTACTGAATCATGAATGGTTTAGAGAGATCAAATGGATTCTGAAATCTCCAGTGCCACACTATGAGGGACTATTTATTGCCTTTATTCCAATCACTGATTAACTACTACTTCGTCTTTTGCCTCATCCTGTTAGGGCTCACCAGCGGATCTACATACAGCTATTTCCATTCCTTTCCATCGTCTCTGTCTTTCTCTTTCACACCATCCACCTGCATGTCCACATATATAAACCTCCTTCTAGGCCTTCTTCTTTTACCTCTTGGCATTCCTCCTCTGCAGCAAGGCAATTTTGTCTTTCTGGCTTTGTCTCCAAATCGTCCCACTAACATACTTATTGCTGATGCTGTCCGTTCTCATGACTCCCAATACAAATCTTAACCCATTTAATCATCCTATAATTAACAAAAAGCCATTTTGTGCCTGGACCCCTAATTAAATGCATCCCAAAAACTCCAGTATCAGATGAGGAACAGAAGACTTGTGTTCTATCACTGACTTTATCACCTAGTCACAGTTTGACCAACCTCCAGAACTATCATCATTTGCGGATGTTATCTTAAAGACACAAAGCCTTCAACAGGTATAAAATCTTGCCTTTTTACCCTTCCTTTAAAGATGATGAGACATCACTTTCCATAATTTCATTATATATAATAGCATTTAGCAGATGCTTTAACCTACATTTCCTATTTACAGGGACAGTCTGCCTGGAGCAACTTGGGGTTAAGGGTCTTACTCAGGGGCCCAGTGGTGTTAACGCTGGAGGTCAAATGGAAATGGATCTGAAAGTAGGACCACTTGGTTTACTAATAGATAAATGTACAACTAGACCACCACAACCCTATCTTCATTTTGCTACTCACACTCTCATATTCTACCCTTCCTCTCTCGTGCTTATACAAGCTGCACTAGATATACGTCAACTTTCAGTTTACTCCAAATATACTGTCTTCTCTACAAAATGTTCAGGAATCTGCATGGATTTTCTTCCAACATACTCTAATTCACCCGAGTTGAATGACGAGCCTTTCTCCCAGCCTCCTCCAGTTCTACCTGTCCACTGGAGCGGCTCAACTCCGGCCTGCCGCTGCTGAATGTTTTATCACTGGGGGGAGAATGCGCTGATCAGGACGGTTCTTTTAGCCCCAGGGCTGTTCCTGAGCACTGAGAGCCCCCGAGGCAGGAAACGGCATGTCAGCACTTCCTGCCGCCCTCACCGCCGGCTTTTTAGTTTTTTAACATGAAGAGCACACATCCCCTGAATTTAGATTGCACTGCCTAGTCAGCTAAGCGACTGCATTAAGGAGGCCGGGTGGAGAGATGATGGGGAGAGCAGGACTCCAAAAAGAATTGCAGATGGTTAAAAAAAATAAATATAAATACTGCAGTTGTTCTTTCACTGAATTTAGGCTTAGATCTGTGTGTATATATGGGGGTGTGTGTTTGTGTGAGGATGGAGAGAGTATGTGAGAGTGAGACAGCATTGGGAGTATGGATATGCAGAGAGAGAGAGAGAGCGAGAGAGAGGGAGAGTCACAGCAGGCATATGGATACATTTGTGTGTGTGTGTGTGAGAGAGAGAGAAAGAGAGAGAGAGAGAGAGAGAGAGAGAGAGAGAGGGAGAGAGAGAGAGAAAACATGCTTTAATTTTAATGCAAAATACCAAAAGAACCTAAAAGGACCTCACCAACGGGTTTAGTTCCCTTCTGCTCAGGCCACTTTGTGTTAAAAATGGAGCAGTTGCATTTGCATATATTCCTTTATCATTTATGTTGTAATTTATTTACATATTTATTTATGAATGCAATATGTCAAAAAAAATCTAAATTTTAAAAGTAACAAAATTTGTAAGCACATTTTCTCTTACAAAACATTAAATTAGTGTTATTTTTCTTTCTGCAATTTTACTTGCTTTTTTTGTCAAACATCATCTACTCCTTCATTTTGCACCTCACAAGCTACGTTTTTACACTGCCATCTCCATCGCTCCATCTTTTCTTTATTTCTCTCTCCTCCCTCTCTTTCTCTCTTATTCAGCCTCTTTCTCTTTATTTTCCTTCTTCTCTCCACCTCAGTCTCTCTCTATCTCTCTCCCTCTCTCTCTCTTGCTCTCTCACCTTTGTGCCCGTCTCTTTCTCTCTTTCTGTCTTGTTCTGTCTCTCTCTTTGTCTTAATTTCTCCCCCTCCCTCCATCATGAATCTTAATGCGAGCAAAGTCGTACATTATAATTTACATTTGAATTATTGCATAAATTATTCTAAATCCTCAGTGCTAGTGCCCGAGAAACGACTGCAAAAAAATCTATCGATAGAAAGGAGGGAAATGTGGCGTGACGTTATTAATGTATACATTTTTTTTTACATCACCACCTCCCTGTGCACGTCTCAAATCTCGGTAACGAATTCCACCTCCAGAAATCACACCCGTGCCAGAAAAAAAGAGCCGTGCCTGAGGTATCAATCATTTTAACCTTCATTGAAGTGGGATGTCAGCTTCACAAAGGCACTCATATGGTGTTAATGAGCGTGTAATGGAAGCGGCTGGCCACTAGGCCGACGCAGAGATCGCGACGGCGATACGCTAGCTGCCCCTGTTCATCACTCAGGGCCAATCAGGGGGAATAAACATCAGCCCTGCCTCACAGCAGCCATAATCACTAATCATAACACACCTACACACTGCCATCTCACTCAACGGCCGGGGTGGAAACGCAGATTTACCAAGTGTGATGACCAACGTTTGGCGTAACACGATAAACGGAAATGTGTGCTGAACTTTTTATATACTTGCATCAAATAAAGTTGATAATCATATTTTTGTTTGTCATGCTGCATAAAGTGAATTATAATCATGACACATCTACACACTGCCATTTCACTTATAGCCATAAAGGAAAATATGATTTTAAAAAAGCAAGGATCAATCTTTCATGTAACACAACAATTAGAAATGTGTGCATTTTATGCATAATAAACCAAAAATTCTGGATTTGTCTGCCTCAGATACAGTGACCTTTTCTGGTTATGGTGCACAAAGTGGATTTACATCACAACACAACTTCACATCAGTATATACTCACTCTGGAGTCATGTCGTCTCATCTCTTTATATACTTGAGTTTAAGATAAGGGTATTTAGGAGGAGTGCAGGCCAACATTTTATAAAGCACAATTAACAGAAATTTGTGTTTAATGCATAATTAGGCCAGAGATTTTAGATTTATTTGCCTCTAATACACATCTTTTTTGGTTATGGGTGCATAAAGTGGACTCTAATCATAAAACACCTATTTCACTTAACAGCCATGAAGAAAAAGGGGATTGAGAAAGAGTAAAGGCCAACATTTTATACAAAGCACAGTGAACAGAAATGTGTGCTTTTTGTAATAGTTGAACTCATTGGGACAATTTCCCAATCGAGGATTAAGCCTAGTCCTAGACTAGCTTTCAGTTTGAATGGTAAATCTCCATTGGTACTACAACTTAGTCCAAGACTAGACTTAATCCATGAGCAAGAAACCAGCCCTTTATGTATAATAATACTAGAATAAAATAAAGTTGATGAACATGACGTTTTTGGGAATGGTGCATAAAGTAGACTGTAATCATAACAAGTGATTGGGCAACGTTTAAAGTAATACATTAAATGGAAATGTGTGCTTTTTTATAAGTAAGGTTTGAACTTATACACAGTTAAACCAGCAATGTTGGATTTATTGGTGTCAAATAAAGTTCATGACCATAACGTTTTTGTTCATGGTGCATAAAGTGGATTCTAATCCTAACGAATCTACACACTGCAATAAATGGAAATGTGTGCTTTGTATAAGTAAGAGTTGAACTCTTTTTGTATACTAAGACTAGAAATTTTATTTGCGTCAAATGAAGTTGATGACCGTGACATTAAGTAAAGCTACATAATGCTAAGTAGCGCTAAGTAAGGTTGATCTTAATTCATTTATTCATTCATTATCCGAACTGCTTAATCCCAACGGGGTCGCGGAGGGATCGGAGTCTATCCCGGGAACCTACGGGCACTAGGCGGGGAGCAACTCTGGCCAACACACCGCAGGGCACACACACTCACACAATCATACTCTCACTCACACCTTACGGGGGCCAATTTAAAGACACCAATTAACCTATAGTGCAAGGAAACCGGAGCACCCGGAGGAAACCCACACAAACATGGGGAGAGCACACAAACTCCACACAGAAAGACCCTACAGTCGACTCGGCGATTGAACCCAGGACCTTCTCGGTGTGAGGTGGCAGCGCTAACCACTGTGCCACCTTGCCACCCCGGGGTTTAACTTTTTATGTATAATTATACCAGAAATTTTGTATGTATTTGCATCAAATAAAGTTCATGCAATAATGTGTTGTGGTGCTTGAAGCGAATTCCTAAAAGCTCATGTGCCTGACTGTTGATTTTTGAGTCACTGTGATCCATCCCTGATTTAATCCTTATATTAAATATACACTCTCTGGCTACTAGCGGCATAATGATACATCAATACATCAATTCAATGATCAAGGAGTCTACAGGATCAATCCAAAATGAAAACTTTCATCAAACATCATACATAACATTATATTGAACAGGAGGTGTATATTTATTATTCTTATTATTGTTTTTCATTTAAATGTTTGGCTGAGCTCAAGAATAAAAATGTCAAACAATATTTTAGTTTTTGTAACTTGAATATGAATGAAAGTGATAGTCTTAAATTAGCATATGATATTCTCATCTTGATTGCTGGTTTCTGAATTAAATAGGAAGCAAATTGCATCATAGATGTCAAATCACTGTCCACTGTATTGATATAATATAGTTTCATGAAATGCAACTATAATATATCAATACAATGGACAGTGACTTGCCAATCACTCCTGGAAATCGCTATAAGATCATCATCAATTCTATCAACAATATTCCACATTTTGGTCACAAGCCTGCCTTTTCTCACTTAATACAATCCCTAGACATCTCATGTCTCTCCTTTCATACCAGAATTACGAACAAAAAGGTGTTTTAAAAATCAAGTAGGTTAATGTTTTTTTCTTTTCAGTAGGTTTTTTAACAACATGATATCAGCTCTCAAAACCTTGACTGATTCCGTACTTTCAAACAAACACAAGTGGGGGTTCAAAAAAGAATCCAAGGCTGTTGCTCAAACTGCATTGGGCAACAAGTTGTCAAGTAAGTGGCTTTGTTTATGTATATATTATTATGCACAGAATGTTGTCTTGGGTGTTATAGCCATTTAGCAGACCCTCTTATCCAGACCACCTTCTATTTCTAAAGGTTAAGGGTCTTGCTCAGGGACCCAGTGATGGAAGTCCTGGAGGTAGGATTCAAACCCACGACATATCTCTCAAAATGAATTGTAAGGCTTTTCTTGGGTCCAGACTTTGTTGTAAGATGGCTGTCCAAAGTGTTCCTAGAATCCTTCACACTGCTACACAACAAACAGTAAGCATTAAAATTATTATTCATCTATTCTAGCTGTCTTGTGCTCCTTTATTTTGGTACTCGTTACCTCCATGTCTACACTACTATTTTACCATCTTTCTCTCTCTCTCTTTCTCTCTCTCTCTCTTTCATTTTGCCTCTTTTTCTTTATTTCTCTCCCACTCTTAGCCCACCCCCTTTTGCCTCCCTTTTTCATTCTCTCTCTCTCTCTCTCTCTCTCTCTCTCTCTCTCGCTTTGCCTCTTCTTCATTTCTTTCTCCCTTCAACCGTCCTTCAGTGCCACTCTTTTTCATTCTCTTTCTCCCATGTCTTTTTTCCCCCCCTCTGTCTCTCTTTTGATATATGCCTAATTTTCTCTCTCCCTCCACCCTTATGCCTCTCGTTCTACCTCTTTTTTATTTTTCTCTCTCCATTCCTATGTCTCTCTCTTTTTCCTGTTCTGTCATTTTTATTTCTCACCCTGTCCTCAAACCCTATGATTCTCTTATTCTCGCTCTTTCTTGTTCTGCCTTTTTTTTTATTTCTCTCCCTGCCTCCACATGCTTCCCTCTTTCAGTCTCTCGCTTTCTCTCTCTATCCTTCTTAAGCTGACGGAAACAGAACATATCTCTCCTAATTACCTTCACAGTTTTTATTATTATTTTATTAGAAGACAAGCGAGACTGTACAAGTCTCAATGTTTTTCATTATTATTCTTATATTTGAGGATTCGACTACAACATGCATCTAGATGCTCCTCATTTTGTCCCCCGCCCCTCCACGTCCCCCGGCGGACTCTCGCCATGCAGAATCCAGGGATCTGGGGCCACGTCTGGGCGCCTAATGTAAATGATACAAGTGGATACGGCCCGGGCGCCTCCCCCTCGTCCCTCCCCTGGCCCCAAAACAAAGGATCTGGCAACTTATGAACTGCCTGCGCCCCTCAACTGAGTCCATAAAACAACTGGCCCCTCTCACCCCTCGGGACCCTCCCCACCCCCCACACCCCATCCCGATGCCGCCCCTCTCACCCGGGACCACCAGATGACACTCACGCAGGACCACCAGATGATGGGGCGAGGGCAAACAAAAGGAAAAAAGACAAGTGGGGGGGTCTCCCTTTGTAGGCGACCCAAAGGCTTTTCAAAAAGTCGTTCAAGCAACAAATTGGGGAAAGCTGGGCCTTGCAGCAACACTAAAGCCGCTTGCTCTTTTATGAGCCGGCCGCTGCAAACGCCACCTGATTTATGGACGTCTGAGCTGCAAGGTTTAAAGCGGAATACGCATGGGACAAGTACGGCGGACCGTACGAAACATTACACGTTTTCATGCTGAAAGCTGTAAGGTAGAAGAGGTCGAGCTGTAAAAATATCTCACCCCAGATGGAAGGAAACAGATCAGTTAAACCCTGATGAAAAGACAGTAAAAAGAGAGTCCGTAAAAATGCTGCTGCACATTTTAGTGTGTTTGGTTGTGATTAAAACTTTTATTTGTTCTTACTGCTCTCTTTCTCTTTCTCTGCCTTTCTTTTCCTTTACTTCTTTCACCCCCTCCATCCTTCCGTTCCTTCATCTCTCTCTCTCTCTGCCTTATTCTCTTTCTTTTATTTGACTTTTTTCACACTCTCTCTCTCTTTCTCTCTCTCTCTCTCTGTCTGCCTTATTCTTTCTTTTATTTTACTTCTTTCACTCCCTCCCTCCTTCCCTCCCTTCACCTCTCTCTCGCACTCTCTCTCTCTCTCTCTCTCTCTCTCTGCCTTATCCTTTCTTTTATTTTACTTCTTTCCCTCCCTCCCTCCTTCCCTCCCTCCTTCCCTCCCTTCACCTCTCTCTCGCACTCTGTCTCTCTCTCTGCCTTATTCTTTCTTTTATTTTACTTCTTTCACAACCTCTCTCCTTCCCTCCTCTCTCTCTCTCTCTCTCTCTCTCTGTCTTGTTCACTTTTATTTCCTTTACTTCTTTCACTTCTTCCCTCGCTCCCTCCCTGCATCTTTCTCTCTCTTCTTGACTCTTTTCTTCTCTCTTTCTCATTCTCCTCCTCCCTTGTTCTCTTCTTCTTTTATCCTCTTTCCTTCTTTCTCCCTTATTCTCTTTCTTTTCCTTTACTTCTTTCACGCTGTCCCTCCTTTGCTCCCTCAACCTCTCTCCTTGCCTTGTTCTCTTTCTTTTCCTTTATTTCTTTCACTCCTTTCCTCACTCACTCCCTGCATCTTTTACTCTCTTCCCGACCCTTTTCTTCTTCTTTTTTTCATTCTCCTCCTCCCTCATTCTCCTCTTCTTTTTTCCTCTCTCTCATTCTTTCTCGCTCATTCTCTTTCTTTCCTGTACTTTTTTTTCACGCCATCCCTGCTTCTCTCCCCTCCCTTCTCTTCGTGCCTTATTCACTTTCTTTTCCATTCTTATCCTTCCTGGTTCTCTTGTTCTTGTTATTTCTGTACCTCATTTTCTTGCTCTTATTCCTCTCTCCCTGCCTTATTTTCTTTTCCTTTACTTCTTTTACTCTCTCCCTCCACCTATCTCTCCTTGCCTTATTCTTTTTTGTTTACTTTAGTTCTTTCTCTCCCTCCTTCCATCCCTCCCTGCATTTTTCTCTGTCTCTGACACTTTTCTTCTTTCTTTTCATTCTCCTCGCTCTCTTGTTCTTGTAATTTCTCTCTCCCTGCCTTATTCCCCACCTTTTCCTTTACTTCTTTTACTCCATCCCTCCCTCGCTCGCTCTCTGCCTTTTTCTCTCTCCCTGACGCTTTTCTTCTTTTTCTTTTTCATTCTCCTCCTCCCTGGTTCTCTTGTTTTTGTTATTTCTCTCTCTCCTTGCCTTATTCTCTTTCTTTTCCTTTACTTATTTCACTTCCTCTCCCTCCCTCCCTCCATCCATCCATCTCTCTTGCTACTTCTTTCTAACAAATTTTCCTCCTCCTCCCTCGTTCTTTTGTTCTTATTCCTCTCTCTCCCTGCCTTGTTCTTTCTTTTCCTTTATTTCTTTCACTCCCTCCCTCCTTCCCTCCCTCCACTTCTCTCTCTCTTCTTGCCGTATTTTCATTTTTTTTTTCGTTTACTTATTTTACTATCTCCATCCTTTCCTTCCTGCCTCTTTCTCTCTCCCTGCATCTTTTCTCTGTTCTTTTTCATTCTCCTCCTCTCTCATTCTCTTGTTCTTGTTATTTCTATCTCTTCCTGCCTTATTATCTTTCTTTTCCTTTACTTCTTTTATTCCCTCCCTGGCACTTTTCTTTCTTTTCATTCTCCTCCTCACTCATACTCTTGTTCTTGTTATTTCTTTCTATCCCTCCCTCTCTCCCCCCCGCCTCCCATCCCTCCCCTCTCTCGGCCCCTCCCCTTTCCCGCAATCTGCATAGAGAGACATTTGTCATCATTAGCCCTGCTCCGACAGTTGGCACCCGGCACCTCAGATCTGGAGGACTTGCAATTATGAAGCCTTCATCTTGTATTTGGGTTACATGGCCTAATTTTATCATGGGCTTCAACCGCCAGCATTTCATTAACCAACCTCCACCTCCTCCTCCTCAACCTCCATCCAAAACCTGGGAAAAAAAAAAAACACACCGCCCTTTCTCTTCTTTTTCTCTTTGTTTTCCTCCCTTGGCAAACGTCTGTTTGGTGCCCGCACCCCTCCGTAACCGTAATTAATTTGAAATGCATCTCAGCCCCCCCGTCCGCTCAAGGGGGCTGCCGGGAAGACACTCAGGTGGCCTCTCACCAGGTCAGCGGGCACATGATTACGGACTCAACCTCGAGACACGAGCCGTCTTTCAGACATTAAGATTAATCGCGGAGGGAAAGCTGGGGTCGCCGGGTGTGGACGTGCTCAAGGTGGCTTTTAAAAAGTTTTTGTTTAGTGTTTACTTAGAGATTAGTCCCCTAGAGTTTCTCAAAGCAAACCCGAACTAATGATATTCCTGGTTAAAATACTGAAACATTTTCCACACACTTAATCTTATTATTCATGCATTTTGATGAACAAATTCCAAAATTATATATATATATATATATATATATATATATATATATATAGACTTCTGATCTGACCTGATCTAAATAGGCACATATCTGAATTTAATTAGTGCAGACAAGTGATATGGCCAATTCACCAAAAATTAACGTCTCCAACATTTAGAATAACCACTCACTGACTTATAGAGATGGAAAAGTGCACTTCAGAATATTCAGACTTCTTCTTAACCCCTTCATTTAGAGATGAACCTGGCCTAAAGTTCTATTTGAGTTGCTAATGTTGGTAATACTAAACACAAAGCTATTTGAGACAATTAAGTTGAAAGTCATGCTAAAGTCCCTAATACAAAAATGTTAAAGCCCTTAAACCCTGTGTCATGCTATGCCAGTTTCAGCTTTATCTGAGCTATTTACAATCAGCGTATGGGCAGTAACGGAGTACTTGTACTGCCGTTACGTATTCAGATGGGTAACTGTATTCTGTTACAGTTACAGTTTAAATAGATGGTAATTGGAATACGGTTGCACTGTTAAAAATAATAAATTACATGAGAATATTTTTCTGTTTCACATGTTAAACCTCTCTCTAATAAATTTCAGCAGTTCCATTCATTACCACAACCTCTTCAGAACACGCAACCAAAGATTCTAATGTAAACGTCCATTTAACGTAAGTTGCCGCAATCACGCAATGGAGGAGTCAGAGCTGGAGGCAGCATGACAGAAACGCATGTGTCTTGGAAATTCACATTAAAAGAAGAAAGAGGGCAAAATATAACAGTGCAGGGGGTTATTGTCACATTCATACAAAATGTAAATGTGGAAGTAATCTGGAAGTATTCAGAATGTTACTCTCTAATAGAATATGTTACAAATTACATTGTTGAGGATGTATTCTGTATTTCGTAGTGAAAAATTTTAAAAGTAACCTTCCCAACACTGTCTACAATAAAGTAAAAACTCTAATATGGTGCTTTAATAACTATAAAGCTTCATACTGTTCAAAGCACAAGTGGGAATTAATGCTGAATATCAATAAATGGCTGTACTGTGAGTAAAATTCTTGTTGTTGGGGTTATTTATCAGCTGAAATGTGAGTTTAGTCTGTTATAAAGGGGGAGATTTGACTGAACTGTAGCATTTTAGTGAGTACTGGTGCTTGTACGCGAGCTCACAAACACAGCACATTTACATCGCAAAAAAAGCCATTCGTGCATTTCTACACATTTACTTGTATTTTAAATGCACTAAATATTCACAAATATTTCTTTACATACACAGGGGATCAGGTCTATTTTGACTTGAATCAACTGAAACGCCAAGACGTGAATATTGGGTAAGCGGTGCATGCTCTAGCGAGTGAAACGAGTTAAACAAAGCTTTGATTCTAGAAAGATTGCCTTGACCATTTTATAATTGAACTATTTGAGTTATTCAAATAATCATTTCAGTGCTGGAATTAAAAAGGCAAAAAAAACTTACTGACTGTTAGAGTTAAGATAACATTAATGTACCGAAACTGTACCAATACTGTGGCTCAAAAACCGCGAGCACACCGTACCAGAGCATTCCTAATATATATATATGTGTGTTCACAGCAACACACATGTATGTGGTGTACTATTTTACTATCATACCACAGTCATTTTTATATTTTGTCATAAACATGAAAATGTACCCCCGCAAAAACCCAAAACTTTATTAGTACTGTTTGATTCTAAGTCTTCCTCTCTGGGAGACAATACAGTATATTTAATATTTTCACACACATATATTAATGAAGATTAATGAATATGAATCTTAAATCAAGTAGATAAAAATGAATAATTCTAATTTCAATATTGTTATCACCTATAAACTATTAAACATATTGTTTACTCAATACTGTTTTCATTGCAACACGCTAAAAGGGTTAAATCTATAAAGATATCATTCATCATAAAAATTTGCAAGGTATAGTAAAGTGGAAAAAAAAGAGGGTGCAGACGAGAGAAAGTCAAGAGATTCATTTCTGCATTTCTCTTCCTCTCTCTTTTTCTCCCTCTCTCCCCACTGCGGGTATTTAAAAAGCAGTAAAGTTAATTTGTGTTCTCGGGTCGGGGTTTAGACCTGCTCGAGCACACATGGCTTTATCCGGGACTAGCAGCTTCCCCGTGCGTCCTAGGCTCGCCGTTAGCCTCGGGCTTTTTGGTCCCCCCCGACAACTCTCGACCACCACACTCTCAATAATAATAATATACATATACCGCCTGAGTGAAAACACCATTACATGGAAACTAAAAACAAATGAGTGGCCTGGGATCTGGTGGTTTGGGGAAGGTAGGGAATTACCAGGCGGAGGCAAGAGAAAAATGAAGCGGAGTCTCATAAAGTGCCATATATTGCCCTGAATAAACCGACCGGGCCGCGATCTAAAAACTCAATGACACCCATCTGCCCGGCAGGTAGTTAAAAGGATCTGTCATAATAAATTGTTTTGCATCGGCAGCCGGCTCGGGTGCCCGGTCTCCGTGGTTAATATCGCTGGTCTGAAATGACAAGGTCTGTAATCTGATTTACATTCGAGTATGGCACTTCGTTAAATCCACTTGATAATCTCTACTCTGACCTATCCTTGCCTTTTTTGGCTCTGTTCCATATTTTTTTCCCTCGCTATCCTTTTCAAGCACAAAGGCCTGTCGACGCACGACGGCGACACCCAAGCACCAACCCGCCCCATCCGAAGACAGTGGTGGGCGGGGCGGCTGAGATGACCTCTTTCAGTCTCAGAGTAATAGGATTATTAAGACAGACGTGCAAAAAATGACTATTAACTTCAATTAAGAGGAAAGAGACGGTCACTAAATCCTAGATAGGTTTTAATCCGCCACAGCACTCATTTTATCGCCATTAACTTTAATAACCAAAGCCCGCCAAGAAAAGACTTCGCTGGGACGCCTGGCGAAGAAAGGGACTTCCCTAATAATCTCACATAATGATGCACATTTTAATAGAAAGGGTAATATGCATAACTGTGATTGTTATTTTGCTCCTAATAATACTAGTAGCTCGGCCTGATTAAAGCGGCTTTAGTCAGAACATAAAGGAATTAAGGAGAGTTAGTCAAATAAAGACTACTTTGGATTTTGAGGAGTTTTTTTACACTTTAATATGAATCTAAACATTCCAGCAGCACTGTATTTGACTCTGACCTGGGGTAGACTAATAGGTCAAGATGAAAAAGGTATTATAAGTATTATAAGTTAAATATTCTATATATCTATTTTTTATTATCCTCATTTTCTCTGCATAATAATATGTCTTATAATAATAATTATATCATAATAATATCTCTTCCGTATCTGGCTTTGCATTTTGAATGCAACATTCTTGGGTCAAATCTTAGAAAAATATCACATTTCCCCATTAAACACCAGTTTATTAAACTCTGCTTTTAAAGGATCTTTATGGGATTCCGTTTATCATGCCTAGAGCTGGTTTGACGAGGGCCATTACAAGGCTGCCGGAATGTTCTGACAGCAGGATCATCAGATTGAAGGGGGGAGAGAGGGCAGAGAGGGAGGAAAAAAGAAGATCACTGATGAGGAGATTTCGGAACAAAGGGGCCTTGAAGCGGCTAAATGTTTCCTAGGTCATATGCTTGAGGAACATGAGGGTGAAGATGCCTCGTTGTCGTGATTTACGCCTATTTTCCCGGCTCCCAAACCAGTGGCCGGACCCGAGGCGCGGCTCCACGTCAGACAGAGCGAAAGGATGGTGCGCTACAGTGACAGAGACACATAGCTGGTAATGTTATAGAGACATAAAAAAGGGTATGTGGGGTCAAAGATCAGATTTGGTGCCTCTGGGTCAAACGCAAAAGCTCCTATAGATTGGTTATGTTACTACAGTTTGATAGTTGAGCTTTATGGGGCTTGAAAGGGGAGAGAGTAAGGCTGGGCAATATTGTGTCAAATCAATATCACGATTAAGCAAAAAATTATTTGGTTTAAGAGATTGTTTTCGCCTTCATAGTTCACTGATTAGGTTTGTTCTGTAAATATGCACAACTATATTTTCCTAATAAAAGAATGTGCATCTTATCATTGTGATTTTAACACAATTGAAGAAAACATGGCAGACTGGAGGGCAGAGTCACATGACAATACATTCAACAGTATGTTTTTTAAGGGGACAGTACATGAAGAGAAAGTATGAACAGAATTTCTTTTTTAAAGTATTAACAGAATTTTGAAAAAAATCAAAATAATCACCATGAGCAAGTTTACGTTGAATAAACATTCTGAATGTTATGTTTTGATTAATTGCCCAACCCTGGGACAGAGTGATATTGATCTTGAAAAGTAATAATAAATCTGATCTGTAGCAGGAACAAAAATGCAACCCCTTTTACAGTTTTATATTAATATCACATTTATTTTGTAAAGTTAATTTTGGCTTAAACTTCAAAGTTTTACAGTACTTCTCCCTATGTGAAGACATAGATACAAATGAAAAAAGAAAAGCAAAAATAAAAAACTCTGAGAAACTCTCTCAGCGAACTCTTCTTATCGAAAACACACTCGTGATTAATGTGCTTTTAATTATTTGTGCTGAATGTGAGCTTGAGGTGGCCAAACCCGTAACCCAATGCAGGGTCCAACGAGGCCGATCACGCGATGACCCCTCCAGCACATGCTGGAGATGAGAACGAGGCTAATTCCAGCCAAACAGAGCCGTGTTTTGAAGAATATGGCAGCAGCTTGCTGGCAACCGCTGGGAAGCGAGCCAGGCAAAAATAATAATAAAAAAAGGCCCAAAGAACCCCAGAATCAGAACCAGCAAAAAAGAGAGAGAATTTGGTCTGCATCCAATAAAAAGAAGGACCTGCTATGAAATATCGAGAGAGAATGTGTGTGTGGCGTCTGTGTCTGTGCGTCTGTGTCTGTGTGTGTGTGTGTGTGTGTTCATGTCTCCAAAGAGGTACAGAACAGGGAGTGTGAGGCCAATAGGCATCACTGGAAGAACTGCAAGGGTGTCCGACCTATCTCTTACAAATCTGCAACAACTGAGTTCCTTTATATCTCCATCAGACATTAAGAAAATCACAGCAAATATGTAACACTGCTCATTTACATAATCATTCACTAAATGCTGTAGAATTGATCCTGAAAAGCAGAAACCTGTTCTACACTCACAAATCCATTTTATTCTAACATGTCACTATCTAAAAGTAACACAACTGTTAATTACAACTTGGAAAACCCCTACAGCTAAGCCAGCAAGGGTGATCTTCATACCTCTGACCTCTTAACATGTCCATAATACAAGATTCTGACATTAAAACATCAATTTGCATCAGCATCATGTAAGCTGATTTGCTTCAAGACTAATTCAATAAAACATAGCCTTTGGTCCATTTTTGGTTAATGAAAATCTCTTTAAATTAAAAAAAATAAATAAATAAAGTTGTCTCTTTGATCAAAAATGGTAAACTATAATTAAAGGAAACAGCCTTAAATCTGTGACAATTGTCTACAAATGTTGCAGAAAATTATGTTTCTGTAGCAAACATTTGTAATGATACCCAGGTTCTAATAATGTAAAATGTTAAACGCACATTCTAAATGGTTTTTAAAAGGGGGAAAAAGAAAATAACACCTCATCAGATAAATATATTTTTCTCTCTCTTTCTAATGTAAAGGTATATTACACTTCTTTTACATAAAGTATATATAAGATAGTATATGTTTGCTAAAGTAAACATTTATTTGCTGGTGTAGCTCCAATCCATACAAAATTAGACATTAATCCAAAAATGCTTGGAATTTAGACATTCAGAGTTGTCCAAATTATAAGTCCGGGTCTCTCATAGTCTTGGTATTATATAAGCCGGTCCTTGTCGTTCAGGCCAGCGCTGCAGTGTGTATTAGATAGCCCTCGGGGAATGACATTAAGATCTTTTCAGGAGCTTTTTTCCCTGAGCGAGATTGACACGGTGTCTATTAAGGCCTTTCAGCGCTTAAAACGCGCCTCTGTGCGTCAGATAAGCGAACAACGAACGAAAACAGAACCGTCCGAACTGCAACTTAAATGGTCTTATAACGATAATAAATTGTAATTAAGGAATCCTACAATTAGTGAACTATTTTAAAATATACAAAATAGTTCAGCTAAAATTAAGAATCCTGATGCGCGCATGGTTAATTTGAAAAGAATATAATAAATTGTCTTATCTCCATTCTACTCTAAAATTTTATTTAAATATCATATAATAAAATATATCCGCACTAACACAACCCGAAACAATTCTCGACGACAATAAACTTGAGTGTGAAGGATCTGCAAGTCTCACCATTTTGTCAGTTCTTCATGACAAAACTGCTGAGTGATAAACATAAAAAAATTAGACCTTAGAGGCGATATATATATATATATATATATATATATATATATATATATATAGATAGATAGATAGATAGATAGATAGATAGATAGAGATATAGAGATATATACATAGAGATATATAAAAATAGATATATAGATATATATAGATATATAGAGATATAGATATATAGATATATATAGATATATATAACAATTTATCATAATACGATACTGTGTTTAAATGCTACTATTAAATGCCGTCTAAATGTTAAGTTAATAAGAGCGTTCTCGTCAGTTTGCTATTATTTTATTATATTATAACAGAGTAATAAAAGGCTTTAATAAGCAATTAATAAGGAATTTCAGTTTTCTTGTATAATTGCTCCCTTTCAACGTTTAATGGAAACGTCAACGTGTCATTACAATTATTTAACATTTTTCTAATCAAAATGACAAGGCAGGTAGCTCAAATTAATTAAATACCCGAGATTACAACCTTTAATGCACCACAAATAAATCAGTTAAAAGACCAGCAGACAGCAACGCTACGGTATAATTTTGGTGCTTTCAAATGTACCTTAACTGCAAAACGAACAATACACGCTACTATTAGAGATTAAACAACAGGTCCACTTAATACAAAATATATCAAATAAATGTACAATGCTAGGAAAGCAGGATAGTATCATGTAGCAAAATCCAAATTACTAAAAAATGTCGAAAACCTCCCATCGCTGAGAATTTCTCTGTAAATTAGCCCAGCACTTTATTGCAGGGAAAAACCACAATGGGAAGCAAGAA
The DNA here is from genome assembly GCA_032718565.1 of Distichodus sexfasciatus. Classification (NCBI taxonomy): domain Eukaryota; kingdom Metazoa; phylum Chordata; class Actinopteri; order Characiformes; family Distichodontidae; genus Distichodus; species Distichodus sexfasciatus. Next base: position 2,908,373 of record JAVGVS010000015.1, read on the forward strand.
AATAATTTAACAATAAATATACAATTTAGCCGAAGAAATATAATAAGCCGATAAAATAAATAAATGAGTGATTTAGGCCCATCAAACGAAACAAAAGGAACAGATTTAATAATAATAACACAGATTCTAAAGATCTGCGCCACGTTTGCTGGTTCTTCCTGAAACACGCACACACACGTCGCATCTCCAAAAAATAAACCTGTTCCTTCTTTTCCCCCGGTGTGTGTATGTGTGTATAGGTGTGTGTTCTCTCCCACAGACGCGGTCGCTTTTTACACTCGCTCCGCGTATAAAACCTCGCCATTAATTTGTCGCCCATAAAGCGAAAGCAGTGACGCATCGCGCTACGATTGGACGCCACGTGAACCCTCCCTTTATAATTTCACGGGCGTGTGTGTGCGTTGAGTGTGTGTCCGGAGATCTTCTACACAGCAACGCTGACGAGCACGCAGCACTTTCGAACTTGTCTTTACACACACCAAAAATTTTATTCGTTTTCAACTACTGAACGGAGTGTGTGTATGTGTGTGATTTTGACATGTTTTTTTAATTCTTGCTCCGGACCGCAGCCGAGGACTTACCTACATTCTTTTCTTTCTTTTTTTGGTCGCATCTGGCAAGCAGAACCTGATGATTTAACAGACGAGTTGCGAATGTGCTCGGAGCACATCAAAAATTAGCGGTTTGTGTATTTTGGGGGGGAAACAACTAACCCAATTTCGCCGTAAATAGTCCCCGTTCTTCTCTAAAATTGGCTCCGGTACAAACAGCCGCGTTGGATCCGTCGGGTTACTGCGAGACTCCGGTGTACAACCCGGATCTCTGCCCCAACATGATCGCCGCCCAGGCCAAACTGGTGTACCACCTCAACAAATACTACAATGAGAAGTGCCAGTCGCGCAAAGCCGCCATCTCCAAGACCATCCGGGAGGTGTGCAAGGTAGTGTCGGACGTGCTCAAGGAGGTGGAGGTGCAGGAGCCGCGCTTCATCAGCTCCCTCAGCGAGATGGACAACCGCTTCGAGGGCCTGGAAGTGATCTCACCCACCGAGTTCGAGGTGGTGCTCTATCTCAACCAGATGGGCGTCTTCAACTTCGTGGACGACGGATCTCTCCCGCTGCGCAGTTTCTGCTGAGCGGACGGCCGCGTAAAGAAAGCATGTCGCTTGCGGAGTTCATCACCGCGTCTGGCTACCTGTCGGCGCGCAAGATCCGCTCCCGTTTCCAGACACTGGTGGCGCAGGCAGTGGATAAGTGCAGCTATCGGGACGTGGTGAAGATGGTGGCGGACACCAGCGAGGTCAAGTTGAGGATCAGGGATCGCTACGTAGTGCAGATCACACCGGCCTTCAAATGCACCGGGATCTGGCCCCGGAGCGCCGCGCATTGGCCCCTGCCCCACATCCCATGGCCAGGGCCTAACCGGGTGGCTGAGGTGAAGGCGGAAGGCTTCAATCTCCTCTCCAAGGAGTGCTACTCGCTGAACGGCAAACAGAGCTCCGCGGAAAGTGACGCCTGGGTGCTGCAGTTCGCTGAGGCTGAGAACCGACTTCTTTTGGGCGGCTGCAGGAAGAAATGTCTTTCGCTGCTCAAGACGCTCCGCGACCGGCATCTCGAGCTGCCCGGGCAGCCGCTCAACAACTACCACATGAAGACCCTTGTGTCCTACGAGTGCGAAAAGCATCCCCGAGAGTCGGACTGTGACGAGAACTGCCTCGGGGACCGGCTGAACGGGATTTTTTATTGCAGTTGATTGCTTGCAGCAGGAGGTGCCCGCATTACTTCTTGCCCACCCAGACTTTTCCAAGGAAAGCCGCATTCGGCGCTGGAGAACGCAGCAAAGCAGACTTGGCGACTGGCGAGAGAAATTCTCACCAATCCTAAAAGCCTGGAGAAGCTTTGAGGTAAAAGAAAATAAACAAAATGTAGAGACGTATGATACGAAAAAGCAGCACTGTGTAGGCCTGCGATCTTTAAAAAAAGATGGAAACGGTGGTGGGGGAAAATGCAATTGAAGAAGCATTTTTGGTTCCATAAAGAACCTTCCATGGGTTGAAGGACCGTTTTTTGTTATTGCCTCTAAATCTAAACCTCTTTTCCACCCCCATAATAAGACCCATTGCAATAAGGAATATGATACACGAGGTTGTAACATTGAGAAGAACATTTAAACCATCAAAGGCTTCAATATACAAAATATTTAATGAAGGGAACAATATTGGCCACTTTTGATTATTAGGCCGGTTATAGTCTCAACATATCCCAACATACAAACATGTGAGGGGGTTAAAATCACTGATTGCCAAAATACGGTTTTTAGGGGACTTAGTATTCGGTTTAGTTTACTTGAGGTGATTACAGGCATACACACATTTAAGGTTTAGGTCTTCATTAATTTATATGATGATTAGGGTTTTAATTTGCCAGTTTTACTTGTTTTAGTACCCAAACATACGCATAATTTACAACACCCATGGTTCTACTATTTAAGGTTCTAGATGGAACTGTAAACCTCAACACGGGACCGTTTCTGAAGCTTTATTTTAAAGAGCTGGCTTGCAGACAGTCTGACTGAAATTGTGCGGCCTATACAACGAAAGAACTGCCTAGATAAACGAAAAAATTCAATCCACGGGCTGGTAAAAAGTATCTTTTGCATCATTTGTAAAAATTATTTTAGGTGATTACCATCTAAAATAGTTTTTATAAGACATGTCGTAAATGTATGGCCGTTTTCTATTTCGTCTTGCTCATAGATGCGAGCAAAAATTGTAACAACAATCAAATCTAATGGTAATTTATCAGTGTTATATTTTTTTTCACTTAACGAGCCGTGCCCAACAAAACCTTTTTTAAATGCTTCTAAAATATTAATAATAGTAAAAAGAGCCCGGGACAAAGCCTTGACTAATTATGACCCTGTACATTTTTATACTGTAAATACATACATTTGTAGATTGTGATTACGGTGGTCTGAAATTGTGAATGTTGTTCTGTGAAACGTATATAGAACTTTAATTCCATCTGTTTTAACATTCGCCTGGATTATTTCTGATAGAAGAAGAAAAAATCATTTAGATCTACATCAGTGATAGTTTAAATATTTGTCAATGGCAAGTTTCTAATTTTTTAGAGTTTACATTTTGGTGGTATTTGTTCCATTTTACGACATTCCATAAGCATACTTGAATTCTTATTTAAATCATATTCGACCATTTTATTTTTGTTCATTTGTACCTTGCTTACATGATAAAAGCTGAAATGAGAATATTATATATATGGAAAAATATACCTGAAAACAATGCACTTGAAATACACTGGAATATAAAATTGTGATTGGAGTTTTTTTATTTCTGTCTCTGAATTATTTAATAATTAATAAAATGATATTTAAAAAGTTAATAATGACTCGGACATGAATGATGGGAAATCATGTCTGCGTGAGATTAGAAAAAATATATTGTCGATGAAGCCACGAATAGCAAACTAGTGAAAGAGCTCCATGGTGCTTTTTCATAATCACAAAAATAATATATTTTCCGAATTTAAAATATAATATAGAAACTGCTCTCATTACAGCATAACGCCTTTAGCTTTTCTCCAAGAACATAAATACCAGGTATGCAAAATAAAATATGTGATGATTTAGCTTCGTTTCCCTAAAGCGCCCAATTTTACGGAACACTAACACCCACACATACAATACATCCCAGATAGACGAGGGCACCTGGAGGCAGGCTACGACGGCTCATAAGCATAACAGCTCTATAACCTTTAACAAAGGGGACGATTTTAAAACTCGTGCTTTTACGAGGCCATTTAACCGTTTGCTAATAAACTGCTTTTATCTACACGCTGCACCAGCTGCAACATTGTAATAAACGCAAATGTGCAGAGAGCGCATGCCTCTTCGTGAGAAATGGTGAGAGAGCGGGGAAATAGGTGCACATCTCAAAAATAAAGGTGTCAAAACGAGTTTGGATAGATGCCAGGATGGAAGCAGTTGTTTTTGCCTAGTTTTACGTAAGAACCATTTCAAACAGACATGAAAAAACATGCTTAGTGTCAGATATCTGGAATATATATATATATATATATATATATATATATATATATATATATATATATATATATATACACACACACACACACAAATATTTCATTTAATTAAAATATTCGATACTTATTCAAAGCTTGTATTCGAATTAAACGAAAAAATGGCCATTCGGGAATAAACAGGAATAATATTACGACCATTTGTTTAGGATTTCTATGGGTTATTTTAGCACATACGGCTGCGTTTCTGTGTTTTTTTGCGCAGTTAAATAGCGGCAGAAAGGGGCAAATTCAAATGCAGCGTACCGTAGGGTCCAGGCGTTTGAAGGCCGGGTCGTCCTCATCTACCTCAAAGTAGATTTCGGTGGTGGTGATGGACAGCGTCCCGCGGGCCACGATCACAGGGGCCACGATCTGCGCGGGACTGCTTAGGACCACGGGACCTGCAAACCAGCAGCGCGCAATTACCAACAGCTTTATTTTATTTCCACTTATTTACGGACACCATTAGTCACGACTGAGCATGCCAACAAAAAATGTTAGTGGCCTCAATGTATATTGTGTAAACAAATGAGAAAATTAACGCAATCTGGTGTGAATGTAAATAAAATGTAATCATTTTTATATAAAACATCATTCCACATGGCTCAGGAATAACTTTGGCAAAGCTTTATTCTTGCACAAGGCACTCTGGTTTTGGCCTGTTGACTTTTGTAACGCATAAATCAATTTACTCAGTTGTTTCTAAATATATAAACTTGCGGAATGAAAATAAAGCTATTTCACATGAGCGTATTTAGACAAACTTCATCCGTTAACTGAACACTATTTTCCCCCAAAAATATACATACCGAGCTTCGATATGACAAGATTACCCGTAAAATTCGACCAAATAAAAATTACGTTCGTAAACACTAAGTAATACAGAAGTAAACTGGAACCGTGCTATTTTCTGTCTACAGCATCAATTATTAATCGTATTCATGTATGATTGTGATTTAACAGTTATTTGCTTTGAAAAGGTCTCGAATTTGGATCTTGATGTACCCTAATTATGAAGCTTCAATCGAATCAGGTCTTTACACCCTTTACATGACGTATTTATCAGTTAACTAAACGCTTAAGATTGACTCTGGGAAAAAAATGCATTAAAATACCAAAGACGGCTTTTTGACCTCTAAACAAATACAAGTGATCGTATCTCTCTCAATCACACGCATCCGACATATCCTAGCACACGGAGAGTCTTTTCCGCTACCAGACTCTTGAAATTGGGATATTTATCGATCGTCCGATGTCCAAAGAGCCACTTTAATGCCTCATCAATCTTAATCTGCGCTCCTCCGACAATTACGGCCGATACTGTAGCCAGATTACAAGCGGATTTGGGTTTCAATTCCCGCTGGACTCCTCCATCGAGCCTGAGACAGTTCCTCAGAAACAGCAGACTCAGCTGCACACGCATACGCACGAACGCGCACACATACACACACATGCCCACCCACACCCACACACACCTCGCAGTGTCCCAACAATAATCTCTGTAGTAATATTATAAGTAGTAATATAGTATTGTAGTATTTTTTTTTAAAAGATGCTATTTCTCGCGAAGCAAAAAAGAAAACCGTGCATGCGAATAAAACTCTAATTAAGACGTTAAAAAAGGTAAAACAGCACTCACTTTTTCTAGATATCATAATAAAATTAGATGTTTCTATTATTGCGCCAAATAAATATAAATAAAGGTATGAATATTAAGCAAACAAATAAACAAATCAATGAATGAATAAATGAATAAATAAATAAATAAATGTTTTACGTCTTATATCAACTTGTTAAACCAATCTATGTTTAATTTTTTTCCCCACGACGAATCAATTTAAAATTGGTTTTTGATAAAAGGCGTCAGCCGAAAAGTGTACAAATCTATATACATCTAAAAATATGATGAATGTTAAATAATAAAGGTGTTAAGTGTTTGGAGGTCTACTGGGACATTTATGTACATTTATATGGCATTAAAGCTACCGGGAAGAAAGAAAAAAAAAAAGAAAGAAAGAGAGAGAGAGAGAGAGAGAGAGGAGAGAGAGAGAGAGAGAGAGAAAAGGAGAGAGAGGTGGGGGCGGACGGATTAGCGCTAATCTCTATGGAGAGTCTCATAATTAGTCTGAAGCATCACTGTATTTACATAAAACACAACAGGATCGGGTAGGATTGGCATGTGTCACACAATATCTCTGCTGGATTAAACAAACTGTCTGCTGAGCAACAACACTACATTAAACATGAGAAGGGAAAAACACCTATTATATCGAAATCGCCTAAAACAACAAAAATATAAGTCCGATTTATACATTACATAAGCATTATCATGCTCTTACAGATCAAACACTATTTTATATAGTTTATTTATAAACGCTTTTTTTATACATTTATAACAAAAAAAGGAATAAAAGGAAATGAAACAAATGGAATATTGTAGACTAGCTCATTATATGAAAACAGGTGCGAACTACTCAGCAAATATACACACACACACACACCGCTGCCTCCTGACTGACGTCAGCTGTTAGATCGACCTGCCATCAACCGTATATATAGACAAAGGCCTCTTTTCTCGATATTCTTCCTGATTTTAAAACCCGGGCAGCACACACAATAGGTAAAATGATGTTATATAAATGCACATTTATATCGCTGTTATCCAGTATTTCGGTCTTCTAATAACCCACTTACCAATTAGCTCCTGGCTGACCACTACAGCTATATAAACTCTCTTTATAAGGCAATAAGGTCCATTCAGGCTGGAGCTCCAGTTTCTGCTTCACGACTTTTACACAAAATCCATAGTTTTATAATGCACCCACGTGAACACAGGACAATTTTAGACCTTTAGAAAAATTATCATATTTTTGTTGCTATTATTTACAGCCCTAAAGCAACAGATCATTACTATACTACCACAAATACATAAATTATTTATTATATACATACATATTATTATTATTATTATTGCTAATAATTCTAGAATAATTAGAAATGTGAGAACAATGTAAAAACCTGATCGAGTCTGATAGACCTGTCTCATGCACTTCATCTTGTGAACTCACTTTTGGTCTCTCTTGAGAAAAGAGGTCAGGATTCTGCTACTAATCCCAGCTCATGTTCTTGACAGAGTCGTTGCTTTGTTTACATGCCACTATTAGCGCTATGTTAGCATGTAGCGCGCGCGCGCACACAGCGCAGCGCCCCCTGTGGAGGAGAGAAGCGGTGACACACTAACCGAGATGACAAAACAGAAATGTGGAGTCCTTTAACCCCCCTCTCCATGTCTAAATCTTACATTTGAACACCATATAATAAAAAAGTTCACTTATTTAACAGACATCAAACTCATTATAAGTGAGAATCTTAGCCTGTAAACTGCCTCATAGTCTTTTCGGAAAGCTACAGTTCTACCCAGACATTTTTCTAGGTATATTATCTAGACTTTACTGAAATTTACATGGCCTTAAGTCAAATTTTGCTGAATATTTTTTTTCTGAATGATGAATATTAAGGCACATTCTTAATTTATTTAGTTTTAAGTTTCTGATCATGTGGCTATACACTGCATAACATATGTTATAATCTATTTGTTAATACATCTCTTTGTGCTGTATAAAATATTTTAATATACTCAAATGTGCTCCAAGGACAGAGTTGGGAATGATATATATAAATATATAACTGCTCATATGTTACTAAATAGGGTAACTTTTTTGCCATCATCATCATCATCATCAGAAAGGGACTTGGAGTTTCACTGGAGAGAAAAAATAGGCTGAAAATAGAAACTCTCCATGTTCTGTTTGAGATGGAAGCCCTGGAAGCATTTCAAGAATTTATGAGCTATAAAGGGATCTTTGATTGTGTTCAAGTGAAACAAGGAGAACGAAACATATTTTGCATGTCCTAGTTGGTGCTGTGATTTGTTCTTTATTGTATATATTACATTTTTGGAGTATTTGGTTCTTTCCGTGGTTTGTAAATGGGTAACACACATACCCTGTAATTTTGAACCCACTTACCATCGTGGGCACACAGAATCTATAAGTGAGCCGTAGATGAACTTTGGCTAACTTACCTCCATCACACAGCGTCAAATCTCCTCTTGCCCACTGCTACGCATCGCTTAACTTGCGGTGCTGGCGTTTCACAGAGCCTTCAGTAAACCAAGAGGGAATTTAGACTCAAGTTTTGGACCGACCGGGGTGCCGAGATCACGGCACGGTGCCTCTTTATGAAGCCGTAAAGATCTGCTTCTACGTGGAATTCTCCATTGAGTGTGTGGCTATTAATCTCATAATAAACAGGCATGGCAAGGAGTGCTGAGGTGGGGTGAGGGGGATGAGGGGGGAGTTAAAATCATATGGGGCATAATTAATAAGATGTCTGCAAGACCTCTGTAGCACATATATCATACAGTTTCAGTCCCAGAACAGATGGAACTGCTTTATGGTAATGCAGCTTGGCCAAATGGAATACAGGACATTTCAGAGTTTGTACTCTTCAATTTAACCTAGTAATAATACATAATAATGATAATGATAATAACAATAATAATATTAATAATAATACACACACACACAATAACAGGAAAAGGTGTGGATTTGGCATGGATGATCCAGTGATCCAATGAAAATTATAGCAATGATGTATTAATTACCAGTCAAAAGTTTGGACACACCTTCCCATTCAATGTTTTATTCTTTTATTATCAAGTGACTATTTATACAGTAGATTTTCACCGAAGGCACTATGAATGAACACATATGGAATTATGTAGTAAACAAAAGTGAAATAACCCAGAACATGTTTTTTATATTTTAGATTCTGAAAATATCCACCCTTTTGCTTTTGATCAATAAGCTTTGCACACTCTTGGTTTTCTCGATGAGCTTCTGCGAGGTAGAAGTCACCTGGAAATTGAAATGGTTTTCCAACAGTCTTGAAGGAGTTCCCAGAGATGCTGAGCACTTGTTGGCCCTTTTGCCTTCACTCTGCGGTCCATCTCATCCCAAACCATCTCGATTGGGTTTGGTCAGGTGACTGTGGAGGCCAGGCCATCTGGCGCAACACTCCATTACTCTCCTTCTTGGTCAAATAGCCCTTACACAGTTCATTCATAGTTTTGATGCCTTTAGTGAGAATCTACAATGTAAACAGTAAAGAAAATAAAGAAAAAACGTTGAATGGGAAAGTGCGTCCAAACTTTTGACTGGTAGTGTAAATAATTTCCTGATCATTTCGTTTGTTATGAATGATTGGCTGGTTGATTTGCAGTCACAAATGAATCACTAGTTCATTAAACCAATTGATTAATATCCAAGTCCATATTTTCTTTAAGACACAGGTGGTTAGTTCAACGATGAGTTAAATCTTGAAAATGGGTTAAGGTGAAGTTAATGCTGCTTTCAAGTAGCTGTACTTGCCTTTCGAGACAAAGACTCGAGGACAAAAACGTGCTGCGAGGGAGGGAAAAAAAATCAAAATAGTGAAAAAACAGAAAATGAAGGAGAAGAAGGATGAATAAACAATCACTCAACAAACTGAACAGAATATGAGAGCACAAAGTCCAGAACGACACGGACTGCAGCAGGCTGTCAAACCATCATGACTATACCGTTCAACTGCAGAATAAATCCCACACTGCCAGCTCACTGTGTGGTGGTGGTCACACTGACCTCCCCACACACCACTAGCTACTCACTTTACTTTAGTTAGCATGCCATGTAATAAAGATTGAATTGTCTCATTATTACTCTTAGCTAAAAACAGTCAAATTAATACTTGATTACATTGTAATTATTCTTTCTTTCTTTCTTCTCTGCCTTGCTCTTTTGCATTCCTTCTTTTTGCTTTGTATTTCTTTCATCTTCTTGTTTCTTTCCTTCTTTTTTCATTTATTTTTACGTTCTTTTTTCATTCTGTCTTTTTTATTATTTTCTTGTTCATTTATTTTTATTGTGTTCTAACTTTTTTGTGCACTGCTCTTTTTTATTCTGTATCTCTTTTCTGGTGTCCCTTTGCTTTCTTTCTTTCTTTCTTTCTTTCTTTCTTTTCTTTATTCCTGTTTTCCTCTCTCTCTCTTTCTCAAAAACTTATGCAGACTGCCAAAAACACCCCACATTACATTTACAATTTTTAGACTAAGCAGACGCTATCGTCCAGAGCAACTTTCATTTCCTGATTACAGAGCAGTCTTTTCTGCAGAACTGTAAATCCATGTCATTTTATCCCGTGTTTTTTCCCCTTACACATTTCTTAGGTTTACATTTACATTTATATCCATATTTACATTTAATACTCAGAGCAACTTTCATTTCCTAGTCACAGAGACAGTCTCCCTGGGCCAGTTTAGGGTACAGGGTTTTACTCAGAGGTCGAGTGATGGTAGTGCTGGAGGTTAAGTACAGCACGATTTATACACACAACCTCTTTGTCTGCTACTGAGTAACTAATATGAGAATCATATTCAACACATAAACTATAAGCAAAGCACCACAGCAACTTTTAGCACTGTAATACTATTACAATATTATAAATGAAGCATAAGTAAACATATACTGAAATGATAGAGCTCAACACTGCCCCCTAGGTGGATGCTCTCTCTCACCTGCCAGGTTGTCCATGTCTTTCTCCTGCAGCAGGCTGACAGCATCGTCCTCTCCTTCCAGCATCAGCTCTGCCTCGGGGTTCTGGCTCACCATCGCCTGGCTGCGGAAACTCTTCCTCCCCTTCACCACGTCCTCATCCTCACGGCCTGAACGGACAAAATATAGAGTGAAAGTTGTTCATGAGCTACTTGTGAACTCTGGACCTCATTCACCAACCGTTCTTAAGAAGAAATTTTCTCTGAAAACCCATTTACCCAGTTTCTGACATGGCATGCACCAGTTCAGTCCAAACTGTGACAACATGGAAGCTGGAGATATTTTGCTTTGTGACATATCAAAGATGTAAACCCCCTGATTTGGAGAAAGCCAAAGGCACAGATTTCTCTCAAATCCTGTAACGTTTAGCAGCTTTTGTTTTCAAGATCATTTACATTTATGGCATTTTCACAGACACTCTTATCAGAGTAAGTTCCATTTCCTAATTTCAGGAACAGTCTTCCTGAAGCAACTTAGCGTTAAGGGTCTAGCTCAGATGGCAGTGCTGAAGGTACTTGTTCTAATTCATCCTCTTTAAGTACACACCAGCATGCGACATGGGTCTTCATGTAACATCGCACCAGATATCGCATTTCATTCCTTAACCACTCATGTTGAAAGTTGTGACGCGACGCACACGTAACTGCAGCTTTCATCCACATTCTCCTCCTCACCTCGCTGTTTATGAGATACGCTTAATGACAAACCGATCTCGCTTTACCGTAAAGACACTTGCGAAAAAAAGGTTTCTACACACGTGTCCGCGTCTCAGAGTCCATTAGGCGGAACGGTGAGGCTCGCGCCAGGCTGGGCCCAGAGACGGAGATTGAACCGACAGCGCAATTAAGAGATTGCAGATACCGCCAAAACTTATCACCGAGCTTGGGCCTAGATTGAAAGAAGGCAGGATGGGGTGGGTAGAAATGACGTTAAAGTGTGTAGCCGTTTCTTGGGGCGAACAAAGACGATGTGTGAAAGAAAAAAAAGATTTCACTGGCTTTAATTACTCAAAAAATAAAAGAGAGAAGGGGAAGAAACGGTGCCAGCCCGTCACGCGTCACCGCGTTCAGACGTCTGTGAGGATTTGTCTTCTTTTAAGGTCAGATTTGCTGAGAAACTAGAACAGAGACGCTCAGTAAAAGAGAGAGAGAGAGAGAGCGAGGAAAGGGGGTGGGGAATAAAAGGAGAAGCATATGAACTGCTTATCAGAAACGTGGAGGTGGCTGACACTCTTTTGACACGTTTCTTCTCGCCACAACTCTTAATGCACTTCTTTGGCAATCCCCTGAGCTTCCTACACTTCGCCTCACAGGGGTCGGATTTTGAGTGTCGTCAAACGAGGGACGAGAAAGAGAAGGAGAAGAAAAAAAAAACCCAATATCCCAGAGGCCTTTCAGTTCTGCTTCCCATCCGGGAGCTTTCATCAGCACCAGGAGGTGAAATGGGGAGGGGGTGGGGGGACGCCAGAGCGCTTTTTCGGAAACGGGGAGCGTGTAACGTTAAGAGGCAGCAAGCCGACGGTCGTGGATCAAAGGAGCATGAGCGAAACTCAAGAGCATAATTCTGTAAACCGTCATTACTGCGGCATTAAAACCGGCCCTCGGCGAGCGTGGGGGGAAGGGGTTGGGGGGTGTTTCGAGGGTCTGATTGGCAAGGCGGAGCTGAGGACCCGAGAGGAGAGCAGACAAAATAAACCAGGCCAAACCTGACAGGGAAACGGCCCTTGGCGGATGCTGAGAGAGGGAGAGGAAAGAAAAAACAGGGCAGGAGAAGAAAGAATGTTTAACTTGATGACGGCGTTTTTTTTTCTTCACACAAATCTCTCGGGCTGACGCAAAGGAGACGGAGGAAAAGCAGAGGGCGGGCGAGTAAAAAGAGGGGTGAAAAAAGACAGGCAAACACGCTGTCACAAACGATGATACGGCCTTGAATGACAGGACTCCAGTTTTGGGTCATAGCGATGGCTATTACAAAGACATCCGTTTTTCAGTGATGCTACTGAGCCGTGAAGAAGGTTTAGGTCTGGATTTTGCTTGCCTTCATCAACCGGGAGGCGAAAGAAAATCTGAAAGCCGGAGGACACGAGAGAGTAGAGGCCTGGTGGCTACTAATAGCATAGGCAGACTGTTTGTCAACCATCATTCTGCATGTTTTCACCACAAAATAAGCCATTGTCGAGTCAAAAAGAACCTCCCGAAGCAGATCCAAAATGTGATGATCCAGAACCAGGACACTTTGGAGCCAGCAGGACAAGATGATGGTAGGTCACTTAACCCCAAGAAGTCCATCCCTGGAGTTCTGAATAATATCCATCATTGCACCTAAAGTGATATGAAAAGAACAGAATATACTAAAACAAAACAAAAATCGTTGCTGACGTGCAACTCTGACACTGATAGAAATGAAATGCATTTTACACTGGTCACATTTTCATCCTTGCAGATGTTTCAGGTCTTAAAAACAAGCTATAAAATCATATATATATATATCATCCAGCATGTGTCAGCACCCTCAGATGTTTTATCAATTAATCCTCGCAGGGTTCGGCTTTCATTTTCCACCCATTATTACTTCTTTCTTTTTTCAAATTCAAACTTTCAGGCAAGGAAAATATCCATCCATTCTCATGAGAGGTTAAATATTGTGTATACATACAGTACTGTGCAAAAGTTTTAGGCAGGTGTGAAAAATGCTGTAAACAAAGAATGCTTTCAAAAATGGAAGTGTTAATCATTTATTTTCATCAATCAACAAAATGCAGTGAACGAACAAAAGAGAAATCTAAATCAAATCAATATTTGGTGTGACCACCCTTTGCCTTCAAAACAGCATCAATTCCTCTAGGTACACTTGCACACAGTTTTTGAAGGAACTCGGCTGGTAGGTTGCTCCAAACATCTTGGAGAACTAACCACAGATCTATAACCCTATAATCCTACAATATAACATAATGACTACAAAATAATATAATGACTATAATCCTACAAAATCCCTGACTTTGTGCAAGTGTACCTATAAGAATTGATGCTGGTTTGAAGACAAAAGGTAGTAACACCAAATATTGATTTGATTTAGATTTTTCTTTTGTTCGCTCACTTTGTATTTTGTAAATTGATAAAAATAATCATTATTTATATTTCTGAAAGCATTCTTTGTTTACAGCATTTTTTTCACACCTGCCTCAAACTTTTGCACAGTACTGTATATACACAATAATCTGTAGATTTCAGCAACTAGGAACAATTGGCTTCTAGCAAAATAACTAGCAGTTATTGCCACTGCAAAATAACATGACCATAATGTAAAAAGAGAAAGCCTACAAATCTCATTTTCCAATGTCTGCACTATGCATAGATGTTTAAAAAACCTTTGGATCACAGAAACCAAGGTGCAAACTGCTATGTGAAAAAGAAGCTTCTTTCTTCACCTATCATCAAACTCCAAGGTAGTATCTGCAGACACAAAGACAGGTCAAGTCTAGTGAGTAATAAACAGCCACAAGTCTTAAAATGGCACTAATCTATCCCAGGAACAGCCCTGGCACTGCATGCTGGGAAGTGAGAAAAAGCTGCTTTCAGGTTACGAGGCCGAGAGAATAAATGTGCCGAAGAGAAGCTGAACTTGTGATGGAACCTGCAGTTAGTCAAGACACATGCAAGTAACATAAAAATTCAATTTAAAATTTGGTAAATAAACCTGAGCGGTACAGAAAACAGACCAGAGAGTCCTGGCAGATGACATTAAGAGTGTTTGGACAAAGCAATCACATAAAGGTCTGGAGCATAGAATGTGTACCAGTTTAAGTCATCATATCGCTCCCTAATTTAGTCTACAATTTGTTCATTTGGGGGAAAAAAGAAACAAAAAATAAACCCTTTCAATATTTATTTCTAAAAACAAAATGAAAAAAACTAAACAAAATGGATGAGTCCTTTTCCAATTTTCTATTTTGTGCTCAAATAAAAAAAAGGGGAAAAAAAGTACTTATATACCGTTTGGTTTACATCATGTCAAAGATACTTCCTCTGAGATTTTCACACTTAAAAAAAAAAAAATCTGCATGTAAAGGTCACTTATGGGTCACGCCACTTGCAAATAAAAAAAGAGATAGTAATATGTATATCTTTCATTCATTAATTTTTCAAATTAAAAGCAAAAACAAAAACAAATAAACGATAATTTAAAATGTTGTTGTAAGATCCCAGCCCAGGCTGAGGGTGGATTCCATCTCACCAGAAAGGCCATCAGACCAGGACTCCAGTTCCAGACATTCACAATTACCCCAGACTACCAGATCAGCGTGACCAGGGTTTTAACCAACCATATCCACATCCCCAGTATTTAAAGACTTCCAGTTACAGTCATTCCCCACGAAGTACTGTCATGCCTAGTGCTACATACCGAGCGTTCTTTGTGTTTGCCTTTCTCCGTTTTGACCCTTGCTTTCTGTTTTTGAACTACCCCTCTGCTTCTGGTGATTTGGATTTAGTTGCTCCATGGACTGTGTTTTCTGGTTCTGACCTTTGCCTGAATAAACTCTCCGGTTTTTGTCAAATTACCCCTGTGCCTGAGACATGGTTCTGTCGACTCTGCGTTTGGGTTCACCTACCGGGTGTTACAGTTGTTTCTATAACCAAAATAAAATCAAGAAAAAAGTAAATGGGATTTCCCATTTCAAATAAAAAATGGAAAAAATACATATTCCATTTTTTCTTAATCAAACGCAGGTAGTGTGACCTGGAGGTGAACAGAAAGCAGAAGGTTGTGGGGGAAAATCAAAGATCACTGGAGCCAAACAAAGCTATCATTCTTATGAGCAGTGATCAAAATATATATGTATCACACCACTTGCATTCAACAGTGTTGGGAAGTAACGACTTTTTTCAATAGCTTATCAGTAGTGACAGTTTTAATGCTATATCTTTACAAATAATTATCTACCTTTTGTACAAATAGCGATGTAGCGTGGCAAAACACCTCATCAGAACAAAAGAAAAAAAAAACATGTTTCTGTCTTTACAAAGGTGAGTACTTTTAACTACCACATGTGTCTGACTAGAACTGGAAGAAGGGGCAAAGTCGTTGCATCACAGTGCACTCCTGGCTGCTGTGAAATGGAGTTGGAGGATGAAGACCACCTTGGACAAGATAGAAACATTAAACTTTGGCCATGAAAAAGATTTGATGTAGCGCGTTACTTTTTCTCTGTCATTTGTGGTGCGGCTAACAATAAAACCGTCACTTTTTTGTAGTTCAGCTACTTATAGTTATAGTAGCCTGTAGCTTAAAATGCTACCATTTTAAGTGGAACGCAAAATTGGAAAATTGAACCCTTTAAGTGGCTTTCACTTTGGTTTTGGGGAGGAATATTGAAAAAATATATACATATATTGGTTTTACTTTGAAAACTGAATGCACAAATGATAACATGGATTCTCCCTGGACTTTGGCGTGTGTGTGTTCCTTTACAAGTCATAAAGTGAGGGGGGAAAGTAAAACTTTCATGAGACCATAGGCAGTGGCAAAGGAGACTTTACAGTTGATGAGAGCAGTTTCTGAGGTGGAAACACTTAAGCGTTCAGTAGTTTTATTATCCAATGTGGAACAGATAAGCCCTGAAAAGTTTCGAGGACCCCCGTCGCCCGCTCCCAAACCACTATATTGTTGCCACGGCTCGGCGTTTTATATACCGGAGCTCAAATACAGCTCTGGCCGATTCCGTATACTTTTATTGCCTCGCTGCAGGCGAAAAGGAGCACGTGTTTTCTCTAGACCTTTGGTAGTATCTTGCAGAAGAGCCAAAGAAGAGGAATGACATAACGTTCCTCTTAGGCGCCAATCGAACCCACCGGGTATAGTTTCTGAGCCTGTAACGAATATCTGACATGGTTTTTTGCGTCGGAGAACCCGACCCCCAAATCCGAGGGACGTGAGGCAAAAGTATGCGGCTGAGGACGTCCCGCTGTTCATCTGTCTACGCGGCGAAGCGGCGCGATGTTGCGGAAATCGGATTGGCGAGGACGAGGAGGAGCAGGAGATGGAGGAGGATGTCCTCTGCCGATTTTCGGCGAGCCTGTAAAAAAAAACAAAAAAAAAAACAGCCGTGCTCATCCATCAAGCGCCAAGAGACTCCATTTCGTAGCCGCCTCGTTTTCGCTTTATACACTCCGGAGAAACTCCGCCCCTAAGATGAAACCGGAGCTGCGCGTGGGGTTTCGCAAGCGCTTCATTCGGGCGGGAAAAGTGTCTAGCGTGGTGTGTTCGGAGACAAATGCTCCAAAAAAACCCTGACCGTAGGAGCATGTGATCATTCCGAGGTGGATTCGTGTGATCGTTCTGTCTGAGAGCTGTGAATTCATTCTTCCCCTCTCACATTTTTCTTCCCGCTGCTTATTATCAGCCCTCGTCTGTCTCTGTCTGTGCTTTTCTGAATCCTCCTACGCTTGAACTTATCGCAGAAGCGCAGTGCCAGCTTGACGGAAAATGTAGGAATAAAGTAACGGGTCCTTCCCAGCCGTGAGCGTAGGTGTTGAAAAAGCTCGCCGAATATGGAATGACATTTTTAGAATTTGTAGAGCAGCTAACACTGAACCATGTTTGGCAATGTTGGGGAAGCTACTTTTATACTTAAGTTACTTAGGATTAAATGTAGCTAAGCTACGGACAAGCTACTGTTAAAAAAAAATAGTCTATGTCGAAGCTGCATTCAGTAATACTTAATATTTGTGTTGTTAGATACTCAAAGTAAATAAAAAAAAGGTCAAATATGATATTAAAGGTAATATAAAAGTTA
This sequence comes from Distichodus sexfasciatus, assembly GCA_032718565.1. Lineage (NCBI taxonomy): Eukaryota > Metazoa > Chordata > Actinopteri > Characiformes > Distichodontidae > Distichodus > Distichodus sexfasciatus. Next base: position 2,925,916 of record JAVGVS010000015.1, read on the forward strand.
CTGGATAATCTACAGTGATTTAAAAGGAGCTTCACTACTGAAAAAGTAGTTAAATTATCAGTGCTGCTAATTTACATTTATTCAGTGATCAACAAGCCCACAGCATCAATCCAAAATGAAAACACTGACCAGACATCGTACATGATGTAACGGCACTTTATTCTGAACAGGAGGTCTATTTTTATTAAAACGTGTTTTTAGTTTACATGTCTGGCTAAGCTCAGCAAGAAAAATGTGAAATGATACTTGCTTTCTGTAATTAGACGTACAGTAAATGAAAGTGACTGTGTTATGAAAAGTAAATCACTGGCTCCTGAATTGAATTAAAATCGTATCATAGCAGACTTTGCGATATCGGCAGACATCGAAACGTTGTCCACTGAAATGGCATGTAGTATTGTGATGTGACTTACAGCCCTGCTAATTTGACTCCACAAACAGCCTACTTCCTAGCAACCAAGCAGAAACCCAAGCAGTCGTCTCAGACGTACTACTTCTTAATTCTAACGAGCCAAAATCGCTGATAGAGGTTTTCTCCTTCCACGTCTCCTCGCCACTTTACCTTTCTCCCATAACAAGCTATAAAGATCTCTGTCCGGAGGTGCTTCTTTGGGTCAGGGCAGAAGCGCTCACCTGGAAACGAGACCTGCAAGGACACCTGGAGGCCAAACAGGCTGTTAAAGAGCAGGATCAATATTAACCTGACTTCCATTTCATGCTTGCCCAATTCCAATCAGCTAACAATATACTCAGGCCTGGGCCGGTAAGGGGAGAAGCAATCGTGAGAGACTCGAGAGCAAGACGGAACGGCTCGTTACATTGTCAGCACGACTAATAGATGGAGAAGCGAGGTTTATCAAGCACACTTTCCTTTCTCTCTCCTATCCTCAACATACTTTCTCCCTCCAGCAGCAATACAGGTTAATGACCTCAAGAGGAGTGGACAAAAACTGCACACAGCTGAGTATTTGTGCCATTTCTTTTTTTTTTTTTATCGGACAGTTATAAAACATGTTCTGAGAGTCTGACATCTTGTTAAACTTCGAACTCTCTGAAATGACTGAGAGGTTCTGACGTGGCCAAAGCAAATGACGATAAATCTCAGTGAATGAGATGTAACGATGTTGGTTTTATGGGAGCTGCTGCACGAAAACAATATGTTCTCCTCGCAAAAAAACTAAACGTTCTTCATATCGCGTTGTTTTGCTCAAGGGAGGGACGGATGAAAAGTGGTAAGCGGATCCACCTGCCAAACTGACAAGCGGTTTGAAAATATGTCACTCCGTATAAACGTGAGGCCCTCCTGACTCGAATGAAATGCTGGCGATTTGAGTTTTGAGTGATTCGTCCAAACCCTCAGGTTCCGGGAAATCCAGTGACTGAAGCCTTATTTATGTTCACCTCCAGTGGTTATTTCCGTCTAAACTGCCTACACTCACGCAGAAGCAGTTGAACGACTTTTCTTTAAGGTTTTTGCTAAGTGGACCCACCAAACGTCATGCTAACAATTTTTATGAGATTTTTTCTTAGTTGATTTGCCTACACTGTTTGACTGTATAAAGATGGACCTTTTAAAAACTTGTCTTAAAATGCTTTCAAGCCTATCTGGTTGTGACTGAATATCAAAATCTGGACTTTTTAGGAAAGGTTCATAACGGTAGGAGGGAAAGCACCAAAATACTTTGTTTACAGCTTTAAAAAGGAGCTTCACTACTGATAAGCTACTGAAAAAAGTAGTTAATACAATTGCTGTTGTTAAGTTGCTTTATGTGATGATCTGAATGAGTTGTGTTAAATCAGCATATGAAAGTCTCAAGTGAGTGAGTGATTTTTTTGTCATTGTGAACACAGCACAGCACACAGTGCACGACAACCAAATTTGACCTCTGCATTTGACCCATCTGTGAACCAGCAGTAGGCAGCTTTAGCAGTGCCCATGAAGCAGTGCTTGGGGACGGTACCTTGCTCATGAGTTCCTCAGTGGTACCTTCACCGGTCCTGGACTTGAACCGTCACCTATCCGATCACAGGACTAATGCCCTAACAGTTTTACCACCAAATGTCCCAAATTACATTAGCTGGTCTAGCTTGATCTCACCTCCCTTATTCTCACCTCTTCTTACTGCTTTCCTGTCTCCTCTTCGTACAAAAATACCTTGTATTTGTCTACAGGAGTCATTCAATAATGTTTTAGTTAAAATAAAATAATTAGTCTTACAAGTGACATAGTATCAGATTTCTCACTAGAGATAGATTTATATACTACATATATTTAGACAGATAAATATATGACGCTCAGCACAAAGATGTTGGGGGGCAGGCAAAGAAGTCTACCAACAGAAACTTCAGGAGGCTGGCGAGATCAGTTTGGAGACAACACGTTCCTTATTCCTCATTCAGAGCCTTTATCAGATATGTTTTCCAACTTGAACTTTAAAAAGCAACCCTTTTGCATTAGAGCTAACATCAGATGCTAATTAAATAGTTTATCTAGTTAATGCTAAAGTTATTGATAACATTACAGCATCCAAAGCTGCCTATTTATTCTCTGTTCTACTGTTCTTTGTTTGTTGCACTGGAAATAACCTGGAGCCACGTCGTCTCGTCTCTCTATGTATCTGTACAGTATATAGCAGAGATGACAATAAAGTTGACTTTGACTTTGACTTTGAGATAGCTAAGCTTGCTAACCCTAATACATTAAAATTAGCATTAACTTTAGCCCCAACACCTGAATATGAGAGTGAGCACAGTGAATGCTAATGTTAGCATCAACTCTTAAAGCCTGTCAGACAGCCCGCCTAGGCACTACATGGATAGCCAGCTTAACTAATGCCAAAGTTAGCATTAGCACTAACACCTAAATATTAGCATTAGCACTAACATCTAGTTAGATACTTAACATATCTAACTCAATGGTTAGCACTAACAGTACTAACTAAAGCTAGCAAGACCGCTAGCACATCCAATCCTTACTTTGGTTAGAATTCCTGTCAGATAGAAGTTTGTTCAGTATACATGAAATGCTGCCTTCAAAATACAGACAAGATAAGAGAAACAGAAGCTGCTTAATGCTATTTTCTTAATGGAACACAGCCACACAAATACGGCTGAGAAATATAATTTAGGCGACTACCTTACTCAATGAAAAAGGAAAAATCTACAAGACCTAAAGACCTAAAAACATACAACTAGTAAAAGTGCGTGACATACATCATGTAAGCCTGGGTTTGGGTCCACTGTTTCAGGAGTGTGAGGACTGAGTCCATAGAGCCACAACTTTGCATAGTTTAGCAACCTGTGTTATTTACCACACCTGAATGGCCTAATCAACTAATTAGCAAGCTCTGTATGAGACGTGACAGAAGAGACAGAACACTGATCTCTGCAGAATTTGGGCCATTTAAGACCTTCAACACCACTGAAAAAAATAGACATGGACCAGAAAGCAAAAATGACCCATGCCCAATATACTAGAAAACTGAGACTCTAGGCCAAATATTCCCCAAAAGAAAAAAAAACATTACATACATTAATGTATAATAAAATGCATATATTAATGAAAAAAAAGAAATGTTTAGCTTAATTTAAAATAATTTTGACTTAATACACAATACACAGATATGTTTGCAATAATGTTGCACCTCATTTACCAAGCGTTCTTAAGAAGAAATTTCTTTTCAAAATCCACTTATACACTTAACCCTCTTTCGCTTTATTTGCCAACCTTTAATGCTACTGAAAACTAGCTACTGACCATGTTTACCAGAGTGCATTCCCCACCCCAAAAAAAAAAAAAAAAACCTGGAGAACATGCATTGTTGAGGAGCTTTGACCTGACACACAGCACATCTGTGATTTGAACCTTATTCACTTCCTGAGCCTGAGCGCTCCTCTCACATTGCTTAAAGGCAAATCCTTCTTTTTGTAGCAGGTTGGTGTAAGTAATGGGGCAGAGGAGACGCCCCTGGCTCTCTCCCCCTCGCCCCTCCCCTGGTGATACTGCAGGGATATCATCTGACTACAGGCTATTCCTTTCACATGACAAGCTTATGCATTATTCCTCTCATTAGAGGTGGAGAGAGAGAGCACAGCGGGACTTCAACAAGTCCTCAATCAGAGAGCCTCCGCCTTGTGTCCGCAGAGACAAGCCGATAACCCAGCAAGGACAACGCTCAGAATTATAACAGAGAGCAGAGATAAAGGGGGTTGGGACATTGGGAGAAATGGTGAGCTGTTTTATTTAAAAGGCAATGCACCATGTTTGTGACTGAAAAAATAAAACAATGGTATGCGTTACTTGTGCATTCCAAGCAGGGATGCCTTTCAGCTATTTCCTCCTTTTAAAAAGGCAACAACAGACAAATGCCACAAGATATGAGGGAGTACATTTGATACATTTTCTCTAACGATGCTACTTCTGAAGGTCCGATGTCGGAACGCTTCTTTCATCTCTCCATCCCTGTCTATACGACATCCGGTTGAAATCTTTTAGAGTTGCAGTGAGGATCAGCATTGCATAAATCAGGGGATTGTTAGGGATGAGAAGAGAAGGAAACAAGAAAACTAGAAAGGCAATTCCTAAAGACATTGCGGGATAGCTGTGAGCTAAAAATGTAAAAAGGGATATACTGTAATGGAGAATATTTTTAAAAAGAGAAATGATAGAGGCAGTTTATAGATGTTTCTGATGATTATAGCTGACCTAGTTGTTAAACTATGAGCTGCTGCATTCATAAAGCGGTATAACCGCAAGAAAAGTAATGGCACAGTTCTGCTTAATGGAGATGCATCACTTTTTAAAATCAGAAACAGGTTACAGTTGAGTTATTGACATGAAATGCAGCAGCACGAGTGTTCTCTGAAAAAAAGCCATGAACACAAAAAACTGGAAGGAGTTAAAGAAACAAAAGTTGGGAAGAAGAAGAAATGAAAAAAGGCTTGCTGGTACTCAGCAATAACAGTAACACTGTGGTCATTGGTAAGATCTGTAAGCGTAAGAGGTGTGATGTTACTCAATTTATGACAGAACAGTTTCACACAGAAACCTTGAAATATAAGATGAATGTGAAAATAAAAACAAAATAAAAATAGCACATCACAAACTACAAAATCGCACCACAACGGAAAGTGACCTCTGCATTTGACCTATCCATGAAAGAGCATTGGGGAACTAACATGGGCAGCACCGGGAGCAGTGCTTGGGGATGGTGGCTTGCTCATGAGTATTTCAGTGGTACCTTTACTGGTCCAGGATTCGAACCGGTAACCTCCCGATCACGGGTTGAGCTCCTTAACCATTACGCTACCAACTGCCCCAAATATGTAATTATTAGTCTGTAATACTCACATAGTTTATCACTACTTTAGTTTTTACTGAATCTACTTAAAAGTCTTATACAATTAAAATGTTATTGAGAACATTATGTGTATTTATTAATGTAAGTAATCTGCTGGTTTTCTTTATAGTGTGATAAGTGGTGAATATGAGTTACATTTATGTTGGTTGATGGTCAAAAATCATTGTAACTCCCTAAATAGCACTGCTAACTGGTGTTCACTATATGTATGCACCTCATCTTGCTAGCTGGTGCTAATTAGATACTTCACTACAAATACTAATTAAACAGCCGCTAACCTAATCACAACTGCAAAAAAACATATCAGGGCTTTAATTTTTTAAAAAATAAATATGAATCAATGCTCTTATCTGCTGAGCGACAAACCCTTGAACAAATTAAGATATATTATGAGATCTGCTTGACTAGAACTTTTCCTAATTTAACATGTTTATACGTTTTTAAATAGCATTTATTTATCCAAATGCACAGTAAATCATACATTTGCATTGTTTTACTCCACTACTTTTATTCCTTTCCTCTGCCTTTTACTGTGGCAGCTGTATTTCATTTACTTGCAAATAGCCGGTAACACAAGATGTCACTTGCAAAGTTTCAGGTTTGCAGTTTGCCAAAAGCTCAAAAGGAGAGTTACAGGAAACACACAACAGATGTTCGTTTACTTGTATATATATGTTTTTGTAATTAATTACTTTCCTACTTTCATTTCTCAAAAGCATATTTTTCTTGTAATCAAGTGCAATGTACGTGGCATAAGACGTTTACAGTTACATTTGAGCATCATGTTTCTGTGGCCTTTCTACTGCTGCCAACTTTCTAATTCTGTTCATAGGGAAAAGAGAAAAGAGGAAAGAAAGCAGAGAAAATCTCAGCAGTAATTACTGAGACTGTGATATGAACAGAGCCACCTGCAGATCACAGAACAGCTGGTAGGCCTATACTGTGTGTGTGTGTGTGTGTGTGTATTCGTGTGTGTGTTCATATCCGGTCTTTCACACAGAGGCCATCTGACATGGCTGTCACAAAATGCCACCAATAAAATCTGCAGTTATTTTGGGAAAACTGGAGGTTGCAACCGATATCACACAACTTACAGAAATGTGAAACAAAACATTAGATACCAAATGATACCAAAGCGAACCTACACAAACTAGGACTGCACAATATGTGGTCTTCAGCAGCAGCAACATGTCACACTGCAGAATGTCAAGAGAGACAAATTAATTTTACCATGTCATGCTGCAACAATTTTGGTGCTTAGTACAAAAGGAAAACTCAGCTGGGTTCTCATTTTACATGGCTAATCTACAAAAGAAGCACCTCTGTTATAACATTATTTAGTATGACGTGATAACGTTCAATTTGTACTTCAAGTAAAAATGGGTTTTTTTCAGCTTTTTAAATTTTTCTATGCAAACACACTCCCCTTCAAAATCACCCCAATCGTTCTACAAATATCATGCCCAAATAGTGCTATTCAAGTTATTTTTTCTGATAGTTTACTGTTTAGTGTATTTTTCCTGAAAATTATTTCAATAACACTACAGACAGACAGACGGACAGATAGATAGATAAATAGATATAGAGAGAGAAAAAGAAAGACAGAGGGATAGATAGATAGATAGATAGATAGATAGATAGATAGATAGATAGATAGATAGATAGATAGATAGATAGATAGATGGAAAGAAAGAGAGAGATAAAAACAGACAGAAGAAACGACATTCATAAGTAAAATAACTCTGGTATAACTGATGATTCTAACAAAGGCACAAAGGTTCAAAGGCAGGCTGAGATTTGCAGTCCACTGGGCAGCGTTCAGCTCATTTTCTCTGCTGTAATTTCCAACATCCATCCGCACTGGGGCACAGCAGATGAGCTAATCTATTGTGCTGGCGAATCTATAGATTTGCTCTTGTTCACTTAATACACCCTTCTCCCTTCTCATGCTCAGCTCCTACATCCTGAGGAGGAGGATGAGGAAGAGGAGGAGGAGGAGGGGGCCCTGGGGTGGTTAATAGTATTGAACCGCTTCCCTTTAAAAGGCAGTGTTTCGTGACACGGAGCCAAATCGACGCTGTACACCGGCCGACGCTACAATATCGAACGGGTCAATGGTGAAAAGTCGGAAAGCAAAAGGCAGAACCGTAAAAGGAGAGAGGAGGGAGAGGGGAAAAAAACGAACATAATTTGCCTCTCAACTCCGTGTGTTGCTGGCGAATAAAACCTGCCATAAACTCCCGCTGCCATGTTCGACCGACAGGTCTCGTAAATACGCGAGCCATAAAAAGTGCGTATGAAATGCTCTTCGGCTCAGCCGACGTTTGCAACGTCCATAGCGTGGATGGCTTGGCCCCAACCTTTGACCCTAAACGCGCCCGGTCCCGGCGAAAACAATGATGTCATTGTCTGTAGTGGAGTGTAATTTTGAGATAATGAGCTAGAATCACAAGGTTCAGCACGGCGGCTCTTCGATTGGCTGTTGGCAGAAATACTGACCATAGTCCTCCAGCGATTTGCACATGATGTCCAGGTGGGTGGAGCCCAATGGGTTCCGCACGAACCTCCGCCTCCTCCGCAGGTCGTCCTCCCAGTAGTCCAGGCGCCAGAAATCATGCAGCTGACTATGGGGAGGAAATCAGAAAAAAAATGTCAGTGTGAAAATGCACGAAAAGGAACAACAAACTCCGCATGAAGTCAAAAGTCAAAGTGAGAAACAGAAATTTGTACTTCATGAGCCACAGAAAAAATGTATATGCCAAATGGCATTTATTTGTGTACTTACAGATTATATACAGTACTGTAACATAAAATACAATATGTAATGTACACACATAAGTGACTGGTTATTTTGTCATTGCGAAAACAGCACAGCACACAGTGCACCACAACCAAATGTGACCTCTGCATTTGACCCATCCGTGAAGGAGCAGTGGGCAGCTAACATGGGCAGCGCCCAGGAAGCAGTGCTTGGGCATGGTACTTTGCTCATGAGTACCTCAATGGTACCTTTATGGCGACCTACATATCAAAATATATGCACACGCTGAATACTTTACTATAAGTTTATACTGTTAAATAATGCATAAAACGTACAATTGCATGATAACTTATGAAATAATGTATATATGTATACACCCGCACCCAAACATATGTATAGATACATAACCCACCTGTGTATATATTTGTGCACATACTCACACAAACATGCACATATATGCACAGGATTGGTCCCTTGCGCTTGCAAATTCCTGGAACAGGCTCCGTTCCCCCATGACCCCAGTTGGGATTAAGCGGTGGGGATAATGAATGAATGAATGAATATACAGTACACACAGTACTGTGCAAAAGTTTTAGGCAGCTGTGAAAAAATGCTGTAAACAAAGAATGCTTTCAAACCCCGGAACCCCGGAAGTGTTAATCATTTATTTTCATCAATCAACAAAATGCAGTGAATGAACAAAAGAGAAATCTAAATCAAATTAGTATTTGGTGTGACCACCCTTTGCCTTCAAAACAGCATCAATTCTTCTAGGTGTACACTTGCACACAGTTTTTGAAGGAACTCGGCTGGTAGGTTGGTCCAAACATCTTGGAGAACTAACCACAGTTCTATAATCCTGCAAAGTAATATAATGACTACAAAATAATATGACTATAATCTAAAAATACCTGACATTGCAGAAGTGTGCCTATAAATTGATGCTGGTTTGAAAGGCAAAAATAGTAACACACCAAATTTTGATTTGGCTTAGATTTTCTTTTGTTCGCTCACATTGGATTTTTGTAAATTGATGAAAATAAACAATCATTATTTATGTTTCTGGAAGCAACATAAAACTTTTGCACAGTACTGTGTATACATATATATATATATATCTATATGTATATATATATATATATATATATATATATATATATATATATATATATATATATATATATATATATATATATACATATATATACACACACAGTATATATATATATGTATATACACACACACAGTATATATATATATATATATATATATATATATATATACACAACAGTATATATATATATATATATATGTATATATGTGTGTGTGTGTGTGTAAAAAGCAGCAGTGAAGTTAAAAGAGCAGCTGCAAAGCCAGAACTGGAGAGGCCGTAATCTTCCTGAAAGCCCCATGAAGGCTGGAAGCGAGGCGGTCCACAGGAGGGGTGGGATGGAGGGGGCGCATGCAGCAGTGGCACGTATAAATAACAGCCAGGCCCATTAACAAACACAGGATCAAATTACAGGTATAAATGGGCGGCCTGCCTGCTTTTTTAACGTATTTTTTAACAAGTCTCTTGTACAAATCAGAGGTGGGACCCACTCATGAACAAGCGTGGAGTTTAATGATGGTGTCGCGAGTGTGTGTGTGTGTGTGTGTGGGGAGGGTGGAGAGTCGTGGTACACAGGCCAATAAACCCTCCGCCCCTCTTTTACGCACTCCCTCACCGTCCCATTTCGTGCAGCCGTGATTAAAATAATGTGCTGAAATATTCATTGAAATGATTCCCGCAGCCCAGACCAGCCGCAGAAAATTGCGTTTTTATTCATTATTAATAACAGTGAATTAGGGGCCGTATGAAAAAAAAGGTGTAAGAGGAGAGGGAAGGAAAGAGGGAAGGAGAAAGGGGAGGCCGAAATGGCGATGGGGAGGGGAGAAGAACGGCTTGGGCATGTGGTAACCATCTTTGTAAATGATTATTCCAACATTAGCAGAGACCTGGGCTAATTTTTGTGCTGGCAGCTAATGCAAACCATTAAGGGCACGGCCTAGCATCAGGTTACTAAGTGCAGCCCTTTACCAGAGCTCTCGGCTGGAGACGCCAAAGGCTTTGCATTTCCGCGAAACCAGAGACTGAAAGAAAGAAACGAAACAGAGAGGAGAAGAGGGAAGGAGGAGGGCAAAATGAAAGAAGATGGTGTAGAGAATCGCACTGCAACTAATTTACTCCAAGCAAACTTTCAGGAGATGTTAAGGAGAGCGATGATGCTAGTAATTGGGGAACAGATGACACCACGGATGAGGACAATCAACAAATTCCGAGTACGATTTGTCTTCATTATCATAACACTTCCCCCTGGCAGGAACCTTGCCCGTAATTTCTGTAATAAACTACACAGGGTGAGAATTGAGAGTGTAGTAAAATAATCATCTAACGGACAGACGTGGAATGGCGCAAACAGTGAAATGTTCTCGCCAAATATGGAATGTTTGTGAGCGGCATTAAAAGCGTGACGAAACTCATTTCAGTTGAAACTATTCTTGACAGTCTGAGCAAAACGTAATAACCACAACCTCGAAGATGGTTTAAGGTGGAGGTGAGAACTTGATGGACAGAAACGGATGGGATGATGACAGACAAAAGAATCCAACAATGGATCCTCATACAGTGAGGAATGGAAACTGCACCATGGACCAAATCTTCCTCATATCCTGTAGCGTTTGCCGACTGTTCGTTTTCAACACCAGAAGAAGATAACAGCTGAAAAAGCATAAAAGTACCAGCTTGCCCTTAATGTGTAACACACAATATTTTTTGTTAATCACGGACAAGACCTGCATTGCTTAACGCCTCCAAAATTGGCTTGGAGGTTTACATGCTCCTTAAAAAATGGAGTTGGGTAATTTCATGTAAAAACATGTTGAAAGAGCCGTTCCACTACCTACATCGTTCTGTTATCGTCCAGTGAAGAACTCAAGGAACAAAACAAGCTGCTTCTCTTAAAACCAGCACACAAAACATGATGGTCATTGTTAAAAATACTATTAAATAGAACTCATTCATTCATTCATAAAAAATGGACGGTTGTTTATTCTTAGAGGTTTATTTTCTGCTGTATATTTACTTTTATTGACACCGTGATCAACTACGAGTAGCCTAAATAAATGAATATATACAATTGCTCCTTACAATATGAAAAGCATGTATTTTCTGATTACTCGATTCATCGATAAATGAGAGAATACTAAAATAATAAAACAACCAATAGCTGCCGCCCAATTACTACTACTACTAAAAATGTCTGAAAATCAAGTTATAGCCACTCTGTGAAACTCTCTTGACTTCATCATAACACCGATGCAGACTAAACAGATTAAGTGTCTGAAAGATCGCAAAAAAATACATATTATAAAACCACGAGCCGTGTTGTAAGAATATATTTGCAAATGACAGGAAACTATAGACCTCAAAGCTTAGCCGGCTGACAGCGAGATCAGTCTCAGACGCATCAATCAGAGGTGTGTAGTCGTGTACTCGGTCGAGTATGTGTCTGTAATAGGTGTGTGTTAGTGTAAAGCGTGTCTGCATGCCTGAGCTGCATGACAAAGGTTTTCAGCATGCCAGACTTCTGGCTGCTCGAACAGGAAAACGTCTCCTGTCAATCTCAGGCCGAGGAGAGACACACACAAAGCAGTGCAGAGTGAGACATCAGAGAAGTGGCGGGAGCCAAAGCTGCCTAAATGCTACTGTAAACTCCAAATTACAGCATGAAAAATGCAAATCCCGCAGAGACGGGATGTTAGCGTTGAAGATTATAACCTCCAGACCTGCCAGCGTCGGTCTACGTGTGATCGATCGGATTCAGGCTTGTACAAGCGAAGGCTACAGGTGGGTGGGGTTGGATCTTGAGGGTGTTTAGAGTCTAAGCGTTTGCTTTTTTCTCCTCTGAGAGGGAAAGAAATTAAATGTAATCCGAGCAAGAGGAGTTATATATTCAATGATAGATTCTTGTATGTCTCTCGTCTCTTGCTCCCTCCCAGGCATATCTTCCACTTTAGAAACAGTTTCCTGGGGCGGAAAAAGAGCTCGGTGATACGGTAAACCACACCGGGCCGGATTTCGCCTGTGCCAGAAAACGCTGTGACTAGAGACGGTACTCCCAGGGTGGTCCGGTTCAGTGCCCACGTGGCACGGCTGTCGGGCACTGAACGCTGGCCTGAGTGGACTGGCAGAGCAAACTCTTCGCCAAAAGCCTCAGTGACCAAAGAGTGGAGCATAATTTGAGATTTTCTGAGAAAGATCAAATTTCGTTGTGGTAGTGGTTGGCTCACAGTGGTGGGAATGCTGGAATCTGGAAGTACCCATACTATCTGGGAGTTTGTGGGTTCAAATCCTACCTCTGGCACTACCATCATTGAGCCACTGAGCAAGACCCTTAACCCCAAGTTGCTTCAGGAAGACTATAATTAGGAAATGGAAGTTCCTCTGGATAGGAGTGTCTGCTAAATGGCGTAAATGTAAAAACTTTTAAGAGTGTTCTAACTTTCAGAATATCACTTCATTAAAAAGTTTAACTTCTTTAAAATGGTTCAATAGCAACACATTCATAATTCTGTGATTTTTAGAAAGATTTTACTCTGATTGTTTCCCCATTTCAAATGGTAATTTGCTATGAGCACTGACAGTTAATTAGCTTGCAATTTAGTTCAACTGGTTGATACACACAAGTGAATATTAATGAAACATTCTTTTTACATTATTGTAGCATTTTAGAACCTTAAATCAAAAACAAACATTATTATTATTATTACTTACATCTATACTGCGCATTTCTCACACCCAAAGCCATTTACCCTTGAAAATTGGATACAGCAAACACTCTGACATCGTGGTGAAGAGTGGCAGCTATTTTGCACATTTCCCAAGCTGAAAGCCCTGGGGCCATCAACCCACATTCAAAAGATGCCGTGGAGACTACCAGCCATCTACACACACACACACACACGCTCACACCTGGGAAACTTTAGAGTAGCCAATCAACCTAACTGTGCTTTTGGTAGTAGTAGGAAACCCAGAGCACCCGGAGAACACCCACACAAACATGGGGCGCCCTTGACAGGAATCGACCAGGACCTTCTTGCTGTGAGGCAACAGTGCTAACACTGCACGTCACTGTGTAGCCCCAAGTAGATATTAATATACAGTTAATTCCAGAGGTTTTAAAAAAACTTATTAGATATAACAAATGACCAACAGTTAACAGGAATCAAATAAAAGGAAAGCTTGCCAGTATCTTGCACTTTTAGGACAGGTGTAAATAAAAAATTTTATCCATTAGTTTTGTGACATATTTCATATTGATGATTATTTTATTCTATTTTGTCCCATTGTATGTGCAGTTGTAACAATTAGTTTCCTTTGGGATTTATAACAGTCTCATTTGTCCTCAATTATTTCTATACTCACAGGTGTAGCACCAAATTCCCCATACACAAGGGGTCCCCATGTCCCTCCACCCATAAAAAAAAAAAATTCCAGACTTCTCAGACTTTTCACCCACATGAAACTTCACTAACTTTGGGGGCAGCACGCAATTGAGTGGTTAGCGCTGCTGCCTCACCGAAAGGTCCTGGGTTGAACGGATGGAAACGTGGGAGCCTTTGTGTGTGAGTTGCATGCTGTCCCCTCAATGTGCGTGGGTTTCCGTCGGTTTTGTCCCACATTCCAAAAGCATGAGATATAGGTTAATTGGTGACTCTAAATTGGCCCCGTAAGGTGTGACTGAGAGTGTGTTTGTGTGAGTGTGTGTGCCGCCCTGCGGTGTGTTGGCGCCTACCCAGGACTGATCCTGCCTTGTGCCGGTGGTTCTTGGGATTGGCTCCAGTCCGCCCCACGATGCCGGTTGGGATAAAGTGGTTCAACTAACGAATGAATAAATGAATGTGCTTCTTTAACGTGGCACAATATGTGGCACACTCATAATTCTATCCTTTTAAAATAACATATAGTGTATAGGTGTGATTTTCGGTGTACTGTTGACACGTGCAGTCTATCGACTTCCATTAAATATAATAATAATGGAATAAAAAATAAATAATAAATAGAATAATATAAAGTGAAATACCTCAGCAAATCATACCTGTAGACAGTTATTTGATACATCTCTAATACATTCAGAGACATGAATAGTCTGTGCTCTTGAGTACTCGTTTCACCGCCTGTATGTACAATCACACATCCCAGTGTTTAATTAGTATTTATCTTCCCCTAAAAAGTGTCTAAAATCAGAATGGAAAGTCTAAAACAGAATTTACAATCTTCAGCCAGTATCCTCGTCTTTTTGCGTTAATGTTCTCTAAATCTTCTAATTGTGCAAGGATTACGCCTTTAATTATCAAGACATTTTACCAATGTACAATCAGATTATTTAAAGGGGGCACACACAACTTCATTAGGATTAAGCCAGTCTGATGAGCTTCTTAATGCACTTTTCAGTTGACTTTATGTATTTCAGTCAAATAAAAGGCCAAATTCCAGTCATATGTTTCATCACTGAAGTTTTCTTTTCAATAGAGTTTTGTCCCATGCTCATGAACTCAATATCGTATTTCGTCTCATCATCTGAGCATCTTGTCCCTAATCCCCAATATAGTGCAATGAATTTTCTTTTCAACTGCCTATCAACACTGACAGCTAATAAAACTGCAAATTCAGCTGAACTTTGTTCATACACGTGAATGTTAATGCGATTAATATTGAAACATATTTTTTAAAATAAATATTTTTTTTGCATTTGGGATGAACATACCAGTTCACACAATACCAATCAACTTGCACAAAAACACAAAACCTTTGAATAAACTACGTTACGGATTCCTTCATGTGTCCTTGCAGCTCTGTCCGTGAGCACTGGACTGTGTTTGTTGAATACCAATGGGTTGTTTTTAATTGTATTGGGTCTATAACAAATGACCAGAGTTAACAGGAAGGAATAAAGAAGGAAAGGTTGCCTACTGGCGTGCCTCCGCTGCTGGCCAGCGTAACAGTCGTTTCATCTAAATAGCAATCTGGTAGAACAAACTCCTGATTCCTCCAGCACACCAATCGGCCGTCTCCTGACGGCGTGGGGTAGCTCAGTGCTGCCGCCCCGTCGCCGACGCTTCAAGTTGTGCCGCTACGCCCATCAATCAAGCCTGTGGCTCTCCAACTGCATTTTAAAAGCTAATTTCCCCAACGCCGATAACCAAAACTATCGGCCAGAGCGCCGCGCCAGTCATTATCAACCAAAGTGTGTAAGTGCACAACAAAAGGCGTCTTCCTTCCCCTCCTCCTCCTCCTCTTTTTTCCAGCCTCATAGGGTTAAATAAGAGACAGCAAAGGGGCTTTGCGAGATTTAAAGCCCTCCAACCTCGTCCGCAGGGAGAGGCCTGTGTGTTTCTTGAAAGAAGATGCGTAAAAGGCCACAGCCATGATTCAGGCAGCGGTGAAAGGGCAGGAAAATAAAAAGGATGGATAACAATTTTAATCAAAATATCGCCATGTTTAGAGAGCGGGGGGGAGGAAGCTTGTTTGGAGGAGAGATATATTGGACTTATATAAGCTGTGATGGGCCAGTCTAGATCGGGGTTTTCCCAAGGCCGGATGATGACAGTATCGTGTTCAGCGACACAAGGCCAGACAGCACCAGACCTTCGAGCTGATTCATTTAGAACAAGGCAATTCAACTTGGCGTTTCTGTGGTGTTTTTACTCTGACCCTGTAGAGCTTCACATTGCTCACCGACAATCACACCACAGTGTTTTAAAAGCCTTCCCCCTTTTAAAAATAATTTAATACAAACAAATACTAACTAATTTACATAATTGAACTTTATAGATTTGAAAACAAATATATTTAACCCAATACATGGATTGGATATCGGTCTGATAATGACTCGAATAGCTGGATCGGGTATCGGTGGCATTGGACCGATCTATGGAGCCAGTGGCCGGCACTGTGGTAAAGCTGGTTTATTGTTTGACATTTGGGCTAATTCGTACATATTGATACGAGAACGAGCAGAACAAGCAACATATTACAACATATTACAACCCCAAAAGTAAATCACTTGATTATACTGTTTTAATTTCATATTTCTTTTCAGCTCTTGCTCACAATCTCGCCATTCTGATGCTTTAGCATCACTTAGGATTAGGGTCATGTTTAAACAAATAATTTTAGGATGTTCTTTTAATAATAATAATTTATGTACATACAGGTGTGTCATTACATTGTTTTAGTTAGGTATTTAAGTATTTAGTATAAGTATTTAAGTCAAGTATTTCCTCAAGCATAACAAAATAATCTTAGTCATGTATTCAGACATTTTTTTAAAATTATGTTCTTTTTTCTGTTTAAAAAAGACTTGGCGACTGTATCGGATTTATATGTTATCATCAGATATTCAAATTTACAGTACCTGTATTGTACTGATATCATGTCATGTCTAATACGATACAATAAATCTGACAAAAAAGTTTAACATCAAACTATCACGGTTCCAAATGATTCTGTAACATACAGAAACTATATACATAAGAGGCCATGTGCACAAATCCTGCTCTAGGATATTGCCTACCACTACAGAGCTCCTGATAGAGACCCTTGACCCCAAGTGAGACTTGACCAGTAAGACTGTCCTGGTAGTTAGGAAATGGAAGATGTTCAGGATAAGAGTGTCTGATCAATGTTGTAAATGTTAATGTGGATGTTCTTTTTGGAATTTGCAATGTTTCCTTCTGAAACAGTACATTTTATATTCGACTCACCATATATTCAGCCTAATCCCCACAGATAATTAACTAAGTCACGAGCTTTTCTGTTAGTTTGACCCAAATATCTGCATACTCCCTAGGCCTTTTACAGAGATACAGCTGAATCCCAGACAAACTCAAAAGCAAACTCTCTGACATGAGGCGATGTCCTGTCTCTCCTTATCTCAAATCTAAAACTTACTTCCCTTATACTGTGACTGTTTAAAAGCAGGCCAAAAATAGCCAAGTTTCTGAAACACTACAAAGTTTCAAACGCTTAAAAATGCGCTGCAGTTCCTCTGATTGGTGGGACAAACAGTATAAAAGGTCTTGAAGGGAGACATTTGTAAAAGCATGCAGCCAACAAACTGCCTACAACAACGAGGGAAAAAAAGTGACATCTTCACTACAAAATATCAAAGCAGTAAAGCGATCTACACCTGAATACACAAAAAATAAACCCAGTTGGAGCATATAAGTTGAGTCACCATCATTGTGGCAACATCCTAATTGGCCTAAAAAGGCCTTTGACGAGGATAGCAGAGCAAAACGACAGCGAAATTCAATAAAAGGCATGTATATTCTCCTTAAAATGCTTCCATTGGGGACAATGGGGGTGTAATTAGCATAAGTGGCGATGTCGCCAACCGCTCCATGGAGGACAGACACTGCTTTCCTCACTGCCATACTGGCTCAGGATATCATTGCTACTTAAGTACCATGTCCTGTTTGTGTGTGTTGATGTTAAGCTGTCTCCTATACCTACCAGAGGGCGAATTAGAGAACCTGACCTTCGTCACTCAAACCTCAAGGCTGGTCGTTTCAAATCGGCCTGGATTAAACGGTTTAGGTTTGAATATTACGTCAAATTCAGGTCTCAAATGAGACATACAGATATGTGATCCAGTAAATGTGTGTGTGTGTGAGTGTGTACCTTTATTGTAGCACTAGTGACTTAAATTACAGTACATTTGTTATGGTGGTCAAAATAGCACTTGATGATAGAAATCTGTTTTTTGGAATTTCTTGGGGTGTATTGGAATGTATTTAAGACAATTAAACATAATTAAAAAATAACAATTATCATAAAATTATTTTTCCAGCATCAAAACAGTTCACATCATTCCAAAATAAGCCAGTTTAAGTCAAAGTCTTTAAAGGGACAGTTCTACTGGGCCTTCAACGTTGAAAGATTCTTTCAACTGAGAAATGTATTTATTTAAAATCAACATTTTGATTGTTAAAAGATTGTTGAAAAATTATTTCTTCAGTATTCCTAAGTAAACGCTGCATGAATAAGGTCAAACGTATTGGGAGTGGAGGATAATAATAATAATAATAATAATAATAATAATAATAATAATGTGATGATTATCGCTGAGTATGCTAATTACACCCTTATTTATGTCCCAAAATATACAGGAAAATAGTCTACAGTGGCAGTCCAACAGGAGCGTCTTTCTCAAGCTCAAGGGCGATTTACAAAGAAACTACCAGCAAGTAGAAAAACAATGATCTCACCACATATACAGCACAATAACAAGACTAGACAGACACAAAAGTATACAGCAAAGAGAAAAGACAGTACTTAAGATGATCCTAAAATTGAAGATGAAGAAATCACTCCAGTTTGGTCATTCAATCAAGTGACATCCAAAAGGGAAACTGTCAGTTTTTCCTCATATTCTGTGGTGTTTACTTGCTGTCCATTTTCAGTCTCGGAACTAACATGAAAGCCAAAAACCACCAATTTGCCTTGGATACACAAGTGAAAAATACTTGATTAAAAACAATCCAGTGTTTTGTATTTCCGTATTCATGGCACACTGGATGAGACATGATACGGAACATCTTCAAAAAGGCTTTCATGAGTCTAAAAAGCTTTTTAAAATGGCTATTAAATGAAAAATTGTGATTTTTCTTCACTGTTAATAGCTTGCGCATGTGATCTTAAATCTCCCTTTGACCCAATAATCCAATCAACGTTCCCATATGCTGAGTTCAACGAGAAATTAATCTCTCTCTCTCTCTTTCACATAACAGCACTGGACAGATTTGGATGGAATCGCCAACGCATCATCCCAAGCCAACTGGTGACCATATGCTGGTGGACATGGCTCAAGTTTTGGGTTTCAAAGTGAACTATAAATTCGAGAGGGAGGGTGGGCTTTTATTTCCGCTTTATTTCTTTCATACATTACTTTGTGTTTCAGCGTTTAATGAGCGCTATAAGTTTGGTGGAACGAAGGAGATGGTTGATGCACAGCCTGCTCGGATTAGGGAAAGGAAGCTGGCAGCGGTAAACATCGCTTTCATCTGCGGTTCCCCGGGTCTGAAGATCTCATCGCTCACTCGTCTTCGGGCCGTATGTGAACATCATTAATGGCATGTAAATCAAGACCTAAAAACCGGCGACGGGGTGGCGCTAACCAAAATTAGCAATGTTGCTAACCTAACTATTTTGACAGTGGCGAAGCTGCTTTTAAAACGCTGCAGCTTTAAAAGTTTCTGATTGGTCTAGAATCGGCAGAAGTGGTATCTGATAAGTAAATGTGCCCGTGTGACGCAAGTCCAGTGCGTCACAGTGCATTCATGACAGCTGTGAGTTGGAGTCAGAGGATGGAATCCACCTTGGCCAAGATGGAAGCAATAAATCATGGCTGTATTTATAAAAATGTCTTACTCTGCAAGCCGAAACCATTTAAAACACCCTCAACCTCCAAAACGTCAATGAAACCGCATTGTGATTTGACATTGCTAAAAATACATACAGTAGGTGTTAATATTACTTAACATGTTTTACTTGCTTTTTATTTTAATGAATTTGCTTTAAGAGTATCCTAAAAGCACAAATATTAAGTATTACTTGATGAACAAAGCTTCAATGAAGTTTGCTTTGTAGCTTGTAGTGAAGGTTGTGTTTTAACTACACACCCTCTCGCTCCTACTTATTTAAAGAGCTCCTACACTGATGAACGAACATAAAATCGGTACAACTCAAGACAGGCAAGGCCCTAACCGCGGGTCGTGGAGCCGGATGAAGACGGACGTTTCCGCCCGGGTGAACGACAGAGTTCTAGCGAGGGTCAGACATCCGTTCTCACCCGCTTCGAAGAAGCCGTCCGTCTTTCCTCCCAGATGAAGGAGAAAGGGATGGGGGGAAAACAGTGGACCCGGGGTAGAGGGGTAACCCCCTCTGTTCTTTTTCCCTTCTCAAAATTGATGACTGTGCGAACGGGCCTCTTTCCAGAGATAATTAGCGCAGGCTGCAAGGTTAAGCATGCCCCTGGGGAAGAGCCTGCGTCTAGGTCAAGAACAAATGGATGGTATGAGAGAGAGAAAGAGAGAGAGAGAGCGAGAGAGAGAGGCAACAAAGAAACGGATTCATGCATTTGGCATCTGCGGCCAAAGCATGACATCCAATCATTCGGACCATGAAAGCTGGAAAGGGAAACGACTTCCTAAAATTGTCCGGACTGGTTTTGATATGGAAGCAGGTTGTTCGTTCAGAGCAGCAGGAGGTCAAAATGGGAAAATTCAGTGTCTGAGTGTGTGCAACTTGCTGCTAATGTGAGCTACAGCCAGCGGCTATTTGAATAAATCTAAAGTAAAGACTCTCAAGGTTATCTGTCTGCTTTTGTACCAGCTCGTTTAATCCAAAAATAATTACCTCACGGCACAACCGAAGGCAAAGTCACAGAAAGCAGCATGGCACGTTACAAACAGTGTAACACTTGATGTTCAAAGTCACTAAGGTCTCACCCAGGCCTCTGCTTTACTTTCGGTCATCCTACTACAGGTACATTTAAAGCTACTAGCAAACGCTCTTCCAAACGGAGCTTATAAAAAGATCAATATTCAAAACACACACAAATCATTTTTGCAAGCACGCAAGCTCCTAAGATGTTATCACTTGCGCACAAGATGTTTTCTCTCGTGCACAAGATGTTTTCTCTGCCGCGCAATGTTTTCTCTTGCGCACAAGATGTTTTCGCTTGCGCACAAGATGTTTTCGCTTGCGCACAAGATGTTTTCACTAGAGCAAAAGATATTTTGGCTAACAAAATGTTTTCACTCATGCACATGATGTTTATTTGTTTGCACACATGATATTTTCACTTGTACACTGAATGTTTTCACTTGCGCATGAAATGTTTTCTCTTGCCCAAGATTTTATTATGCCCATGAGATGTTTTAGCATGAGCACAAGTGGGTTTTTATTTGCGTAAGCATGAGATTTTTTTGCAGGAGCATGACATGTTTTCAAGTGTGTAAGAGATGTTTTTATGTAGGCTTGAGATGTTTTACAGAACTCAAAATTTGTTTAACAAACATTCAGAAGGGATGTAACACTGTCAATGTTCGCGCACACAAACTTTATAGTACAGACCTGGTCTAAAGTATAGTTATATTAAAATTTGTATAATAGGCATTCAAAGACAATAAATCTACTGGAGAAGCCCCTTTTGGAGACCATACTTCTCCAGGGAGACAATGGATCATTGCACCGCCAACAGTGTGTATCCATATCTAGGCAAGATATGCAAAATGCACATTTTATAAGAATATTTAGAATGTAAGTGTGCATTTTCAAACATATTTTACATTACTTAGGTTGGCATTTTCTTAACATTTGAGTATCTAAAATTCTTACCCCAAACAACTTCCATTTTCTACATAATTACAGGGATGGGAGCAACTTGAGGCTGAGCGTCTTGCTCAGGGACTCAATGTTGGTGGTTCTGAAGGTAGAATAGAGCTGGATATGAACCTGCAACATCTTGGTCCATTCCACCACGTAAAGAATCAGGTTATGCCGCGAAGCGGCATTCGTGAAGAAGAGTTCCATTTTTCCTCTTTGATGCTACCTGTCTTCCTCCGTTTCTTGCGCCGCTATTAGAATTGATGGAGCCCTTCATCCCCGCCCGCTGAGACTGGTTAGGCCCGGCCGCATGTGACTGAAGGCTCCGTTCCATCACAAAGTTATTATCCGGGAGCAGATAGCCGCCATACATCACGCCAGCCAGGCTCCAGCTCAGCTTAGCCGAGGGAAACGCCGTCTCTCCGCGCCGTTTCCCTCCAGATCAATACTCGCCACCCTCCTTTCCCTCGCTTTCTCTCTCATCTCGTGCTTCAATCTTTCTTCGTTTGAAGCCAAAGAAAAGTAATTATACGAGAAAAGGCTTTGACAATCAATACTCCGGTCGGAGTAAGTTAGGGGACGGTAAGCGTCCGGACGAGACGGTTCTCCATCTGACGGACCCGTAACGAAGGGACTCCTGTTTTCTGCATTGCGCTCAGTTCGATATTTCAGTTGGGGAAGGCCATGCTGGAGCAATTAGCACCTGGCCAGCTGTTTGAAACAACGACATGAAACGAGACAAGAAGAGACAGAGGGAAGCAGATGAGACGAGAAGGAGGGGTTGGGGATGGCGAGCGAGAGCGGGAGCATCGCGTGACACAATATGCTGATGGGGAACAAGCGAAAGTCGGCTTCGTTCGTCACAGTGAGCCGGTGCGGAAAAGAAGGGTGCAAACAGGCAGAGCGTGATAATGCATGCCAGAGCGGACTTGGGCGTGTTCTATGCCAATGAGCTCGACGCTGGCGCTGGTTACTGCTTGTTGTTTTCACTGTAGATCGGATTGGGAAACTGCTTCCATCTGTGTTGAATGGAAACCTTGTTGTAAACACAAACATCGCCCATTATGTAGATGTGTCATTCTGAAAAATCTCAGCCAGACTTGGAATATGACATTGTTTTTCTGCATTGTTATCTATTGAAGTCCACAAAGATCATAGCATCATTTTCTCTATTAGGAGGAGCTTTCAAAGCAAGAATTCAGCACTGAATTGGTTCTAAATCCATCTTATAAACATTGTATGGAGTAAATATGACAATTTATGTCATATTTATTCTAAAGCTCCCAGAAAATCAAATGAGCATCATTGAACCTACTGAGAGAGTAAAACAAGGTTAAGATCAGATTTATAGCAACCCAATAAAGAGACTTCTAATATTTAAGCATAATATTTTAAAACTAATAATTAAAGAAGCTTAATTATTCACATTGTAAGAATTTGAAGGTTCGAAGGCGAAAGTATTCTGGCAATTCAAGCAGCAAAAAACTGACTGCAGTCCAGAAGAGCAACAAACCTTCTAACTCACTTAATTTGATTTATGAAGGATTTTACCAAGGGAATTAGATTATTTAAGTAGTTTGACCATGTCAAACCATGGGAAAAAAAGAAGAAAAAAAAGATTTGTATTATGAAACACCAGTTCGAGCCCAATAATGAATGCACTGAACTATCATTTACACTTTTGTATTAGTGGGATAAAAGTAATTGTCTTAATGGGATCAAACTAACAAGCTAATAATCCAAATAACATCCAGCATCTGTTCCAGCATTCTTTAATCCCCCTGTAGATTGTATTTAAATCCACCTTCAGCCGAGTCCACTCAGGTTTTATGGCAAGACACAAACAAGTGGCGCATAACGGACTCAAATTTCACTCCCGTCTGTTTCCATTTACCTTCTGAATGAGCAGTGGTTTCCTCAATTTAATACAATGATCCATTTAATTAGCAGAACATTGCATGTGCTTCATGGTACCAACTTCGAAAATAGCAGTCCATACTATAGGTAAAAATTCCACGACTTTGATCAGAACAATGAACTCGCTTAGACGTGTTCAGATTATAATATTCAGTAATGTTCGCTCATGTTTTATAGCAAGACACAACCACGATAGCGAATACAGGGCTCAGATTTCACTCACAACGACATTTAGCACATTAAGTGTGATTCATTGGCTGAATGATTGTTTCCATTTATCTCCTTAACAAGTGACAATTTCTATTATTTAATAATGAACCATTAATTAGATGAACAGTTAACTTCCATCACTGCAACTACTGTGATATTAAAACTCCAAATACTAGAGCAGAAAATTATTTGATTTCATATAAAAAAAAACAAAAACATTTGATCACAGGTAACTATTTTTACACTTAAGTCAACTTTGACATAAACAAGTGTTTCAGAAATATCCAGATAGCATTCAGCCATGTCTACTCAAGTTTTACAGCAAGACGTGATGGTAAATGTAGGCCTTAACTTTCTTTCACAAAGACATTTTACTGCTTCATGCATGATCAACATCTCTCTACTGGCAGTAGAACTGGCAGTAAAGTTGTATGATTTATTTAATGATACATTTTATGAACTTAACAATAGAATTATCTTCATTGCATCTACAAAGATTAGAAATATACTGAATAGATGAAAACCCCAATAACCCCAATAATCAACTGACTGAAATGCTTTTTACAGTTAGTCTACTTTATGTTATTTGCTGTGATAAAACAAATGTTTCAAGTGCTTAATAATCCACATCACATCCAGCATGTCTGCTCGCTCAGTGCAAACTCTTATATTGCATTCAAATTAACCATCAATCATGTAACCTCACATTTTATAACATGACACAAAAAAGTCCATAGGACTCAGATTTCACTCACTCGCTGTTTGATCAAGATCATTGGTTGTATAATGGCTTCCAACTCTTTAATAACCTCTAATTTCTAAAAGTGATCAATTTCGTTTGCAGTACATTTAATTTCAATTATTGTATTAATATATAAATGCCAAAAAACAAAGATGAAAATTAATTAATTAGCGATACAGATTGGTGGCAAATATCTATCAGTGTCCCCACCACCACGCTGTCGGCATGAACCGGTTAAACATCTCTGTCAGGTCTGATATCCATCAGAAAAGACCACTTGCTTAAATAACAAAAATCACTGGTAAAACGGTCTGGCACGAAATCAGGGGTCATAAAAACCATGAGGGAGGAAAATACAGAAGTCAGTCAACCTAGAGATTCCAAACTCGTAAAGCTACAGCCGTCTTTTTCATTCCCTTCGTACAGTTTATGTATAAACCTGGCAAACGGCGTAGATGGACGTGCAAGTAAACGAGTCCATAATTTTTCAATTTCATGGATTTTCTCCCCCCCCACCTTGTCATTAATTCCGCCGCTCCGTCCGACGTCTGCTTCCTCGTGACGTGACTGAACTTTATAATCCGGCTGCGGAGAGGTCGGGGGTCAACGGGATCGAGGAGGAGGGCGGAGAAAATAACTCCCTTGGAGGTGAGAGGGGGAAAAAAAATCTGACATCCAATTTTTAACTTGATTTATCAGTGTAAAGCTAAAATTGATGGTGTGTCATTACCGGGGCCGGGAGCTGTCCACCCCGAGGCCTATCAAAGCCTTCACATTTTGAATTAGGGAGCCGGATCAATACAACCCTATACTGTTTCAATTTGAAAAGTATTGATTTTCTGATGCCGACTCAATAGAGGGGACATTCATCATCGGGCAGGCGTAGAGTATGATCGAACCCAAAGCCCGGCCAAAGCTCGCGAGACGGCTATTCGGCTTTTTGAGGCCGCGAAGCTGCCGAGGGAACACACATTTGCACATCCACAGGCCAAAATTCAAGTCTTTTCTCCTTCTCTGTGAAAATGTAACATTTGCAGCGAAAGCATTTTTTCCCTGTCCATTTATACCTGTTTTTATATATCTGGACAGTGAGGCTTGATCCTCAGTGTTTTCTGAAGCTAATCACGTGAACCAGCCAGGGAATTTTTTTCTTGTCTGCCTAGGTTATCAATATTCTTTCTTTCTTCGGGCTGCCGCGCCAAAATAAAAAGCAAAAAAGCAATTTGGAGGCATTCATGCTCAAAGACGAAACACGCACGCTCTTGACGCAAATAAATTTTCAGACAGACGAACACACGGGCGTATATATTCCTCTTATATGCAAGCCAATACACACACACACACCACGACACACACTGCCGGGGGCCATTCTATTTTACAGCGGCCGGCATAAATGAGAAAGTTAATGTAGCATTGAATAAGAGTAAGCTGCTGAGTTAGAGCGCTGCCCTGAGCTCATGAGCATATTGCATCATTTTTCTTTTCCAGCAGGTTACCATTAAATTTGAATTTGCTGGAGGTTTTTTTTCCTTCCCCCTGCTACCATTTACAAAAGCACTGCAGCTCAATAACCTTTTTGTCTCCATGCAAATGTTATGCCTCCCAGGTTCTGCCTATAAATATTTGACTAGAGTCGAGAGGTCGCTAAGAAAAACCGGCCATTGGGTAAACATGGCTGTTTATGGTTTCATTTCTTATCGAGTAAGGAACAATAGAAAATATGCCAGAGTGATAGACAGACAGAGTAGAACATCCAAGGTTTGCAATGAAGAACTAGGAAAGGTTAAGAATTCCGTCATTCATCATTATGTTGCTAAGTTTCGGCGTAAACCAAAAGCAACACAACAAAAAAACGGCCTTCTCAACTTGAAGTGTAGTATGGATTTTGTCTTTCTTTTGTGGTACGAAGTAAAACCGCATCAAGTAGTAAGTGGACAATAAATTCAAAGATATTCTGCTTTCATCAGATCACAGGCCAGTGTGGAAATATTTATAAATGTAGCAAAAAAATCTGTGAATGCAAAATAATGCATGACGCATGGACAAGCATAAAAAAGGAATATTAAGCGGAATTTGTGATTCTGAATAGCATAATAAACAACAAATGGAAACAACTCAGAAGGATGGACTTTCCTTCCAAATCTTGCTTCCTCACTATTTAATACAGATGGAGGTTTTCCTTCAAGCCAGTTTCTGACAATGACTGTTGTTCATTCATTCATTATGCGAAGCGCTGAATCCCAACCGGGGTCGCGGGGACTGGAGCGTATCCCGGGAACTTACGGGCGCAAGGCGGGGGGCAGGCGCCAACACACCGCAGGGCACACACATACGTACACACAATCACATTCACACCTTATGGGGACAATTTAAAGACACCAATTAACCTATAGTTGGCGGTGGGTGGTGGGTTAACGGTGAGGGTTTCGCTCTGTGATCAGAGGGTCACAGGTTTGAATCCAGGACCAGTAAAGTTAGCACTGAGGTACTCATAAGCAAGGTACTGTCCCCAAGCAGGGGAGACCATGCAAACTCCACACAGAAAGGCCCTACGGCCGTCCCCTTGGTTCAAACCCAGGCCCGTCTTGAAGTGAGGCGGCAGCGCTAACACTGAATGTTATAAAAAGTGTCTATCAAGGTTCTTGTTACTGGTGACTTTCAAATCTGTGGATACAGTGGATGTTCTTCACCCTTTTCTAAAACATGATTGCTTTTTTTCACAAGGTAAGACAGTTTTGTCGTTTTTGGTCTTGCTTAAAACAACAAGCTAGAGGTTTTAGACCTGAGTTTTAAGCAGGTTGGAATGTTAATTTTTTAAAATAGCTATTGCACTGTCCTCCTGATTAACATACATATATATGTGTGCACATACTGCCAGAGCTGTGTCAGAACACTACCATACTGTTTTGTGGGGGTGTGTAGTCTCACAATTAAAAATAAAAACCTTCTAATGACTGCTTTTCTTTGTCACTACAGGTTGTTTTTCATTCTGTGACATTCTACCAATACCTTATTCTACAGTAAGTGTTGTGGCAATAATGCAACAATGCAGTGAAAGAAGACTTTTAATACTTAAGTATTTTTTTTTAAAACAAGTACTTCAGTAGTTTAATTTAAATAAAATTTGACTGTACGACTTTCAGTGGTATTGGAGTACCATTTGACTAGTGGTATCTGTACTTTCACTTAAGTAATGAAGTTGGGTACTCTGCTCACCTCTGGTTAGGATACTCCCCTCTGGACCAAGAGGTTGTGGGTTCGAATCCTACCTCCAGCACTACCACCATTGGGCCCCTGAACAAAAACCTTAACACCAAGTTGCTCTCAGGAAAGCCTCCTGACATTGAAGTTGCCGTGAATAAGAGCTAAATTCTGTAAATGTAAAATGTTTTAATCATAACGATTATTCATTCAATCAAATCAAAAGATAAAAAGATCAGTTATGCAAGCTCATTTGATCCGAAGGAGCCAGACCTCGAAAAAGTCAAATTATGATAATAAAAGATCATTTTACATTCATGGCATTTACATCAGTCCCTCTATTCCAGAATAAATTATTTTTTAAATTACAGGGACAGTCCTCCTGGAGCAACTTGAAGTTAAGGGTTTTCTTCTAGAGACCTAGTGGTGGTAGTTATAACAGCATGACAGGACAGAACTGGATTTGAACCTACCACCTCTTGGTTACAGCTACAAGTTTAGAATCTAATCTCATTGCGATATGCAGTGTAAATGTGTTTCTATTTGTGGATGAATCGCAGATGGAAGATGTATAGCCACAAACGACAGCAACCGGTGAATGCCTCAAACTAATGATAAACCTTTTATCAAAACAAAGCCGCCCTACAAACAAACGGTAAATGACCTGTGATGGAGTCATGACATTCGGAAAAAAAAGGTAGAATCACAAGCAGTCCGTCTGCTGTTTGCTTACAGAGTGGGACGAAGGGGCCCAACACGTAAGAAGGAAAATCAGACGCTGCCTTGAACTTTGTTTATTATTGGAAAAGCCTGAAACTCCATCCAGCGATGCAATTTTCTCATAAGCACTGATTGGCCCTACATGTCTGGTACGGGAGAAGGTAAACACATGCCGACTTTTTTTCCCACCATCTGCACTGGATTTGGCTAATTCAATAAAGCAACCCGCAGCCACCGTTTCGCCAAGTTGAGCAAATTTGTTATCAGTGATTGTGGATTAGGAGTGTGTGTGTGTGTGTGTGTGTGTGTGTGTGTGTGTTTATGGGGAGGGGTGGGCATAGGGTGAATGCATGTGTGTGTAGTATGTAAACATGCAAGTGTGTGTCCTGGACTTTCTCGGTTTTAGACTGACAGCTAAGTTGAACACTCATGGCAGCCAGACCTCCACTTCGCCAGGAAGTTGCATTCATGGTCGGATTAGAACTGAATCTAACTTGATATTTTAATATATACACACAATGTTATACTGTAAAAGACAGATCTTGAAGATTGCACATTACTGCAGTATTTTACATTATATTATTATGACATAGTATTATACTTGATTATATAAGGGTGGTGGTGGTCTAGTGGTATGATACTCAACTACAGACTAAGAGGTTATAGGTTCAAATCCAGCTCTATCCTACAGCCAGAAATACAAGTATTAGGCCCCTGATCTCAGGATGCGCCAAAGAGACTGTCCCTGTCACTCTGGATAAGAGTGTCTGCTAAATGCTGCAAATGTAAATAACATAATACTGTTTATTTAAGAACTTTTATCACGGGGCAGCTGGTAAACGTACCACTGAGGTACTTGTGAGCAAGGTACCGTCCCCAAGCACTACCGTCCCCGGGTGCTGCCCATGTCAGCTGTCCGGATGGGTCAAATGCAGAGGTCACAATTCGTTGTGGTGCACTGTGTGCTGTGCTGTGTTCACAATGACAATCACTCACTCCAACACACCATTACCTTCATTAATTACTGATCACTTCTATCACCTGCTGTGCTATAAACCCTTCTTTCTGTATATCAGACTTTTCACTGGATGCCACACATAACCTGCACTTTGACTGTATATTGTCTTGTATATTTCATATTGTATAGTGTCCATTGTCAGTGTTAGTGTCTATGGTATATTGACCTCTCTCATGGTCTTTATACTCGGTGTTTCATATACCCGTTTGTAATGTTGCACTGCAAAAAATAAAATCTTAACAAGCCAGAAAACCTTAAAAAGAAAAAATAGATCTTGTTTTTTTCATTTTAATTTTAAGAATAACTGACTTGATTAGACTTGTATGTGTAAGATAAATAATCTAATTTTAAGAAACGTTGGCTACAATTATCTTATTAAGAAAAATTTACTGATTATAAGAACTTCTTAAAATGAAATAAGAAATGTTATTTAAGAGAATGGACAGGTTCTTATGCTCTCCACTACGAGTTAAGAAATTCATGACAACTTTGCTTATTTTAAGAATATTAAAGCTAAAAACATGGAAAAATGGAAAGTTTTTTTCTTGTTTTAGGAGATCTTTACAAGATAAATTTTCTCACTATACTGGCAGATAATTTTGCTTGATTCTGGAACCTTTTTTCTTATTCTCCTTCTCTTTTTCTTATTTTCTGAGACGATTTTTTGCAGTGTGCAATAATAACTAGGCCTATTGTCTCATGTTCCTAGAAAATATGAAGAAATGAGGGGTAGCTCAAGAGTTTTGCACGAGACTATATATATATATATATATATAATCTAACTCCAAATCCTGTCAGAAACTGCTCTGTCATTAAAAACATAGCCAGAGCTGTAGATTTTGAGTTTTAGCTTTAAGACAAATTGAACAGTGTTTTTACACTTAATCCTTTCCATTTTAAAGCAATTCACTCTAAAGTACAAGTGGATAAGTTTTTTAATCTGGATTTAGATTATTTGATTTGCTTCTTTGATTATATTTGCATTTGGATAATTTGAAAAGATTATAGACCTGGAAACATTAATCATATACAGTACATATCACATTCAGAGGAAAGGTAGTTTACTGGTTGAAGTTCATTGAATTACTGTACATGCATGTGTGTTTGTCTGCACATGAGCTTGTGTGTAAACAGGACTTGTTGGGAAAAGCAGATCTAAGGTGGGGAACAGGGCACATGAGAACAAAGTAACCAGCACCAGGTGTACAGCTGTGTGAGTAGAACGATGAGTATCAGGAACATGGAGCACCACACACACACACACACACACACACACACACACACAGTCTGACCACCAGTGATGTGTCTCTTGGGATTTAGTGGTCGGTTCTGGTAATTGAGTTTGCTGACCTGCAGCCTGACCCTGGTGGAGAGCAAGAAAATGATATTAAATAGCAGTCACAGTACAGCTGTGTGTGTGTGTGTGTGTGTGTGTGTGTTGAGTAAGTGTAAGTGTAAGTTATGGCCATGACAGCTGAGAGGACCTCACTAGTACCAAATCTGAGAGTCTGTGACAACAAACAAAAGGAAACAGACAAGATGGATGGACACACACACCCACACACACACACCCACACACACACACATAAACACACTCACACACTACCTATGTGCCAGCGCCCCCCAGGCTCCATGCTTGTTGGTGAGGATGTTGACGATCTTCTGCTTGAGCTGATTGGCGGTCACGTGATCGCGGTGTTTGGCAGCACTGATGAGGTGATCGCACATCTTCTCTTCCTCACGCCGGTCTGTGGCATACTGGGCGCAGTTAGACTGCAGAGGATGAGGAAGAGGAAAAAGGAGAGAAACAGTCTCATAAGGAGTCCTTAATAAACACATAGACTTGATGTTTTATGTCAGTCAAGGCAAAGAACTAACTATAACTTACTATTAACTATATATTCAGATATAAATACCTAGACAGACAGACAGACAGACAGACAGACAGACAGTCAGACAGACAGACAGACAGACAGACAGACAGACAGACAGACAGATAGATAGATAGATAGATCACTGAAGGACTACTGTAGGATGCTCATTTACATACAGTATACTGTATAAGCTGTATATATATCACGAACACAATTTCACAAGCGGTTTGATTAAAATGAATGAATGAATGTCTGACATTACAAACATATATGCAAAATAATAACCCTAACCCTAGAGTGAGGTATGAGAGTAGTTTCCGACGCAATGCAAGGCCCTTATATCCATGGAGAGTGTCTATGTAATTAGGAAATATAAGTTGCTCTGGCCAAAAGCATCTGCTAAATGCTGTAAATGTAGCCCAGCAGAATATGATATAGTATGTATGCTCCAATATGTCAAACATTTAGAATTATGACTCATTTAGACCTATAAATCCACTACAAAACATGTAATGAGCTGCAATAAATAAACAAGACAGCAACATAAAAAATACATATATAATCTACTGTAACTCCAAATTTAGCCTACAGTCCAATTTTGGATGTGACCAAAATTTTAACTTCACGACCTAAAAGTTCTTTGAGTTCTTTCTGTTAAAATGATTGCTTTTATCAATATTTCCCCCACAGTTTACCTATTTGGGTGGACAGGCACATAGCAATTAGAACCAAAACAAGCAATGCAAACCATGATCTACTAGAAAGACTCTCAGTCCATCTGCAAACGGACCTGTTGGACAATCAGACCTTACCAGAGTTACCGGCACTGGTCATTAACTGAAGGACAATCAGACTTGAGCATTAGTGTTTCAGTTCCAAGTTAAAGTTGCACACTACCACCATAGGGGTCCCTGAGCAAGGGCCCCTATGTAACGGCCGTGATCTCAGATTGCTCCAGTGAGCAGACTTTAGACTGTTAGTGGAAGTCACTCTTTATAAGAGAGTCTGCTTAATGCTGCAAATATGAAAATAAAATGATGTGGTATACCTAATATGAGTCTTCTCATGAGCTAGAAACTGAACAGAAAGCTGCCAAACGCACTGAGAAGAAGCACCTGGATTCTGCTCTTCATTTCTGTAAAATATTAAGTAAGTTTTGTCTTTCAATAGAACTGCCTCCTTATGATCATGAGCTCAGTATCTACTGCAAGATGATGATCCTGCTAAAATGAGCACTAATCAACATGATGAACAAAAGAAAAGCTTTTTTTCTGCTTGTTGCTGGCCGAAAAAAAGCTGACTGAATAAAGAATGAGCAAAAAAATGTGTGGCGTGCACTGATACATTTTAGTCCAGTAGAAAAATTGCAATGAAAAAACATGGATTACAGTTCAATTGGGAAAATGGAAAACATGGATCAGAACCCAGTACATACAAATCTAACAACAAGATAAAAGTTAGCTAAAATGCAGTTTTACATCAGCAACATTTTGGCAAATTTCTGCGGCACAAATCTCGTATTCGTAGAACAAAGAGGCTGTTTGAACCTCACACCAGGCTAGACATCTACAATAATATGCTATGCACCGGGGAAATGCAACACCGAATTTAATTTTCTCCTGTTCCAAACCGAACACACAAGACTACAGGTGTGAAAACAGTCCTTCCTAAAATCCCCTCAATCCAGACCCAAGTTGCTCTGCGAACTGGAAGGCCTTTCTTCATCCCTCTGGAGGAAAGAAGACGTGAGCCAGCGTGCCCGATTCCACCCTCCCTGCTAAAATAAGATTGTGTTAGCGTCGGGCGCCCAGCCCCCTCGCCTCTGCGGCCCTGCGGGGATCACGGGCTAATATTCAAAATCTAATTTGCTAACAGAAGCTTTAGGGGAGAAAGAGGGAGGAGGGAGGGAGGGGCAGTAATTGAATTTCCTGCCTTATATTTGAATTCTGTCAGATATTATACCTCGACATATTCTTCAAAGGGCCCGATAACTCAATCTTCCAGTGTCATCTCGCTTTTACGGCGCGACGCGCTGACAAATATCAAGAGTTATTTATCACTTCAAGAGGCGGACGAGGGTTAGCCGTGACACTGGTTTAATTGTAAAAACGTCTTATCTGCCTAGCGGATCTTCAATCTTGTCGGGGCGGTAATAAAGTGCATGGGTTAGGGTGGGGTGGGGTGGGGGAGCTGTATGGAGACGAGGGGGCGCAGTTTGGCAGGTGGGATGGATGGAGGCCCCAGGTAGACTTTTCTCCCGTCGCAGATGGTGGCTGCAACGACGCCGACGCCTATCTGCAGCGGTTTATCTAAGAGGGTCAAGGATCCTCAAGAGCGGTATATCAAAGAGCTGCCGGAGGGAGGCTGCCGTTTCCAGATAAGAAGCTCATCACTTCTGGAGTTGCGAGACTAGTTTGTGTGTGTGTGTTGTGTTCTGAGTGTGTGTGCATACTATAGACTGAAGACATGTCCCCACGCCCTGTCATTCAGCGAAACATCTTGACACGTCCCTTTTATAAATGTGAGCAACTTCATTTCCATTCATAGGAGCCACTTCATCACTGTCACCGGCTCTGTCCAGCAGTGTAGTCGAATATTGTCGCTGTCAGACAACCAACACATTTTTTCTCACTCTTTCTACATTTTATTGCTTAAAACTTAACGTACACACACTAACAACAGACTTGAAGATGTCTTATGTTCCATGACTGAAAATGTTCCAGAAATCACTCGAGAAATACTCTATGTCCATCAGTACCAAGTATCTGCATGAAACTGCAGCTTAGAACACAGTTTTTTACTGAAATGTTTATTTCTTTAAACTATCATTTAAACGTGTCAACTTAACATTTTTCTGTAGTTTTTCTTGAATTTTTTTTCTGTCATGATGAAAGTACAAAAATCTGAGATCATCAGAAACAAATCTACACAGTCAGCACACAGTGCACCACAACAAAATGTGACCTCTGCATTACCCAACCATGGAAGAGCAATGGGCAGCTTTTTTGACAGTGCCCAGAAAGCAGTGCTGGGAGACGGTACTCTGCTCATGAGTACCTCAGCAGACCGTTTTCCCGGTCCAGGATTTGAACTGGCGACCTTCTGATCATGAGCCAACTCCCTAACCGTTATTCTGTTATGCTACCATGTATAGATCGTCTGGCAATTTAAGGTTAGTTTTAATTAAGTGTGTTTCCATAAGCAGAGAAAATAATGCAATTAACATTAATTTAATACAATAATAATATTGTAAAAATTATGCTCTTTTCCTATTTTCTTTATCTGACACATTGGAATCCAGACTGATAAAATTACCACTGAGGTAATCATGAACAAGGTACCGTCCCCGAACGCGGCCCATGTTAGCTGCCCACTGCTCCTTCACGGATGCAGAGGTCACATTTCATTGTGGTGCATAAAATCAATAATTTGATTATAATTTATTATTTCCTTCATTACTGTACTGCCACTTTGGGTTTGAGAATGTCGCTATGAAAAGCAAAGCTTTAGTCACGCAATTACAGATCTTTCTGAAGATAATTCTTGTGCAGTTACATGGTTTCCATCCAAAAGTGACAATATATTATTAAAACAAATTTCAACAGATTTTCCAGCCTTCTACACAAAAGCCAATGACATAATAGAGGTCTTAAGTAAGCTGAGCTTTAATTCTCCCTAAGCTTAAGATCTTAATAAGTGGAGATTCCTACAGCTTGCTGATTACAAAAGGCTAACAGGTCAAGACGTCACGCAAATGCTACCACCAGACTCTGAGCTGTAATTTACTGAGAGAAGCCAATGTGCATATTCTAGCCAAGTTATTAAAACTCTTTTATTTGCTTGAACAAAGGGATTACTTCTCTCCAGAGACGTCGAGGCTGGTGGGTCTTGGGGTGCTGAAGACGTTCGGGGAGGATTTTCACAGCTGAACATATCCTTCTCATGTAGACCACATGTACACACAGTATCTAATGCACACAATCCGATTTCAAATCCAAATTATTGACCCCCCCAGGACGGGATTAACACATAGTGGGATTACCGACTATGCATCTGTGATGGGAGATATCATGTCAGTATTTAGCTGTTCTTAGTTATAAACATGAGAAATAATGTTAAATATATAATATGTAAGAGATGTGTTAAAAAGTGTGGAGGTGTGACGCAGATTTGACACCCAGCGTTGGAATTAAGATGCTAAACAAATTTAAACACTGATCTAAAAAAGATAAAAGCAAATATAAAGAGGCACGAAACCGCTCACCCTTACAGCCCTAAGCAAATATGGGGCATTTTCTATACCTTTCTGTCTTGCAATTAGCCCATTTCAGATGAAAACTAACAAAATTTTTATTTTATTTTTTATCTTTATGTAGAATAAAACTGCTGGAACTGTAGATATAAATGTAAAAAATAGTAAGAACAGTGTCTATTTTATTGGCTCGCAGAGTTTTTAATATGCAGAGACATTCTATGGCTTAGTACTGTGAGGAAAAATAAGGTTAGTGCCAGGCGGAAACACTTCTTTATCCATTTGGTATCCACCAGAATACAGAATAAAATTATTTGATCATAAATAATGCATTTTTTCCGTATTCAGAACATTATAACATTATAAAATGGAAAAGAAATCTTTTCTGATCAATTGAAAATTAAGAAATACTGAAGTTTTAGCAAATTCTGAGCCAATTTGCACTCATTCGGCAGAGAACGACATTTCCCACAATCCCCTGTGCACCACTCAGAGCATCCGCACATCGGGAATAAACACTAAAAGAAATAAGTAAATGGCTGTATTGTGAGTATAACGCTGGTTGTTTTTGTCATTTATCAGCTATAATATATGTTTTGTAAGGGGAAGCTTTGACTGAACTGGAAAGCTTTAGCGAATGTTGGGCTTTCTTGTAACAGCCGCGCATGCCCACAAGCAACGTGTGTGTTTACTTCGCGAAACATGTCATTCATGCATTTTTTGTGCACAGAATTGCTCACAAATAGTTTCACATACAGAGGAATCAATATAATGTCCGATAAGCTTCAAGTCTTGTGATTCTGCCGGTATGTGTGGGTTCTCTAAGTTAAAGTGATTCTGAGTTATTATTAACTATTGCAAATTGCGTTCGTCGACTTTTAAAGGTTAAACCTCACGAGCCTCATATGACCTGTTTTTACAACCCAGAAAGGATCCCTGCCTTGTGCCCGTAGTTCCCGGAATAGGCTCTCGTCTGCCCACAACCCCAATTGGGATTAAGCGGTTTGGATAATGAATGGATGAATGAAAGTACTGCAGTCATGTTTCAAACTGTTTATGTTGACACTTTAACTCCAACCCCAAAGTAAAAAAATGTTAAGATACACATACCTCGAATTCGGCGTGTTTGTGGACGTCCTCGGCTCTCTGACGGTTCAAGATAAATTCAGCCTCGTTGGCTACACGTACAATGTGGTCCTTCATGGCATGGCACAAGAGTCTAGAGCAAGGAAAGGGAGTAACAGTAATCGATAACTGTTATAGGAAATGAGGTTGCGATTATTAATTTTTTTAAGGGGCAGGTCTTATGGATGGCTTGGGATGTAAAACCTTAAAAAAATAATTTGTGTCCAAGGACACAAAATTAGTAAAGGAAAAGGCAAAGGAAAGTAACATGGCAGGTTCTAGCTTCAATTTTCCTTTGTTAGTCAGAATGCTCTTTGTACCTTATCATTTATTAATTTTAAATAATTAGCCATATTACAGAATTTTGCCTGCACTGCTTCTTTATTTTCTGAAGTTTAACTGAATCTCTTGCTATTGACGCCCCTCCACGTACACCAACCCAACCCTTTAAAACTCACATTTCACTTCAGACAGTTCATTTCAGCTGGGAGGCTGCTGTGTCTAGTTTAAAAATCCATTTTACACGTCATTAAGCTGACTTTGTTTTTAATTATGCAGAGCCATTGTGATTCTATGGTGCACAGAATTGGGCATAACTTGGCCCCCCATCTCAGGCTAGACGTTTAATCCGAGTACGCATTCGTCAAACGTATGCGCCTCTCCGATCCTTTGACAAGCTCTGAATTAGCTTCCTGAGCGTCGACAGGGAAACAAGCTGTAAACAACCTATTTTCCTTGCTAATAATAGGAGATAAGAATTAAAACTAGGGCAGGCCTCTGCTCAGCTCTGCACCCGACGCCAAACATGACAGAGTGCAAATTACACCTCATATTTTTTGTCACACCGCGCCGGGCTTATTCCGGTAAAAGCCAGATCAACTTCAGCAAAGTGTTGTATTAGTATTTAGTGTTTTTGCACCAAGGCAACGTCAGTGTCTTCCATTAAGAGCTTAATAAAGGTGGAAGTGGAAGTGCGGGGCGAAGCACAGATGTGTCTAAAAGTGTTTCCGGAATTGCGACTTGCGTTCACATGCCGTGCGTGCAGTCTGACAAGTCTGATAGTCTTGATAATTACGTTTTGTCACAATGTCAGCCAACAGAAGTGCAGAAATAATAATGCAGGTGCTTGGGTTAACGTTCAGTATAATAACAAATAGAAACAAAAACAAATCCAAACTAAACCAAACCCAAAACAACTCTACGAAAGACAATATATGCAAGATCAAAACAAAGGAGACGGGCTTAAATACTAAGGGTGTGCAAAAAAATCATATCGAATCAAATAGGGAATCTTTCTCTGTCGATTCAAAATTGGTTCATGCATTCCAAAGAATCGACTCATATTTCAAAACATAATGGCACATTCAAATGGGAAAAGTAACTTAAAACAGCACTCTGGAAACAAATTCATCTATCAATATGTTAATCGTTTACGAGTCGTGAACCACTTATGAATCATGAATCGATTTTGAATCAAATTGTGAGGCCAAGAATCAGACTTAAATCATAGTGCACCCTACTAAACACATGTTAAAACAAGTGTAGCACATCAAGTTAGACAAGCGTAGATGAGGACTGAGAAGATCAGACAAGTCAGCCCATGTTGGCTAACCTGGGAATTTTGGGGATGATTGTGACAACGTTGATTCATTTACAGCATTTATCAAAGACTTATATCCATTTCCTGATTACAGGAACAGTCCCCCTGGTGCAGCTCAGGGTTAAGGATCTTGTTCAAGGGTCCAGTAGTGGCACTGCTAGTAGTAGGATGGAGCTGGACTTGAACCTACAACCTCTTGAACCATTAACAAGTATCCAAGCACTAGGCTATGGCCACTGCCACAGAGCTACACACTACAGAACCCCAACCAGCGGCCTATGTGCTGGGCCTTATTCTTGCAGCCCTACCAGTTAGAAATCTGTCACTCTGTCAGGGGTGCGGACAATGCGATTGCTGATGGGATCCTGCTGGGATGTTTTGAGGGCTCTGCCCCTTTGTACCATGTGTGCTCTCGTCTGTGTGTACTCTTGTCAGGGTGCTGAGTACATGGGTGGTGCCTCAGAGTTAAGGGGAGAGGCCACAACAAGGCTGGCTTGTCATGGAGTCGCTCTCTCTTGCTCATTTCTCCCTCAGTCGCCGTCGTGTTATGATTTTGTTTATTTACTGTAGACATACGTATGTTGCACTACTCTTTACTTCTATACACTATCCTGACCTTTTTCACTTTTATGTAAAC
The DNA here is from genome assembly GCA_032718565.1 of Distichodus sexfasciatus. Lineage (NCBI taxonomy): Eukaryota > Metazoa > Chordata > Actinopteri > Characiformes > Distichodontidae > Distichodus > Distichodus sexfasciatus. The sequence continues at coordinate 2,964,768 of JAVGVS010000015.1, forward strand.
AAATATTATTTAAACATGAAAGCTATGGTGTGGTCTTCCTTCATGTTAAGTCTACTTTGAGCCAGGCACTCTTAACACCAAACTATTACGGCCAAAGAACTGAAAAAGACATAATAGTTACTGTATGAATAAGACCAATTGAAAGTAATTTAACATGGAAAATTCTTATTGACTGCCAGTTAGAACTAGGAGATGTCAAAAAAAAAATCAAAAATAAAATGCTGGCCAATTCTGGATTCATATTTTTCCTTGCCTTCCCTCACATGCCAAGGTAAATCAATACAAAATAACCAAAACAGTCTACAGACAATGGTCTTAGTGCTCCCTGGTGTTTGTGTGTTGATGAGAGACCATGGCCATCCTGCTTTTACTGTATTACAGTAACGTTACAATATAGTGTGTTCTTCAGCATACTCTGTGCCAGTAGGACAGGTGTTCCACTACAGAGTCATACTGAGCAGAGTGACAGACGTGCAGCACCCTGGACAGCGCCCATCACCACTGACTCCAACTTCATCCAAGTGTGTGTGTGTGTGTGTGTGTGTGTGTGTGTGTGTGTGTGTGCATGTTTGTTTGTGGGGGGAAGAGGGACAGATGGGTCAACAGATGGATATTACAGGCTGAGCTGGCCCTGATCAGCTTGGCAAAACACACCCTGAACCCTACACACACACTGTCAGACATAGCTCAGACACAAAAAATAGAGAAGAGGTAAGAAGAGGTACTCGAATCTGTATAAACACATTTACAGGGAGTGAGAAAAGAGAGGAAAAGCATGCACTACTGAGATACAAATGCACACACGTTAAGCCTTCATGCTCCCCTCTTTGCCTGCCCATGCCACAGCTGTTAGTAGAGGCTTTAAGCTAATCTACCCTTCTGCACCCGGTCTGTTGTCTCCAGGGTAAGTAAGTGGTAAGTACACTGAGACTGAGAGCAGGAGGAGGGTGAAATAAGGCAGTAAACCTGAGCACCCCAGTCATGGCACAGGATCCCAGGGCAACGTACCTTCCTTCATTGATGAGCTCTATGAAAGCCAGACCTGCATTCTTCTGGATGGAGTTCTGCCATTCCTAAAAAGAACAAGAGACAATAGAAATGAACCAAAAGACAGAACAAATGTTTTGAACAAAGGTGCTGGATTCATCAGACGCTCTTATCTGGAGAGACTTCCATTTCTTAACCACAGGGACAATCTCCCTGGAGCAACTTGGAGTTAAGGGTCTTGCTCAGACACTCAGTGATGGGCATTGAGGTGGAGTTGCCTAGGGGCCCCACACTATGTTAATCTGGCTCTGCCGGTTAAGGTACCATTCAGCGAGTTACCATCCCCAAGCACTGCTCCCTGGGTGCTGACAAAAAGCTGCCCACTGCTCCTTTACAGATTGTTTGAATGCAGAGGTAAACTTCAATCAAATATCAGCTCATTGTTTTAAGTGAAGAGTTTGGTTCCAAAACGCTATACATCCACAATTGTTTCAAACTGCAATATTTCATCATGAGTTTGTAATAACATAAATCAAATGCATGTTTAGATTTTTTTATTTTTTGTAAACAAAAATATTTTTTTAGTATTATTATTATTTTCCTAAATGCTATATATGCATGAGACGTTTTTCACAATAAAACATTAGCAAAAATTAGCATTAAAAGCTAATTTTCTGTAAGAAACTGAGTAAAAATATAACCATAAATAACAAGCAAAAGTTAACTATACATATGACAAGCCCCAAAGTTGGACAACAGTATTTATATTGGATCACAGATTTCTAAAAAACACATTCATCTTGCCGTCTTTACCAAATTACATTCATCTCATTCCCACGGATGAAACAAGCATCGATTGTCTTATCGATACCAACAAACATTCATTTAATATCGCTAAAACCCTCGACGACAGTTTTCACTGACAGGACGCTGCCATTACAATTTGCGTCTTGGAATGCTGCACTGTGATTGCTCGAATGGATATGTTGGGTACTGCTGAAAATCAGGATTGGCGTTTGTTGCTTTTTTGGGGAAAAGGGGAAGAAACAGAGCAGAGAAACATGGCAGATATCGCGTTTTGTGACCAATAGTGACCAAATGCGGAGCTTATTTTGCCATTAATCGCATTTTGGAACCAAACTCTTGAAGTCGTTGTATTGCTCTCTCCCTTTGCTGCTTCACTTTACATTCTACATAAATGCCATATGGACAGCACACAATATAATGCTGTTTCATAAGTTCCTGTGTGAAGTATTAACACATCCACTTGTAAACTTGGCTGTAGTTGTAACGCTGAAAGTTCATCAAAGTTTGCTGAAACTGCATGAAATCTTGTTTTAAGCTGATGAAAATAGTATGTTTGTCCTTATTGATCAAATCATTTTTTACAATGTAAACCACCAGCCCGGATTTGTGCAAAAAACTACTTTAAAAGGACTGCTCAGTGTGGAACAGCATCCAATGCATCCATCTGTTTCTCACAGGGGAAAAAGCTGACAGTTCT